>CM040125.1:19052249-19652249 GCA_022559845.1 Amorphophallus konjac
TAAGGAAATAAGAAGCATTGGAGATCCTGGAAAGCAATTTGTAATCCAATTTCGCAAGGTGGCCTTGGTATTATGTCTCTAAAACATATAAGAGTTAAAATGTTGTGGCAAGCTCTGCATTCAAACTCCTTATGGGCTGTTTATTTCAAAGCAAAGTACATTAGGGACTGTCCTTTAATCAAGGTTCAGTTTAATAACATGAAAGGATTTGAGAGGAGGTGTTGGCTTAAGGCGAAAAACCTTATCATTCAACATAAAAGGGTAGTTGTTGGAGATGGCACCCACACTAGCTTCTGGTATGACAGATGGTTAGGTAACTCTCCCCTTGCTGATTTTATTTCTGAAAACAATATACCCAACCCTGGCTTGTCTGTCCGAGACTATTTACTACAGCAGACAGTGGAAGAGTCATCCTTGCATAACAGGATTTTCCCTACTGATATTTGCATTGCTTTAAGGAATACAAATCTTAATCAGGAGCATGATCAACATGCTTGGAGTCTTTCTTCTTCAGGGAACTGTACTGTTTCATCCACCTACAACTTTATCTGCAGCAACCACAGGTTACACTTCAATAACCAATGGACTAGGTTATGGTCTCCATGGCTACCTACCAAGATTTCAGTTCATCTCTGGAAGATTCTTCATACATGTCTTCCATTGGATTCCAATATACAACGGGTTGGTATTCATCTATGTTCAAAATGTTGCTGCTGCAAGAGGGCTCAAATTGAAGACTGCAGCCACTTATTCAAACAGAGTGATTGGGCTTCACACACTTGGTCTTATTTCACATCCTTAGGCTTGCCAACTAATGCAAATTCTGTAAGCACCATAATTCTTAACACTATATGCAATACTCAGAAGAAGTCCTTGTTCGGGTTGTTCAGCCTTGCTGCTATTGGTGTTGGCATGTGGGAGATTTGGTGTGCAAGAAATTCAGCAAAGTATGAAGGGATTGTAGTTTCAAAACAGGGACTTCTCCATAAAATTTGCTACAAAATCAAGGAGATTTGTCAGGTTGCTGATTTAACCGAAGCCAATCATGATAACATTAAAGTATTAGAAGCTTTTGGCCTATAGCATTACAAATCCAGACAGCATAAATTCATGGCCATCAAATGGATTTGTCCTCCTTGGCCTTCTCTCAAGCTAAATACAGATGGTGCCTCAAAACAAAATGGTGAATCTGGTGGAGGTGGAGTCATAAGAGATTATAAAGGAAATGCAATGCTTGCATTTACCCACTACTATGGCATATCTAACAGCATCATTGCCGAGGCCCGTGCTCTCCTGGAAGGTCTAAAATACCTGAGAACGATTGGTTCTAAAGCCACCATTATAGAATGTGACTCTAAAACTCTTGTCCACATCATAAACAAAAAAGTTATGTGCCCTTGGTCTATCCTCACCTTTATCAGAGAGATATGGAGCACTCTTACCCCTGAAGATTCCATCACTCATATTTTCAGAGAAGGGAACACGGTGGCGGACTCTTTGGCTTTTCTAGCTTGTAACTTGAAATGTAACTCTTTTTATTCTTTCCCTGAGATACCATCCTACATAAAGGGTGCCATTAGACTAGATAAGCTGGGCATGCCTAGTGTTCAAGTGATGTAATTTTATTTTCTATCTTTTTCATTATTTAATAAAATTTCCCCCTAGTGGTAAGGTGTTGGAGTGGACACCCTACTCCTCCCCTTTCTCTCTAGGCAGGGCTTTAATCTAAAAAAGTATTGATTTGGAGCAAATGAGCTTTCTGAAATGTCTAAAGGGTAAATAGTTGTCAGAGCAATGACTTTGGTCACTGAGAAACCATGTCCAAAGGACTGTGTCATGAGGTGCCATAGTTAACTCTGCTTAAGAATGATTGATAATCTGGCAGAGCAATGGCATGCACACTGAGAAATACATCTCACTCATTAAAGAAATGAGTTGAGGTATGTCATGAGGTGTAAATGTTAACTCTGTTAATATAAAGCATGACTGTTAGTCACACTAAGTGCTTAGGGATATTGGCGTCTGATCAACGTATATCCTCTAGTTACAAGGTGTGCACTGAACTAGAGTGCTCGTACAATTTGTAGCATGAAAATTTGTTGAACAAATTGTAATATTTGAATATTGATGCAAAAATCAAATTGCTATAACCCTAGACAAAATCACATGACTTCATAATTGTTTGATCTCAATACTAGTGAATGTAATTCCGAAAGAAGTCAATAAATTTGATTGTGTAAGAGAAATGGAGGTTAATCAAGATATGAATATGAGGGCTTGGTTCAGTTTTATTAAACTGTGATTTTAGATATAAATACAGAATTTTATTGACAAACTTTACTTACATCATATTTAAACCATGCTGATCAATAAAGTTCATTCATAACCCTTATAATGGAAGACTTTGAAAATTTCTATTTTGGATTTATGAGATTGGTATGTCCTTGAAAATCTTGTTGAATTCCTTGTGTTTGGAGCTTATTTGAAACTCTTTTGCTCACTGTCCTTGATTCATCATGACCAGAACTTATCCTTGATTGCCACTGTGGTCTCCTTCTCATCCATCTCATAAGACTTCATTTATTCAGGGGGAGCTTCCTTGTCATATGAATCATGCTGCATAGATAATTCTTAAAGGGGGAGAATTGTGTGCTTGCATTCATATATTTAGGGGGAGATCTTGCATTTCTTGTTGCATCTGCATCTCTGCATTCATACCTCCCCATGGTTCATCTTGATAATAAGAAGGGGGAGAAATTGGTTTGAGTCATACATATGGTTGTTCTAATTTTTTTTTAAGTCAAAGGGGGAGATTATTGCCAAAGGGGGAGACTTAATTTCATTCAATCATTGCATGCAGGTTTCTTTTGCTATCTCAAACTATTTTCTTTTTGATGAAGTCAAAGGGGGAGAATAGTTTGAGCCATCAGAATGACTCACAGTGTTGCCATCATCAAAAAGGGGGAGATTGTTGTGCCCCTGTGATTTTGAAGATTGGTTTTGATGTGAGTCAAACACTGTGAGTCACCATGCGATGTTCAGTCATTTTGTCACATCATAAAGCATTCATATATATTCATCTGTAAGGTCTATGCATTTTCCTGTCATACTATGAGTAATGGTTTAAGGTCTATGCATTTCTCTGTTTGTGGAAGTCCTGCACATTGCATCAGTGCATTAACAGTTGCTGCATGCCACATTATCGGTGCAACCCTTAGTGAACTGCATACACTGCATATGATGTCTATACACTGATGCACACTCATTGCATATGAGGTCTTGTCTGCACGCTATTAAGCCTGTACAGTGGTTGACTGCATGTCCGAGCATCCATGATTGTCTGGTTGTACATATAAAGTCCATACATTGCCTTGTAGCATGCACGCACACACAAGTCTATACATTGCCTTGTTGCATGCTCACACACTCGCAAGTCTATACATTGGCTGCTGCACTCGCAAGTCTATACATTGGCTGTTGCATGCTCACACAACCATTAAGTCTATACATCATGCATCCTCAAGTCAATGCTTGTTAAGATCCGTCTCACTTAGCATCTCACTTAGCGTCTTACAAGTCTGTACATTGTTTTAGCATGATCCGTCTCACTTAGCGTCTCACTTAGCGTCTCTGTGCATACCTTAAGGTCGATGCATATGGTGAGCATCTAGTCAGTGCATGTTTAGGTTTCATGCTAGATTACAAAGTCTATACATTGCATCGGTCAAGTCTGCACATCACTTCATGCTTCATATACTCAAGACAAAGTCTGTACATTCCTTGTGCATGCATCATTTCTCAAAGTCTGTATAGCCCGTGGTCGCAAGACCAAGTCTGCACATCGTCTTGTGCATGCATCATTTCGCAAAGTCTGTACATTGTCTCGCACAGTACACGCAGAGTCTACACACACGTTGAAGGCATGTCCAAGCATTCATTTTCAAGTCCATACACTATATGCATTTGTGCATTGTTCAAAACTAAGTCTGTACAGCCTGTGTGTTCCATGCTATCAAGTTTATACATTCATAAGCATAATCAGTGCATTCAGTTGCTTCACGCTAATACACAGTCTGTACAACCTCCATTGCTTCACTTGACCAAGTCAGTACAGCCCATGTTCTTTATGCACTGTCTTGCTTGCATGAATGAAGTCTGTGCAGGGTTCGTTGCAGTCTGTATAAAGATGCATCAGTAAGTTCGTGCATCCAGTTTTAATGTACACACTTTGTTAAATGCAGTCTACATTACATCCCAAAAGTCTGAACACCCTTCGGTGTAGTCTGTACACACTTCAGGTGGCAAGTATGTACATCGTCATTGTCGTATGCACGCTAAGTCCATACACTATGCATTTGTGCATCATTCAGAAAACAAGTCTGTACATCGGCCTGTGTCATGCACTCAAGTCCACACATGCACACACTTAGTTTGTGCATTGTGCTCTCATGTTTTAACACTAGGCATTGCAAACTCTGAACATGGCTCTGCGCCTTATATACAAAGTATGTACATGCTTTGTTCAAAACACAACTTACTCAGTGCATTCTCGTCTGACCTGACAGAATATCTGCTCGAGGAAATTGAGAATGGCACGTGATCCAAGAAGCTAGGATCGTGACACGTGTCATCCTGTAGGTTGAAATGCTGCCACGCAGCCAAGGTGTTAGGGCGGGAACTGAGGAGGACACAAGCCCACCTTCATGCTGCTGCTATATAATGAAGCCTCTTCCTCTGAAGATAATATGATCGAAGCAGAAGGGGCAGAAGCAGAGAGTGATTAGAGCTTGCACGATCCAGTGTGAAGAGAGCAAGAAGAAAAGAGAATCAGAGAGGAGAAGAAAGAAGTTGCAAAAGAAAAGGAGAGAGAGAGAGAGAGCTCGTGAGGATCGAGAGAAAAAGAAAGAGAAGAGTAGACAGTGAGAGAATGAAAAAGAGAAGCAGAGTGAAGAAGAAAGAAGAGGAAGAAAGAAAGAGAAAGATAGAGAGCTCGAGGAGAGAACTGAAGCCTTCATTGAAGATTTGTTCTTCTGGTATTTGGATCAGATCCAAACAAGATTTGCTCCTGCGAGAGCTACATTGTGCATTTCATTTTCCAGCTTTCAGTCACTGTGATTTTTATTATTTCTTGTTTTTCCTTTTATCTATTCACCGTTGTTCTTCCGATTCTCTGGTTTGAGGTCGGGTTCCTCCTGTGGACTCAGGAGAAGGGAGACTTTGTGTCTCCGGTTGCAAGTGGCTGGGTGTCACTTGTGGGTTCCCTCCTGGGTGGAGGAAGAGAGACTTCGGTCTATGGTTGCAAGTGGCTGGGTGTCACTTGTGGTTTCCCTCCTGGGTGGAGGAAGAGAGATTTTGGTCTCTGGTTGCTAGTGACGGGTAGTCACTAGTGGTTTCCCTCCGGTCTGGAGGAAGAGGGGAGGTTGTTCCCCTGGTCAAGCTGTTAGGCATCATTTGTTTGCAGACTCGGTCTGCGGTTCTAGCTTTTGCTAGTGGAAGCCTCACTCCGGTTTGGAGTGAGGGGTGGACGTAGGTCTGTGGACCGAACCACCTAAAAAATCTACTGTGCCGTAGTTTGCCTTGTGCGTTTGCCCCTTGTCTTCTACCTCCTTCACAGGTTGTCTGAGCAATCTTGTTTATATCTGAAGTGACCTTGAGTATTATATGTTTTGCTAAGTGAGTCTGGTTTGCATAGTTCTGTCTTCGGCTTAGACTTGATCAGGTACCAGTATTGTTAGCAGTTCAACTGATTGATCAAGTGTTTCTTTGAATTTCTTATTTGGAAGAGATCAATTGATTTCCATTCCTTGACTCTGATTGTTTTTAAGTGGGGCAATTTTGAAGAGGGATACATTCACCCCCCTCTGTATCCATCGCACCGATCCAACAGTAGAAACAGTCTGAGAAAGACCGTGTTGATATTTGACGGTCCACCTCGGACCGTCCAGAAACTTGACCGTTGAGAATAAAACGGTCTCCATCAGACCGTCCAGTAGGCAAGCGGTCAATGGGATAACCATGTAGACTTCAAATTGACGAGGGTTTGAGGGAAAAGCCAAACGGTCGGATGGGGACCGTTGGGTGCCCAAACGGTCAAGGAACGGCCGTTATTGGGATAGACACGTGAGGGGTAAACGGTCCTGACTGGGCTGTCTATGAAACTGAACGGTCTTCTACAGGCCGCCTACAAATGAAAATGGTCAATGGATGACCATATAGATTTAGATCCTTGAATGGGATTATTGGAACAATAAAATGGTTGGAGGCCAACTGTTAGAGGAATATAAACGGCCCAGAAGGGACCATTAACCTGACATACTGCACATTTTTTTCTTTTTTCTTTTCTTTTTATTAATGAAATGGATGATTTATTATGACATGTATGACTAATGCAAATTATTTAAATGCATGTAGGGAAAGCGCAGGACCTAGATCTCCTGGCTCCAGGTCCGGGCAGTATACCTCGCACTGTCGGACTTCTAGAGAGAACACCTGGCGGCGATGGGGTTCGGTGAGTTCCTCGCCGTGGTGGTCACGCGGCTCGACACCGCGCTGCTCTACGCCCTGCACAACCGGTGGGAGCCGGTGAGCTGCACGTTACTCTTCCCTTGGGGCCACATGGTCTCGATGTTGGACGACGTTGCGCGCATCACCGGCCTGCGCGTGCACAGGGCACCGATTAGCGGGAGGACATTCCCCGACTACCTAGAGCTGGCCCAGAGACTGCTGGGCCTAGAGCTGCTGAGGCCGGAGCATCAGTCAACGACGCTACCGTGGGCGAGGCTACAGGAGAGTCTCAGACTGAGGGGAGCAAGGATCGTGACTGGGAAGCTACTGGAGCAGCATTTGCAGAGACTAACGGATCGGGCACGACCACGGGTAGCAGCCATAGCGGGACTGGAGGCAAACAGGTTGCTGAGGCGGTTCCTGATGCTGTTCTTCGGGAGGCTCCTCTTCGCCACTCGGGGAGAAGCGGTCAGCTGCCGCCTGTTGCCACTGCTAGAGGAGGTTGACCGGGTCGGGGAGTATGCATGGGGAGCGGCAGTCCTCGTGTTCCTCTTCGACACCCACAGTTCGATGAGCCGACGCACGATGCTCGGTGGGTTCTCCCCACTACTCCAGGTTCGAATCGATCCCTAAAATGATTATGCAATTGCTATATGAATTCTCTAAATGCTTATGTGCTAACATTTAATGAAATGCAATGCAGGTGTGGGCTTATGTTCACCTCCCTGGGCTGGGGAGAGGATTGGAGATGTACCCGGATCGGCT
Organism: Amorphophallus konjac; assembly: GCA_022559845.1. NCBI lineage: Eukaryota > Viridiplantae > Streptophyta > Magnoliopsida > Alismatales > Araceae > Amorphophallus > Amorphophallus konjac. The sequence continues at coordinate 19,059,519 of CM040125.1, forward strand.
ACCCATCGTGAGACGGTGGACAGCATCACGGGAGGTCATCTCACTACGTCGCCAGGTCCGGGCGATCCAGGATGACCTTGACACCCTACCCTACGCTTCGGTAAGATCTTGAACTTAAGCTTTGTGAATGCAATTATATGCCTATATGCTGATGCAATTGCTTTATTTGACAGGTCCGATGGACGCCCTACCAGGGAGAGGGGCATGAGGGCCAGCCGTGGGTGGTAGCGGCTATCGCCTACGCGAGACGTGACATCTGGCTCCACTACATGAACATGGTGGAGCCCCTCTACTATCAGCTCGTGATGAGGACCCTCGGGGTCCATTAGGCAGAGATCGACTTCCCGGCGCCCGAGAAGCTGGAGGAGCGCGTCGGACCCCACGTACGAGGCCTAGCGACAGAGACCGACTGGACGACCAGAGCAGCGGAGCAGATCCGCTACTGGACGGGGCTTGGGTGAGTGTTACGCGCTCGTGCCGAGAGCGAGGAGGCCTACTTGACGGCCTACGCCAGGCACTACGGAGACCAGGTCTTTCGTGGCACTCGACGACCGGTATGACTATAACCTTATGCTTTTTATTATGCTTTATGATTATGATGCACTGACACTAGACTTCTATATGCAGCTCGACCCCAGGGGCGGATTGCCGAGCTCTAGGGCCTCCTCCATTCCATCGTCCAGCAGCGAGACAAGCTCCGATAGGCGCTGGACCTCCTGGTGCATGTTTCAAAACCTTAGACTTAGTTGAGCATATGCTTATGACATTGACTAACCTGGAGTTCTAAATGCAGCGAGCCGAGTGGACCCACCGTCAGGGGGCTGACGCACCTTCTTCTTTTTGCCAGCCTTCTGTGGACCGTGCCGAGTGGGATGCGGAGTTCGCGAGGATGGTGACAGGGGCCGAGGAGGCCGAGGCGGGACTCACCGAGAGGGTAAGTAAACACCTGCACTTCCCCAGTTGATTATGATTATAAAATGCAATTAACTGACCAAGATGCGTGTATATGCAGACGACCGAGCTGACTCGACTAAGAGAGGAGATGGCGTAGAGCCGCACAGCAACGCTGGATGAGGTCACCCAACTCAGGGAGGAGATGGAACGCAGCCATCCGGAGGACGCGGTGGAGGTGGCACTCCTTTGCGCAGAGCTTGAGCAACTCCGGGTTAGGGCTACAGAGACAGAGCGCTACCGAGCTGAGGCGGAGTGAGCCCAGCTTCAGGTGGCGAAGCTGGAGGGTATCATGGAGGGGATGAGCCGAAGATCTGAGCGCAGCAGGACCCACAGCATCGTGCCTAGCGGTTCCCACCGGGACTACATGATTGGTTCCTCCGGCTACTACAGGAACGAGGATGAGGAGCGTCGGTGACGCCTGCGTGTAGAGGAGAGCACCTCCATGGTGCCACCAGCTAAGCACCACGAGGGTTCAGGAGAGAGTGACGACCCCAAGATGGGGCAGACCTGATGTGCTTGGATGTGACTTATGTACATGTGGACAGTATGATATGATAGTGATATGACATGTTTTTGATTTTGTGAATGAATGTTTGAGTGAATGCATGTATGCTCAATGCTAACTACCTAACGACTCCTAGACTGGTATGAGAGAGTGAGAGAGAGTGAGAGAGAGACGGGGACTTGAGTAGGAATTGGTGCAAAGGAGACAAAACCAAGGCAACAGGGTTTCAAACAGTCCTCCAAACGACCACTCTAGGATATAGACGGTCCCATGAAGGACCACTGATGCTTGTTCGGCCAAGAGCCCAAAGGAGGTGATAAACGGTCCCAATTGGACCGTAGAAAGTATAAAAGCGGTTCTTCCTTGACCGTTTGAGTTGGCAGAATGGTCGCTTCAGGACCGTTTAGGTTGCCAGGGGTGAAGTGTGTAGAAGGTGGGTAAACAGTCCCTTAAATACCATTTTTAGGCTCCCGCGGTCGATCGATAGACCGCGCATGAGGAATTACTGGTAGCTCCGATCGGGACTTCCTTGGAGAGTCCCAACCCGAGGGGAAAGAGTCCCAATCGGGGCCAAAGCCTATCTTAACCTGATTTTGAGCTATCCTACCTCAATCCCAGTGGTATTAGGCCACAAGTTAGGCTATATAAGTAGGAGGCTAGTCTAAACTCGTTTCTCACATAACACCTCTCTCTTAAGCATTGAAAACTTTGCCAAATCCTCCCAAATCACCATGAAGAGGGCCCTTGGAGGAAGCTCTATGGATGGGGCTGCTTATGAGGGGCCACAGCCGGCCAGAAAGGAGTATGGAGTGTTGCAACGGCTGACCACCATCCCAAAGCACCTAAGCTCCAGCCCTTTGAGAGAGGTAAGTCAATGCAATTTCAACATATTCATTCAATTTCCTTCAAAATTGCTTATGTTCTTCCTCTTTTCTTCCCCTTTTCTTTTATCACCTCAGCTTCTCACTGGCCCTAGGCGCTATTCCACCTTGAAGTGGATGGCTCCCATGATCTGTGAACTCCCAATATCAGTGACATCCATCCTTAGATATTGGCACTTGCATCCTCTTTTAGTGTTGGCCAAGAATTACGCCAAGCTTTTCATAGATTGGCACAGCATCACGGCTTTAGTAGAGATATGGCATCCTCAAACGCATACATTCATCTTTTCATCGTTTGAGGCCACCATTCTTCTAGAGGAGGCAAAGACTTATATATCCCTTCCCAGATCCAGAGTCGGTGAGGAAGACCTAGTTTGTCATATCGTTGCCTCTGTGGATCCTACCCTTATCCTAGGAGAGTTTATACCTAGCACCAAGGATATCCGCACCATAGTCGGACCACACCACATCCATTTACTACCGTTGAGCCCGTGGGTCATAGCACATTGCAAGAACAAGTATGGGTGGGATGAGGCCATAGCCAATGTAATACCCCGATTTTTTTTCGAGAAATTAATTAGAAATTAATTAGAATAATTCCTTAATAAATAGAATAAGCTAAATTTCAACTATTTTATAAAAATTCATAAAAATTATATTATTGTAGATGATAACACGTTTAACAAACTTGTCTTCTGTGACCAACCAAAATAAAATCTGTAAATAGGCCGAATTAGTGGATTAAGCCCAAATTAAACACTTAGTTAACCACACCTTGAAATGTGAAATTCGAGCCCAATACTCCATAAAATGAGCCCAAACCAGTGGAAAATAAAAGGTCAGGATGAGAGGATCATTTCCCCTCTCTTAATCTCCTGAAACCCTAACCCTAAGAGATGTAACCGGCGGAGTTTGGATCGAGTCAACTTTTGCGGCGGCGTTCACATTAACCCGACTTGCGTGGATGAATACTCCACGCATAGAACCCTCCAGAAGGCGTGTGACCTATTAAAATGAAGCTCTCTAACCCTAGAATCGTTTAGAACCAGTGGCGACTGTAGATGAGCTGGATCGAAGGAGATCTCTAGCGATTAGTGGCTACGTGTACCGGCGTCTTGGGTTTTCTTTCTCTTTCCTTCTTCATCCGATTAAGGTAGGTGATAGCAAGCCAAACCCTACAAATAATATATGGTTGGAAGCATCATCGTGTCAGCTTTTTATTGATGTAGAAAGCCCTAAATTTTATCAAGTGTTCTGCGAGAATTTTTGGTTTTAGTAGAAGCATGTCAGAACTAGGGTTATAGATGTTCCCTTTCGATTAAGTAGTAATTTCATGCTGTAAACATAAAATTGATTCATGCATCTTGTAGAGTTTTTCGTGCTCTTTCTTTTGATAGTAAAATCCCCAAATTCCATGCTTTATATCGTGCGAATTCCATGTTTTAGTCTAACCCTAGAAACCTCGCCGGAGTCGGGCAAGGTGAAAGGGGCAATGACCTGTCTGGACTTGTGCGGCCACACGATAGACCGTACATCCAAGACAGGCGGCCTATTGTGGACCGTTTAGAGGTTTCTATCTCTGATCATTTTCCTGGTACGTGCGGCCGGATACCAACCGCATGTCTGTCCTGCGGCCAGTTCCAGACCGCACATCCCTTCCAGGGGCACCCTACCGACCGTCCATCTCCAGCAGGCCTTCGGACCTGAGGGGGCATGAGCGGCCTGTCTGTGACCGTCCATGGAAATGTAAGGTCCAGAACCGACCGCACATCGTTAATAGAACAGATTAATTGTCATTACAGCATGTTAGGTTAGTAGATTAGTGTTAATTGCATGTTAGCAACACACCTAATAAACTGTAATTCATGACAGTAAATAATTCTTGCCGATTTATTTAATTTGAGCTTGATCTTGATTCATCTTTCCAATGAATGTCAATCTTAAGTGTGAATCATTTATAATCGAAATGGCTATTAGGTTTACACTTGTTAACCTTAGACCTAAACCGTTAATCTTGAACTTTTATTATCCCCTAGAATTGATTTTTGGACTCAATCGAACTGCTGTGATTTGAGTTAGTCCGAATTGGACTAACAGAGACTTGAGCAGCCATTTATGGACCACATATATCCCTGAACGGACCAGTATAGACCGTTCATCCCTAGCTTATGCCAATTAGTCTTTACCGATTATCCTTGATCCAGCTTCGGCCAATTCCTGATTTGATCAGCCCAGTAGACGCTAGGCCAACCAGCAGACAGTGGGCTGGACTCTGGTTCAGTTCTACCCTGCCTATGGCAGCCCGGGAGCCAACTTGGGCAAATTTCTAGATTCTTGATTAGGTCCTGTGTTGTGCGGCCAGAAATGGCCCCTACATCTTTCAAGCGGCCCTTAATGGACCGTTCAATTGATGAGCGGCTCTGTCAGGACCGCATATCCTATCTTCGATTTTATAAACTTCTGGCCTTGTGTGGCCCAACGCTTACCGTTCATACTAAAGAGCGGCCCTTAATCAGCCATTCAACCTTGACCTCCCGAGGGCTAAACCTCAGCCCAGTTCCTATTAGTGCGGCCCATAGTCGACCGCACAAATCTTGAGCGGTCCAGTAGTAACCGCATATCTCCCAGAAACAAGTTTTCTTCGTGTTTTATGGTTTTAAATCCAAGAACATGATGGTTCTTGATAATTTGAACTCCTGGAAAGAAATTCTGGATAGTATCTCTTCAACTTAGCCTTGGGATGTTCCGAGGTAAGTTTATACTTGATTATAATTAGCCATTTAACTTGATTAAAGTCTAGACGAAACTTGGGATCTTGGATCCAATAAATCAATGCCAACGCATCATAGGGGCCCATTCTGGTCTTGGAGAGAGCGCCTGAAAAGTACTTGTGCCCATTAGAGTTTGTAATGACATGGTGAGGCATTACACCGAGTGCATGACTAGCATGATGTCTATGACAATGATCTCTTAATCTCTTACTTGAATCGTGTTTGACTTGGTTATACATTCTTGCTTATTGGCCAATTTCCTACAATTCCTGTTATATATATTGTTCTTAACTTGCAATTCTTGTAGTTATATCATTCTGCCATATTGTTATTCCATTCCATTCTTGAGCACTTTCTTTTATTATGTTGTTTCATTCGATCGTCATTTCTTTTCTTTCCGTTTCATATAAACATGTAATTAATTGGTTAATCACTTACACTTGCCTGTTGTTACCCACTAAGTGTTTGCTCATATAGTTGTTTTCCCCCCTTTCCAGGCAGCTCAGGTGAAAATTCACACATAGATGGAAATGGGCTAGAGTGATGACTTGGAGTGTAGCAGCTAATAGATATATTGAGATTGTTATAGTTATTTTGCTTCTAGCTATGTCTTAGAGCTTGTGTTAGCTATTGTAACGGAGTCGAGTTGAGGTTATGCTTGATATGTTTAAGTCGGTTTGATGGTTATTGTAATAGATTTGGAGTTATTTCTGTTCATGACGTTATGTAAATTCTTAGCTTAGCATGCTATCATTACTAGCTTTTCTACTGCCAGTCCCGATATTCCGCATCAGGGCGTGACAGTTTGGTGGTATAAGAGCCTAGGTTTCCTAATATTCCTAGGTTCTCTAAGTTCTAGGATCCTAAGTTATACCATAGGACCTATAACCTTGTTATAAGTCTAAGGACCCAACCTGGTGAGATTTGGGTAGAAGACTAGGGTTGAGTTAATAATCTAATTGCACGATTATCGATTCTTAATTGAACCTAATGGAACCTATTCCACGTGTAGGCTTTTGCAATGGCAGGAGAACGTGCGGAATGGAGGAACTTGCAGCGTACGGTTCAAGGACTTACTCAAGCTTTGCAACAAGTGGCCCAAGTAGGAGCTGCAAACCATGGCACTGGCGACCTTTATAGGAACTTTCGTGGGATGAATCCCCCGCGATTTGGTGGCTCGACTGACCCTGATGAAGCTGAGCACTGGCTTGAAGAGATAGGGAGGATTTTTGAAGTGATGCAATGCAGCGATCAAGAACGTGTCCTCTTGTCGACCTTTCAACTTGAACGTGATGCGAGGACATGGTGGGACGCAGTGAAGGCTACCCTTGGTGATAGACAAGTCACATGGGAAGAGTTCGAGGAATTCTTCAATGGTAAATATTTCTCAGATAGGGTACAAGAGAAGAAGGCGGCTGAGTTTGCTATTTTGAAGCAACGAAATCTATCCGTAGCTGAATATGAAGCTTAGTTCTCTCTGCTATATCGTTATGTTACTCACTTGATATCTACCGAGAAGATGAAGGCTAAGCGCTTTCTTAATGGGCTAAAGCTGCAGTATATCAACCAATTGGCAATGATGGAAATTCAAACTTATTCCGAGATGGTGAGAAAGGCTCAAGTATTGGAAGATACTTTAGAAATGATGGAGAGAATCCGTGGGAAGAGTGTTAAGAAAGAACAACACCATACTGGTTCTGGGAGTATCAGGCCCGGTCATGGCGGGAAGAGGCCCATTAGCAGGTCTAGTTTGTGGAAGGGCAAGATGCCGAAGATTGAAGATAAGAAGCATGGCCTTATTGTTCCATTCAAGGGCGTATGCAAGTACTGTGACCGTCCAGGTCACAAGATGGAGGAGTGCTGGCGCAAGCTGGGTGCCTGTTTACGTTGTGGCAGTAGGAACCACCGTATTCCCGAGTGTCCCTTTTTATCTGAGCAAGCTACCCCGGTGTAACCGCATGGGATCAAGAAGCAACAAGGCAAGCTCCAGGCTCTACAAGAAGACGAGACAGGACCCTCCGAGGAGGGTGGACTTGTCGAAGGTACTCTTGTTATACACGATAAATCAGCTTTTGTTCTTTTTGATACTGGTGCCACTCATTGTTTTATTTCTCAGAAATTTGCATAGTCTTTAGCTGTGAAGCCAATTTTGATGAATTCTCCATTAGAGATTTCGACCCCTATTGGTTCCGAATCAGTAATTAAGTATTTCTATCCTTCCAGTAAGGTCATGATCAATGAACAAAACTTGCTAGCTGATTTAGTCTGTATGGATATGAAGGATTATGATGTAATCCTAGGAGCAGATTGGTTGGCTAAGTATGAGGCCAATGTTCAATGCAAATCTAGTTCTGTGTCTCTCACTGGACACCCTGGACTTTCTTTTATAGGAATTAGACACCATAAGTCTGTTCCACTTATTTCGGCTCTTCGAGCTGATAAGCTGATGAGGAGAGGATGTAAGGCTTTTCTAGCCTTTGTTTTTGTGACCCTTGAGCAGAAGATTGAGATTGAGGACTTTTCTGTCGTCCGAGATTTTCCAGATGTCTTTCCTGAGGAACTGTCAGGACTTCCTCCTGAAAGGGAAGTTATCTTTTCTGTTGATCTAATTCCTAGTGCGACTCCTATTTCCAAAGCTCCTTATCGTATGTCTCCTGCGGAGCTAAGGGAACTAAAGCAGTAGTTGATGGAATTACTTGAGAAAGGGTTCATTCGTCCAAGTACTTCCCCATGGGGAGCCCCTGTATTATTCGTCCGGAAGAAGGATGGTTCGATGAGGTTGTGCATCGATTATCGGTAATTGAACCAATTGACTATCAAGAACAAATATCCATTGCCAAGGATTGATGAGTTATTTGATCAGATAGCAGGAGCTCAGTATTTTTCTAAGATTGACCTTCAATCTGGATATCATCAGTTACGAATTAAGGAGGAGGATATCTATAAAATAGCCTTCCGCAGCAGGTATGGGCATTTCAAATTTGTAGTATTGCCTTTTGGGCTAACGAATGCACCTGCAGCTTTCATGCAGTTGATGAACGATGTGTTTCGGCCCTATCTTGATCAATGGGTCGTGGTGTTCATTGATGACATCTTGATTTATTCTAAGAGTGAGGAGGAGCATGCTGAACATTTGAGGATGGCATTGCAACTATTGAGAGATCATCAGTTATATGCGAAGTTTAGTAAATGTGATTTCTGGCTGCAAGAGGTGTCCTTTCTAGGGCATATCATCACAAAAGAAGGTATTTCTATTGATCCTTCGAAGGTAGAGGCAGTAAAGAATTGGGATAAGCCTACTAATGTGACTGGAGTGAGAAGTTTCCTAGGCCTAGCAGGTTACTACCGAAGGTTTATTCAAGATTTCTCAAAAATTACGGTACCTCTGAGAAGATTAACCCGCAAGGAGATCAAATTTGATTGGTCATAAGATTAAGAGCGAAGCTTTCAGACCTTGAAGGAATGTTTGACTACTGCACCTGTTTTGAATTTACCTTCTGGAGAAGGAGGTTTTGTTGTATACACTGATACTTCAGGTATTGGTTTATGGTGTGTACTCAAGCAGCACGCAAAAGTGATAGCCTATTCTTCTAGGCAGTTAAGGAAGCATGAAGAGAATTATCATGTTCATGATTTGGAGCTAACATCAGTGGTGTTCGCCTTGAAGATATGGAGGCACTACTTGTATGGAGAGGCATTTATGGTGTTTTCAGATCATAAGAGTTTGATATACTTATTTTCTCATAAGGAACTCAATATGAGGCAGTGAAGATGGTTGGAGTATTTGAAGGATTTCAATTTCTCCATTTAGTATCATCCTGGAAAAGGTAATGTTGTGGCAGATGCCTTAAGCCGCAAGCCTATAGCTAAGTTGTCAAGCCTCATGTTACAAGAATAGAAATTGTTAGAGCAGTTAGCTAGTTTGGATCTTAATGTTAACAAGGATCGGATTATGATTACTCAGATTCAACTTAAGCCTGAATTATTGATGGAAATCAAGTCTCTGCAAGATGATGACTTAGAGTTGGTAGAGATCAAGGGAAGCTTGAGTAACATACTTAACTTCATGATGGCTGATGATGGAAGATTGTTATTTCAAGGAAGAACTTGTGTACCTGATGTAGCTGAGATAAAGAGTAAGATCCTCGAGGAAGCTCATAGATCCAGATACACCATTCATCCTGGAGGTACTAAGCTGTTTAAGGATTTGAAAAGATCTTTTTGGTGGCCGAATATGAAAAGGGAAGTTGCGGACTTCGTAAGTAGATGCTTGGTTTGTCAGCAAGTCAAGGCTGAGTATTTCAGACCAGCAGGGAAATTGAAACCCCTTGATATACACCAATGGAAGTGGGAGAGCATTGACATGGATTTCATTATGGGTCTACCTAGGACTCATAGTGGATTTGATGCAATATGGGTGATTGTCGACAGATTGACAAAATCGACTCATTTCTTATCCATTAAGTCTAAATGGACACTTGACGTATTGGCTGCTTTGTATATGAAGGAAGTCGTAAGACTACATGGTATACCAGTCAGCATTGTGTCTGATAGAGATCCCGGGTTCACTTCTTATTTTTGGAAAGGATTGCAAGAGTCCTTGGGAACTCCCCTAAATTTCAGTACTGCTTTTCATCCACAAACAGACGGACAGACTGAAAGGACCAACCAGATAGTGGAAGATATGCATAGAGCCTGCATGATTGACTTTTGAGGTAGTTGGAGTGATCACTTGACATTGGTTGAATTCGCCTACAATAACAGTTATCAAGCCAGTATTCAGATGGCTCCATTTGAAGCTTTGTATGACAGAAGCTGTCAATCCCCGTTATGTTGGGATGAGGTGGGTGAGAAGCAATGGCTTGGAGCAGATCTCATTTCCAAATCGTTCATGAACATTCGTATTATCAGAGATCGGTTGCAAGTAGCACAATCAAGACAGAAGAGTTATGTCGACACCAGGAGGAGAGTTTTGGAATTTCAGGTTGGTGAGCATGTGTTTTTAAAGGTTTCTCCTATGAGAGGAATTCGAAGGTTTGGAATTCATGGCAAATTGAGTCTAAGATGCATTGGTCCATTCAAGATTCTGGAAAGAGTGGGGGAGGTTGCTTACCATTTGGCACTACCACCTCATTTATCTTGAGTACATAATGTTTTCCATGTGTCTATGTTACGGAAATATGTGTATGATCCCACTCACATTATTCAACATATGGACTTCGAATTGAAGGAAGATTTGACTTATGAAGAAAGACCGATCAAGATTCTGGATCAGAAGCAACAACAACTAAGGAATCGTTCCATACCGATGGTTAAAGTGTAGTGGAGTCAGCGTGGAACTGAAGAAGCTACTTGGGAGTCAGAAGATACTATGCGGAGACAGTACCCTGACTTATTCTAGGTGAGCTGTCTCACTCCCTCTTTTTATTATTAAGTACATTGAATTTGGAGGACCAAATTCCTTAAGTGGGGGACGGTGTAATACCCCAATTTTTTTTCTAGAAATTAATTAGAAATTAATTAGAATAATTCCTTAATAAATAGAATAAGCTAAATTTTGACTATTTTATAAAAATTCAGAAAGGTTATATTCTTGTAGAGAATAACACGTTTAACAAACTAATCTTATGTGACCAACCCAAATAAAATCTGTAAATAGGCCAAATTAGTGGATTAAGCCCAAATTAAACACTTAGTTAACCACACCTTGAAACGTGAAATTCGAGCCCAATAATCTATCAAATGAGCCCAAACCGGTGGCAAATGAAAGGCCAGGATGAGAGGATCATTTCCCCTCTCTTAATCTCCCGAAACCCTAACCCTATGAGATGCAATCGGCGGAGTTTGGATCGAGTCAACTTTTGCGGCGGCGTTCACATTAACCCGACTTGCGTGGATGAATACTCCGCGCATAGAACCCTCCAGAAGGCATGTGACCTATTAAAATGAAGCTCTCTAACCCTAAAATCGTTTAGAACCAGTGGCGGCTGCAAAGGAGCTGGATCGAGGGAGATCTCCAACGATTAGTGGCTGCGTGTACCGGCATCTTGGATTTTCCTTCTCCTTCCTTCTTCATCCGATTCAGGTAGGTGATAGCAAGCCAAACCCTAAAAATAATATATGGTTGGAAGCATCATCGTGTCAGCTTTTCATTGATGTAGAAAGCCCTAAATTTTATCAAGTGTTCTGCGACAATTTTTGGTTTTAGCAGAAGCATGTCAGAACTAGGGTTATAACTGTTCCCTTTTGATTAAGTAGTAATTTCATGCTGTAAACATAAAATTTATTCATGCATCTTGTAGAGTTTTTTGTGCTCTTTCTTTTGGTAGTAAAAGCCCCAAATTTCATGCTTTATATCGTGCGAATTCCATGTTTTAGTCTAACCCTAGAAACCTCGCAAGAGTCGGGCAAGGTGAAAGGGGCAACGACCTGTCTAGACTTGTGCAGCCACATGATAGATCGTACATCCAAGACAGGTGGCCTGTTGTGGACCATTTAAACGTCTCTATCACTGATCATTTCCCTGGTACGTGCGGCCGGATACCAACCGCATGTCTGTCCTACGGCCAGTTCCAGACTGCACATCCCTTCCAGCGGCACCCTACCGACCGTCCATCTCCAATAGGCCTTCGGACCTGAGGGGGCATGAGCTACCTGTCTGTGACCGTCCATGGAGATGTAAGGTCCAGAACCGACCGCACATCGTTAACAGAACAGATTAATTGTCATTACTGTTGTGCCCCTTAGGCACAAGCATGTGCTATGTTGTTTTGATGATAGCAATGCTATTTTATTTTGATGATAGCAACACAGTGAGTCAATAAATGATATTGTGTTTTGATGATTGCAACAAAGTAAGTGCATTTCTGTGCATTCTTATCCTTGAGCATTCTGCATATGATAGCAACATGAATGATGATGTTTAGCATTGATGGCATTTGTTCTTTATATATATGCATTGCATTCTGTCAGATATCATGTTTCTACATGTCTCTGCATAGTCTGAATTGCATTCTGTCTGATATCATGTCTCTACATGTCTCTGCATAGTCTGAATTGCATTCTATCAGATATCATGTCTCTACATGTATCTACACAGTCTGAACAGTAGTGGGTCGACCCCCTTCTCAGATGGGTCGACACCCCCAGAGTACAAGTCTATACACTATCTGTCTGTCTTGTGTCTCATGCAGCGTCTTAGGCATTTTTGTTAAAGTCTATAAAGTGCAGCTCACACGAACACTCAAGTCCATACATCGTGAAGTCTGCACATTGTGGCACTGTAGCATGCATTTCTCAAAGTCCATACAATGCATCTTCTTAGCATCTCATTTAGAGTCTAAGGCATTGTCTATACACTGGACTTAAAGTGTGTACAGCGTCCGTCTCAGCCACCGTCTCATTCAGCGTCTTAGGCTTGCAAAGTCCATACATTGGTCGGTGGCAAGTCTGTACACTGGTCGAGCTTTGAAGTATAACCATTGGCATATGCATTTACTGTAAAGTCTAGACATTGGACCATCTTAACTTGCGTCTTATGTCAAGTCCGTACAGTGTCCATCAGCATTTAGAAGTCTATACAGTCCTGGATGTTCAGCGTCTCATGCTGCGTCTTATGCCAAGTCCATACATTGGTCGGTAGAAAGTCTGTACATTTAGAAGTCTGTACATCCATCGTCTTTCTCAGCGTCTTAATTGGACTAGGTTTGCAACGGCTAAGTCTGTACACTGGACTCGTATTCACAATGTTCATTCAGCAAAGTCTTTACATTGAAGTCACGCTTCACAAAGTCTGTACAGACTTTCTCATTTGCACACTGCATTGCATGTGAAACTTCAAGCCTGCACATTGCACAACATGCGAAGTCACCAAGTGTGTACATTGCATAGCATGCAGGCGTCCAAGTCTGTACATTGGGCTAGTGTCGCAACACTAAGTCTGTACATTGCATCGTCTTAGGCATCGTCTCTCTGCAAGTCTATACAGCCATTGCTTGCGTCGCCTTTTTTTTAACTCCGGTCAATCCCTGAAGGTCAAGACAAGGGGAAGCGATCAACCCTACAAAATAGGGAAGGAGCGCTCCACCCCCAACTGACGGACAGGTAAATTTTCATATATATAATTCCAAAAAAGGGGAAAATACAAAAAGGACGCTCATCGACGAAACGAGGGACACCCAATCTTATCCAAACGTAGGGCCCTTTAACAACATGTGGTAAATCCGACCAAGAAGACCAAGAGGAAGGTATAGAAAGGAAGCAACCAAGCCCAGCAAGCGAGTCAGCCAGTCAGCCACTTGGTTAGCTTCCCTAAATACATGAGAAATCAAAACATGCATAGACCTAAGCAATTCCTCCAATTGGTAGAGGACCACGCTGAGACGCCAAGGATGAGAAGATCGGCCTGAGATGATGTCGGCCAATACACGGGAATCCGTCTCCACAGATACAGTGTGGAACCCATGCTCCCTGCAAAGATAAAGGCCATCACGAAGTGCCAATGCTTCAGCATACAAGCTGGATGTAACATGTGGATATGCTGCTGCAAAAGCAAGAATGAGGCAGTCATCTAAATTTCAAAGAGCACCCCCGCCCCCTGCAAGACCAACACCACGCTTGAAAGCCCCATCCACATTAAGCTTAAGACGGCCAGAGGGGGGCGGAAACCATCGAATAGGACGTGGAGGAGTAGGCTGCGACTCCACTAGAGAGAGGCCCCATGAGTTGATGAGCACCCGTTGCGGAGATAGGAGTGGCCTTCCTTTGAAAGAGAAGGCAGAGGCACGACCAAGTCTGTACAGAGTTGGCATTGCATCTCATTAAGTATACACATCGTGTAGCTTGCTCGCATAGCCAAGTCTATACATCAGTTGTTCATGCACTGCACATCATCAAGTCTATACACTGCCTGCAGTCTTGCTCGCACAACACTAAGTCCATACATTGTGCATTGTTCAACCCAAAGTATGTACATCAATGAGTTACCTTTGTGCCGAACCAAGTCTATACATTGTGTGCACCTGCTGCTGAGTCTATACATCCGTTTGCTCCTTTAGCTTGCACGTACCTAGCAAGTCTATACATCACCCCAATGCCGGCACGCAGAGTCTGTACACTGCGCTGCCAGCCTGCACGTAGCAACTCTATACATTGCTTACTACCTGCAATGTAGAGTCTGTACATTGCATGCTCGCTGCATCATCAAGTCTAGACATTGCTTCAGGCTGAGCAAGTATATACAACACTTAACTTGATAAGTTCTTATCTGTCTGACATGCACTCTTCGTAGAGGCTAATGAAGGCACGTGATACGAGGATAAGAACAGTGCCCAGATGAGGACACGTGTACTGACAGCCTGCTGGATGCTGCCACGTGGTCCGAAATTTTGGGGCGGGAACTATGGAAGCCATACGCACCCTTACCCACCTGCTGCTGCTATATATTGAAGCCTTCGTCCTCAGTTGAAGGTTGATCAAAGACTATGAGTTGAACCAGAAGAGTAGAAGCAGAGAGTTCTTCGATCCAGCAGAAGAGAAGAATAAAAGAGTGAAGAAAAGAAAGAGAGACAGAGAGCAGAGAAGAAAGAAGTAAAAGAGAAAGAGAGAGTGAGATCATAAGAAGAAGAGTGTGAGAGAGGTTGTCTGAAGATCAGTCTTCACTGGACCGTGGATCAAATCCAGGCCAGTCAGCTCCTTGGGAGCCATATTGTGCTTTATGTTTACAGCTTTCCGATTGCTGTTCATCTTGTCTTTTGTTTCCTTTTTATACTTTCCTTCAAGCTGTTAGCCAGCGTTGCAGAGGAGGACTCCTCTGGACAGCAAGCTGTGTTGCTCAGCGGGCAGTGGAGGATTCCACTGGACGGCCAAGCTGTATTGCCCAGCGGTTTGCAGAGGTGCTGCCTCTGGACGGGTAAGCTATAATCTCCAGCGGTTTGCAATGGTGGATTCCACTGGACAGCAAGCTGTGTTGCTCAGCGGGCGAGGAGGATTCCTCGGACGGCAAGCTGTGTTGCCCAGCTGATGTATGGCAAGCTGTGATGCCCAGCTGTTCAAGTTGTGAGTCAGCAGGAAGCCACACTCGGGTTGAGTGCGGGGTGGATGTAGGTCTGCTGGACCGAACCACCTAAAAACCCCTTGTGCAGTGGTTTGATTTCTTCATCTGTTATATTGCTTCCGCTAGATGCTTGCTTAGGGGCGATTTGGTTTGATGTTCTATAAGTGTTCATCTATTTGCTGCACACACTATATGTTTGACTGTGGTTTGATTTCTTTTATCTGAATTCGCTAGATGAATGCTAGGAGCGCCTCAATTGGGTTTTCTGTCTGAATGCGTTAAGGCACAAGCTTCTTTGATTTGATGCAGTCTACAGTTTAGACTTGCTTAGGTTCGCTCTATATATCTGCAATTGTTTTTTAATTCCGCATCTCTGATTGCTTAGGATTTAGTTTGAGCGAAAAATTTTAAAGGGATATATTCATTCACCCCCCCTCTGAATACTGCACCGAACCCAACACTTGGTATCAGAGCGGGTCTCTGATCTATCAAATCTAACAATCTGCAGAGGATCCTGCTAGTTTTGGTGCATTTCAGAGTGGGTCTTTTGAAATCGTGTGTTGCTTCATTGACTTGTGCTTTGCTTTGCTCATTTGTTTTTGGTGTTATTTGAGTTGATTCATTGTGCTTGATTAGTGTTCTTCCTAGAACTCTTATTCTGTATAAAGCATGGAACTCACTGTTGATCCTCCGAAGTTTGAAGGTTCGGGTTTCTACAATTGGTTTAATCAGTTCAGAGAATATGTGATGCAAACTAATCCAGATCTGTGGATAGTCATTGCACACAGTTCCTATGAAGTTCCAAAGGATGAATCCTTATGGAAAACTTCAGACAGACAAAAATTCTCTGATAATCAGAAGGCCCTGGAGCTAACTCAAAGGGCTATAAACACTGACAAGTTTCCATGTGTAGTTAATTGCTGCAGTGCCTCTGAAGTGGTCGAAATGATAGCAAGCAGCAGAACCCAGGATAAAGTGAATTGTCTCATGGCAACAGAAGAAGACGAAGATTATGAGGAGGACACTTCGTCACAGATAAACTCTGATACTAATAATTTTTCTCTGGAAAATATGATCGAATTGAATGAGCATTTATTGAATAAATATGATAGACTGAATCGGAAGAGAGAAAAATAAGAAAAGAAATGTTGCATGAGGTTAGAAGTCTGAAAGCTGAAAATGAAAACTTGAAATCTGACATGAATAAAGAAAAAGATAAGTTGAACAAGTTGAAATCTGAGAATGAAGATCTTACAAACAAACTCATCAGTGAAGATAATTCTTGTAGATCATCTGCCATTCTCGAAGACATGATTAATGATTTTGATTCTGATGACAGTTTTCAAAAGGAACAAATCAAATCTCTAAAAGAAGAAAATGTCTACTTGAAAGATCAAAATAAAAAGTTGATGGTTCTGAATACCATTTTCTGTGAAAGACGGATGACAATTGAAAAAGAAAAATCTATTTTGAAAGAGTATATCAATTGCAGTGACAAAGAAATTACTAGCTTTGTAATACACACTGCTGAATTGGAAAAAGAACTTTGTCTGTTAAAAGAAAAACTGGCTAGTTATGAGAAGGAGAAAGTTGATTCAGAAAATCTTATAATCTCCTTGCAAAATAAAATTACTGAGCTGAATAATACTTCATCTAAGTTGGCCAAGGATAAAGGTAAAATGAAAATGTTTCTGGAAGATGAAGTGAGTAGTCAAAGTGAAAGGGTGGAAAGTAGCTTTGGAGTTAAGAATGGTATTAGAAACCTGCTATACACCACATTTGTGCCGAGTTCTAAAGTAGCTGGTCCCTCAAATAAATCATTGAAAGAAGCTACTGCTCATGAAATTCAAAAATGAAATAAAGATCAGAAAACCCCAAAAACTCAAAGAAATAATATGCATGCTAAAAATTCATCTGATAAGTGTCATGTTTTAAAGAAATCTAATGGTTCTTGTTCTTGTCATTATTGTGGTAAGCATGGACACTTTATGAGTGAGTGTTTTGTGATGAAACAAGATGACAGAAAGCATGCTAGAAAAGTTCTATCTGATCAGAAAAAGGGTAATCTGAATGTTAAAGAATTTCATGCTAGAAATCATGATTCTAGGAGACATAATCTAAATTATTTTTGTTGTGGGAAGTTTGGCCACATTGCTGCTCAATGTTGGCAGAATCCGAGAAAGAGATTCAACTCTAAACCTATTAATTTTCATGTTAACAAAAAGATGTTTGACAGGAATAACCTTGGCTCCAAAGGTAAGCACCCAAGGTGTTTCGAATGTGGGAGGCATGGCCACACAGTTAAGGACTGTTGGCATGCTCAAGGAAGTAGATTTAATTCTAAATCTGTAAAATTTCCTGCTCCCAATGCTGCTAGTAAGAAACAAAATGTTCATGTAAACAACAAAACATTTCATGCTAAGTTTCATAGGTCTCATGCTGTTGTTGATATGTATCATAGGACCAGACAATCTGTTGTTTCATGTTATTACTGTGGAAATTTTGGACATTCTATGTCTGATTGTTTTCTAATGGAATTTGATGATAATGCTGCAAAAAGAATGTTTAGAACACCTGTCAAGGTAAATGCAGGACCCAAAGCTGCTTGGGTCCCTGCAGGATCAAAATGATCATAGTGTTACAGGTGTGCCTTGGGTCAAAGAATAAACAGGGCTTAACAGACCAAGGCACTCAAAAGGAAACCCCAGGATCCTACCTTTCAGGTCAGTTCTGAACTTTGTTTAAATCTCATAATCTGAAAATGCTGATTTATCTTGATTAAAATTCCATTATCTGAAATTGTTGGTTTGCTTGTTTGATGTATGATCTTCTCTTGTCTAGCAGATCAGTTTGCACTCCAGACTCAGCTACTGAGTTTTATTCTGAATATCTGATGTTCTTCTCTTGCTATATGTTGACCTAAATTTGAATGCTTCTTTAGTGTATATAGTTGATGCACTATATAGACTTTGTGTAAATGCATGTGTTTTGTGTTAATGCATTGCATGCTTTTTGTTGAATGCATACTTGGACTGAGTGTAAATGGGTCATTTAGTACACACAGTCAATGCATGTGTCTAATGTTTGCATACATCATTTGCATGACTGTCAATGAAATTGTTCAATGCACATAGGACAGCTTTGCACTGCATATTCATTTGCATAACCCTGGTATATAAAATGGTAAGTTACTAAAAGGTAGGGAAATCTACCCGGAGGTTCCTACCATGTGTGAGATGGTCTTTGAGACCAGCTTCTCCGCCTAGTACCATGGGTCCAGTCTTCATGTAGAACCGTGCATTACATCATATTTTGAAAAATCTGAAAAAGGATAAAAATGTTCATGACTTGGATGCATAAACCTGATTTGATTGCATACTTGCCTCATGTATCCTTGGTGCATAGTCTGCATGTAGAACAGTGTGTTGCATAGCATAATCCTTGCATCATGGTGTCAGGGGGAGCTGTGAGTTTAGTTCAATTCTTGAATCCTATTTACTCCTCATTGTCCCCATTAAATTGATTCATATCTTTTGACATTAGATGCCATTGGACCATATTGCCAATTGCTATCTTTTTCCCATCATTTTCACTGAGCAACAGCAATTGTTTCTGGTTTAGTATATTGAGTTATGATTATTGCAAGTGTTCACTTATAAGAATCACTCTTACAAATTGAAAGGAATTAAAGGCTTAACCTTTATAAATTGAAGAGTTCAGTGTCTGTAATTCAGAATTTAAGATAAAAGAAAACTTTTATAGCACTTAATATTTGTCTCATGGCTAAAATAGAAAAAAGTTTTTTTTTGTAATGCCTAAATGTGTTGAACTGGAAATGTCTAGAACAGGTGAACAAGAGTGTGTAATATTTTTTCAAACAATCACTCTAAAAGAATTAAGGGCAGCAGTAAATAAGATCATAAATGTAAAGAACTGAACATTGTGGTAGAGCAATGGTTGATTGCACTGAGAAACTGTGAACTCCTCCAATGAAGTAGCAAAATTCACATGTCATGAAGTGCTTCAAGCTAACTCTGTTCATAGGGTCGAATCTATAGGGGGAGTCCTCACCAAGTAACTGGGGTACTGGCCTCTGATCAAGGGGTGCCCTTAATGTCAAAAGTGAAGACTATTCCTTGTAGGTCTTGATCTGAAATAGGTCTTGTAGTTTATGCCTAGTAACTAGGGGTACCTGCCTCTGATCAAGGTGTACCCCTAATGTCAACAGCATAAATGCCACAGGTCTATTCACTTAGTTCAGTTTCTGAAAATTTAAAAGTGAAATACAAACTGCTGTAACCCTTTGAAAATTAAAAGTCAATGAGTGAAAATTATTTTTCTCAATACATATTCAAGTTGCCTTTCTTGAACTTCCATGTTTAAACACAAAAGGGTATTATTTCAGACTTATCTATTAATACCATGTGCCCTATATTCATTGCTATAAACGGAGTCTATAAACTCTTTTTCAAGGGTCAGGTGTTCTACTCTAGATTTATCACTGTTAAACCTGAATTTTTGAAAATTGTATGTTGCTGATTCTTATACTTTAACAGTTGTTTATAATCATGCTCCCTTTCTGAACCTATGCTTATGCTGTTGTCAAGTGACCCTCCTACCTTCTCAACCTTGTGCTTATCTGTCCAAATTCCTTCTCAAATGGGTAGCTTTTATTTAGGGGGAGAAATAATTCAGGGGAGTCAGACCTTCAGGGGAAGTTTTTTGCACTATGAGAATTTGCATGCATAATGCACTTTGCACTCATGTTTTTACTATTTTTCTCTTTTTGATTATGTCAAAGGGGGAGAAAATTTTATGTGTGACTCACTGTCACAGTGTGTTGCCATCATCAAAAAGGGGTATAATGTTGTGCCCCTTAGGCACAAGCATGTGCTATGTTGTTTTGATGATAGCAATGCTATTTTATTTTTATGAAAGCAACACAGTGAGTCAATAAATGATATTGTGTTTTGATGATTGCAACAAAGTAAGTGCATTTCTGTGCATTCTTATCCTTGAGCATTCTGCATATGATAGCAACATGAATGATGATGTTTAGCATTGATGACATTTGTTCTTTATATAGATGCATTGCATTCTGTCAGATATCATGTTTCTACATGTCTCTGCATAGTTTGAATTGCATTATGTCAGTTATCATGTCTCTACATGTCTCTGCATAGTCTGAATTGCATTCTGTCTGATATCATGTCTCTACATGTCTCTACATGTCTCTGCATAGTCTGGATTGCATTCTGTCAGATATCATGTCTCTGCATGTATCTACATAGTCTGAACAGCAGTGGGTCGACTCCCTTCTCAGATGGGTCAACACTCCCAGAGTACAAGTCTATACACTGTCTATCTGTCTTGTGTCTCATGCAGCATCTTCGGCATTTTTGTTAAAGTCTATACAGTGCAGCTCACACGAACACTCAAGTCCATACATCGTGAAGTCTGCACATTGTGGCACTGTAGCATGCATTTCTCAAAGTCCATACAATGCATCTTCTTAGCATCTCATTTAGAGTCTAAGGCATTGTCTATACACTGGACTTAAAGTGTGTACATCGTCCGTCTCAGCCACCGTCTCATTCAGCGTCTTAGGCTTGCAAAGTCCATTCATTGGTCGGTGGCAAGTCTGTACACTGGTCGAGCTTTGAAGTATAAACATTGGCATATGCATTTACTGTAAAGTCTAGACATTGGACCGTCTTAACTTGCGTCTTATGTCAAGTCCGTACAGTGTCCATCAGCATTTAGAAGTCTATACAGTCCTGGATGTTCAGCGTCTCATGCTGCGTCTTATGCCAAGTCCATACATTGGTCGGTGGAAAGTCTGTACATTTAGAAGTCTGTACATCCATCGTCTTTCTCAGCGTCTCAATTGGACTAGGTTTGTAACGGCTAAGTCTGTACACTGGACTCGTATTCACAACGTTCATTCAGCAAAGTCTGTACATTGAAGTCACGCTTCACAAAGTCTGTACAGACTTTCTCATTTGCACACTGCATTGCATGTGAAACTTCAAGCCTGCACATTGCACAACATGCGAAGTCACCAAGTGTGTACATTGCATAGCATGCAGGCGTCCAAGTCTGTACATTGGGCTAGTGTCGCAACACTAAGTCTGTACATTGCATCGTCTTAGGCATCGTCTCTCTGCAAGTCTATACAGCCATTGCTTGCGTCGCCTTACACGACCAAGTCTGTACAGAGTTGGCATTGCATCTCATTAAGTCTACACATCGTGTAGCTTGCTCGCATAGCCAAGTCTATACATCGGTTGTTCATGCACTGCACATCATCAAGTCTATACACTGCCTGCAGTCTTGCTCGCACAACACTAAGTCCATACATTGTGCATTGTTCAAGCCAATGTTTGTACATCAATGAGTTGCCTTTGTGCCGAACCAAGTCTATACATTGTGTGCACCTGCTGCTGAGTCTATACATTCGTTTGCTCCTTTAGCTTGCACGTACCTAAAAGTCTATACATCGCCCCAATGCCTGCACGCTGAGTCTGTACACTGCGCTGCCAGCCTGCACGTAGCAACTCTATACATTGCTGACTGCCTGCAATGTAGAGTCTGTACATTGCATGCTCGCTGCATCATCAAGTCTAGACATTGCTTCAGGCTGAGCAAGTATATACAACACTTAACCTGATAAGTTCTTATCTGTCTGATAGGCACTCTTTGCAGAGGCTAATGAAGGCACGTGATCCGAGGATAAGAATAGTGCCCAGATGAGGACACGTGTACTGACAGCCTGGTGGATGCTGCCACGTGGCCTGAAATTTTAGGGCGGGAACTGTGGAAGCCATACGCACCCTTATCCACCTGCTGCTGCTATATATTGAAGCCTTCGTCCTCAGTTGAAGGTTGATCGAAGCCTGTGAGTTGAACCAGAAGAACAGAAGCAGAGAGACCTTCGTTCTAGCAGAAGAGAAGAAGAAAAGAGTGAAGAAAAGAAAGAGAGACATAGAGCAGAGAAGAAAGAAGTAAAAGAGAAAGAGAGAGTGAGATCGTAAGAAGAAGAGTGTGAGAGAGGTTGTCTGAAGATCAGTCTTCACTGGACCGTGGATCAAATCCAGGCCAGTCAGCTCCTTGAGAGCCATATTGTGCTTTATGTTTACAGCTTTCCGATTGTTGTTCATCTTGTCTTTTGTTTCCTTTTTATACTTTCCTTCAAGCTGTTAGCCAGCGTTGCAGAGGAGGACTCCTTTGGACAGCAAGCTGTGTTGCTCAGCGGGCAGTGGAGGATTCCACTGGACGGCCAAGCTGTATTGCTCAGCGGTTTGCAGAGGTGCTGCCTCTGGACGGGTAAGCTATAATCCCTAGCGGTTTGCAGTGGTAGATTCCACTGGACAACAAGCTGTGTTGCTCAGCGGGCGAGGAGGATTCCTCGGACGGCAGGCTGTGTTGCCCAGCTGATGTATGGCAAGCTGTGATGCCCAGTTGTTCAAGCTGTGAGTCAGCAAGAAGCCACACTCGGGTTGAGTGTGGGGTGGATGTAGGTCTGCTGGACCGAACCACCTAAAAACCCCTTGTGCAGTGGTTTGATTTCTTCATCTGTTATATTGCTTCCGCTAGATGCTTGCTTAGGGGCGCTTTGGTTTGATGTTCTATAAGTGTTCATCTATTTGCTGCACACACTATATGTTTGACTGTGGTTTGATTTCTTTTATTTGAATTCGCTAGATGAATGCTAGGAGCGCCTCAATTGGGTTTTCTGTCTGAATGCGTTAAGGCACAAGCTCCTTTGATTTGATACAGTCTACAGTTTAGACTTGCTTTGGTTCGCTCTATATATCTGCAATTGTTTTTTAATTCCGCATCTCTGATTGCTTAGGATTTAGTTTGAGCGAAAAATTTTAAAGGGCTATATTCATTCACCCTCCCCCCCTCTGAATACTGCACCGCACCCAACAATTACAGCATGTTAGGTTAGTAGATTAGTGTTAATTGCATGTTAGCAACACACCTAAGAAACTGTAATTCATGACAGTAAATAATTCTTGTTGATTTATTTAATTTGAGCTTGATCTTGATTCATCTTTCCAATGAATGTCAATCTTAAGTGTGAATCATTTATAACTGAAATGGCTATTAGGTTTACACTTGTTAACCTTAGACCTAAACCGTTAATCTTGAACCTTTATTATCCCCTAGAATTGATTTTTGGACTTAATCGAACTGTTGTGATTTGAGTTAGTTTGAATTGGACTAAAAGAGACTTGACCAGCCATTTGTGGACCGCATATATCCCTGAACGGCCCAGTATAGACCGTTCATCCCTGGCTTATGGCAATTAGTCTTGGCCGATTATCCTTGATCCATCTTCAGCCAATTCCTGATTTGACAGCCCAGTAGACCCTAGGCCGACTAGCAGACAGTGGGCTGGACTCTGGTTCAGTTCCACCCTGCCTATGGCAGCCCGGGAGCCCACTTGGGTAAATTTCTAGATTTTTGATTAGGCCCTGTGTTGTGCGGCCAGAAATGGCCCGTACATCTTTCAGGCGGCCCTTAGTGGACCGTTCAATTGATGAGCGGCTCTATCAGGACCGCATATCCTGTCTTCAATTTTATAAACTTCTGACCTTGTGCGGCCCAACACTTATCGTTCATACTGAAGAGCGGCCCTTAATCAGCGGTTGAACCTTGACCTCCCGAGGGCTAAACCTCAGCCCAGTTCCTATTCGTGCGGCCCATAGTCGACCACACAAGTCTTGAGCGGTCCAGTAGTAACCGCATATCTCCCAGAAACGAGTTTTCTTCGTGTTTTATGATTTTGAATCCAAGAACATGATGGTTCTTGATAATTTGAACTCCTGGACAGAAATTCTGGACAGTATCTCTTCAACTTAGCCTTGGGATGTTCTGAGGTAAGTTTATACTTGATTATAATTGGCAATTTCACTTGATTAAAGTGTATATGAAACTTGGGATCTTGGATCCAATAAATCAATGCCAACGCATCATAGGGGCCCGGTCTAGTCCTGGGGAGAGCGCTCGAAAAGTACTTGTGCCCATGGGAGTTTGTAATGACATGGTGAGGCATTGCACCGAGTGCATGACTAGCGTGATGTCTATGACAATGATCTCTAAATCTCTTACTTGAATCATGTTTGACTTGGTTATACATTCTTGCTTATTGGCCAATTTCCTACAATTCCTGTTATATATATTGTTCTTAACTTGCAATTCTTGTAGTTATATCATTCTGCCATATTGTTATTCCATTCCATTCTTTAGCACTTTCTTTTATTATGTTGTTTCATTCGATCGTCATTTCTTTTCTTTCCGTTTCATATAAACATGTAATTAATTGGTTATTCACTTACACTTGCTTGTTGTTACCTACTGAGCGTTCGCTCATATAGTTGTTTTCCCCCCTTTCTAGGTAGCTCAGGTGAAGATTCACAGAATTATGGGAATGGGCTAGAGTGATGACTTGGAGTGTATCAGCTAGTAGATATATTGAGATTGTTGTAGTTGTTTTGCTTCTAGCTATGTCATAGAGCTTGTGTTAGTTATTGTAACGGAGTCGAGTTAAGGTTATGCTTGATATGTTTAAGTCGGTTTGATGGTTATTGTAATAGATTTGGAGTTATTTCTGTTCATGACGTTATGTAAATTCTTAGCTTAGCATGTTATCATTACTAGCATTTTCTACTGCCAATCCCGATATTCTGCGTCGGGGCGTGACAGCCAAGGCCACTTCTATTTGCCTGTGCGGGGCCATACTTTTCCCTTCTGTCGACCACGTCCTGGACATTCCCATCTTAGCACCATTAGTGGACTATGGCAGGGTCTTTCCATTTTTCAGGCCATCCTTGCTTACCAGTATTAGGGTCTTAGCTCAGCTCCCCTAGGGGGCACACTCTTTAGCTCTATGGTTCTCCCAGAGTGTTGGATGGGAGTTAGGCTGAAGTTCTCACCTAGGGAGGATATCAATTCTGTCAGTCGGATCTTCGGGAGCCATCCACTCTTCTGTTGAACATGTGTGCACCATGATTACTTTTATGGTTTTGATGATGTCTACCTCTATAGTCATTATACCTGCATTTGATAGTCTTAATATTTATATTTCAGGTCATTATACTTCTAGTGCAAAAGATCAAGAATGGCACACAAATTTAGGCAACTGGATACGGATACACAGATATCAAGGCATATGACAATATTGAATGCACGGAAATCTACCATGTTTCAAGCACAGAAATCAAGCTGAATAGTATCACACATAAGGTCATTGCATATTCCTCATATGGTCAGTGCATATCTTGCCTTATGGATGGTTCAAGGTCGGTGCAACTTCTGGATAACAAGCTACAAGATAATCAAAGGAATGGAGTGGTGTTGGCAAAAGTGAAAGCTCACTGATTGCGTCCTCGCACACGGATCGACCAGCCCGGTCAGGTCGCGAGGGTCAAGGGGGCAGCGCCCCTTGCGAGGGTTTCTGGGGGCGGAGCCCCCGGAACAAAATTTTGATTATAAGATCAATATAATCAATAGAAGTCTTCAAGACAGTTAAGGTCGATGCACAAAAAAGCATAACCAAGAGAACCCAAAGTCAAAGACTCTGTTGACAGCTTCTAGACTATCAAGGGTGATGCTACAGACATGAATGGGCTACTAAAGAACTTAACCGACGAAGCTAAAGCAGTTAACGGACCGACCCCAGGAAAGCCCGAGGTCTGCCCAGCTGGCGGTCGACCGCCAGCACAAGGGCAGTCGACCGGCCCTGCCAGCAACCTTCACGCTGCAGCTCTCTCAGTGGCGGTCGACCACCAGCCCAGTAGCGGTCGATCGAAGATTCCAGGGATCATTCGTCTGCAATTTTCTCAATAGCGGTCGAGCGCCAGAAGCCACAGGTCGACCGCCAGCCCCGAGCCTTCAATGTTGACTTTGTTTTTCACTTCGAGAAAGGCCATTCCCCATGGATTTCTTTAATCTAGAAGTCACCTAATCACCCACAAAATGTGGATCTGGTCTGGGAAGTGTTTATTGACCATCCAAAAGATATAAAACCAACATAAGAGGGTTAGAAACCCTAGTTGATGATTTGGAGCAAAGAGAGATGAAGAGAGGCTAGAGGAGCTCCAAGGAAGAAGAGGTACTATAGCCGTGAACAGTACTCCGTGCAGAAGTTCTACATCCAATCCTAGGGATTCAAGCCTACATCCGAAGCCCTCAATCTCCAAGGAAGAAGAGAAGCAAGCAAGCTCACAAAGGAGATCAAAAGGAAGATCGAAGCTACATCCAAACCTCTTCATCAACTCAAGGGAAGATCAAAGCTACATCCTGTATCTTCTCCATCAACTCAAAGGGATCAAAGGAAGATCAAAGCAACAGATTCAAGATCCAACAATCTCGGACAAGAACTAGTTCATTCTAGCATATCTTCATATCTTGTTTGAGCATTTTCATCTTGTTCTATTTTTATTTCATTCAATCCATTGAAACTGAAGATCGTCCCTACCGGTGGTTAGTAGGAAGGCAATCTGAAGTTCTCTGATCTGCGGTGTAGCCATCCCTATCGGCTTTGTGTGTAGGAAGATAGAAAGAGGGTTTTCTCTATTATGTGATTTGGGGTGTGTTTCTAGTCAAGCTGTGAGTCAGTAGGAAAGCCTCACCGGATTTTGGGTGAGGGGTGGACGTAGGTTGTGGGGTTGCAACCGAACCACCTTAAAAATCCCTGTGTTGTGGGTTGTTAATCGTGTGTGATTGCTCTATATCTTCTACCCCTATTCACAAGTTCGTGTGCTTCCATACTTGGTTATCTTATTTACACACTCAAGCACTCAGATTTGCACTTTCAGTTTTATCTGTGGTTTAATTGAGCTTAGTACTTTGACTGCATCCCTTGGGCGGCCTGCTGCACCCTTGCACACAGGCGCCAAGGTGAAAGTATTGCTAAGCGTTTTCCTTGCTTAGACTCGCGTGCACCTTGGTTGATCACCACTACATTCACACACATATGCACTCTGAGTGATCAACATAGCACACACACAGGCACGATTGTTGCAAGCTATTTCAAGCTCTAGTGTTATACTTTATGATCCCTACTCTACAAGGCTTGTATCTCTCAAAGATCACAAATGTGCTTAAAGAAGTGTTGACGCTTCATCGCTTGTAATCCAAGTCTTTTCATTTGAGCCACTCTACTTAATTCCGCCGTGCATTGTGCCTAGGTGATTCATTCACTTTATAGGAGTGGTTCATGCTTCCGATAGCTAAGAGTTTTTAAATAGGCCAAAGGTTTTGATAGGATCTATTCAACCCCCCCTTTTAGATCTGTTTACACCTCGCGGGACCCAACATCTTCTTTATTGGCGGTGCCTTCGGGTTTTCTCAGCAGGTGGAGTGCAGGACTACAGATAAGAAGAGCAGAGACGAATGGCGCCTTTACATCAACACCCTGCCCCTTGACCGGTTCATGATGCGCCCGTTCTTCCTCCACGATACCACCCTCAGGCTTCCTAGGATGCTTGGGCTCGACTTGAGGCTTGTGGGAGACACCACCTTAGCGATGTACAGCCCCCACAGGTGTTTTCTAGAGGTTGGGCTCTCCTGGACGATAGTTCCAACACTACCCCACCTTCCCGCACTACAGGCGAGGAGGCTCGGGAAAGAGGAGGATGAGCAGGTGGTCAGGAGTGCGCTGATCATGTGGGAGGTCAGTAAGACACGCATCCTACCAGCGGAGGTGACAGAGCTCCAGGAGGAGTATCAGGCATATGTGAGAGAGTTGCAAGAGATTCGACCTCGCGGGGATTCCCGGCTGAGGATTGAGTGATTTTTTCCTTTTATGATGTATAGAGACCTATGGATCAATGTTGATTTGCTTGATTTCGAATAAAAGAATGGAATGCTTTGATTGAATGAGATTGGCCTTGTTTTGTTTGTGCATTTGTGAATTGAGGTGGTTCTCTAGATGGAACACAGCCTAGGAAAGGACTGCTGAATTCTGTAAATGGTCGGAGTCTAACCGCCCAACAATGGTAAACAGCTTCATCTAAACCGCATATCCGGCCAATGGCAGGAATTCGAGGTAGGGGCCTGTGGAGAGGCAAATGGTCTATCGATAGACTGTTAATAATTTGGAACGGTTATAGTAGGACCGTATGGTCGATATAAGCGATCTTACATAGACCGTTGAACTCTAAGAGCAGGGAAGAGCCACCAACTTATGAGCGAGGGTTCTGAAAGTGAAAGCGGTCTCACTGAGACTGTCTAGGTGATTGAGACGGTCATTGTGTTGACTGTGAAAGAAGTGGAAACGGTCTCCCACGGACCGTGTATATATAGACATGCTTTATCTGCCTTCATACCTACCCCTGCACACATGTTTAAACAAGAAAACATGTTAAATCTATTTTAGGCTTAACCACTTCCCTGCAGCAAGTTAGGGAATGACCAGTTCTTTATTTTTGGTCAAGGGGGTAAGCCTTATTAAATAGGTAAAAATGATAAAAGAAAAAGGATGCAATGCATGCCATGGAATGCAAGGGGACTATGTAATGATTTTGAAAATATTTTTGTGGTTTTGAAGATATTTGATTTTTTGCTTGGATTTTTAGAAATGTCTGATTTTTTTAGATTTTTGAAATATCAGATTTTTTTTAGATTTTTAAAATATCTAATTTTTTTGGATTTTTAAAATATCTAATTATTTTGGGTTTTGAAATATCATATTTTTTTGGGTTTTGAAATATCAGATTTTTTATTGGATTTTGAAATATCAGCTTTTTTTGGATTTTTGAAATATCATATTTTTTTGAATTTTTTTTTGAACCAGTTCTGACTCAGCGACGAGAAACCCATATATCTCATTAGGGGCGTCCCAAGTACAACGTACATCATGTGTGACCATCTAAGGCCAAGGTCCAATTTTACTTAACGGTGTCTCTACCAAGGCCATACCCAATGATGTGACACGACCTAAGGGTGCAATGGTATCAACCAAATGAACCTCGGACCTATCCTTGCAAGCCCACTTACAAATTGGCGGACTCAATGTTGGCGGGCCGATATCACAGCACAACCCTTTCCCCGTGGTGACTAAGTGATGGTAGGGTGGATTCGAGAGCCTAAACCACGCTGGTTAGGGTGATGACTTGGCCAATGAGTTCCCCTCCCTTGGATTGGAGCACCCACATCAGTGAGGCAGACGTCGTGCCTTGAGGGTACGGGGATCTCTCCTCACTCAATCCGCGGTGGCCACTCATGATTGGGAATCACGGGACCGGGCACTCTCTTCCTCGCCGGCTGAACTTAGAAATAATACTAATAAAACATAAATATCCAGGGAGGGTTCAGCATATACCTGATCGGTGTGAGGACACCGGCCCCGAGTCGGAGACGTGGGCGAGCGGGGAAGCGTGTGTTCCCCACACGCCGCGTCGAGGAAGCTTGACCTGCTCAAATTGCTACAACACTACACCCCATGCAAGGGGGGGGGGTGAATCATGGGGAAGGGAAGATGATGATTACATCCAAACACTACCTCCTCACAGGGAGGGGGCCTTCAGCCGGCCAAGCGGGGAGGGAAATTCGAGCTAGAAGTGATGAAAGGAAGCCGATGCTGAATCTATCCACGTTCTGGAATCAGGGACCAGCAGTCGAAGACGGCACCTCTGTGACCTATCCTTAATTTTTTTGAATGCGGGACCAGTGGGAATTCTTTTTAACTGGATCGGGAAGTTGTCTGAATTTTTTCGATTTCTTCTGCTACCACTGCTGGTCTGGGTGGAGGCTCGAACAGGGTGGCAGTTCTTCGGATCTGACTGCTTCAGGTTCCCAACAGCAGGAAGAAGGAGATTCCACGATCGCTCCCGAGCTCAGAATCAGGTGCCGCTGGAGTCGTTGGAATCGTGAATGAGTCCTATTCGAAGCAAGACTGATGGAGAAGCCAAATGTTGTCAGAGAAGACCAGTAGGCTCTGAACACTGATGAGGGATCGGTGCAGACTGTGGGGAAGCATAACCGCACACCCAGGGGAGAAAATTGAGAACTCCTGGATCCGGATGCAAAATTGCATTCTGCATGTTGGGGATGAAAGAAGACTTGGAGTAGAAGACTTTTGATGAAGAACTCTTGCTCAGATTCCCAGTAGGATGGCCGCAGTCGTGCTTCTAATCAGGTTCAGGTGCTCTGCCGGGGTAGCTTCGCGCAGTCGAGGGAGAACAGCTCTCCTAGGCAGCACAGTGCTCAGATGACGACGAAACCACTGCCGTTACGAAAAAGACTGGCAGTCGCTTCCATGGGTATCTTTTGGGCCTTCAGATTCATCCGGAGGAAGCCGTGGTCGCCTCTGCAAACTGCTACTCTTCTACAGATCTTCAGTTGAGAGCTGTATGTTGAAGATGATGGGGGGAATGGGGTATATGGGAGGGGAAATGGGGGTGGATGAGTGTGGGGAAAGCCCGGGCTGTGAGGGGGTCTACGAGGGGGTGTTCCAAGGTGGGGGGAGAGAAGAATGGGGTCTGGAAGGGGGTCTAACAGGTGGTGGGAGGAGGAGCTACGAATTTGGGAAGGTGGGTGAGAGGGAAAGGGTATTTGAAAATGGGTTTAAGGGTGGGATTAAATTTTGGTCTTGGGGGATGGGAAGAGGTGTGTGGGGAAGGTAAAAGGGGGCTTGGGGTAGTGGGAAGGGTGCTTGGGGAAGTGGGTGGGGTAGTTGGGGGTTGGGAGGTGGAGCTAGGATTGGTGGAAGCTCTCTTGGGACTAGGGGGTGGAGTAATGGGATGTGTGGGGAAGGGGAGTGGCCTTTAATGGGGGTAGGTGGGAGAGTGGTGGTTGGGAAGGGAGGAGAGAGAAAATTTTTGAAATTGGGTGTAGTGGAGAGAGAAAGGGGAGTGAAAGAGAGAGATTAAGAGAGGGATGGGTGGGGAATCTCTCCCCTAGGGTCTCTCACCCAAATAATGAAATCTCTCCACTAGATAATAAGTTTGAACTCTCAAAATGGCATGTTTTTCATTCATTGATTCATTAACTCAAAATGGGGGGGAATGGGGTCCTATATATAGGCAACCCACATTTTACAAAAAGCCCTTGACTCTTGCCACAATGACAAAGAACCAAAAAGAGGAGGGGCGCCCATGGGCCTAGCCTAAAGAATTGGGCCCAATGACTTAATCAAACTAACTTAATGACACACAAACTTAGCGAAATAACAAAAGACCTAGGGACATGACTCAAATAAAAAGAAGATTACATAATTATGACTCAAAGAAAATATGAAAATTACATGAACTGAATCAGGAAAATGTGACTGACATAATGGAACCATGCTGTTGAACAATCGGGAAATATGAAGGGTGAGAGATGCCCCCATCACCCAAGGTATGATCCAGTCCCGAGTTCTCATTTTTCTTCCCCGGGTGCGTAGTTCAATTCTTCCTGGGACTGAACAGATACTCGATCACTGTTTGGGCTGTCTCTATCTACTCTGACCTCCTCCGGCACCCCCGTGGGTCTCCGTTCGAAGACGACTCGACAATGAATCCAGCGACTCCAGCCAATCCTGAATCGGAGCTGAGGAGCGTCCGTGGTAGCCTTGTGTTCCAGCTGTCGGGGTGCAGAAGCTACCAGAACCAGCAAGCAGAGCCCCTGTTCGCGCCTCTGCCCCGACCAGCACCGCCTTCCAAAAATTCCCCGAAAAATTGGATGTCTTCCTGGGTCAACTACGAAGGATCTCCAACTGGTTTCTTTGACAACGGATTTCGGGAGAGGCCGCAGCGGTGCCGACTTCAACCGCCTGTCCCTTGTTCCAGAGGGCGGACAGAACCGTTGTTTTTCTTTCATTAAGTTTCTAGATTGATTCTCCCCTTCCCGCCTGGCCGGCTTACCGCCCCTCCCTGCGTGGAGGTAGTGTTTGGCTGTATCACATTATCCCCAACCCCTTGTCCAACCCTCCTGCGCGAGGAGTAGTGGTGTACTCTATTAATTTTCAGGTCAAGCGGCATCGACACGGCGTGCGGGTGTGTACCCACGCCTCCTCGCTCGCCCTCATCTTCGGCTGGGGTCTGCGTCTTCACGCCGACCAGTTGAGCTACTGAACACTTCTCTTTGCTGGTTTCATTTGCTTAATTAGTATTGCATCTTAGTGCCATCGGCGGTGAGAGAGTGCCCGATCCCGAATTTGCTTAGAATTGAGCGACTACCGCGGGTGAGTTGTGAGAGAGCCATTATATCCCACGCCCTCGGCGCGTTGGCCGCCTGCGAGAGTGGGCATCCCGGGACCCTTGGGTGTTCAATCTTAAGCTAGCCAACCCCCTGGAATCTCAAGGTCTAACCTCGGACCC
Organism: Amorphophallus konjac; assembly: GCA_022559845.1. NCBI lineage: Eukaryota > Viridiplantae > Streptophyta > Magnoliopsida > Alismatales > Araceae > Amorphophallus > Amorphophallus konjac. The sequence goes on from CM040125.1 coordinate 19,091,999, forward strand.
TCATCCCATCACCGGTCCACCTATGGACCCGGGTGCGCGCTACGCGGGTCAGTCCCCTCGAGGGAAGTTGCCAGTCCGTTGCATCGCTTGCTTGCTAGGTCCTCGGGGTCTTCGGTCTTGTGATTATCACCCCCAAGGTGGTTTCACATCAATCATCTTCTAGGATGATGGTTGTCTCTACAAACTCAGGGCACCTAAGGAGGGCGTGGCAACGCTGAACAAGATCCTGTAGAACCTATCAACATTGATTTTAGAATAACACGTCACTGGGCGCGTAGCAAGCGTGGAAGGGTTGGAGATATTGGAACAAGATCCTACTTCACTAGACTCAATCAACTCTACTTCCAAAGCTTCAACAAACCCTACATCTAACCTAGAAGATAGAAAATCTACAGGAATGGAAGCAGGGGCCTCGTGCCCCTGGGAAGAGGACTGACAAAATATAGCATAATCCTCTAATGAAATCTTCATTTTAAAATTGGCATTTTCTTTTGGAGATTGGAGGAGATCGTGCAGCAAGAGGGATCAGACGGGGGAGGAGGAGGAGGAAGTTGAAGGGGGAAGAGAGACGGAAACAAAACATCAAAGAAAAGATCAGATGAAGAAAACCACATAGTGGAGAGATCTGAAGAGGAGGACCACATGGTGGATAGATCAATAGGCGGGCAACGCCCACATGGACATGTTACAATCAAAAATTCAGTTGGCATTTCTACCAACAAGGGATCAATCATAATCGGAGGTGAGCGAGGTATAAACTCTAGCTCTTGGAATAGGGAAGTAAGGCGGGAAGGAGACCAAGAAAATGTAACAAGGGAGCTCCCCTCTTCCCACGACCTTCGGTAAACTGGCTCTGCTGGAGCGTACCTCACAAGCTGCATTTCGGGCTTTCTTAGATAATCTTCTTCTTCATGAAACAATTTTTCAAAACTATTACAAAAATCTTCCATATCACCCACCAGCCCTTTCAGTGGCGGTGGCGGGTCAGCAATGGCACAAGCAGCATAATTCCTCTAATCGGAACAAGGTGGCATCTTCAGAGTGTCGGGCTGTAACGGTCCTTTCACAAAATACTAACGGTAGTCCCACATCAGCGGCTCTGAATCTCCCAGGATTGACAACGCGGACTCCCGATACCCGAGGCCTCTTCTGCTCACCTTTCTGCCCCTTGGGATTTGCGTAGTCCGCTACTATAATTGGGCTTCGAGACCCATGCCTGGCTGGTAACCTAGTTTCAGAATTATGTTCCGGCCCTTGGTGTCTCTTATCTTGGACTTGGCTTTGACATTAATAGGTGTAGTGGTGGGCTTGCGTGACGCATATGCCCAGGTAAAATCCAAGTCCATTACAGATAGAACCGGCTTATTGCTTGGCCAGAGAGTTGGCAGAATCTTGTCGGAAATAGCTTCAACAGTTTGCACCGTGGAAATACTCTTTACCTTGACCACCTTCCCCTGAAATGGAAATTTTAGGAATTGGTGAGCGGTCGAAGGCACATCATGTAAGCTGTTGATCCACGGACGGCCTAGAATAGCTTTGAACATTGGATCAATATCTAATACATAAAATTCCACGGCCATCGACAATGGCCCGAGCTAGGCCTGAACAGTTACCACCCCATGCCATGCTCTCTTGGACTTGTCATAAGCTGCTATAATCATCGGAGTCGGCCTTAACAAATCCTCAGAAATATTACATGCACGCAAATTGCTCAAAGGACAAACATTTATCGAAGCTTCGGTGTCCACTAGAGCCGCGTCGACAGCCACCTTATTTAATGTGATTGAAATGCAAAGTGGTATCTGGCATCCCTCGGGGGGCGCTAACTCTGACTCTGAAAAAGAAATGGATGGCCCCTTCGTAATTGTGGCCAATGCCGACGACAGACTATCCACCGCCATATCTTCGCTGACCATAACCTTCTGGAGAAAAGTCCTTAAAGCTTCTTGGTGCAACGTGGAGCACTTGATCAACTCTAATACAGAAATCTTGGCTGGCATCCGGTCCAAGTGCTGCAGTAGATCATATCTCGTGCCAGGTAGGGTGTCGGCTTCCTCTTGCTCAACTGTGTGTGAGAAAACTGGAGGGCTGGGTGCAGGTGCACCAGTAGAGGGATTGCTTCTCTTAAATAAACACCCGCTCTGGAGGGCAAGGTTCGGTGCCGGCACGGCATTGGATGGACTCCCGACCGGCCCAGTGGGGTAAGTGGAAGGAACAACAGTGGGAGAGGCGATGGTGTGGATAGATCTTATAGGCCCTGGCGGAAGGATGATAGGTAAAGGGTTAGGCGAGAGGGTGACAACGGAGGGCATGACGGATGAAGGTGCAAGGATTGGTGAAATGGTGGGCAAGGTGGTAGGTGCAATGAGGGATCTGGAGGGAATGGTGGGTGTAGCAGAGGTCAAAATGGTGGGTGGGATGATGGAAGGGACAGAAGGTGAAGGGGAGTTGGTGTGTGTATGGTGGAGGGCCAAAAGATGAGCAGGAGTCTCATCATCATAGGACCACCCAGCGTTGGGAGCTGGGCGGTGAATAATAATTACCTGAGCCATTGTCGGCGGCTGAGGCTGCGGAGCGGGTGGGTGGTTCTGCATTGGATTCTGATGAATCCCTAACTCTGGTGCAGGCTGCTGCTGCTGAGGTTGAGGTTGCTGAGGTTGCTACTGCTGCGGAACTGGCTACTGCTGCCTCGGCGCCTATCTTCTTCTCTCTTTCATGTCTTCAATCAACTTATGCATCTGTGCCCAATCAATTCTCTGTCCCTCATGCAAATCATAAACAAGGTCACGGAACTGATAACACCTTTCTATAGTATGACCGGGCTACCGATGATATATGCAATATCTGGACTGGTCGGCGGCCGGATTCCAATTCGGGCGTTCTGGAGGGAGCTGAAGGTCACCAGTGTACATCAGAGCCGAGAAAATATCTGGGAAAGTTTTCGGAAGTGGAGGGTCGTGGGCTCTCTTGGGACCCGGTCGAGCAGGTGCATAGCCATTTGGTGGACGGACGTTGTGGTACTGTGGTGGCTATTGTGGCTGTTGTGGTTGTGCTTGTTGTGGTGGCTGAGGAGCGGGAAATGATGGTCAAGTAGCTAGTGGAGCAGTGAACTGGGGGTTGCGGGGAGGTTGCTGGAAGGGTGGTGGAGCGGATTGGTTAGGAATGTGGACAGCCTGCACCTGCTCGTTTGTCTGGACTCTTTCAGTGACTGGGCCCTGAGGTTTTGTAGTGGTTTTGGGCTTCTAGGCCTCAAACAAGGAATGAATAGGGGAGTCCTTAAACTAGGTCTGGATAAACCGGGCCCTACTGTAAAATTGGTGCATATTGGAAATATCATTCATTGCTAAGATATTCTGGAACGTGGGTGTGGTATTGGAAATTAACAACTTTACTTTCTCTTCTACCGGAATCTGCCCGGGCACACGGGAGGCCATCTACCTCCATCTGTCAGCATAAGTTGCAAAGTCTTCATCGGCCTTCATCTTCTCGGCCACTAAATCAGTAAAAGAATATTCCGGACCCACCCAGTCTTGGAACCTCTGTATAAAATTTTCTTTGACCACTTTAAAACTCTCTGCCTCCTCCAGCGGCAGAGTGTAGAACCATTCCAATGCTACCCCGTCCAACGAGCGGCGAAAAAGATACGCCATGAGATGGTCGTCATGTTGAAACTGCACCGACTCGTATAAGAATTCCCTTATATGAATGAAGGGGTTGCCATTCCCATCGTACTTGCAGTACGTGGGGAGCTCCGATTGGGGAGGAAAATGGATATCAAAAAATTGGGAACGGGGATATCGGCAAGGGATTGTGGGCCAACCCGTTTGTGAAGGAGGTCAAGTTGCTACTGCATGGCAGCCCACTTATCAAGAAGTTCCTATTCCCGGGAAGGAGGAGGCAAAGCTGGGGGGGTGGACCCAGTGTAAGGGCCAAAGGATAGGTAGACAGAGGGGGTAACCCGTAAGAGGGATAATGGGCCAAGGATGGGCCCATATCCGCGTGAGCCAATTGGGCATCCCCTGCTTGAGTGCGTAAGAAGTCGGCCGGGCCCATAAGAGCCTACGGTGCTAAAGGGATGGTTCCATAAGGATCAGCATAGGAAGACAAGAAAAGTGGGGTCTTCCCCTTATCAGGCATCTCATGGGCCGAGCAAGAAGCTTGGCCCACCTCTGGATTGGTAAAGCGGAGGACCCTGGGCTGCACAGTGGTAAGATCGATGGGCGCAGCAGACGAGGCCCCGAGCCCACTAACCAAAGACAACGAAGTGGTGGCAGCAGGCACGCCTTTGGAAGGAACTGAAGACGGGGCATCTTGCCCCTGCAAAGTTTGGCGGAGGATATGAAGCTGGGTAGGATCCAGCTGGGCCATCATGTGGAGAACATGGTTGGCTGAATTATGAGTTGAGGAATCAGAATGCGAGGGTTGACCACCCTCAACAACAATAGTCGGAAGAGGAGGGGCGGACCCATCTCTCCCCTGCATAGTGGTGACCCTAGGTGAGTCCTCCAGAAGTCCCCGAGGAAGGGAGTCCTCGCGGGAGTGAGAGAAATTGTGGAAAGCCATGTGTTGATTTATTTTTTTAATTAGGTTCCTATCCCTCCCCCTTTAAATACATACATGCATAAACATGTGAATCAAAGACAAGGGGGATGAAAGGATAGAAATACTAACCGTGATCGCCACCAAGGTTCCAACAACGCCAAAGGATGAAGAAAGTGTTGTGCCCCTTGTGCTTTGTTGATGATGTGGTGTTTTAATGATAGCAATATAATTGAGTCACCACTTTTAGCAGCAACATACTTGAGTCACCACTTTTAGCAACATAATTGAGTCACCACTTTGTCTTGAATATGTCTGATCTATTCTGTGGGAGATTGCATGAGTGTGCCATGTCTGATTGTGAAGAATGCCTGTGATAAATTGGTTTGTGCTTGATTTATGTTCTGTGCATTGCTTCTCTGCTGATAATGTTCATGTTGTAGTTCATCAAGTCTATACATCCATCTCACTGTTCACATGGATCAAGTATGTACAGCGTCCATCTCATGTCATATGTGTTTACTTCATTCAGAACTTGATACACAAAACAGTTTAACTGTGAGCATGGCATAGATTATACACTCACCATGTCTGCATGTCTGCATGTCTGTCTTTCATTAATATGGGTTCTGTGCAATGAGTGCGTTGACGAAGTTAGAGATTGGGTTGACGCATTGGCTATCTGTTCACTAGCTGCGTTGACGCAGTGGATCAGCTGGGTTGACGCCATGCTACTTTGTCTACTTTTTGTGCTCATTAAGTCTTAAGGTCTGTACAGGGTAGTTCATGCATCACTCTCTTTGCCAAGTGTATACATCGGTCAGCATTGCATCTTGTTCGCGAAGTCCATACATTGGGCCATTCATCAAAGTCCATACATTGCATAATGTCTGTCAAACCAATACATTGCACTGTAGATGCATCGAAGGAAAGTATGCACATTGGTCTGTTCATATGAAGTCTGTACATTGGAAGTGTGTACAGTGCTCAGTTGCCTTCTCATAAAGTCTGTACATCGCCTTCAGACTTTCAATTGTTGAGTCTTTACATGTTTTGAGGTTGACAACACTATGAGCTTTAGTGTCGTTATTTGTTCCATCACGTGCTGAACACTGCAGCACCTCGTGCTGCTTTCTGTGCCACCTCGTGTCGCTCCATCTGTGTCACCCCTATGTCTTCGAGTCTTCTGTATTCGTGTTGTTTCTTCCAAGACCCCGTGTCTTTCTTGCTTTGTGATTACACTTCGTGTCGGTTTCTGTTTTCATATTCGAGTTGTTTTCAGCCCGTGTCGTCCTCGTGTTCGAGTCGTTTTCCTGTATCTTCGTGTTATCTTTTGTTTTTGTGTCTTCGTATTATTTTTATGTCTTCGTGTTAATCTTGTGTTTGAGTCTTCATGTTATTTCTGTGTTTGTGTCTTAGTGTTGTATTTGTGTCTTCGTGTTGCTTCTTTCTATCTTCGTCCAAGGTTCCTCTGATCGTGTGTCTTTCTACGTTACTCGTTTTACTCCGTGTTATTTCCTTCTTTACCTCGTGTCGTTCTCTTTTTATCTCGTGCTGTAGTCATTTTATGTACCTCGTGTCGTTCTCAGTATAGTGCACCTTTTGTTGTTCCTACACACCTCGTGCAGCTTTAGCTTGAGTGTCAACCGACTTATTTCAGGTATATATATACATAGAGAGAGAGAGAGAGAACCCTGAGTATTAATGTTTTTAATCTCTTTGCAGGAGAAGAAGAAAAAGAAGAAGAAGAAGGATTCTGGGTTCAGGATCAAATCCGAACCAGTTTGCTCTATTCTACTGTTCGTAGAGCCTATGCAGAGTGGGCACGTGATACGAGGCTGGCATCTGGCACGTGATCCGAGATGCAGAGGAGCCTCCACGTGGCCTGAAGCATTTGGGCGGGAATCATGGAGAGCACACGCCGCCCTAATCTGCTGCTGCTATATATATGTGTCTTCTTCCTCTGAAGAAGGTGTGAGGGCAGAGAGTGACTGAAGTAGAAGCAGCCAGAGATAAGAGAAGAAGTGCAGAAGAGAAAGAAGAGATAGAGAAAGCTGAGAGCTAGATCGAGAGAGCAGAAGAAGAAAAAGAAAAAGAGACAGAGAGATAGAGAGAGTGAGAAGAAGGAGAAGGTAGAAGCAGTAAGAAGAAGAAGAAGTAAGAAAGAAGAAGAAGAAGAAGAAAAGAGAGTTCGTGCTGGGAGAAAGAAAGAAGCAGTAGAAGAAGTTCCTGCTGGAACGTGGATCAAATCCAGGCCAGCCAGCTCCTGCGAGAGCCACATTTGTTTTTATCTTTTCAGCTTTCTGTTGCTGGGTTTTGTTTTTCTTTTGAACTATTCACATGCTGTATTTCCGATTCTCTGTAGAGAGGTCGGGGTCTCTCCTGTTGGTTCAGGAGAAGGGAGATTGCTATCTCCGGTTGCAAGTAGCTGGGTGCTACTTGTGGGTTCCCTCTGGTTAGAGGAAGGGAGGCTCGTCCTCCGGTTCTGGGCTTGTAGGTTTCAAGTCCAGGGGTCCCTCCGGTTGGGAGGAAGAGAGGTCCGAGACCTCTGGTTTGCAGGTGACTTAATGTCACTTGTGCTTCCCTCTGGGATTCAGAGGAAGAGAGACTTGGGTCTCTAGGTTCCCCTCCGGTTTGGAGGAAGGGAGGTTTGGTCCTCCGGTTCTGGGCTTGTGGGTAGCAAGTCTAGGGGTTCCCTCCGGGTCTGGAGGAAGAGAGACCGTGTGTCTCTGGTTTCCAAGTGGCTGGGAGTCACTTGGGGTGTCCCTCCGGTTGGGAGGAAGAGGGGAGGTTGTTTCGCTGGTCAAGCTGTGTGGCAGCATTTGTTGCAGACTGAGTCTGCTGTGCTAGTGTTACTAGTGGAAGCCTCACTCCGGTTGGGAGTGAGGGGTGGACGTAGGTCTGTTGACCGAACCACCTAAAAAACCTGGTGTCCCTTGTGGGTTGATCTTCTTATATGTTCACTTAATTGCTGCGCATTAGATGCTTGCTTAGGATCGTTTGAGGGCTTCTTGAGTTGTTGTCTTGCTTTGATCCTTCTAAGTTTCCTCAGGCTATTTCTGCAACAGTTTTAATTCCGCATAACTGAGCTTTAGAGTTTGAATTAGGCTATATTTGTAGAGGGATATATTCACCCCCCTCTGTTTCCGGGCCTTACATTCTAACAGTTGGTATCAGAGCGGTGTCTGCATACAAGGTCCAGCGACCTGCAGATTCGATCTTATTGTCTTAGGTGCTAATTTGTTTTTAGTGCATAATTATTCTTGTTGCCTTGAACTTACTCGCTATTTGTTTTCCAATGGCTTTACCACCCGTCTTTAGTGGTTCTGGTTTCAGTCAGTGGTACACTGCTTTACATGCTTATGTAAATTCTGCTAATCCTGATTTGTGGAAATTAATTTCACAAGGTCCTCACACCTGACCAACGAAGGTGTCCAAATGGACCGACAGACACAGATCAAAGGATGGAGAAAATCAGAAAGCCTTTAACCTGTTGAAAGTAGCTACTGACAGAGCCTTATGGTCTTGTCTTCATAATTATAGCTCAGCAAAGGACATCCTGGATAGGATGAAGCAATTTCACAGGGTAAACGAGGACAACTGCATGATGGCTAACAGAAGCAATCTAATTGGCAACAATCAAGGCAGCAGTCAGACTGAAGAAGATGATGATGAGGTAAATCTCTTCGAGAATTTTTCTCTAGAAGATTGGGAGAATGCATATGCTGAATTAATTGAATCTTATGAACTGTTAAGAAAATAGTATAAAAAATTGAAGAAGAGTACTGGTTTAGATAGTTCAAGTTCTCCTTGTAGAAATTGTGTTGAATTGAAAAATATTCATGATGCCTGTATGTCTGATCTTCTAATGTTGAAGAAACAAATTTCTTTATTGAAAACTGAGAATCAAGATCATGTGAAAGAAATCTATGAACTTGAAAAGAAGATTAGTCTAGTTAATCATGATTCTGTTCAGAGCAAGGATTTACTGAAAGAAATTGAATGTGTTAAGTCTGAACTAAACAAGCTAAAATCTGAAAATGATTCTCTTAAAGAGTTCTCCAATAAAAATGATGAAAAATCAGAGAAACTTAGACAGGAGAACAAATTGCTGATTGAAAAGCTTAATGCCATAAAATCTGTAAACATAGAATTACAGAAAGATTTTGAAAAACAACAGGAAATGTTTCATGAATGTCAGTCTCTCTCAGATGAATGGGTGCTTGATGCTGATCTCCTAGAGCAGAACAGTAAACTGGAAGAGGAAATCAATGAGTTGAAACATCTAAACACCCAGCTGACAGATAGGCTAATGACAATGGAAAAAGGCAAGTGTGTGAGTGTGGATAATTCTGATAGGTTGATGAATGCTGAACAAGAAATTGAGAGTCTGAAAACCATCAACTTAATGTTAAATGAAAATGTCAGTTGTGGTGAACGGAAAATAGCTGGATATGAGCTTACTATCACATTCCTTCAACAAGAAGTTGATGATCTTTATAAGCCTCTATCTGAAGCTGACAATGAAACAAAACTAAAAAAGGAAGTTGAAAAACTCAAGAGTCTGAATGATGCCTTGCATCAACAAGTCATTTCCTGTGAAACAGATCTGTCCAAATATGAAGCTAAAATTGCTGATTTGAATTTTGAGATTAAAGATTTGAAAAATTCTCTATCAAAATTTGTCAAAGGTAAGGACAATCTAAATAAGCTTCTTGGAAAGAGTGATAACTTTGAGAGAAAGGGACTGGGCTACAGTCCGACAAATAAAAGGAGTAATGGGAATGAAACATCTACTGTTTTTTTCAAAGCCACCAATCAGAACACAACCTCTGCTCCTTCTGTCTTCAAATTCACTGCACAAAAATCCACTGTGAAACCCAAAACTGTGGAACAAAATCAAAAATTAAAAAAGGGTGAAACTTCACAGAAGAAGGATAAAGACACTCCTGCTAGTATAAAGAAGGCTACACACAATTCACATGATCTCTCACACACTCACATTAAAAAGGGGTTCATGTTATTATTGTGGGATGCATGGTCATCTGATGAGTGAATGTTTTATCATGAAAGAAGACAATAAATAGCATGCCAAGTTCCCCATTCATGTTCATGGTCCATATGGATCTAACCACAATCCTAGTCAGCACATTGTGTGCTTCAACTGCAATAAGCCTGGGCATAAGGCTGCTGAGTGCTGGTTTAGATCTACTTGGGGTAAAAATATTTTTCATAGAAGAAATTCTTTTGCTTGCTCCCACTGTGGGAAAAAGGGGCACACAGTCAAGGACTATTGGTATGATCAAAAGAACTATGTTAAACCCCATTTTGTCAAATTCCCTGCAAAACCTTTTGTGAAAATTTCATGCTATAACTGTGGGAAGTCAAGTCATAAATCTACCGAATGTTGGATGGTTAAGAATAAGCATCAAATTGCTCATGCATATAACAGAAAATCTTATGAACATGTTTATAAACATCACCCTGCTGTTAATATGCATCATAAGAATCAAACACCAGCCATTTCATGTAGATACTGTAGAAAATTTGGACATTCTATGGATGACTGCTCACTGATGAAATTTGATGATAATGTGGCTATGAAAATATTTAGAAAACCTGTCAGGGCTAACACAGGACCCAAAGCTGCTTGGGTCCCTGCAGGATCAAGATGATCAATTACTTTGTAGGTGTGCCTTGGAGGGAGAAATAAAAGGGGTTAACCAAGGCACTCAAAAAGGAAAACCCCAGGACTCAATTCAGGTCAGTTCTGGAATCTATTTCAATTTCATTATCTGAAATTGTTGTTTTGCTTGGTTGATTTTTGATGTTCTTCTCATGCTGTTGTTTGCACGAAATAAATGAGATTGCTTTGCACTGCATATGTCATTCGCATGACCATCATGGTATATGAAATGGAACATTGCTGGAGGGCAGTTGGAGTATGTCTGGATGCTACTGCCATGTGTGAGGTGGTCCTTGGACCAAGTCCTCTGCTCAGTACCATGGGTCAAGTCATATAGAGCAGTGTATTGCATATCATGTTGATCTGTTGGTGCTAAACTGAAGTTTTCTGAAATATGAATTGAACAATCATGCTTATAATAATTCTCTTCTGTCTAACTTGCATAAACTGCATCAATTCAGGGGGAGCTTGTTGAGTCTTATGTGAGTCACTGCATATAGACAAGGGGGAGCTTTATTATATTGTTGTCACTATTTGAAATTCACATTCTACACTCTTTCAAATCATTAATTGACTGTTTTGAGTTCATACCTTCTTGAATCTGAAAATTTGGCTGCTAATCCTCTATCTGTTGAAGAAGGAGTGTCTCATTTTATCTGACTGAAATGACTTTAAACCTTATTGAGTGATTGACTCTGCTAGTGGCTTTAAACCTTATTCTCTCTTGCTGATTGACTCTTCCACCAGCCTATACTCTTCCTTCCTATACCTCTTAGCTGGTGTGACTATGTTGGCTGCATTATTGAGTTGTTGGTCAGCTAAATTTATTGTTCTGATCTGAGGAACTTAAGCTGCATCTCATGTAATTCAGTCTGAGATTTTGGTAGAAACTCCTGTCATATGGGTTTAAGAATTATCACTGAATCAGACTGATATAAGATTAATGTATTCTCTGCCTTGTAATTAAACGAATTGAATATATCTGTTGATAAGGTTTAATAAACTTTAACCTCTTGTGTCATGTAATCCTTAAAGTCTCTCATCTGATATCTGAAAATTTGAAATCTAGGCTACTTTGGTAGAGATACATAGAGTGAGTGTTGTGGTTAAACATTAACTTGAAAAAGTTGACTAAATGAAAAAATTATGAATTCAGAGCAATGACTCGGTCACTGAGAAACTGAGTTCCTTATCAATTAAATAAAGTAACTCATGTCATGAGGTGCCATAGTTATCTCTGATAAAAATTTAGTGAAACAAAACCTGACAGAGCAATAGCTTATTTGTGTTGAGTAGCTGGGGAGTCTGGCCTCTGATAAAGGTGTCTTCTCATGTAAAAAGACACTCATATTGCTAACTCTGCTCTCAAAGTGAGAGGCAATGCCAGTTATCACACTGAGTAACTGGGTCACCTCAACTAAGACTTGTTGTGCCTCATGTAAAAAGGTGTTGATCAACTTAAATTGCTCAGGAAAAATATAATGTGCTTCAAATAAAATTATCTTGAAAAAATCTGTCAACTCATGTTCTTGAAAAAGTGTTTAACTTCAGTACTAACCTGTGTATCTTTCAAAGGTGCAATTGAGATCATATGTGTAAGATAAAAGATGATTGTTTTTGAGTGTTTTTCTGACTATTTGGTTCACTTTTATTAAAACTTGGATTCAGATATGAGCATTGAGTTTAATTTGGCAAAGATGGTATACATCAAAATTAAATCAGATTGGTTAAGTTGCCACTTCATAACTCCTTATGATAGAAGAGTCTACATCTTTTAAGACTTATTGAAGTGATGTATGCATTCAAATCCCTCATGATCAGATTCTTGCATGATCAACAAAGTGAACTTCTCTCTTATCAGTTGACTGATTCCATCTGCATTTTTCTGACCATACAAATGTGAGGTGCCACTCCCATTATTACCTTGTTCACTTGCAGCCCTCTGAACTTCAGAATCCTTATGGTGGTGGATTTCAGATTAATTCCTGAGATGCATTTCTCTCCACACTGTTGGAATCTTCCATCTTGTTCTGCAATAAGTTCTGATTCTGTGGTATTTTCACCAGAATTCAGATTCTTTGTAATGGCTGATTTCAGATTGATTTATTGGATAACCAGAGTCCATTCCTGTGCTTCAGGGGTAGTTATGGTTTATTTACATCTAAGGGGAGAGTAGTCAATCATGCATGTTGATAAGGGGAGAGCTGTTTCATTGTCATAAGGGAGATCTTCATTTTTTTAAGAACCATGACTCATTCTCTACATTTATGTGCTGTCTTTGTGTGCTGCATTTATGTGCTACATTTGACTATCAAACCATTTCCCTTCTTTTTGATTATGTCAAAGGGAAGAATAGTTCGATGAGTCAGTGTGACTCATTATGTTGCCATCATCAAAAAGTGGGAGATTGTTGTGCCCCTTGTGCTTTGTTGATGATGTGGTGTTTTAATGATAGCAACATAATTGAGTCACCACTTTTAGCAGCAACATAATTGAGTCACCACTTTTAGCAACATAATTGAGTCACCACTTTGTCTTGAATATGTCTGATCTATTCTGTGGGAGATTGCATGAGTGTGCCATGTCTGAATTGTGAAGAATGCCTGTGATAAATTGGTTTGTGCTTGATTTCTGTTCTGTGCATTGCTTCTCTACTGATAATGTTCATGTTGTAGTTCATCAAGTCTATACATCCGTCTCACTGTTCACATGCATCAAGTATGTACAGCGTCCATCTCATGTCATATGTGTTTACTTCATTCAGAACTTGGTACACAAAACAGTTTAACTGTGAGCATGGCATAGATTATACACTCACCATGTCTGCATGTCTGTCTTTCATTAATATGGGTTCTGTGCAATGAGTGCGTTGACGAAGTTGGAGATTGGGTTGACGCATTGGCTGTCTGTTCACTAGCTGCGTTGACGCAGTGGATCAGCTGGGTTGACGCCATGCTGCTTTGTCTACTTTTTCTTGCTCATTAAGTCTTAAAGTCTGTACAGGGTAGTTCATGCATCACTCTCTTTGCCAAGTGTATACATCGGTCAGCATTGCATCTTTTTCGCGAAGTCCATACATTGGGCCATTCATCAAAGTCCATACATTGCATAATGTCTGTCAAACCAACACATTGCACTGTAGATGCATCGAAGGAAAGTATGCACATTGGTCTGTTCATATGAAGTCTGTACATTGGAAGTGTGTACAGTGTTCAGTTGCCTTCTCATAAAGTCTGTACATCGCCTTCAGACTTTCAATTGTTGAGTCTTTACATGTTTTGAGGTTGACAACACTATGAGCTTTAGTGTCGTTATTTGTTCCATCGCGTGCTGAACACTGCAGCACCTCGTGCTACTTTCTGTGCCACCTCGTGTCGCTCCATCTGTGTCACCCCTATGTCTTCGAGTCTTCTGTATTTGTGTTGTTTCTTCCAAGACCCCGTGTCTTTCTTGCTTTGTGATTACACTTCGTGTCGGTTTCTGTTTTCGTCTTCGAGTTGTTTTCAGCCCGTGTCGTCCTCGTGTTCGAGTCGTTTTCCTGTATCTTGGTGTTATCTTTTGTTTTTGTGTCTTCGTATTGTTTTTATGTCTTCGTGTTAATCTTGTGTTTGAGTCTTCATGTTATTTCTGTGTTTGTGTCTTAGTGTTGTATTTGTGTCTTCGTGTTGCTTCTTTCTATCTTCGTCCAAGGTTCCTCTGATCGTGTGTCTTTCTATCGTTTTACTCCGTGTTATTTCCTTCTTTACCTCGTGTCGTTCTCTTTTTATCTCGTGCTGTAGTCATTTTATGTACCTCGTGTCGTTCTCAGTATAGTGCACCTTTTGTTGTTCCTACACACCTCGTGCAGCTTTAGCTTGAGTGTCAACCGACTTATTTCAGGTATATATATATATATATAGAGAGAGAGAGAGAGAACCCTGAGTATTAATGTTTTTAATCTCTTTGCAGGAGAAGAAGAAAAAGAAGAAGAAGAAGGATTCTGGGTTCAGGATTAAATCTGAACCAGTTTGCTCTATTCTACTGTTCGTGGTGCCTATGCAGAGTGGGCACGTGATACGAGACTGGCATCTGGCACGTGATCCGAGATGCAGAGGAGCCTCCACGTGGACTGAAGCATTTGGGCGGGAATCGTGGAGAGCACACGCTGCCCTAATCTGCTGCTGCTATATATATGTGTCTTCTTCCTCTGAAGAAGGTGTGAGGGCAGAGAGTGACTGAAGGAGAAGCAGCCAGAGATAAGAGAAGAAGTGCAGAAGAGAAAGAAGAGATAGAGAAAGCTGAGAGCTAGATCGAGAGAGCAGAAGAAGAAAAAGAAAGAGAGACAGTGAGATAGAGAGAGTGAGAAGAAGGAGAAGGCAGAAGCAGTAAGAAGAAGAAGAAGTAAGAAAGAAGAAGAAGAAGAAGAAAAGAGAGTTCGTGCTGGGAGAAAGAAAGAAGCAGTAGAAGAAGTTCCTGCTGGACCGTGGATCAAATCCAGGCCAGCCAGCTCCTGCGAGAGCCACATTTGTTTTTATCTTTTCAGCTTTCTGTTGCTGGGTTTTGTTTTTCTTTTGAACTATTCACCTGCTGTATTTTCGATTCTCTGTGGAGAGGTCGGGGTCTCTCCTGTTGGTTCAGGAGAAGGGAGATTGCTATCTCCAGTTACAAGTAGCTGGGTGCTAGTTGTGGGTTCCCTCTGGTTAGAGGAAGGGAGGCTCGTCCTCCGGTTCTGGGCTTGTAGGTTTCAAGTCCAAGGGTCCCTCCGGTTGGGAGGAAGGGAGGTCCGAGACCTCTGGTTTGCAGGTGACTTAATGTCACTTGTGCTTCCCTCTGGGGTTCAGAGGAAGAGAGACTTGGGTCTCTAGGTTCCCCTCCGGTTTGGAGGAAGGGAGGTTTGGTCCTCCGGTTTTGGGCTTGTGGGTAGCAAGTCTAGGGGTTCCCTCCGGGTCTGGAGGAAGAGAGACCGTGTGTCTCTGGTTTCCAAGTGGCTGAGAGTCACTTGGGGTGTCCCTCCGGTTGGGAGGAAGAGGGGAGGTTGTTTCCCTGGTCAAGCTGTGTGGCAGCATTTGTTGCAGACTGAGTCTGCTGTGCTAGTGTTACTAGTGGAAGCCTCACTCCGGTTGGGAGTGAGGGGTGGACGTAGGTCTGTTGACCGAACCACCTAAAAAATCTGGTGTCCCTTGTGGGTTGATCTTCTTATATGTTCACTTAATTCCTGCGCATTAGATGCTTGCTTAGGATCGTTTGAGGGCTTCTTGAGTTGTTGTCTTGCTTTGATCCTTCTAAGTTTCCTCAGGCTATTTCTGCAACAGTTTTAATTCCGTATAACTGAGCTTTAGAGTTTGAATTAGGCTATATTTGTAGAGGGATACATTCACCCCCCCCTCTGTTTCCGGGCCTTACATTCTAACAGCTCGATCACCTCTGCGGCCTCCTTCAGAGCCTCCCGCCTGGTGTCTGCACGAAAAGGAAGACATATTCAGGAAAAGAAAGATGATCCCCACATTCAGAGGAAGAACCTAGTTTGTGGCACCTGAGCCCGACGGATGCAGCCGCGTAAGAAGACACCGCTCGATATTATCTGGAGTAACCAGCTCTTTGGTGGATTGGCGGTGCTTCAGCAAGATGGCTGCGTATTTTTCCACATGTGGAGGGAACTCATCCTGCCTGGGAGGGATATTCGGGTGGAAATTGGGGATTACTAGGCACCTCCAGGTTTCCTCCACTGAACAAATCCCCACCTAGAAGAATTGAGTCTTCCACCCCTTATGCGAGGAATCCTTCGCCGCCAAGGAGATACAGCTCCTATTCCGCCTCACCTGGACGAAATAGAAGCCCTTCCCGACCGAAGGATGTGCTTTCAACTCAAAGAAATAATGAAAGAGGTCCATGGAAGGAGGAACTCCACACTAGCGGCAGAGGATGTGGAAGGCGGAAAGGAGGAGATAAGAGTTGGCTACCAACTGAATGGGCGCCAACAGGAAAAAATTGAGAAGCTGAAGAACAAAAGGTTCGAAAGGAAGGCGGAATCCACCCTTCCATGACAGAAGAAAAGTACAGATGTGGCCTGTACAAGAGTCCATGCTCGTCTCTTGTGGGGAAGCTGCGACAAAGTGGAACTTATGGGGCAGGCGATACTGGTGCTCCAGCCTTCTCACATCCGCCTCCCCCAGTTCGCTGCAGTTTGGAACCGGCGCCTTCACCACCGACTCATCCTCCCACTCCTCAGCATCCGAGCGCTGGTCCGCCATGGAAATCGGAGAAGAGTTTGAGGAAAGGCGATCTCGAGACCCTGAAGATTCCGGGGGAGGAGGAAGCCGCCGGACTGCCTCCGTGGTTATCTCCGCCAACTCCTCGAACGCCGCTGCAAGCCTATGCTCTTCCGTCACGTCCTCACGGCGCATCGAAGAGCCCCAAAAGCAAGAACGGAGGAGAGCCAAAACCCTAAAGACGGAGGGAGTCTGGAATGACAACAAGCGCCCAACTCCTATATCCCTACGCGGTAGGCGGCGCGTCGTTCCGACCTCCGAGAAAAGGGGGCCCCTTCAGTTCAAATCCGTCAGGATCATCATTAACACGGGCCCAGGTGACCACGACACGTGGCTTCCTAACACCGCCAGATCTCCACCCACCTGAGCCACGCTGGTCCAAAACCCCAAATAGCTACTCTTCCGAGCTTACTAAAGCTCGGGAGTAGGAGGGGGACAAGTGGAGAGGGGGATTTATGTAGCCCATCTAAGAGCAGCCGAACTAGGCCCATCAGGACCAAACGAGACTCGGCTCATCCAAGTGACAGCCCCATAGGGCCCACTTAGGCTAAAAAGACTAATAAAGATTACTCGGGATCCCACCCTTCCTCGGCGGCCCTTAGGCTCGGAAGGCCCGAGCATTAGAATGTAGGAAGACCCATGCCCGAGTTATCCCTTCATCGGGATAGAGGCAAGCGCTCTGTGCCCACTCCGACCTGACTTCATCCGAGCTATGCCTATCGCCCGGACAGGGTTGGCACCTTTTATGCTCGGACCGACTGACGATTGCTTATCCACGCTGCCGTTGAGAGTCCTTTATGAGCAGAAGTTTATGAGGATAAGGGACCCATGATCCCACGATGAGGACGTAAAGATCCCACGATGAGGACGTAACTCACGCCTAAAACTCCTCAGCTTACGGCACTCATAAGGTGATCACACTATATAAACCAGGGACTCCCTCCCGTGGAAGGTAAGGGCAATACACACCTAAAATCTCCTGAGCAGGAACCACTTCACCACCTTGGTGTTGGGGGATCTCGTGCACCTCTTTCTACCTCCCTCCATACCTTCCACCATTGCTCTACTGACTTAGGCATCAGAGGGTTTTCCCCAGAGAGCCATCCCTGGGCCTCCTGATCCGTTTCCCTTTCTCTGCAGTTCACTATTCGGTGATCATCCTCCCAGCTCAGGACAAGCGCGAGATCACGCCCCTTCACCACCGAAGTTTCAGCTGTCGTCGTTCACCCCATACGATGGCACATCCGATCCGGCTGACTAAATGCATAGCTTCGAGTCGAACTTGGTGTTCCACCAGGCCTCGGACGCTGTGAAATGTTTGGCGTTCGTTACTACCCTGTGGGAAAATGCTTGGACCTGATTCGGGTCCTTGCCCGCCAGGACTATCAACTCCTTCCAGCAGCTGAAGAAGCTATTCAAGGAAAACTTCATAGGCTGTCGAAAGGAAGCCAAGTCGGTGGTGAGCCTGCTAGCCGTTAGGCAGGGACACGAGGAAACCTTGTAGGATTATGTGTCTCATTTTCGGAAGGAAGCCCTCCTCATCCTTCGCCTTGACGTCAGCATCACCATCATCGCCCTGACGTAAGGGACTCGAGATCCCATCCTCTGATGGTCAATTAGAGTAGAGGCCCTGACGACCTGATGGATCTCCTTGCGCCGGCCCAAAAGCACGCCAGTTGTGAGGAGAACAACACAGCGTTAGGCCAAACGGCCAGGACTAGTCAAACCGACCATAAGAGACCCGCAGACTCCCTACGGGAGGGGTAGAACAAACCTGAGCGGCACGACCGAGAGTGACGCGACTGCCAAGAGATGAGAGACAAGGGCCAATATCAAAATTACACGCCACTGACGGCCCCACCTGAATAGATTCTCATGGAAATTCGGGAGGAACCCTACCTCCGGTGGCCCCCGAGGATGAAGTTCGACCCAAGATCTAGGAGCCAGAAGAGGTACTGCCCCTTCCATCGCGACCACGGCCACGATACGACCGACTGCATCCAGCTAAAGGACGCAATAGAGTACCTAATCCGACGAGGACTCCTCGACAAGTTCATTGCCAAGGTCGTGGAGAAGTGACAGTAGAAGGATAAGACTCCTCCCCCCATTGACAACCGACCCAACGGAAAAGAGATCATGATGATTTATGGAGGGTCGGCATTAGGAGATAGCTCCAGGAGACATCGTAGATATGCATATGGAGTTAACCAAGTGGATTAAATCAACGAGAGCTGCCGCGACTCCACGACACGAGATCGCCTCAAAGATCCAATCGTCTTTTCGAATGATGATCTGGAGGGCGTGGCTTCCCTCCACTCTGACGCCTTTGTGGTCTCCGCAACCATATGTACTGTATGATAGATCCTTGTGGATAATGGAAGTGGGCCTGACGTGATTTCTTACGACTGTCTTGTCCTTATAGGTGTGGATTTGTCACACATAATACCACTGCACACACCCCTGTATGGTTTTTCTGGCACGACCGTCCTCCCGAAGGGGTGCATCTCCCTTTCGATCACTTTCAGAACCGCCCCCTAAGACGGGATGTTTTTGGCCGACTTACGGTCATGCACAGAATGACCTAGTACAACGCCATAATCGATTGAGGAATCTTGGGCATACCACGGGGCGTCCCCTCATCCTATCATCAGAAGCTAAAGTTCCCCATGTACTCCCTACAGGGTAGGGGAGGTTCGAGGTGATCAAGGGGAGTCCCGGAGGTGTTATTTGATTTCCACCAAGGAGAGGCGGACCTAGGACGCTCCCCCCGAGAAGAAGGCCAGGATGAAAGATCCCGAGCCCAGTGGGAGTACGCCAGCCGAAGACCTCTACCTCATCCACGTAGGGGAGGATCTAAGCAGGATCCTTCACATCGGCTCTATGCTGTCCGAGTAGGAGAAGGAGGACTACAAATGTTTCCTAGTTAAAAATCAGGACATAGTCACCTGGTCTGAGGACGAACTCCTCAAAATCTCACCGAAAATCATCACCCACTAGCTAAAGCTAGACCCGAGCTGCTGTCCGGTTCAACAACGTAGGAGGTGTTGTAACCCTGAGCGACATGCAATTATAAAGGAGCAAGTGAGCGAAAAATTATGCTCGGGACTCCTATGACCCACCCAATACCCAGACTGGGTCGCCAATGTGGTCTTGGTTCCCAAGAGCAATGGGAAGTGGTGTATACACAGACCTCAACAAGGCCACTCCAAAGGACAACTTCCTAATGCAACAGATAGATCAGTTGGTCGACGCCACGGCTGGACATGGAATGCTGAGCTTCCTAGATGCCTACTCCGAGTACGACCAGATCAGCGTGCATAAGCCCAACCAGGACAAGACTGCATTCGTCACCGACCATGAGCTTTACTGTTACACGCACATGCTGTTCGGCTTGAAAAATGCTGGGGCAACATACTTGCATCTCGTCAACTGTATGCTCGATGCTCAGATCGGCCGCAATATGAACGTTTACATCGACGATATGCTCGTCAAGAGCCTTTGTGCGGTTGAGCACTTAGAGGACATGGCGAAGATGTTCGTGACACTCTGGAGGTACAATATGAAGCTCAACTCGGGCAAGTGTGCGTTCAGAGTCAGGTCGGGTAAGTTCCTCAGTTTCCTAGTGATCCACCTGGGGATCGAAGTGAAACCTGACCAGATCCGAGTAGTGCTGGAGATGAAGCGGCCAGAGCGAGTAAGGGACGTGCAGTACCTCACTGGTCGCGTGGCACCCCTACTCGATTCCTATCCAGGGCCGCTGAGAGATACCTCCCCTTCTTTTAGCTCATCAAGTAAGCCAATAAGTTGCCAGATAAGAAGGGAGGGATGGATTGGGAGCAAGAGTTCGAGTAGGCCTTTAAAGATCTAAAGCGGTATCTATCCTCGCCTCCGATCCTCTCCAAGCCTGGTGATGGGGAACGGCTACTCCTGTATCTGTCCGTGACACTGAGCACACTAAGCGTAGTGCTCGCCCGAGAAGATGACAAGGTCATGAAGCCGATATACTACGTGAGCCGAGCACTTTAGGGGCCTGAGTTCCGGTACTCATGGATGGAGAAATTTGCATGCGCCCTGGTAATGGTAGCACGAAAGCTGCGACCGCACTTTCTCTCCCATCCAATCACGATCCTTACCGATCAGCCATTACACCAAATCCTCAAGAACCCCAACACTTCAGGGAGGCTCATCAAGTGAGACATTGTGGTGGGGACACCGGGTCCACTATCGGGCCCACTACTCAGAGCCGACGCCGCACCGCCACTGCACCGAGCTTATGGCTCGGAGACTCGTTTGAAGACTCAGCGTCCTGAGCATAATATTTATTTGTGTATTTGTATTGTGCGTATTTGCGTATTGTGTGTAAAATACATGTCTTAGTACATGTATGTTTTCTTTCATCTTATTAGGCTAAGTCATAGTCAATAAACATGTGTGTTTTGTGTATTTTATTTTGGTTAAACCCCCAAGTCAAAAGTTAGGTAGGTAAGCTTGTTTTATTAGGCTAAGGACATATGTGCTATTTGTAAAGTTTGAAGGTGTGGTTGCTATAGTCTTCTCCTATATAAAGGAAGGCCAAGGGTGGTACGAAGGAATGATATGAATGATGAATTGAAGAAAGAGTTGCTTGTACGTGAGAAGATTGTTCTCTTCTTGCCACCTCCCTTCCCTCATTCTCTTTTGAGTGTGAGTGTGTCGCCCGGTGTGAGACCGTCCGACGTGAGGCTGAGCTGTGTGAGATAGCAGTTATCCGTTCTCGTCCTGTTCGTGATATCGGAGTGCCATTGATCCTGCTCCCCGATGCCGTCCCGCGTCAAATTTGGTATCAGAGCCCAACAACGGCGTCTCCGACGACCCGACGTCCCCGACGCCATCTCTCTTTCTCTCTCTAGATTGCTAGAGTGAAAAATAAAAAAAAAGAAGAAAAAAAGAAGAGTATCAAAAAAGATATCAGTTGAGAGAAGCATAAGAAAAAAAAAGTGAAATTTTTTTTTCTCTCCCGATCTCTCTCTCTCTCACAGATTCTCTCTCTCCCTGTTTCTCTTAGGTTTCTCTCCCTCTCTCTCTCGGTTCTCTCTCTGTCTCTTTCTCTTCCTCCCGATTCTCTCTCTTTCCCTCTCTCTCTCTCCTACGTTCCCCCCCCCTCTGCCCACGTTTCTTCTTCCCCCCCGGCTACGGCGAGCCCGCTCGCGACTGGTCTTCTCCCCCACCTCCGGCCATCGCCGGAGCCCGGCCGCCACCGCCGCCTGCGGCCCCTCCCCCGTCGACGGTCCGGCCGCCAGCCCTCGCCCGCCTAGCTGCCTGGGGCCTCCCTCGCCCGCCGACACCAGCAGGCGCGCGCCCGCCCCTGCGGACGCCCTCCCCTGCGCACGTCCGCAGCTGCGCCTACAGCGCCGTCCGCCCGCGGCCGCCGTCGCAGCGCTCCCGTGGCCCTGCCTCCGCGCCCGGCCGACCACGGACGTCGCCCACCTGCGCGCACGCGCACGCGCAGCGCCCACACCGCTCCCGCCCGACGCCCCGCCACTCCGCAGCGCCCACACCGCTCCCGCCCGGCGCCCTTCGCCACTCCCCAGCGCCCACACCGCTCCCGCCTGGCCCGCCGTCGCCTGGCCCGACGCAACAGCCACGCGCGCCCAAGCCCGCGCCCCGCGCCCAGCGCGCGCGTCCGGTCGCGCCAGCGCCAACACCAGCCTGCGCTGTCGGAGCCTGGCAGTCGCAGCCTGCTGCGCGCCTACGGGCGCCCGACCACGTGCCCACTCGCCATTGTGCCCGCGCCAGCGGACCGAGCCAACTGCCGCGCCACCTGCGCGTGCGCCCGCCCTCTTGCGCCCGAGCGCCGCCGCCCTCGTTGATCACCGGCTACCTTGACCGCGAAATACGTGGGTTACGCAGCAAGAGTAGGTGAGGTTTGAAAATTAGGTGTGAAAATTGAAAAAAAAAAGTGTGAAAAGTCATAAAGAGTAGGTGAAGTTTGAAAGAAAAAAAAATAGAAAAGACAAAGATAAGTCAAAAAAAAGGGGAGTTGATATATATATATTATATTGGGAAAAGCCAAAAAAAGGGGGTTTGAAAAAAAAGTTTGAGAGATTTGAAAAAAAAATTGAAAGTTGAAAAAAATATGTGTTAAATATATATAATATATATAGGATATGTATAATGTTATATATATCTATATATTTATATATATTATTTGATTAAAAAAAGATATTTTTTGAAAATGAGTTAAATATATATAATATATATATTTGAGATATATATAATCTTATATATATATATATATATATTATATATCTGTTTAACTTATTATTTCTTGTGGCACCCGAGTCCACTATTACGGCTCGGCCCGTGTCTGAGTCGCCTGGATGTCGACAGAAGATCCGTAGATTACGGAACGTGCGTACACGAGAGTCTCCATGCGCGGAGAATATTAGAGATTGATTTGTTCCCCTGCGCGGGAAATTTTGAGTGGTCTGTAATAATTAAATCCTCCCTGCGCGGAGTGAATTCATTGTAACCACAAAGCTTCGTCGACGCCGTGCGGGCACGCACGTCCCCGCTCGCCTTCGTCTCCGGTCGGAGCTTGACTTCTCAGTCAGCTAGGTACGTGCTCCAAATCACTTGCTTATTTAGTATCCTTATCATTTGCCGCGCGACGAGGTGAGCGAGAGCCCGATCCATGCAGCCAGTCTCCTGAGTGCATCGCTGTGGACGAAAAGAAGAGAGCTTGCTTGCACCTATCCTTGAAGCCCTAGACTGTCACATTAGGGCACCCTAATTAATCAGGAGGAAGTTCCACAACTACTTCGCCTACGGGCGAGTAACTTTTCCCTGACCGGTCCCTTCAAATTAACCATTTGCCGATCAGCTGGGTCCACACCTTGCTAATTGTCGGTCCCAGGATTGCATCATCTAGGTTCGAGCTCGTGAATGCCACGTCGGTCTAGGAATTCATTAGGCCATCTAGGACGCATGGAACTGGAAAGATATATGGCCGATCCTGACCTCATCGCCCAGTTTGAGGAAATAGATGCAATATTTGATGGCACGCGTGTCGAGTACACGCAGGTTGGAGACATTGCCGAGAGTTCTAGCCAGAAAAGATTGGGTGTAGTTCGAAGTATCTCAACACCCCAGGAGGATGATTGGCGTCGAACCTCCATCTTCCAAACTTACATCATGGTGAACTCTCATCCTTGCAAGGTAATCCTTGACAACGGGAGCTGTATCAATGCAGTCTCTTCAGACTCTGTCTCCCGTTTAGGTCTACCTACGCACCCTCATCCAAAGCCATACAACGTGGCTTGGGTTGATGACACTTCTATCCCAGTCACCACCACATGTGTCATTCCCATCCAATTCCAGTCCTACCAAGGATAAATCTTATGCGGCGTAATGCCTATGAAGGCCGGGAGCGTCATCTTAGGACGACCATGGATCTATGATGTAGACCTCGCTACCTTTGGTCGGTCCAATCAGTGTTCCTTCTCCTATAACAGGAAGAAGATTCAGTTGTACTCAGTACCCCCAAAGGTGACCCCAGGAAAGAGTTTCACCTCCACCCCCACTGGAACTCCCAAAGTTTAGGAGAGTCCCCAAACTCCCACTGAAGGGAAACCTCCCCTTCCTTCTTCTCCTACATCTATCACACCCGTTTCTGAGGCTCCTAATGTTAGTCATGACCTAGTTAGGTGCCTTGACTCCATGAATGTCGGTGAGCTAGACATAGAGGTTGCTGAGGGTGTCTCTGTTTTGGCTGTTGACGTCACCATCACACCCGAGGAGTCTCAAGTCTTAGTCCCAACTGAAGACCCGGCCATACTGCAGAACTCCCAAGGCATCGTTCTCGAAGACTTGCCTTCTCGACTCCCTCCCATGCGTGATGTACAACACGCTATTGAGCTTGCCCCTGGGTCCACCCTACCCAACCTTCCCCTCGAGTCTAGACTGTCCAAGTCAGCCGAAGAGTTTGCACATCACGTCATTAATCTACATGAGTCAGCTGATTCGCATAGACGTCACCATGAATCTCAAGAAGGTGACTTGGTTATGGTACGGGCCCGGCCCGAACGACTCCCCTCGGGAGCCGTTAAAAAGTTACAAGCCTGTAGTGATGGTCCCTTCCAAATCCTACGAGAGATTGACGCCAAAGCCTATGTTGTGGACTTACCTCCCGAAGAGGGGATTAGCTCGACCTTTAATGTGGCAGACCTAGTGACCTACAAGGAACCCACAGCGATTCCTAGTGACCTTTTCGAGCCTTCTCCTCCCCTTGAGAGTGAGCCCACCCCTGTGCGTCCCACATCCTTGAGAGCACCGCGCGAGCATATTGAGAGGATACTGGATGAGCAGGTAACCACTACACGGAGCAGGGAGTACCAGCGCTACCTTGTCCGCTGGCGGGACCGTCCACCTTCTGATGATTCCTGGATCAGCCGGGAAGATCTCCAGCGCCTCGATCCAGATCTGCTAGAGCTCTACCACAGCAGTGTCCCCCCCTTACTCGACGGAGTCGAGTTCCAACCGCCCCGGGAGGGTTGGTGGGGACACCGGGTCCACTACCGGGCCCACTACTCGGAGCCGACGCCGCACCACCACTGCACCGAGCTTATGGCTCGGAGACTCGTTTGAAGACTCAGCATCCTGAGCATAATATTTATTTGTGTGTATTTGTATTGTGCGTATTTACATATTGTGTGTAAAATACATGTCTTAGTACATGTATTTTTTCTTTTGTCTTATTAGGCTAAGTCATAGTCAATAAACATGTGTGTTTTGTGTATTTTATTTTGGTTAAACCCCCAAGTCAAAAGTTAGGTAGGTAAACTTGTTTTATTAGGCTAAGGACATATGTGCTATTTGTAAAGTTTGAAGGTGTGGTTGCTATAGCCTCCTCCTATATAAAGGAAGGCCAAGGGTGTTACGAAGGAATGATATGAATGATGAATTGAAGAAAGAGTTGCTTGTACATGAAAAGATTGTTCTCTTCTTGCCACCTCCCTTCCCTCATTCTCTTTGGAGTGTGAGTGTGTCGTCCGGTGTGAGACCGTCTGGCGTGAGGCCGAGCTGTGTGAGATAGCAGTTATCCGTTCTCGTCCTGTTCGTGATATCGGAGTGCCGTCGATCCTGCTCCCCGACGCCGTCCCGCGTCACATTGAGTTGGGGGAATTCAACATCAGCTTGCACCCGAGGACGATGATCAAGGCTCAGGCACTGGTAAAACTTCATCATCGAGTGCACACTCCCTGAGGAGGAATTGTCCGAGCAGTCCCTCGGACCTGCATGGGAACTTTATGTGGACGGTTCATCCTGTGCGACTAGCAGCGGAGCGGGCCTGGTCCTCTTATCACGGGAAGGAGTAGAGTTACATATGCCCTGCGTTTCAACTTTTCGGTCACCAAAAATGTGGCCGAGTACGAAGCCTTGTTGTCCGGCCTCCACATGGCAAAGCATCTCTGGGCAACCAACCTTCAGGCCTACAACGACTCCTTGCTCGTCGCCAGTCAGGTTCGCGGAGACTTTGAGGCTCGGGAACCAGCATTGGTCAAGTATCTCAAGAAGACAAAGGAGACCACATTTGGCTTCACCCTCTTTGAGATGGTCCACATCCCGAGGGCAGAGAATGTTCGAGCTGATGCTCTCTCCCGCCTGGCATCCTCCACCTCTGTCACAAATTCGAGGGCAATCCTCGTGGAGGAATTACGAGCATCGAGCATTGAAGAACCTGATCCTCAGGTGAACGCCATAGATTATGAGCGGTCATGGATGGACCCCATCCTCGACTTCCTCCTGCGTCAGCATCTCCCCGACGACCGATCAGAGGCTCACCTCGTGCGAGCATAAGCGGCACACTTTACGGTCGTCGACATGAGATTGTTCAGACAGTCGCTCTCCGCTCCCCTACTAAAGTGCCTGTTCCCCTCCGAGGCTAAACAAGCAATCCAGGCGGTTCATGAAGGCCTCTATGGAAGCCATACTGGGGGGCGAGCACTTGCCAGAAGCTTGATTCGGCAGGGATACTGGTGGCCAACTCTATAATAGGACTGCCTTAACTACGCATGGAGCGGTCCCCAATGCCAAAGGTTTGCAAACTTACACCACCAGCCGACGACGCAACTACACGCCCTAATAGAGCCTTGCCCATTTGTTCGTTGGGGGGTAGATATATTGGGCCCCTTCCTAGAAGCTCAAGGGAGGAAGAAATTCCTCATCGTCGCCATAGATTATTTTACCAAATGGGTTGAGGTAGAACCCTTGGGGAAGATCATGGGTGAAGCAACGTGAAAATTCATCCTGCGTAACATAATTTGCCGATTCGGGATCCCGCGCGTTATCATCACTAACAACGGCATGCAGTTCTCCAATACTGTCTTCCAAGAGAAGTGCTCGAAAGCTGGGGATCTGAAATCACTACACTTCGGTAGGCCATCCCCAGACAAATGGCTTAGTGAAGAATGCTAACTGAACACTCCTTCATGGCATCAAGACCCGCCTTGAGCAAGCAGGCGAGTCATGGGTGGACTCTATCTCGAGCGTCCTATGGGCACACCGGACCACTACTCGAGTTGCCACAGGAGAAACACCCTTCCACTTATCCTACGGGGCCGAAGCGGTCATCCCGGTCGAGATCTCTAACCCATCACTGAGGGTTAGCCAATTCGACGAGGCAAGGAACAATCAAGCAAAGCGGGAGAATTTGGACCTACTCACAGAGGAGAGGGAGCGCGCCCAGGTTTGGCTCATCGCTTACCAACAACGGCTGGCACAATACTACAATACCCGAGTCAGGGAGTGCCACTTCCTCCCTAGTGACCTTGTTCTGTGTCAGGATAGTGTTGCTGACCCTAGAGCCGCTACAGAGAAGTTGGCCTCAAACTGGGAAGGCCCGTACCAGGCGACAGAAGTGCTCGACAAAGGTGCATATAGGTTATCAGCCTTACACGGGTGAGAAGTTTCATGCACTTGGAATTATGTAAACCTTAGAACATTCTATCAATAAATGGACAAAGTTGCTCCTTCCCGTCTCGTCATCCGTCTCCAGCACCCAATGAGTCGTGCCTCGAGTTCAATAGTTGGTGGCTTCCGAGCCTCCAAGAGGCGAGTGGTCACGCTCCCCTCCAAAATCATCAAGGGTGACTTCCGAGCCTCCAAGAGATGAGCAATCATGCTCCCCTCCAAAAACGTCAAGGGCAGCTTCCGAGCTCCCAAGAGGGGGTAATAATCCTGATGCGAGACGAAATGCGACTCAAGACCAATTTGATGCAAATCTGGGACTCTAGGTGTGACGACCCGAGAATCCGATTACCGGGAAGGCCCGATAACCCGAGACTCGCACCGCCGCCCACGAGCCGGGAGGGCTCGGAAGGGCTAAAAGGAGTGTGGAGGCACAAAGAAATAGGAAATAAAGCAGGACAACCAAGAACAACAAGCTGAAATAAAGAACAACTACAGCTACAACAGAGTCCAGTCCAACAGAAAGTACAGTCTAAAGCAGTAAAACGTACCACATGCCAAGTGAACACTCGGCCCGGCAAGCTGGCAACTGAGAACTTCCGCCCCGCACCCTCGAACCTCGAGGAAGAACCGCCACACCTGAAAAGCAGGGAATGAGTCTCCAGAACAGAGACTCAGCAGGGATCCCGCGGAACCCCAACCGGAAACAACGGCGGTAGCGGAAAGGAGAGCTACGACTACAGCAGGAACAGCGAACCGGTGGCCGGTCAAAACTCGGCACTACAGCTACTCCTACTGCCAGAAGGCAGACCTCGATCACACAGTCGAAGCTACCGAACCACGCTAGTACCACCTACCGAAGTAAGAACACACGGCAACCACGCCGTAGAGGCCTGTCCCCCGGACAGCCAACCTGGACACGCTGTCCAAGGTGCAACCCCGACCATCCGATCGCGGGTACCGCACAACAAGACCCAACCTCGGTAAAGCCACTAGCACTAATCTCACGGCGCCAGAACCGACACACGCGCCAAGATGAAACAACCGAACTCACCGGTCAACACGACCAAAAACCCGAAGGTCAAAGACACAGAGACTGACAGTCTGTCACTCCGTACTCGACAGGAGTACCACCCACTAGAGGCACAGCCGGTAGCGTCCCCTGACGTCTTACACCGCACCGCAGGTGAACCGCCTGACGTGGTAGGTCCTACCCGAGGCGCGAACACCGTACAAGTAACCACAACAAGTGACTAGCTGGGGTCACGCCCGTCGACGTGCGTCCACAGTCCCCAACCACGTGTGCACACACAGATCACGCGTCCTAGGTCTGGCCCTCTGACTGGTTTTCCCCCGCAGCCGGACTCTGGCTAAGACGAGGAGCCCGACGGTGACCAGTCTAAACCGTCCTCAGGGTAAGCCCGTACACCACTCCCTGGTGCGACCAGCACACGCGTACTGGTAGGCTACGACTAGTGGAGGGTCACTGAAGGAGTAGACTCTCAACGGAAAATAACGTCCGAATCCGACGACATACGGGGACCACCCCACGTACCGGCCCCGTCTCACGGTGACCACAGTCGGAGAAGAAACGGGACTCACAGTCCACGGCCACGCACGCACCATGCGCTAGAGTCGAGAAAACTCAAGTGGCGCTAAGCCACTGGACTCTGGATAGTCCTCTAGACACACTACAGCCAACGGTCCTTGAGTCACAAGACTCGGGGTCAAGACCGTTGCACGCAACAGCACAAGGCCGTCGATCTAGCCCAATCTCTAGGTCCAAAACCACGATATCAGGAATAACGAGACAACACACGAGTTGCCAAGACCATTCCCTTGGGAAGGGAACGCAAGGGACAAAGGCCACTCACACGGGCCACACGGAAAACACAGAAGCACGATTCCAAGGCAGCACACAAGCCGCCACGACGATTTCCCATCTTGAACAAGCGGGGAACCTCCAGCCCCAGGCCGGCCAACTGGACTCACTGTCCAAGGCCAAACACATGGCCCACACGGGAATCGCCTTCCAAAGGAACCCACGATATGCGGGGGAGACCCCACCGCACACACACCGACACACGGTGACTCGATCTAGCGTAACCCGAAAGCCAGGAACACGTGAGGTCACCCGGACCCACCACACCTACAGGCACGCTAATCAAGGAAACACGGTCCCTCCCGACACCCCAGAAACGCGGACACAGAACCCACGGGGTACCCGGGACACTCACAAGGCCAAAGGTCGACCACTGGGTCACAACCGGGTCGACCGGGGACCAACACAACACAATCGGAACACCAGAAGGTCTCACGGACCCTTAAACCGATGGGCACGTTAATCGAGGTAAACCAACCCTCTGGACACCCAAGACACGGTCACGGAAGTCCACGGGGTGTCCAAGACACACACGGCCCAAGGGGAGCACGAGACAACACGGAGATCGCGCTAGGATCACCTAGCGCGACAAGCCAGAACGCGCTAGGGAACCCTAGAGCAACATGGCAGATCGCGCTAGGATCCCCTAGCGCGACAGGGACCATCGCGCTAGGGCCTCCCAGCGCGACAAGGCAGGTCACACTAGGGACCCCTAGCGCGACAATCCAGAACGCGCCATAATCCTATAGCGCGACAGGAACCGCCAAGCTGTTCATCTTCTCCGATGAACGCGCTCGGTCGGGGCATCGCGACTATCAAGAACGCGCTACTGGAGTATAGCGCGTTCTCAGTTCGCGCCCGAAAATGATAGAAACCGTGGGAAAAGCCATGCCACGCCCCGTTCACCCCCAGGTGAAGGGGAAACAAAAGGGGAAACCTCCCCCAAGCTCCTAGGCATGCATCTAAACCCCTGGATCGCCCAAAAACACCATAAAACGGGAGATCCGGCTCACACCCCAAAAACATGCATTTTGCCCAAAACACCCCGTTTAGCCCGCTCGGCTCACCACGGCCTACGAAACTCGCGGGAAAGGAAGTACACGGGCTGAGGGTCCATCACCCTACCTCCACCGAAGATTACGCGCACCGTGGACGCCGATCCACGAAGAAAACGCCGTTGAAGCCTCGCCGTTCCACGAACTCACGGCCGAGCTTCCACGCGCCTCCACCGCCTCGATCCTCATCCATCCTCGCCCGTGCCTCGCCCGCGCCGTCCCCGCCTCGCCCATGCTCCGCCCCGTCGGCCGCCGGAGAGAGAGGGAGAGAGGAGAGAGCGTGAGAAGAGAGAGGGAGAGAAATGAGAAATGAGAGGGGGAGAGAGAGAAAAAGCTATTTATAGGAAAATCCGAAAAATCAAAAAAATCCAGAAAAATAGAAAATTACACCCTCGCGATCCTCGGAGCGCAGCGATCGCAACGGTACCACTCGCGCCCTGGTGAACGGCCCGGTTCACCCGCAACGAGGTTCCGAAGGGAAAGCCGAAACCCACGTCGGGAATCGGAAAACACACGCGGAAAAAGCCGCGGAACGCCTCCGGGCCTCCGAAACGACTCCGGATCGCGCCGATCCGAACGCGAAAGATGTCCGAAATGAAATTTCAGACACAACGGAGCTGGACACTCCAAGAGACCAGATCTGGGACCCACGAATGGGGATCCAAAAAATCCGGGGCATTACAGGCCTCCCCCCTTAAAGGAATTTCGTCCTCGAAATTCAGGACCAAGCACGAAGTCCCAGGGGAAGAACACTGAATCAACTGACACGCTGTCAAAGCCCCAACACAGAAAACCTCGATTCTCATGAAAAAAAACCGATCCTGAGGGACACCGCCAGACTTACAATCACAAGCAACACCTCGCTCCTCGCGCCGAGCACACAGGCCAACAGAGCAGGCATATAGCAAAGGACACAGTCCGGCATCACCTCAGACAACGCGAGAATCCACCATGGCACCGCAGCCACAATCTCGCTCACCGAGGAAACACAACCCTCGACACGAGCAACAGCTACTGATCCACCCAATGGTCAGTAGACAAAACACACATCAGCTTCGCAACCAGCTAACAGGTCGCACACCCTCCTCAAGGGAGCAACCAAAACAGAGCCTCTACCAGCTCAAGCAGCCATCTCAACGGACCGCAACCAGCACATCGGCTCAACACCAAGAAACACCCCACACATGGCAAGCCGAAAGCCGGTCATAACACTGTGCCAACTCTCGTCAGAAGACAACTCCGACAAACTCCAGATCCCATCCGGAAAGGCACATCACAGAAACGACCACCAAAGGTCTCGCTGGCACACGGCTCTCGCCACGCTCGAGCCCCAACAACCAGCATCTTCTGTCTCTGAAAAGACCATCCACTGGTCACCAACTGCTCGCCAACTCGACCCTCTCGGGGAGCACGACGAAACCAAATGACAGAACATGGCGTCTTCAGTCATCACCTCATGGGACTCAGACTTATAGGGAACCACCCCATGCTAGTCACCAAACCAGGGATAACCTTGCGACACCAATGTCCTATCAGGGACCACCAAGCCGACGCCAACCTCACAGGAGGCCTCCGCCCTAAGGCGTCACTCATCCATCTGGTCTCATCAAATCCTTCAATCAATCCAAGTGGACACCTGCCAATCCCGATTCCGCCCTCACCACAGAGCCACGGGACACCACCTGGACAGAGCTCACGGGTCCCAAAGCAATAAACATCTCAGTGTGGTCGGCTACGAGACTAGCCTTACCAGTCACTCGCAGCTACCAACAGGAACCCACAACTTGCCAGAGATCACTTCCTCAAAAGACGATGTCATCCGAGGACACGATTGGGAACACAAGTCGGACACCAAGCCACCGACTCCGACCATCACGTCCTCGACCTCCGTCAGGCGACATTCTCAACAACCTCATCCAGGTCCAACACCGACGCCTGACTCGGCTTCCTTCACAGGAACAGGGTACTCATGCGGCGCACTAGTCAGCACTTTTCCCCAACACTCCATCCTGCCAGTGCCAACAACCATAATACCACGAGCAACGGCACGGCAACAACACGTTTCACACCGAGGAACCCATCCTCCGATGCTGAACGCAAACTCAGGAATCCACCCGTAGCAACCAACGCTACGATCCTGAACTAGTGGGTCACAAGCCCACCACGCTTCCGCTGCGCACTCAGATCCGCGCGCACAGCCGAGAAAGCAAACGCCGCCCAACCAGCACTCGTCCTTCCGGAACAGCGCCAGCACCCTCACACGACAAGGGAATGGGCATGACTTCTCACAGGCAACCACCCTGCCAAGACAAGGAGCACGTCTCGCACGGACTTCATGGCACACAAGGCCAACCAATCCGAACACGCAATGCAAGACGACGAACCTTAGCCCAACACAATCTCTCCAACCAAAGGGAGACCAACGCACTTCCGACCAACGGAAGACTCCACGCTCGACCTGACCTCAAACCTCGCGCACGCTGGAAACAGCACCATCCAGCACCAAGGAAAACCATCGCTTCCATCAGGTCAGCGCCTCCGACACACTCGACGAGTGTCACGTCGGACCACAATCACAACATCTCTCGATGCACCGCCGCTGCAATTCCTCGAACTGCAACACGGCATGCCAAGAGCCGCAACACGAGCCATAACGACAACCGTCGACGCTCACTCTCGAGTCCCGAACTCGCCGCGGAGCCTTCACATCTCAAGCCAACTCCAGAGCGAACACAACCCATCCACTGACATAAGCGCAGAGCAAAGACTTAACGGGACATCTCTGCCAAATCCTGCCTCGAAATCAGCAGAACAATCAGGACCGACACGTCATTTCTGACGCCACAGAGCGCGACAAGAACATCAGGCTCGACGAAGCAGCAGCCCACCGAGAAGACATTCCGCTCACCGGAGCACACTTCTCGATCAGAACACCTCAGGGGCTGGACAAACCTCAAGCTGGAGTGGCCAAAACCGACAGCAGCTCCCTCAGAGCACGCTCACGGCCACTTAACCACGAACAGTCCTCTCCAGCCACCTGACCACGCCGCAAATTCCTCGAACGCAGCACCGCGAGCTCACGCCTGCCAGCAACCTCTGCCCAACGCAGCACAACCAGGGCCACCACCGATGAGGGAGAAGGCTCTCAACCTCGATCCTTAGACCCCACGCTGGCACGGAAGCCGCGAACAGTAACCACCTTCACAGCGCCGCACAGCGCACTCAAGCTCTCAAGCGAGAAACAAGGCCGAAAATAAGCACAAAACCCTAAGCCAGCTGCCGACTGTACTGGACCTTATGGACTCTGATCACTACAACATTTCGAATTCCTATGTACGTCCACAACCACCGCTCTGATACCAGCTGTAACGACCCGAGAATCCGATTACCGGGAAGGCCCGATAACCCGAGACTCGCACCGCCGCCCACGAGCCGGGAGGGCTCGGAAGGGCTAAAAGGAGTGTGGAGGCACAAAGAAATAGGAAATAAAGCAGGACAACCAACAACAACAAGCTGAAAGAAAGAACAACTACAGCTACAACAGAGTCCAGTCCAACAGAAAGTACAGTCTAAAGCAGTAAAACGTACCACATGCCAAGTGAACACTCGGCCCGGCAAGCTGGCAACTGAGAACCTCCGCTCCGCACCCTCGAACCTCGAGGAAGAACCGCACACCTGAAAAGCAGGGAATGAGTCTCCAAAACAGAGACTCAGCAGGGATCCCGCGGAACCCCAACCGGAAACAACGGCGGTAGCGGAAAGGAGAGCTACGACTACAGCAGGAACAGCGAACCGGTGGCCGGTCAAAACTCGGCACTACAGCTACTCCTACTGCCAGAAGGCAGACCTCGATCACACAGTCGAAGCTACCGAACCACGCTAGTACCACCTACCGAAGTAAGAACACACGGCAACCACGCCGTAGAGGCCTGTCCCCCGGACACAGCCGACCTGGACACGCTGTCCAAGGTGCAACCCCGACCATCCGATCGCGGGTACCGCACAACAAGACCCAACCTCGGTAAAGCCACTAGCACTAATCTCACGGCGCCAGAACCGACACACGCGCCAAGATGAAACAACCGAACTCACCGGTCAACACGACCAAAAACCCGAAGGTCAAAGACACAGAGACTGACAGTCTGTCACTCCGTACTCGACAGGAGTACCACCCACTAGAAGCACAGCCGGTAGCGTCCCCTGACGTCTTACACCGCACCGCAGGTGAACCGCCTGACGTGGTAGGTCCTACCCGAGGCGCGAACACCGTACAAGTAACCACAAACAAGTGACTAGCTGGGGTCACGCCCGTCGACGTGCGTCCACAGTCCCCAACCACGTGTGCACACACAGACCACGCGTCCTAGGTCTGGCCCTCTGACTGGTTTTCCCCCGCAGCCGGACTCTGGCTAAGACGAGGAGCCCGACGGTGACCAGTCTAAACCGTCCTCAGGGTAAGCCCGTACACCACTCCCTGGTGCGACCAGCACACGCGTACTGGTAGGCTACGACTAGTGGAGGGTCACTGAAGGAGTAGACTCTCAACGGAAAACAACGTCCGAATCTGACGACGTACGGGGACCACCCCACGTACCGGCCCCGCCTCACGGTGACCACAGTCGGAGAAGAAACGGGACTCACAGTCCACCGCCACGCACGCACCGTGCGCTAGAGTCGAGAAAACTCAAGTGGCGCTAAGACACTGGACTCTGGACAGTCCTCTAGACACACTACAGCCAACGGTCCTTGAGTCACAAGACTCGGGGTCAAGACCGTTGCACGCAACAGCACAAGGCCGTCGATCTAGCCCAATCTCTAGGTCCAAAACCACGATATCAGGAATAACGAGACAACACACGAGTTGCCAAGACCATTCCCTTGGGAAGGGAACGCAAGGGACAAAGGCCACTCACACGGGCCACACGGAAAACACAGAAGCACGATTCCCAAGGTAGCACACAAGCCGCCACGACGATTTCCCATCTTGAAACAAGCGGGGAACCTCCAGCCCCAGGCCGGACAACTGGACTCACTGTCCAAGGCCAAACACATGGCCCACACGGGAATCGCCTTCCAAAGGAACCCACGATATGCGGGGGAGACCCCACCGCACACACACCGACACACGGTGACTCGATCTAGCGTAACCCGAAAGCCAGGAACACGTGAGGTCACCCGGACCCACTACACCTACAGGCACGCTAATCGAGGAAACACGGTCCCTCCCGACACCCCAGAAACGCGGACACAGAACCCACGGGGTACCCGGGACACTCACAAGGCCAAAGGTCGACCACTGGGTCACAACCGGGTCGACCGGGGACCAACACAACACAATCGGAACACCAGAAGGTCTCACGGACCCTTAAACCGATGGGCACGTTAATCGAGGTAAACCAACCCTCTGGACACCCAAAGACACGGTCACGGAAGTCCACGGGGTGTCCGAGACACACACGGCCCAAGGGGAGCACGAGACAACACGGAGATCGCGCTAGGATCACCTAGCGCGACAAGCCAGAACGCGCTAGGGAACCCTAGCGCAACATGGCAGATCGCGCTAGGATCCCCTAGCGCGACAGGGACCATCGCGCTAGGGCCTCCCAGCGCGACAAGGCAGGTCGCGCTAGGGACCCCTAGCGCGACAATCCAGAACGCGCCATAACCCTATAGCGCGACAGGAACCGCCAAACTGTTCATCTTCTCCGATGAACGCGCTCGGTCGGGGCAGCGCGACTATCAAGAACGCGCTACTGGAGTATAGCGCGTTCTCAGTCCGCGCCCGAAAACGGTAGAAACCGCGGGAAAAGCCATGCCACGCCCCGTTCACCCCCAGGTGAAGGGGAAACAAAAGGGGAAACCTCCCCCAAGCTCCTAGGCATGCATCTAAACCCCTGGATCGCCCAAAAACACCATAAAACGGGAGATCCGGCTCACACCCCAAAAACATGCATTTTGCCCAAAACGCCCCGTTTAGCCCGCTCGGCTCACCACGGCCTACGAAACTCGCGGGAAAGGAAGTACACGGGCTGAGGGTCCATCACCCTACCTCCACCGAAGATTACGCGCACCGTGGACGCCGATCCACGAAGAAAACGCCGTTGAAGCCTCGCCGTTCCACGAACTCACGGCCGAGCTTCCACGCGCCTCCACCGCCTCGATCCTCATCCATCCTCGCCCGTGCCTCGCCCGCGCCGTCCCCGCCTCGCCCATGCTCCGCCCCGTCGGCCGCCGGAGAGAGAGGGAGAGAGGAGAGAGCGTGAGAAGAGAGAGGGAGAGAAATGAGAAATGAGGGGGGGGAGAGAGAGAAAAAGCTATTTATAGGAAAATCTGGAAAATCAGAAAAATCCAGAAAAATAGAAAATTACACCCTCGCGATCCTCGGAGCGCACCGATCGCAACGGTACCAATCGCGCCCTGGTGAACGGCCCGGTTCACCCGCAACGAGGTTCCGAAGGGAAAGCCGAAACCCACGTCGGGAATCGGAAAACACACGCGGAAAAAGCCGCGGAACGCCTCCGGGCCTCCGAAACGACTCCGGATCGTGCCGATCCGAACGCGAAAGATGTCCGAAACGAAATTTTAGACACAACGGAGCTAGACACTCCGAGAGACCAGATCCGGGACCCACGAATGGGGATCCGAAAAATCCGGGGCATTACACTAGGCGACGATGTGACTCATTGGATGATGCGACCAGCAATGCCGCGGACAATAAAGCTAACTAGACTCGACACCAAGAGATCCTACGGGGTATATGCCTTCAACAAAAGTGCAAGCTCATGATTCATCCCAAGCAAGGGAAACGCGTGGATCTGTGCAGTTGAGAAACCGACAGTGAGTCAAGGGTGGTCAGCTCACACGGAGCGAAAATGTACCTCCACGCTCGGGGTGTGGTGAAGACTTCCCGGCCAAGATGCGTAACTCCCGGTACAATAAATATTATTAATTACAACACAGAAATTACGGCCCACTCCACGCATGGAGGTAAAGGGCTACAACAGTAATCTAGGAGTGCCGATCTTGGGTTGACGGGCGGCAAGCCGGAGGGGCTCTTCGGGCGGAGGCGGGCTGCGGGTTCGGATTGGTCCGGTTCAGATCTGCCGGACAACAAGCACGTGTAGCACGTGGGACGGCAGCTTCCAGTCGACTTCTGGCCGCGACGGTTGGCTGGGACGTTGGTGAGAGGTCCCTCTTCGATCCCTGAGGTCGGCGGTGGCTGGATCATAGCCGAAGGACCGACGGGGATTTCAGATCCCAGACCTGTCTCGCAGTGCTGTGACTAGGCAGATCTGCGCGACCCGGCGAAAACGTTGCTGTGCTCGAATCTGGAGGCGGATCAGAGCGAAACCAACGCCGTTTCAAATTAGACTTAAAGAGCTATAACATATGTGAAATTGGCAACCATCCAACGGTCGGATTTACCATGAGAAACTCTACACCCCTGTGCTGGTTCTGGCTCGGATGACAGGACAGACTATGACAGGCTATGATCTGCCTGATTATGGGGTTTGACTGAAGGGGAAATGATGGATTTGGGCAATGGGATTAATATGGGTGAAAGAGGGGGATGTGGGGGACGTGCACAAAAATTTTGGTGATCATCTGAGGTGATTTAGGGGGTGGGAAAATTGATTGTGCAGGGTTCTGTCTCACAGATCTGCAGACAGGCAGATTGCGCGGGTGGAAAGAAATACTTAGGAGGAGGGGCAAACGGGGGTGGATCGGCGTGAAATTTAAACTGGGAAGAGGGGACAACGTGGGGAATGATCTATCAAAATTTGATGATCATCAAATGGCTGGATTTGGCATATCAACCTTTGCTAACTAGACTCGACACCAAGAGATCCTATGAGGTATATACCTTCAACAAAAGTGCAAGCTCACGATTCCTCCCAAACGAGGGAAACACGTGGATCTGTGCGGTTGAGAAACCGACAATGAGTCAAGGGTGGTCAGCTCACAATC
The DNA here is from genome assembly GCA_022559845.1 of Amorphophallus konjac. Lineage (NCBI taxonomy): Eukaryota > Viridiplantae > Streptophyta > Magnoliopsida > Alismatales > Araceae > Amorphophallus > Amorphophallus konjac. The sequence continues at coordinate 19,130,324 of CM040125.1, forward strand.
GTACAGAACCCAAATAACTTAATGATAAAATACAAACTAAAAATGTTAGATGCCTTGCTTCGATGTCCCCATCAAATCCTCTGCTCCTTTGGAGACGGATGTACGCCTACCTCTAAAATCACCAAGGGTGGCTTCTGAGCCTCCGAGAGGTGAGCAATCGCACTCCCCTCCAAAAATTATAGTGGCTACCTAGCCTCCAAGAGGCGAGCATTCACGCTCCCCTCAGAAACCATGGTGGCTACTCAATCTCCAAGAGGCGAATAATAATCCTCTTATCTTCGGGAGATGGACGTACACTCACCTCCAAATTTACCAAGGATAGCATCTGAGCTTCTAAGAGGCGAGCAATTATATAACGATCCAAGATTTGGATACCGAGTCATACCCGATACCATTTAGTTGTTATACCGCCACCTACGAGCTGGGAAGCTTGGAAGGGTTATTTGGGGTGTTGTGGTTATGGATTGAAATTCAAATAATAGCAGGACGTATATTACATCACTAATTAATGAATGGGCAGAAATAAAATGAACATATTACAATTAAATAACTTAATTATAGAGTCCAGTCCACAAGCATAGTCAACAAGAAAAGAAACGTACACTGCTACTGGGCATATCCCGGCACTGGCAAATTGGCTACTAAAGATCTTCGGATTGGGACGCACCACCTGGAGGGAGAAGCACTGCACCTGAAAAAGTAGGAAGTGATCATCATCTCATTAGCTTAGTAGAGGTCCCGCAGATCTCTACCACAACAAAGGCGGTAAGCAGTAACAACAGTAACAGTAATAATAACAACAATAATAACATAACATAACAGCAACGGCCGGAACAAGAAGAGTGGTAAACGAGGGAACTACGGAGCTTCTAGGCTACTCCGACTCTAGTGGTCATAATAACCCATCCTCCCTGATGGAACCTCTAACAAAGCCACGCGGCCAAATGAATAACCTTTACCCCCGAGAGGACAACTAGACACTGGTAAACCTCAGTCTCGAGCTAGGACTAGTGAGAGAACCATGCCCTTCACATAGGGCGACACCAGCCCGTCCGCCGGAAGGGCCATCGACAACGCTGTCAGTACGTCAACCTTACCGGCATAGGGTCTTCCACTCGAGTATACACAACAAGGTCAGATGTGTCCACTGACATCTTATACTGCACCAAGGCCTCATATGCGCGCACATTACCCACACTCGATCTCGGGAGAAGCAGAGGAGACACACACACACACACACACCACACCCTGGGATTGGCTAAGGCCCGTGCCTCTGGGTCCCACAACACGGCTGTATCCGACTACCTGACACGGGGTACGCGCCACTGCGCCCAACATCAACGTACACTTGTCCAAACTAAGGTACATACGCTCAGGCGATCTCGCCTCTACAGGGAGCGCTGTATGCATAAGGCGATCTGGTCAGGTCCAATCACGACGTGCCCTCCAGGCAGTGATCGAAAAGCACTATCTTCTGCAATCTCTTAGGAATCCCGAGAATATGTGTGCACATGCACCTGAACCACAGTATACCTTGGAACAACTCTACCAGCTACTGATGAACCATCTAGGGGCGGATGATGGAAACTCGTGAATATCGGCCCACCGACTCATATGAGAATACTTAGTCGCAATTACAGTACTCACGCGGGGATACCCTTCACGGTCACGGAACTCTCGCGGGGATAGTCGTTAGCTAGCGCTCAATTACGCAAAGATGACTGCCCACACTACACAAATCACACATGGATGACCCACGCTAATTATACAAGAATGGTAGAACACACGGAATCATGTGGACACATGTTCTACGAAGCCACGTCCAACACGGACACCTCGGGGTACTATACGAAAACGGGGGAACACGGCACCCCGGGCACAAGGGATCTGGGCGGTCAAACCCCTGGTGGCCCAGAGGGCTGGGTGGCCAGGCCCCTGGCCGCCCCCTGGCCGCCCACCTTGGGCCACCCTGTGGATTGGACGACCACCAGCCTGGCCACCCAACAGGCTGGGTTGGGGGCTGTGTGGCCAGCTCTTTGGCCGCCTAGACTTGGCATCAACATGAATCCTAGGCGGCCACTACTGTGGCCTCCTTCTACCCTGGGCGGCCATGGTGCCGGCCTCCCAACAGACCTGGGCGGCCACCCCTTTGGCTGCCCAGACACTGGGCTGCATAGAGTGAGAAAGAGAGAGCAGGGCAGCCAGGCTCCTGGCCGCCTACAGCCTGGGAGGCCAGTCTCTTGGCCGCCCAGAAGACCTGGGAGGCCAGGCCTCTAGCCACCCAGCCCTGGAAGCGACGAACGACCACCCCCGTGGCCGCCTCCTACCGAGTTTCACAGAAACTGACCAAACTCCACGCAGAGTTCAATCCCACACCTCATTTGTCTCGGAACGAAGGGGAAAATAGGGGGAATCAATCCCCGGGCATTCCAACATCTGGGAAACCACATTTAAACCATAGATTAATGCCTAGATCAGTCGAAACCATTGCTCGTCCCCGAACATGAACATTCCAAAAAAACATAAAATACTCCCGCTCTCGGCCTCACCGTAGCATAGAATCGCGTGGGAAATGCACAGGAAGAGTAGGGATCCATCCCCTACCTTCTTGAAGCCTTAAACCACCGTAATCTTGTAGAAATGCCGATCCTCCCCACACGGTCGGCTCCCACGACCATGACCATTCCCACCTCGCTGTTCACCGCCGCTCCTCGCATTCATCCTTACCGCACGCCACCGCCGTCGCTCCACCACGGACCCCCTCACTGTCGTTGGTCGCCGGAGGTGAGAAAGGGAAAGGGAAAGAGAGACGAAAGAGTGAGGGTGAGGAGAGACGTGAGAGAGATGATAGAACGGAGGGGGGGAGGGGGGGGGTTAAAATTGGGTTTTTAATTTTTATTTTATATTATCTTTCATTCTATTTAAAAAATTCACATAAACTCTAAAAATTCTCAAAATATATATTCTAACTCAGAAAAATTCTAAGAAAAATTAAGGTTGCACCACACACCATCATGGACCTGAAATAACTCACAAAAATACTATCTAAGGGTCTAAAGATCCAATATCAAAGTCCAAAACCAATACAGACACGATTAGCAAACCGCGGAAACATGATCCGAAACTTGAAGACATTACAAGTTACGCTTCTCTCAGAAATCATGATGGCTACTCAGCCGCCTAGAGGCGAGCAGGAACCTCTAACGACTTAGCCTACTCTACGAGGTAGACAAGCACTTCTTTTGAAGATGACGAAAATAGCGTGACAAAGGCTACTTAGAAGCGTGGCGTCCCATCCCTAAAGCACAGACCTAACCTAGCCGCGAATAAGTCCTAAGAGAGGTCGGCTACAACTATAAAGCCCTCTAAGCAGAAGCAGGAACCAAGGACAAGAAAACATAAAATGAGACAAAGAAAGAAAGAGGTTCCCTTTTATTCATAGCAGGAAAGTACAGAAGACGTCAATCATCATCTTTAGAATTGTATGAGCGATTGGAGGGCCCCAGCAACCCCTCGTCATGCCGAAAGTGAGGGGACACCAACACCAGTGTGGCCCTCATGCCATCATGATGGCCATTGTACCAACCCCACACGAAATCCTCGTTGTCTTCATCTTGCTCGGTGGGCGCCACAGGAGGAGGTTTGGACTCTGTTGGGACGCCGGTGGTAGGGACGAGACCCTTGGTGGACTCACTCCCCGATCTCGCTGGAGTGGGTCCAGACTCCGTCGCAATGCCGGTAGTAGGGCCAGAGCCCTTGGGGGGCTCACTCTCTGGCCTCGCTGGAGGGGGGCCAGACTCCATCGCAACCCTAGTTGACGCACAGAGATCCTTGGGAGACTCACCCCCCACCGAAGAGACAGGGACTTGCTGAGACATGGCCACGAGGGAGCGAAGATAGACAGGAAGTAAGAGATATCGAGTGCCCTGGCGGGACCCTCCTCAAAGAGTAGCAGCGAGTTACTCCCCTCCAATGACGTTCAGCCTTCCTCAGAGAACCCAAGCATCGTAGGGATGTAAGGGCCCATTAATAGAAAGAAGATAAATAAAAATCAAGCAAGCATTGAAAAAGGAAAGAAACAGAGTCTATCAAACATCCCATGACAAGAGAAGGATAGCAGAAGATGATTTTTTATTGATGCGGGGGTAGGTATAAGGGTTCACTCATCCTCCTTGGGACGGTACAGGTCGGGGGTAAGCTCGAGCACCCCTTTATATAGTAGAAGTGGTGAACCTTCACTAGGGCGTCACGCTAGCCCTGGAGATACCCCCTCCGATAGTCTTCAGACCTGTCGCCGGTGCGGCCGTTGTCGGTTGAAGATGAGCCCGACGTTGGGAGGGACTCCTTCCAGAAGCATGCCCATTTAGGGGAAGGCTCCCCCGATGAAGACTCGGACTTCTTGGATGACATCATTTTAGAAAGTAGCTTTGCAAGACGAAGGGAGGTGTCGAGTGCCTCCAAGACCCCTCACAGATCTCCTATTTATGGGAGATATGCGAAGCCTCCAGTCATAGATTCCCCTCCTCTCCTAATTCGACGTGAAGTGAAGCGGTGGGAATTCTGGGAATCACACCCTTCAATATCCTGCACTTTCCGAAGGAAGTTCAACCGCCGATTCATGCCCCCTAGGGAGTCTCAACGATGGAAAGTGGCCCAAGTCCCCATGGGAAGTATCTCGGATACCAGAAAGATAAGACATCCAAGGAGTAAGGTAAACACCCTTCATTTCTAACAAAAAAGAGTACAAAGGAAAGGTCATGCTTGCTCGGGCATACACAAGGTTACAAAAAAAAGGGAAAAAAAAGGGGGGGTACAATGGAGGCCTCTAGCAGTGCGGGCGCTTCACCCTGACGTGCTCGCCCCGTCAGCCACCTGGGTGGGCAATGTGTCTTCGGCTCCGGGAACGTCTCCAAGCACTATCTATGATGGTGTAGGACTGTAGGGTCATCAGGCAAGACGATCAGCTCCAGATCCGCTAGATGCTCGGTCCCCACGCCTTTCTCCGCGGCCCCCTGCTCCTCCTCTCCTGGCTCTTCCTCCCCCTGGTCACCCTCGGGCTCAAACGGTGTAGGAGGCGACATAGCGAGCACCAGGACCCCTGTGGCATTGGCAGCCACCTGAAGAGCTACCACCCAGCCATCCTTGAAGTCGGCGTCCCTCGCCGGATTATAGACCTCGACGGCGACAGTGTTTAGCTCAGCCTCGTATTCTGAGGACTCTCAAAAATGCTCTACAACCTCCTTGCCAGCTGTCGCCACCTCTGCCTTGGCTGCGACAACCATTGCCTCAGGCTCCACGATCTTGGCCGCTGCCACCTTTGCCTCTTTCCACTCCAGGTCGGCCGTAGCCTCCAACCCGACCGCCCGTTCCTCCGCCGCCTCAACTTGGCCCATCATCTATCGCCAGGTGTCCTCAGACACTTGGACCTACACCCGGAAGGCATCTCGGTCATGCTCGGCCTCCACCAACAGGCGCCCTTGGGACTCCAGGAGGCCCTAGAGACCGACGTGCTCGGTCCTCATCTTCTAGAGCTGAGCCTCCAGCGATGATCGCTCGATATGGCTGTCAGCCAATTGTCGAGCGGCCTCCCAGAAATGGACCCCCCATAGACCGAGGACCCGCGCTATCAAGCACAGGTTCCTGGCCTACAAGCTAAATAGTTCCCCGTCGATCCCCAGGGAGAGGGTCGCCGAGTGCTCCCTTGGCCTCAGGGACTTCTTAATCAATGCATAGGCCTCCATCTGGTGGGCGAGCACCCCTGGGGCATCCTCGACCAGGGGAGAGCTGGGATCGGTGGCAAGGCGTGATGTTTCGCCCCTTTTGGTCGGTCCCTCAGTATGAACCAACGGTCCAGCCCCCGTCGACAGCGAATGGACGGGTGAGGATAGTACCGACAGCTGGACCTCTGCTGGGTCGGTCCCAGTGGCCGGAGGAGGGGGCGTCCTAGCACGTGGTGGCTCCGTGGTCACCTGGTCGGCGATGACTTTCTTCTTCTCTAGGCGGCGCTGGTGATCCATCGCCGCTATAGCCCCAAGATCGATCACCATCACTGCCGCAGCCCCAAGATCGACTCGACGACGCTTTTCCCTAGCCATCGGCGAGATCTCAATAGGCACACCCGACAAGCTCCTCAGACTACCAGAGATCGCTCTCAGGCTAGCTGCATGAGTGCTTGAGCCGGCGCTGGGCATAGAGACGCTGATCGCAGGGGATGATGATAGAGGGGGGTCGACCCCTCCGCTTGAGCCACTGTAGGTAAGGGGTATGGCAAACGCCCCAGCTCAAAGGTGACTACTAGCTGAGGGGCCATGACGGTCACCTGATCAGTAGCTGGCTCGATGTCGTCACATGGTCGAGAGACAGACAACAACAGCTCCACCATCTCAAACTACAGCTCTGGTGGTGCTGGAGCCCTTGCACCATGATGAGATGAATTAGAACTCAAAGATAGAGGAGTCAAGGAAATAACAAAGGTCGTACTATGAGGCAATGAGGGGTTCAGTCCTAGTTCCCGAAGGACATCGGGAGTCAACCTCATGTCGGCATCGCCAAGGGGGTGGCGAAGAATGGCCTTTATCGCCTTGGCTTCCTCGCTGGTCAGGGTCGACAACTGGTCACCCACATGGAGTCGGGGAATCTGAAAGAAGCCCCAATCACTAGCTCGGCCAGAACTCCCTACCTTCGTCAAGATGACAAATTGCTCAACCCAGCATTTGATGTTGGACACGGTGGAGGAAACAAAGATGATGGACCTATTATTCTTGGCTCGGAGGTAAAAGGACAGATGATCAGTGTCGGGACAGTGCTAGAGGCTATAGAATTGACGAAAAAGGTGGACAATAGGTGTGACCATTTCCGGTTGCAAATATACACAAAGGCGCAAAGAATGCGCTAGGAATTAGGGGAGAGGTCACATGTATACTTGCCATAAAAATAGAGGACAGACTCTAGAAAGGGGTGAAGAGGAAGATGAAACCCTGCCCGGAAGGACTCTATGGAGATGCTAATGCCACCTGGGTGATAGCACCCCAGATACTCCACAGTGGTAGGAATAACGATATCATAATCGGATGGAATCTGGAAGGCCTCCCAGAGGCCGTGGACTACCTGATAAGACACCAGGGGAGGAGAATGTGGACGGTTGGGACCAGCCCCAAAAGTGCTCGGGACACTGGCACGGCTGACTTCTACCTCCATGGAAGGTTCAGAACCAGAAAGAATGAGCCTCCTATGAGACGCCATGAGGTGCAGAAAGAAGAAGAGGAAGAAGGGTCCTCAACAGGGCAAAGAACATGCACTGGGGAAGCGGCGAAAACCTATGCTAGAGATAAAGGAGACAGGTGAAACCTCTCGAGAAATCCTTCTGCCCTAATTTATAACCCCGAAGATGAAGTGGCCATCTTAAGGAGTCACGCGGATAGAATGTGACTGTCACCGCCGAGGTTGGCAACGGAAAACCCAAGCGGCCGTTCGTGTCCGATTCTTTAGGCAAAAAATGGCCGTGCCATGATGATGGTGACGTCGTCTGGCTGCATTGCGAGCCAAGAACCACAGCAGGTGACGGGGCCCACATGCTAGGGAGCTGGATAGCACGGAAAGATCCTCCTAGAAACCTTCCCCGACTGGCTTGTTGGGAGTTCCTCTTGGACCCTGAGCATGCTCGGCGTTTGAGAGTGGGGGGCTAGTAAGGAGGGTAAAATCCGCCAAGCCCAGTACGGCCCATCAGTGCCAGGCCCGCGGTGGCCTGGCCTAGTTAGGTTCAAGGCAGGTCGCCCGATGGCTGGGCTGGCCGTCTGATGGCTTGCGGCCCAAGCCAGACGGCTCGATTGAGGTCCGCGAAGAATTTGCCAGTCCACGGGAAGTATCGACGAGGGCATCTCGGGCGCTGAGAAACTCTCCAAAATGTTGCACCCGCCATTATAAACCCTTCCCCGGTAGGGACAAGGTCACGCCTATAGTGCCGAGATCCTCGTCTTGAAGTCTCTCTTCCCAAATAAGTAGGTGCACAATGGGAAACTTCCCCCATGATCAACAAGGCATTACTCCACGACCTATGTCTTTCCCTGATGAGGAACATAGCCTCACCGCCAGGATGACCTATATAAATAGGCCTCCGATCAAATGTCAAAGGGGAGACATAGACAGATAGAGAGACAGACAGACAAAAAAGCTGAAGCACACAGGGACAAACAAGACCCACTGTTGCGAGCACTCCCAAGGCTCTCCGAGCACGCCCTGTGTCCCGCGAGCATTCTCTGAGCACTCGCCAGACGCGACGAGCACTTCAGGGGACAGATCAGTTCCCACACCTTGCCTCATCCATTCTATTCTCAAGTTCTCTCTCTCTCTCTTCCTCCTATAATTTTTCTCTCAGTGTGATCCTAACTTAAGTATCGGAGGGTTATCCCCTAGGGTAACACCCATGGCTCCTTCTGACGTCGTGTCTCTATTATTTGCAGGTTTCCACGAGTGGCTCGACGATCTTCTCCAACAAACAAATCTTAAAAGTGTGGTACGAGATTTAGAGACCATTTTTCCACCTTACATATGGTATATAGTTTTATGTTGTAATTTTGCAAATTCATCTATGATTGGTTCTCATGTGTACTCTAGGATAACTAGAGTAGACCAACACAGGTGTTAGCAAATTGACGTGAAACGCTAGACAGAGGGAAGAGACCTAGGACATACCTTTTCGAAGGAGAGTTAGGCATTAATTATGAACTACATATACGCATTTGGGAGGAAATATATATATTTAGAAGAAAAATATTTTAGAAATAATATAGATACTAGGAATGAAATGTAAGTGTTCCAAATGTCATTCCAATGGTGCATATTTCATATCCAATATGTATATGCCATTTGTAAGATTTTTTTCTTCTTTTCTCTCTCTCTCTCTCTATATATATATAGGGAGAGGGGAATTTCTGTAGCCCAATTAAGAGCAGCCAAACTAGGTCCATCAGGACCGAACGAGGCTCATCTCATCCAAGTGACAACCCTTTAGGGCCCACTTCGGAAAAAAAGGCCAATAAAGATCACTCGGGATCCCATCCTTCCTCGGCGGCCCTTAGGCTCGGAAGGCCCGAACGTCAGGACGGAGGAAGACCCACGCCCGAGCCATCCCTCCAGCGGGATAAGGGCGAGCGCTCCGCGCCCACTCCGATCTGACTGCATCCGAGCTATGCCTATCGCCCGGACAGGGCTGGCACTTCTCATGCTTGGATCGACTGACAAGTGTTTATCCATACAGCCGTTGAAAGTCCTTTATGAGTAGGAGTTCAGGGGGATAAGGGAGCCACGATCCCCCAAGGTCATGAAGAGCCCACGATGAGGATGTAATGATCCCATGATGAGGACGTAACGATCCCATGATGAGGACGTAACTCTCGCCTGAAACTCCTCAGCTTATGGGACTCATCCGGGGAGCTCGCTATATAAACCAGGGACTCCCTCCGGCGGTAGGTAAGGCTGATACCGGCCTAACACTCCCTGAGCAGGAACCACTTCACCATCTTGGTGTTGGGGGGTCTCGCGCATTTCTTTCTACCTCCCTCAATACCTTCCACCAACACTCTACTGACTTAGGCATCGGAGGGTTTTCCCCAGGGAACCATCCCTAGGCCTCCTGATTCGTTTCCCTTTCTCTGCAGTTCACTATCCGGTGATCATCCTCCCAGCTCAGGACCAGCGCGAGATCACGCCCCTTCATCTGGCGCCGTCTGTGGGAAACGACCAAAGAGCCAGTATGGTGAGAAGAAGTTCAGGGAGGAGGTCCGCCGGCGAAAGGGGAAAGGCCACGGCGGCGGTGGGGGAAGGCTCCTCACGAGCCTCCCAAAACCCCCCCTCCGGTGCCAGCACTCCCACCAACGGACCGCCCCCTCCGCCTGCGGTCGGGCTGCCGCCCCCTCCTCCCACGGCGGTAGGGCTGCCGCTCAACGGTGGCACCGACACCTTTCAAGCCCTCAACGCGAAACTGGACGTCCTCGTGGAACTCATGAGGACCCAGGCGGCCAGGGATGGAAGGTCACGCGCCCCTCCGGAGAGCCCTCCCCATGAGAACGTGTCCCAGCACACCACCGGAGGCCACTTCACCCTCTGAGGACAGTAGCTCATCCGCAACAACGTAGGAGGACCCTCGCAAGCCCCCCCTCCGGAGCAAGAGGCTTCCTCCACGCTGAAGCGGGGCAGGCATGGGGCACGCCGTCCCCTCCCGGAGATCGAAGTCCCCAGGGAGCGCCAGGACAGCCTGCCTTCACGCCCCCGCAGCCCTACGGCGCAGCGGCAGCCGGAGCTATCCCTCCGACTGTAAGAATTCGAGAGGCGTTTCGCAGAGCAAGAGCGCGCCCTGCGAGCCCTGCAGAAGACCTCTCCGCCAAAGGACGAAGAGAGATCCCCGTTCTCCGACCATATCTTGAAGGCAGAGGTATCTCCCCGAACTTCCATCCCGACCTTCAAGCCCTACGACGGCCAGGGCGACCCGACCGACCACTTCGACAGCTTCGACGCTCTGATGACCCTTCACGGAGCATCCGACGCCATCAAGTGCCGAACCTTCGCGACCACCCTGGTCCAAGGCCCCCAAGCATGGTTCAGGGCCCTCGCCCCCGGATCCATCCGAGACTTCAAGCAGTTCGGGCGAGTATTCAAGGAGAGTTTCGCCGGTAGCGGCCCCCCAAGGTCGGTAGCGGGGCTTTTGGCCCTCAAACAGGCGCAAGGGGAAAAACTTCGGGCCTACATCCTCCGATTCAAATCAGAAGACCTGAGGATCCCCCGCCTGGACGTCGCCTCGGCCATAACCACACTGACCGATGGCACCTACGACGAGAACCTCCGCCGCGAGCTTGTCCTCCACCCTCCCTCGACCCTTGCTGCGCTAGTGACTCTGGCATTGCGCCACGCCGAGTGCGAGGAAGTGCTCAGTGCATGTCGAGACGCAACCGGCTCGGGTCGGGAGGGGGACAAGAAGCGGGCACCCGAGCCAAGCTCGGGCCCAGGGAAAAGGCGGAACCGAGACGGGGAACGTAAGGAATCGTCATGGAGGTACGAGCGGTACACTCCCCTAACTACTCCAGTATACGAGATTTATGAAGACATCAAAGGCTCGGGCCTCCTCCGCCAACCCGAGCCAATGAAGTCAAAGAACCGCAGTCGCAGCAAGCATTGCCTGTTCCACAGCGACCACGGGCATCATACCGGTGACTGCTACCAGCTCCAGGACGAGATCGAGCGTCTCATTCGTCAGGGGCACCTCTCCCGATTCGTGGCCGGGCACCAGGAAGACCGAGGCGCCCCAGAGGAGATCGACAACGCCCCCCGAGGGGTCCACATCAACGTCATCACCGGAGGAGCTGCATCAGGAGGAGACAGTGGCTGGGGAAGGAAGCGTCATGCTGAGCGGGGTTGCCGAGCCATCGAGCCTCTCCGGGCCCCGCCAAGCAAACCCCAGGTCATAATCTTCTCCGACCAAGACCTGGAGGGGCTGAGCATCCCGCACGACGACGCCCTAGTGATATCGGCCACAATAAACCATTGTAACGTAGACATGATTCTGGTTGACAATGGAAGTGCCCCTGATGTATTATCCTACGAATGTTTCCTTAAGATGGGGGAGGATCTGTCTAAACTCCGCCCGATCCGGACCCCCCTGTGCGGGTTCAATGGCCATGCCACCTATCCCGAGGGAGCCATAAGCCTGCCGGTTACTCTTGGCACCCCACCCAAAACCGTTACGGTCATGGTGGACTTCATAGTGATCAAAGGTATGATAGCATACAACGCAATCTTCGGTTGAGGAATCCTCAGCCGAACGAAAGCGGTGCCTTCTACCTATCACCAAAAGATGAAGTTCCCCACCAAAAATGGATTGGGGGAAGTCCGAGGTAACCAGGCAATGGCCCGAAGGTGCTACAATATCTCGGTTGAAGTCACAAGGCCGGACGGGAAAAACAAGGGCCCCCGGGAAGTCAAGGAAAAATCCGCAACCGCCGAACCTGGAGGCGAATTGCTAGTGGTTTTCCTAAACGACGACCCGACCCTAGGAGTAAAGATCGGAGCCGACCTAACATCTGAGGTTCAACAGCAATACAAAGAGTTCCTTTCCGCGTACATCCGGGTCTTTGCATGGTCTGATGATCAACTCCCCGGGATACCGGAAGAGATGGTGGTGCATAAGCTCAACCTCGACCCAACCATGAAGCTCGTGCAACAACGCAGAAGGAAGCATGCGCCAGAGAAGCAGACGATTATCAAGGAGCAGGTCAGCAAGGGGCAGAAGACTGGCCTTTTTAGATCGATCCTGTACCCGACGTGGCTAGCTAACGTCGTTCTGGTGCCGAAAGCTTCAGAAAATGGCAGATGTGCGTGGACTTCACCACCAGATCAGAATGCACCCCGAAGACATCGAGAAGACCGCCTTTATCACCGACTTTGGCGTACACTGTTACACCCGGATGCCTTTCGGGTTGAAGAATGCCGGAGCCATGTACCAAAGGCTAGTCAACCATATGTTCGAGGGAAAGCTCTGTTGGAACGTTGAGGCCTATATTGACGACATGCTCGTGAAGACCCCCAAGGTCGAGGACCACTTCGCCGACCTAGAAGAAACTTTCGACACCCTCCTGAAGTACAACATGAAGCTCAACCCCGCCAAGTGCGCCTTCGGAGTAAAGTCCGGGAAATTCTTGGGCTTCTTAGTCACTCAGCGTGGGATCGAGGCCAACCCCGACAAGGTCCAGGCCATCCTGGACATGCGCCCACCCACCTGCATCAAAGACGTTCAACGTCTTACCGGGCGCGTTGCTGCGCTCAGTAGATTCCTGTCCCGCACGGCTGAACGATGCCTACCCTTCTTCAAACTGTTGAGAGGGCCCAAAATGGCATCTGCCACATTCGCATGGGACGAGGAATGCCAAAGAGCGTTCGCCGAGCTTAAGGAGTTCTTGGCTTCGCCCCCAGTGCTTTCTGAGCCCGTCCCAGGGGAAGCATTGTATCTCTATCTCTCGGTAACTTCATCCACAGTTAGCTCGGTCCTAGTCAAAAATGACTCGGGAATCGAGAGACCGGTCTACTACACAAGCAAGGTGCTCAGCGAGGCTGAGAAAAGGTACCCCGCAACCGAGAAACTCGTGCTAGCGTTGGTTACCTCAGTCAAGCGCCTCCGACCCTATTTCCAAGGGCACTCCATCACCGTGCTGATCGGCGAACCATTGAAGAAGATCCTCACTCACCCTGAAGCCTCGGGACGCCTCGTCAAGTGGGCCATCATGCTCGGGGCCTATGATATATAGTATCGGCCTCGCTCGGCTATCAAAGGCCAGGCGCTCGCTGAATTCATCGCCGAGAGCACCATCCCGACTGAAGAAAGATCTCCGTCCGCACCCGGGCCGACCTGGGAACTGTTCGTCGACGGATCTTCCAATTCAGCCGAAAGCGGTGCCGGCATCCTCTTGAAGTCCCCCGAAGGAGCATAGCTACAGTACGCCCTGAAGTTCAACTTCCAAGCATCCAACAACGCTTCCGAGTATGAGGCCCTCATATCAGGAGCCCGCATGGCCCGACGGTTAGGGACGGAGCGAGTCAGAATTCACACCGACTCCCAACTGGTCGCTAGCCAGGTCAACGGTGATTATGAAGCTCGGGAGGCACCGATGATCAAATACCTCCAACTAGTCAAGACTGTGGCACAACAGTTCGAGAGTTTTGAGGTAGTCCGAATAGCTCGGGAGGAAAACTCTCGAGCGGACGCCCTCTCTCGGCTGGCCTCCTCTCTTGACCCCGAGGGTACTCGATCGGTCCTTCTCGAAGAGCTAGAGCGCCCGAGCATTGATTCGGAGCTCCTAGCTATTGACTCAGCCTCCCCAAGCGACTGGCGTACCCCCTACCTGTCGTGGCTCCAAGACTCCCAGGAGCCTCCCGGCCCTCGGGAAGCCCGAAGGTTGAAATACCAAGCTCGACGATTCGTCACTCTGGATGGCGCACTTTACCGGAGATCCTTCTCTGGCCCTCTTTTGAAGTGCCTCGGTGCCGACGAAGCCAACCGAGCGATCGAAGAAGTTCACGAAGGTCTGTGCAGAGCGCATTTGGGGGGAAGATCGCTCGCCAGGATCTTGCTACAGCGAGGTTATTGGTGGCCCACCCTACAACATGACTGCTCAGCCTACACACAACGTTGTGACCGTTGCCAGCGATTCGACCACTTGGTCCATCAGCCAGCAACGGAGCTTATCATCCTAACCGAGCCTTATCCTTTCGCTCGCTGGGGAATCGACATCCTCGGGCCATTCCCCACGGCCCAGGCCCAGAAGAAGTTCATTATCGTCACCGTCGACTACTTCACTAAGTGGATCGAGGCCGAAGCCACTGCAAGGATCACCGAGACAGTCTTCTGGAATTTTGTATGGAAGTCGATCATCTGTCGCTATGGCATCCCCCAGGTGATAGTGAGCGATAATGCTCGGCAATTCGATTCTCGGTATTTTTGAGATAGATGCGCCGACCTCAATATTCACAATCACTTCACTTCGGTCGCCCACCCTCAGGCTAACGGGCTGGTCGAAAATGCTAACAAGACTATCTTAAAAGGCATCAAGACTAGGCTCGGCAAAGCCAAAGGCAGTTGGCTCGAGGAATTTTCGAACATACTCTGGTCGCACAGAACGACTCCCAGAATGGCAACCGGTGAAAGCCCTTTTCAGCTGGTATACGGTACCGAGGCCGTGATCCCGTTGGAGATTGGCAACCCCTCTCTCCGAGTCATCTACTTCCCGTTCGAGACAAACGACCAGAAACTGCTCAAAAATCTCGACTTAGCAGATGAAATCCGGGAGATTGGCAGCATCAGAGTAATGGAGTACCAACGCCGCCTCACTCAATACTACAATGCCAAAGTCTGACACTTCCAGCCGGGAGACTTCGTTCTCAGGAAAGCCGAAGCCTCTCGACCACTTGAGGCAGCGGGCAAGTTATCCCCTAACTGGGAAGGCCCCTACCGAGTGGTCGAGACGCTTGGAAAAGGAGCATACCGCCTATCCACGATGGAAGGAGAGCCCATCCCTCAGACCTGGAACGCAACTACATTACGCGAGTTCTACTTCTGAGTACTGAGTATTGTGCAAACGACATGAGATAAAGCAAAAGGCTCCTTTCTTTTTATTCAAACAACCCGTTTGTACATCAGGAAGGCCGAAGCCAATAGAATACATGTCAAAAAAGCAAAAGATCCATCTAACACCGTCATATGAGGCCATCGCTCGGCTGACTCGGATGACCTTCCTGCGTCCAGCCACTGACTCTGCCTAGTGTAGAAACTGGCTCGGATAAAAGATAGTTGACCCCGTTGGCTCGGGCAGCTCGAGACAAAGGTGACAGAGGGATTAAGAAAGAGAAGGCTACCTTCCAAGTTGAAGTTGGAAGAGAAGGAGGAGAGGGAATGCATATGAAAGCATCTTCCCCGCCAAACTGCCAACTCCTTGGAAGGAAGAGAGCGCAGGCACCCTCCGAAGAGTGAAAGAAAGGAGGACCAAAGCAGAAGAGGGAAAAAGAGGCTGCCAGAAAGAAAAAGAAACCAGCAGAGCTGGATGAGGAGGCAGGGGAAGGATCGGAAGGGATGTGTGAATCATGGAAAATCCACTCTTAAAGGAAAATAATAAATATATGCATAAGAGAAAAGAAGAATAATGATGAAAAAGGGAGTAAAAGAGCACGTGGTGCTACTAAGGAGTGTCATCGCCAGAGGGGTTATCTCAATAAGAAGAAAAGATGATCGTGAATACCTGGTGAAAAATAAGACGCGGGATGGATGTGAGTTCCTTCCTCCACCTTCTATCGGCCGGCCGATGAAGGGGGTTCTTCCTTGTTGATTACCTTGAAACAGAGAACAAACAAGTAAAAGGAAAGTGGATCAGCCGAGAGTGAGTGTAGTATCAATCCAAATAAATAGCACGATGATGAAAATAAGAATATAGCATGCGCACCTTTTTGTTTGGTTTTAAAACCCCTAGAGAATTAGGGAGAGGAGGTAGATGCAATATTAATGCAAAAGAAGAAAAGTATGATGATCGATGATGATACGATGAAGACAAACACACAAGGGAGAGGGAACCCCTGCTGTTCCTGTAAACAGTAAAGGGGAGAACCACCGGAGCAGCAGGAAGTAGAAGAAGATGATGAAGGGATCACACGGATGAAGAGATCACGCGGACGAAGAGAGTAGAAACTCTTCTCTGTGCAAAAGAAAACTGCTCTCTGCTCTTTTCCTGATTCGTGGCTAATGGCTCCAGCAATACCTTCCCGTAACCTCGCGCGAGATTGACTAGGGAATCCTTTTATAAGGTCTCGATCACAGATAAGCATGGATTTGGGAAGATAAGAATAGGCAGTGATCGTTAATGGCAAGGACTCTAGTTCCCCGATCAAGCAAGGTGATCAAGAAAAGCAGGGAACTCTTCAGGAAAGATGAGTTTAAGTAGGACACGAAAGGGTGAGACACGACCTACCCAAGGGCGTCAATTCAGAATTGACGACCTGCTCAAGGGCGTTACTTCAAAACACGACCAGGATCAGGGCGTCACTTCCTGGATTCAATTTTGGTAATAAAAACCTTCCTTATTTGAAAATTGCAAAAAGACGCCTGAAGTAAAGGCGTTAAACAAAACACGTCCTATGGAAGGACGTTAATCATTGATTTTCAATCAGGGTGGGACTCGTAAAACACCAGGAATTGACGCCCTTACAATTGGTCGTCCTTTCTTTAGAACGCGCCTAAGGCAAGGCCGTTAATTAAAACACGCCCTAGGCAAAGTCGTGAATCATAAAAAATGCACAAAATGCGAAGAAAACACACAAAAATAGAAAATCTTTATTTTATGGAAATATTGAAGTTCACTTTGGGGTATTATCATAGTGACATGAGATTTGATCATCATAGCATCAATTTTGGCGTGTCTATAGCTGCCCCGCCTTGGCGTCTGCTTTGCAAGGGAGTGAGACAAAATGGAGAGAAAGTGCAATAAGCAGAATGAAGTGGAATGAACTGATAAGTAGATGCCAAGGTGTGATGTGACACGTCTCAGATACTAAGTATTGGAAATCCTTCCAAGATTCTGAGTGAAACAACTCCGAGTAATTCCAAGGAAGCATCGATTTGCTGGATGAAGGAGACTAAACTAAGTAAGAAAAATGTGCGCATGGGCACGACATGGAGACACCATTGGAGAGCGGTTACCAGCCAATGTGGACGTGCTACAACCAAGGTAGATTTGCAGAAAAATAAAGGGAATTGAGATGAAGACCCAACAAAGGGACATTTTCAAGGAACTAGCCTGAGCGGCTTCATGGAGAATAAAGTACTCGATTTGGAATGGAATATCTCATGTCAACTCAATCAAGAGCGAGTGACCTTCATTATTACCATAATATGAAGATTTTCAGCATGAAGCTCAAAGTCCTACATGATGATGCTGGGCTAAAAGAAAAAATAAAACAAACTACAAATAGAAAATAATCAAGGACAATATTGTTAAGCCATCTAGATTTGGTCAAGAATCCAGATCTCTGAACTGACACTAAGCCAAAGCCCGTTTGTCCGCGCATCAACCCAGAAAGTGGAACCATCGTCCCAAACCTTGAATGATTCAACGGCCTATCCGTATGATCAAGACTCTCCTAGAATTATCACCGTTTTTGATGAAGGGGAACTCAAATTCCAGGTTCATCAGAACCACAAGGTCCTTGATATGCTATAATAGCGTAGATACCATATAGTAACAATGCTTACAGGAAACAAATACAAAAAATAGAATGATGTTACTCCCCCGAGTGACCCATGTTCCTCGAACTCTGCAATTTTCTGCACTCAAAAGTTCATTAGTTCTCTCAAAGCAAAGCAACATATAATCATAAGTGCTTAATTAAAAAGAAATTCCAACCAAAGAATAGCACTTAAGTTCATTAAAGAACATAGAGGAGTCAAACATGTGAGTAAATGAAATCACGACTGGAGGGAAAGGCGTTAAAAGAATGAAAGGCGTCTGATATCAGGGCGTCAAAAGATAAAACACGCCCTTCCAATGAGGCGTTAAATGCACCGAGAGTTTCAAGAATAAGACGTCCCATACAGGGTCATGAAATAAAACACGACGTCGGTAAAGTCGTCAATTCAACAATTGATGCCCCAACAGAAGACGTTAATAAACCACCCACTTCCGATTCCAAATCGAAAGCAAAACCCAATCCTAATGGCAATCAATCTTCCAACTCCGAACAGCCTTAAGACCCTTCAGACCTCCATAAAAAGGAAGGAACCTCTCTAGATCAATCAAAACAAATTCATCGAATCCTGCTTCTTCTGCTTCTTCCACAGGCACTGCAACTGTCCAAGCCCTTCCTACAGACCGAAAATGGAGAGAGCCATCAAGAGATCCAAGATTTCAACTCCCAGATTATCTGAGATCAACGGGCACATCAGCAACCGCATTGCATTAAATCAGGTAAGTTTAACTAGTTGATGTCCCTTCTATTTTATCTTTCTTCGGTTCTGCTATTCCAATTCTTCTCATCCACCTCTCTGCTTGTCTTTTCTGTTTCCTTTCTTTTCCACAGGAATATCCTAATATCCCAGGAGCCCGGAGATTCATCAAAATTAAGTGGCTGCCTCTTATTCTCTCCAAGTTTTCTTCAGATATGAGGGTCTTTCTCTCTAGATGGCATCTTCTAGGCCTAATAACCCATGCAAAACAATATGACCAAATCCACTTAGATTGGGCTGCCATAGGAGCTCTAACTGAAATATGGCACCCTTCCACTCACACCTTCCTATTCTCAACCTTTGAAGCCACCATCCTATTGGCAGAATTAGAGTTGATCTTGGGCTTGAAGAGGATGAAGCAAGGGGATGAAGAGAAGATGGCCATCATGCCAAAACCAATCTCCTCACATGAACTATTAACCACATTGATACCTAGCCCAAACTTAGTGAACCAAATCAAGGTCACTAAAGGAATTAATCTTCTAAAGCTTGCCTCATGGGTGTACAAGAGAGCGGATCAAGCTAAAGAAGAAGAAGAGATCGAACGGGTGACGAAGGCCTTCGTGGTATGCTTAGCAGGAGCACTCTTATTCCCATCCACGGAGGATTTCCTAGAGGAGGCCCAATTAAGCACAATAGTGAGCTTATGGGAAGGAGAGAGAGTTGGACCGGCTATCCTAGCCTATCTCTATAGTGGGCTTACCTCGGCGGCGATGGGAAGGCCCATCTACGGATGCATGCTAGCACTCTCAAGTTGGGTAGATCTCCACTTCAAGTTCGATCCATGTGATGAGGCCCAACAATCCTCAAGAATCTTCTCAAAGAGCCCACTCTCTTACATGACCGGTTCACTTGGGATAAGCAATAGGGTGACGAACGGGATTCCTCAGATTAAGAAGAGAGTGGAATGGAGAGAACACCTCAAAATAATGCCAAAGAACCTCTTCACTTGCGCCCCGGGAATACTCAAGACTCAAGAACTTTGTGCAAGATTTTCTCCCGGGACGGACCTTCGACTCATAGGCGCTTCAGAATTTATCTTGTATAACTCACATCGGTGCCTTCCTCAACTCGGGCTTCCACGGCGAGTATTTGAAGATCCCTCTCATCTCCCTCCGATCAAGACACGGGACCTTGGCAGCAATGAAGATGGAGAAGAATGCACAACTATTCAAGCTCTGTGGAAAATCAACAAGGCTCATCATCTTATGGAAAACTTAGAAGAAGACAGAGATCAGTGGAAGTCTTATGTAATAGCTTTAAGAAGCTTGAGGCCCAAAGTGGCTCATTGAAGCAATGTAATCTTTTCTTCCAATAGATCAATGATAATTTTCCGATTGAGCCAATAACACAGTGATTCTGATCAAATCTTCCAATAACTTACGATTCTGTTGCAAATAACGACTCAGTCAATGTCGTGAATTCACAAAGTGACGCCTCAGCCAACGTCATCTTCAATGATTGATCGCTCATAACTGACGCCTTCACCAATGGGCGTTAACTGAATAATGTCTTAAGACAAGGCGTTAATTCGATTTATATTCCAAAAAGTATTCGTTGAAATTCCAAAAGTAACGCCTTCAGCAAAGCCACGTTTCATAAAAATAACGCCTCAGACATAGTCGTTACTCATAAACAGTAATCATCACTCCCATCACATCAATCAATCCCCATTGAATGCGTCTGACGACGGTTATCATTCCCCATGCAAACAAAAATAACGCCTTAAGAAATGTCGTCAATCATCAATAAACGCCCTGGTTTCGGTCGTTAATTCCATAAGACACGGCCTTCCTTAAGTCGTTAATTCTTTTTTGACCATTCGACTTAACTTTCCCTCCTTCCTTCTTCTTCCTCCGTTCTCTTTCCCTCTTTCTCTCTTCTCTCCCACTGCAACCCTAACCGAAAAAACCCTCCCCCATCTCTCTCATTCTCTCTCTCTATCTCTCTCTCTTCTACACCCTAGCCATGGCCGTCGGTGGACACAAAAGGCAAAGGGTCTCGGCCCCCGAAGTCGTGGACCTGGACGGCGAGCACGGCGCCATGGAGGAAGCTCCGCCGGCGGCGACCGAGGAGGCCCCGGTAGCGGAGGCCGGCAACGAGGAAGAACGGATCGAAGAAGAAGAAGAGAATGAAGGAGAAGAAGGAGGCGATGAAGGTGGTGAGGACGAAGAAGGAGAAGACGAAGAGGAAGGAGATGAAGAAGAAGGTGGAGAGGAGGAAACCCCAGCGGTGGTCGTGCCTCGCCGTGGCCAACTCCGGCGGCCACGGCAACCCCGGCCCGAACTTCGGAGAGAGTTGACAGGACCCAAACGCCAGAAGGTAAGCCCCCAAAGCCCCATCTTTTCCATTTTTTTCAAATTTATTTTATTTTTACCTCAATTTCCATAGCCCTCGGGCTAGAAAACCTGCAACTCAGAAAGAAGACGCCCCCAGGGGTGTCGCGGATTAAAAAGAAGACGCCCGACCTTGGGTCGTGAATTCATTTTATTTCCTGAAAAATAATTAACATCATGAAAACACGCCCTAGAGCATGTCGTCCATTTAAATTATCATTTTTTCCATATCAATCATGCTGTTAATTCCGTGCATTTGTTCAATTATATATTTTTTTCATGATTTATATCGCATGCTGTTTTTATTTTATTTTCACAACCCTGAAAAACAACGCCCCCCATCGGGGCGTCAATTCAACAGATAACGACCATAGGGATAGTTGTTCATTTCATTAATTCCAGAATAAATTATTAAAACCCAAAATCCATTTTAACAGAAAACGCCCTACACAGGGGCGTTACTTAATGAAAGGACAACCCTGGGACGAGCGTCAACTGGAAAACATTTTAGGAATTTAGAAATTAACCTCAGAACCACGCCTCCCACCGGGGCGTTTCTTAGATAAACAACGACCTAGGGTAGGTCGTTAATTAAAACATCAACATCTCAAACCAAGGCAATTAAGTGAATTTCAACAAGAATAATTGAACAATTAAACAAAAATTTCTTTCTTTATGTGTGCAGGGGTTGATGAGGACACGGATCTCCTGGGTCATGGTCCGAGTAGCATATTACGGCCTCCCCGAGTTCTAGAGAGCCAGGGTAGATGCTATGGGGTTTGGGGCCTTCCTTAGCATAGAGCTAGTCAGACCCGACCTACCACTTATCCAGATTCTGAGGGAGAGATGGGATAGGACTAGCCGAGCATTCCTGATGCCTTGGGGGCATATGGTTCCTACCCTAGAGGATGTAGCTAGGATCACGGGACTTAGGGTAGACGGGGAGGCAGTGAGCGGGATCACCTTACCAGACTATACCGAGCTTGCCCAGAGGCTGCTAGGGCTAGAGATGGTCTACGAGACACCTAGCGAGTGTAGGACTATCTTCCGCACCGACCTGACTATAGTGATGGGCTTAGGGGACGCTAGGCATAGGTCAGGGGAGTCCTTAGAGCGATTCTCGCAGAGATTGATCGATGGGGCTAGGGCAGTCTATTGCCAGGACCCAGCCAACAGGGAGAGAGCAGACCGAGACTTGAGGAGGTTCTTACTGCTGCTGCTCGGGAGGCTATTGCTCGGGACGAAGGGCGACGTCATCAACTGTCGGTTCCTAGGGATCCTCGAGGATTTAGAGGGAGTCGGCAGATACGCCTGAGGAGCGGCGCTGCTGGCGCACATGATGGCCGACCTGTCCACGGGGACAGGACGAGAGACGACTGTCAGTGGCTTCTCACCTTTTCTTCAGGTATGCACTTATACATTTTTTTCTCTTTTTTTCTTCTTTTTTTATTTTATGCATGTAAATGCCTTACTAATGCAATGCATGGGTGTAGGTTTGGAGCCATCTGTACATGCCTATGGGGCGCGCCGACCCACGGCCTGGAGGTGAGGGAGCTTTTCCTCTAGCACGGCGCTGGCTGCCGGTGGTCTTCGGTGCCCCACTCGGCTACGAGTTGTGGGTGCTACGGAGAGAGTTCCGAGACTTCCCCCCCTCGCTGGTATGAGTGATGCATTTTTTTATGTTTATTTAAATTTATTATGATTATGATGAGATGAGATGCATGTTCATGGATGTAGGTGCGATGGAGGCCTTACGAGGGGATGACCGACGAGGGCCAGCCATGGGTCGTAGCAGGGCGACCTCGCTTTGAGCATGAGCTTTGGGTTCACTGCTTGAGCGAGATCGAGCCGTTACGGCTTAGGCTGGTGATGAGGACCCTGGGCCTACACCAGGAGTGGATAGAGGTAGGGGAGCCGCGAGGTATCGGGAAGAAGATGCGCGGTCGCACAAAGGCGATCGACTGGAGGGTGCGGTTCGAGGAGCAGTACGCCGACTGGCGGCGAGACGGGACCCGAGTCACCTCCCAGGCGACTGACAGCTCCGAGTACCTCCGGCGCTACTGGGAGGTTTAAGCCGGCCGACCCCAGATGAGGGTCCTAGGGGTATTGGTGCGGACACCCGAGCAGTCGATCGGCATGACACGCCGAGCCACCGGTACCGCACGCGGAGCACGACACGAGCCACCACAGCATCCATCTGGCTCGGAGACAGCCTGGAGACTCCGCCTTGAGCTTCCCCATTTATTATATTCAGTTAGACTTTATGTGTGTTTAATTTGCATTTATTTCGTTACGTCCGGTTGGCCATTTTGAGTGTAATAGGGGCTTACGAGCATTTCGGACCCCGTGGGCCCCACAGGCCTCCCGGGCCCCACCCCATTGGGCCACCTCATCCCAGGGTCCCACGTGGGGCCAGTCAACATGCCACATGGGAGCATCTAGAAGGTTGACTTGTATTTGAACACACGGGGGACAATGGACTTAAAAAGTCCAAGGAGGCTACCTACCTCCCACCTACCATTTTCAACCTTCCACCACCCCCCTCTCCTTGGTCCAAGGGCCGCCCCCCCCTTTAATATTATATTGTATTTTGTGTGTGTGTCACATGCCATCCTAGCCCTTCATCCCCATCCCCTAGATCCAATGGCTATGGATGGATGTGAGATGTAGACTATTTAAGGTTGTAATTTCCCATTTTATGGAATTAATGCCATTTGAATCAAACTTAATGTTGGAGCAAGGCCTAGGCCGCCCCCTTCCTCTCTCCCTCTCCCCCTTGCAGCTGTGAAGGCTGCCTCTTGGTGGTGTGACTCCACCCTATCAGTTCCGGTCGCCGCCGCCGCCGCCACGAGCCGCCATCGCCCCCGCCGGAGTTCTGTCCGCGCAGTACCACAGCCACTTCCACGAAATTTCAGTCTCAGCCACGGCCTCAGATCAAGGTAGGACTTTTACTGGATGTCCCAGAGGTGTCCAGCACGTCCTCAGAATTTTGGTTGGTCATAAAGATCTCATTTGGTATTTTTTTATTTTCGTCCAATCTCAGTTTCCAGATCTGTCTCCTGTCTGTTTCCATTTCCACCCGCCCGGAGTTTTAAGTCTTAGGTCCACTTTTTGATTTTTGTTAGTTCGCCCAATTTTACTGGGCATTCTGTCCACTATCCCCTCTATCCCCAAATTTTCTTGAATTTTTGTGAGTAAATCTTATATTTTACAAAAATCGAGTTCTTCCCTAGCTACAGTACTTTCTGCCAGTTCCCAGATCTGACCACCAGACACTCTAAACATCCTATCAAATCACCACCACCTCGGAATCCAATTCCAAAAATTGTCCCAGATTCATGGTTTGATTATCTACAAAGTTGAAGAAGAGCTTGAAGTCTGATTCCTAAGGCAAGTAGGCGGTCAACGGTGGTTCTCAGACAAGTACCCTGTAAATCTGATGTCTAGGTTACTGTACAACAGGGATTTGTAAATTCATTAAAGTCTAGATCCGGCTAGATCCATCAGATCTCTCTGAGTCTATATTGAATCATTTGAAGAGAGCTTTCCAACGATAGCTCATGCGTCCCGATCCGACGTCGGGATCGACCGCAGCGGCTGTTTTCGCCGGAGCGCGCGCAGGGAAAACAGAACTGAAATCCGTGGGCAGCCATTCCACAACTTGAAGATCGGACCCGACCGGCCACCAATCGGTGTCTCCGGCCGACCGCCGTCCGTGGAGGCGCGCCACCAGGGGTCTCCATCATAGTGGGACCCACCTCCGCAGATCCGGAGGACAGCGCCATCCGTGGGCCCCACGGGCCCGCAGAACCCGCCGTTCGGGAAGCACGAAAACGCGGAGTTCGGCGCGTCGAGTCGACATCAAGATGCTGCCTGTCAACCTGATTTGCGTGATCCCCGGGGCCCACATGTGACCTTTTATCTCCCTGTGTGGAGTGGGTCGAATCCTTTTGTACTGCTGTGAATTATGTTAACCGGGGGTCCGTAAGTCAGCCGGGGTGTCCTCGCCACGCCGGGTGCGTGGAGGTAAAGGTCTTAACTTCTTGGCGTTACATTGCTTAGCTAGTATACGGTCTTAGGCCGCTGCCGAGAGTGTAGGTTCCTAGCCCGTGTGTCCATGTCACCGCTGTGAGCGTGAGAGTGACCCGTCCCGCGACTCGATCCGAGTCCAGAAGTGAGTCTGACTACCTTGAACTCTGCCGGTTCCTTAACCGCGCACGATCCACGCTTTCCCTCGCATGGGACGCCGAGTGAGCTTGTACTTCTGTTAGCGACGTTTGCCACTAGGAGCTCGTAGTGTCGGGCTTAGTGTCTCCCTGGTGTGTATTGCTGGTCGCGTCTTCATCTAGAGTCCGAGGGTGGCACTGTATAGTGTCGTCTCCCGTGTCCATCCCGCATCAGTTTGGTATCAGAGCAGTCGAGTCTAGGGTAGTCGTTGCATAAGTCTTGCATAGTCTAAGGTTACCCCACACACACCTTCACTCGGTATATCCAAAGGTGTTGTCCGACCGTTAGGCTTCGCCTACCGGGAAGACCACACACTTGCGCGAGTGACCTTCGGGTCGATTACCTCCGCCGCGTACCGAGTCTTGGCCGTGTCTAGGGTGTAGTCGAGTCTCATTCTTTTCAAAACAAAAAAAAAGTGTTTTAAATTGCATTCTTTCAAAATACCAAAAAAGGAGTGTTTTCAAATTGCAATTAGGTCTAAGTGTATCATTTAGTGTGTTTGCATTAGTCGGTCGTTGTCACCTAGTCCGTACGTCTTTGCATGCCCACCCGTCGAGGCACCCAATACTCGCCACCACCACCTATGGCGGACTCCCGAGCCCGTAGTTCCGATGAGTCTTCCACGGCCGAGATGTTCCGGGCCATCATGGATCGTTTAGACACGCGTATGGATGCTCTTAGTACGCGTATGGATGGCATAGGGACGCGTCTAGAAGGGAGGATGAAGGTCCTCGAGGATCGGGCCGGGGTTTCGGAGCAATCCATTCAAGGCCTTGTTGGGAGGATTGCCGTCCTAGAGAGGGGCCTAGTAGCGGCACAACCCGCGCCGACGAACGGCCAACAAGAGCCGGTGCAGCAACCCGCTGTGCCAAGGGCTCAGGTAGAGGATGTCGGGAGGCAACAGGCGCCTATAGTGGATGATTATGCCTCCGACAATGATCACGGGGGTAACGGTCGTCGTCATCAACGACGGAATCGTGATGACGAGGATGACGACCGCATTCTTAGGGGTGTGCGTGCGGACCCTCCCACTTTTAGCGGGTCCTTGGACCCTAGGGTGTATCTAGATTGGGAGGGCGGTATGGACCGGTACTTCGAGTGGTTTGAGATGACGGACCACCGAAGAGTCCGATATGCGAAGATGAAGCTGCAAGGGCAGGCCCAAACTTATTGGATCAATGTGGAGAGCCTGCTCAACCAGCGACGTCAACCCCAAATCAGTACCTGGGATGATATGAAACTCAAATTGAGGGAGAAGTACCTTCCTGCCTCATATCGCCAACGTCTTATAGACAAGTGGCAAAGCATCTCCCAAGGGAACCGATCCGTGACCGAGTACACCGCCGAGTTCGATGAGTATTACTTGCGGTGCGGGGTCACGGAAGAGAGCACCATGACGATATCCCGCTTTCGGAGAGGTTTGCGGCCTAATTATCAATATGAACTCTTTCGCCGCAATGCCACCACTTTGGAGCAGGCATATCAGATTGCTCTCGAATTGGAACAGTTCGAGGCCGAGTTCGAGTCACCCCATCGGTTGGGCTCCTTTCCCCTTCGTAGTGTCGAGTCACGTGGCTCATCTGGCACATATCCGAGGGCCCCCATGGCTCGACCTCAGGAGCCCGTTCGCCATGAGCCCTTTGCTCCTAGGCCTCGCCCTCCACCCCCGAGGGACCTTCCTCGTCCCCAGCATCTTACGGCACCACCCACAGCCCGTCCACCAGCACCCGCACCTCCTGCGCGTCCTTTGTTGCCTACACCTCCTATCCGTTGGGAGGATAAAGGTAAATGACCTATGATTGGGGAGCCTAGTGGATCACGGCAGCAGTGTTATCGCTGCAATGGGTTTGGCCATTTCGCCAACCAGTGTCCCACCCGCCCATCTCTTCACATTGGGGACACACAGGCCGAGGATACCACCCCTCCGAGCCTAGAGTTAGTCAGCTATGAGGCAGATGAAGAGTTAGCTGACGAGTACTATGAGATGGGAGGTGAGGCCCAGGATGCCCAGCAGTCAGACGATACCCACGTAGGGGTCGTCAGATGTATCCTCACCCAGCCATAGGTCAGTGATGACTGGCGTCGGACCACTATCCTTCATGTATTCTGTAGGCTGGGAAAGCAAATTTGCAAGGTGGTCATCGATAGCGGGAGTTGTATCAATGCAATCTCCACGAACGCTGTCACTCGTCTTGGTCTCACACCCGTAGACCATCCTTGTCCCTATCAGGTATCATGGGTGGATACCACTTCCATTTCGGTCAGGCTGCGGTGCTTGGTCCCGCTGCAGCTCCACTCCTACCGTGACGATATCTGGTGTGATGTTCTCCCCATGGAAGTGGGAAGTATCATTCTTGGTAGGCCGTGGTTATTCGACCGAGATGCCACACTCCATGGTCGGTCGAACACCTGTACCTTCGACCACAATGGCCAGCGGGTCACCCTCCAACCCGTTCGGCCCAGGAGTCCTTCAGTCAGGGGTCCTACTGGCCCGAGTACCCCGAAGCCTTCCGTTCCCGGGCCTAGTACCCCATCCCCAGCTCGGGCTATGACCGTTACCTCTGGCCCAGGAGAGCCCTCGACGAGGAGATTGATGATGATTAGCTCCCGGGAAATGGAGCAGGAGCTTAGTCAGGGCTGTCCGGTGTTTGCCATTACGGTTCGAGAGGTGGAGCGGGACTCCGAGGGTGAGCTCCCACCCGAGGTTGTTCCCATTCTGCAGGAGTATGCTGATGTCTTTCCCGATGAGCTTCCCGAGGGACTCCCACCCATGCGGGATATTCAGCATGCCATCGACCTTGTTCCGGGCTCTTCTTTGCCCAACCTTCCTCATTATCGAATGAGCCCCACGGAGCATGCCGAGCTTAAACGGCAGGTCGATGAGCTCGTGCAGAGAGGATCTGTTCGGGATAGCATGAGTCCATGTGCTGTACCCGCGTTACTCGCCCCGAAGAAGGATGGCACGTGGAGAATGTGCATTGATAGTCGTGCCATCAATAAAATCACCGTGAAGTACATGTTCCCTATTCCCCGCCTGGATGACATGCTAGATATGATGGCAGGTGCCACTATCTTTTCAAAGATCGATCTTAAGAGTGGCTACCATCAGGTGAGGATTAGGCCAGGTGATGAGTGGAAGACCGCGTTTAAGACCAAGGACGGTCTATATGAGTGGTTGGTCATGCCTTTTGGTTTGACCAATGCCCCTAGCACATTCATGCGACTCATGACACAGGTCCTTCGACCTTTCATTGGAGTCTTTGTAGTGGTGTACTTTGACGACATCCTTATCTATAGTCGCACCACGGGGGACCACTTAGACCACCTTCGGCAGGTCTGTCATCTTCTCAGGCGAGAGCAGCTTTATGCAAACCCACAGAAGTGTGCCTTCATGACACCTCAGCTTACCTTCTTGGGTTTTATTGTGTCTAGTACTGGGGTCTCCGCCGATCCGGAGAAGGTCCGGGCCATTGTTGAGTGGCCGGAACCCCGTACGATTCATGACGTCCGCAGCTTTCATGGTCTTGCGACGTTCTATCGTCGCTTTATCCGCGGATTTAGTTCCGTCTCTGCCCCGATCACGGATTGCATCCGTAAGGGCACATTTGTATGGACGAAGGCCGCATCTGCTGCCTTCAGGGACATCAAGGAGCGTATGACCCAGACACCTATCCTTCGACTGCCTGATTTCTCGAAGGTGTTTGAGGTCTGTTGTGATGCATCGGGTGTTGGGATTGGAGGAGTTTTGAGTCAGGAGTCCCACCCGATCGCATATTTCAGCGAGAAGCTGAATGACACGAAACTGCGATATTCCACGTATGATAAAGAATTCTACGCAGTTGTTCAGGCTCTTAGGCATTGGAGGCACTATCTTTTACATCAGGAGTTTGTCTTATACTCCGACCACGAGGCATTGAGGTACCTCCATTCGCAAAAGAAGCTTAATTCGCGTCATAGTCGTTGGGTCGAGTATCTCCAGCAGTTCACCTTTGTGCTTAAACATACGGCTGGAGTGGAGAACAAGGTGGCTGATGCCTTGAGTCGGCGAGCATGTTTGCTTACCACCATGAGTGCCGAGGTCATAGGGTTAGAAAAGATGAAGGAGGCCTATGTTGATTGTCCTGACTTTGGTCAGATTTTTACCACCCTCCAGGCCGGACCCTCGAGAGACCTTGATGAGTATGTGCTTCAGGAGGGTTACCTCTTTCGAGGTAACAGGCTATGTGTTCCCCGAACTTCGGTTCGAGATTTCTTAGTGTGGGAACTACATGCGGGAGGTCTAGCCGACCACTTTGGTCGGAACAAGACTATTGAGGCAGTGGAGCATCGTTTTTATTGGCCGAACTTGAAGCGCGATGTTGCTAACATCGTGGCTCAGTGCCGTACTTGTGCTACGGCCAAGATGAAGAAGCAAAGCTCGGGTCTTTATACGCCTCTCCCCGTGCCTGATGCCCCGTGGTAGGATGTTAGTATGGATTTTATTTTAGGATTGCCACGTACCTCTAGGAAGCATGACTCGGTCTATGTGGTGGCTGACCGTTTCTCGAAGATGGCCCTCTTTATCCCCTGCTCGAAGACTTCGGATGCTTCTAGGGTAGCCCGCCTATTCCTTACTCATGTGGTGTGCAAGTTCGGGTTGCCTCGCACTATAGTGTCTGACCGTGATGTTAGATTCACTTCCTATTTTTGGAAGACACTATGGCATATGATGGGTACGCACCTCAAGTTTTCCACTGCATACCATCCCCAGACAGATGGTCAGACCGAGGTGGTCAATAGGAGTCTGGGTGATCTTTTGAGATGTCTTGTTAGGGACCGCATTGGGGATTGGGATCTCATTCTACCTATGGCTGAGTTTGCATATAATGATTCGGTGAATAGGTCTACTGGCATGAGTCCTTTTGAAATTGTCACAGGTCGTAGGCCTAGGAAACCCGTTGACCTTGTCCCCATGCCTGTCCATGCTAGAGTGTCGGAGTCGGCCGAGTCGTTTGCTAGGCATGTTAGGAGTTTGCATGACGACATCCGTCGTCACATTGAGGCCAGCAATGCACGGTACAAGGAGTTAGCCGATGCCCACCGACACCACCGAGAGTTCCAGGAGGGCGAATACGTCATGATCAGGGTAAGACCTGAACGGTTTCCCTCTGGAACCGTTAAGAAGTTGCAAGCTCGCGGAGCCGGTCCCTTTAGAGTGTTGAAACGCGTTGGATCCAATGCGTATGTTGTGGACCTGCCCGAGGAATATGGTATAAGCTCTACCTTCAATGTATCGGATCTTGTTGCATATAGGGACCCAGCGGTGATCCCTAGTGAGCCTTTTGAGCCATCTCCTCCCCTTGAGAGTGATCCCACACCTGAGTGTCCACTTCCACCTCCAGCCCCTTTTTCACGGCAGCGTGAGCATATAGATCGTATACTGGACGAGCAGGTGACAGTTACCAGGAGTGGATCTTACCCGCGCTACCTAGTGCGATGGAGAGGACGGCCCGCTACTGAGGACACTTGGATCACACATGGCGAGTTGCAGCGGATCGATCCGGACCTTTTGGAGCGATACAGGAGCGATGCAGACCCTTACTCGACAGGGTCGAGTTTCTCCCACCCGGGGAGAATTGGTGCGGACACCCGAGCAGTCGATCGGCATGACACGCCGAGCCACCGGTACCGCACGCGGAGCACGACACGAGCCATCACAGCATCCATCTGGCTCGGAGACAGCCTGGAGACTCCGCCTTGAGCTTCCCCATTTATTATATTCAGTTAGACTTTATGTGTGTTTAATTTGCATTTATTTCGTTACGTCCGGTTGACCATTTTGAGTGTAATAGGGGCTTACGAGCATTTCGGACCCCGTGGGCCCCACAGGCCTCCCGGGCCCCACCCCATTGGGCCACCTCATCCCAGGGTCCCACATGGGGCCAGTCAACATGCCACATGGGAGCATCTAGAAGGTTGACTTGTATTTGAACACATGGGGGACAATGGACTTAAAAAGTCCAAGGAGGCTACCTACCTCCCACCTACCATTTTCAACCTTCCACCACCCCCCTCTCCTTGGTCCAAGGGCCGCCCCCCCCTTTAATATTATATTGTATTTTGTGTGTGTGTCACATGCCATCCTAGCCCTTCATCCCCATCCCCTAGATCCAATGGCTATGGATGGATGTGAGATGTAGACTATTTAAGGTTGTAATTTCCCATTTTATGGAATTAATGCCATTTGAATCAAACTTAATGTTGGAGCAAGGCCTAGGCCGCCCCCTTCCTCTCTCCCTCTCCCCCTTGCAGCTGTGAAGGCTGCCTCTTGGTGGTGTGACTCCACCCTATCAGTTCCGGTCGCCGCCGCCGCCGCCACGAGCCGCCATCGCCCCCGCCGGAGTTCTGTCCGCGCAGTACCACAGCCACTTCCACGAAATTTCAGTCTCAGCCACGGCCTCAGATCAAGCTGGGACTTTTACTGGATGTCCCAGAGGTGTCCAGCACATCCTCAGAATTTTGGTTGGTCATAAAGATCTCATTTGGTATTTTTTTATTTTCGTCCAATCTCAGTTTCCAGATCTGTCTCCTGTCTGTTTCCATTTCCACCCGCCCGGAGTTTTAAGTCTTAGATATACTTTTTGATTTTTGTTAGTTCGGCCAATTTTACTGGGCATTCTGTCCACTATCCCCTCTATCCCCAAATTTTCTTGAATTTTTGTGAGTAAATCTTATATTTTACAAAAATCGAGTTCTTCCCTAGCTACAGTACTTTCTGCCAGTTCCTAGATCTGACCACCAGACACTCTAAAAATCCTATCAAATCACCAGCACCTCGGAATCCAATTCCAGAAATTTTCCCAGCTTCATGGTTTGATTATCTAAAAAGTTGAAGAAGAGCTTGAAGTCTGATTCCTACGGTAAGTAGGCGGTCAACGGTAGTTCTCAGACAAGTACCCTGTAAATCTGATGTTTCGGTTACTGTACAACAGGGATTTGTAAATTCATTAAAGTCTAGATCCGGCTAGATCCATCAGATCTCTCTGAGTCTAGATTGAAGCATTTGAAGAGAGCTTTCCAACGATAGCTCATGCGTCCCGATCCGACGTCGGGATCGACCGCAGCGGCTGTTTTCGCCGGAGCGCGCGCAGGAAAACAGAACTGAAATCCGTGGGCAGCCATTCCACAACTTGAAGATCGGACCCGACCGGCCACCAATCGGTGTCTTCGGCCGACCGCCGTCCGTGGAGGCGCGCCACCAGGGGTCTCCATCATAGTGGGACCCACCTCCGCAGATCCGGAGGACAGCGCCATCCGTGGGCCCAACGGGCCCGCAGAACCCGCCGTTCGGGAAGCACGAAAACGCGGAGTTCGGCGCGTCGAGTCGACATCAAGATGCTGCCTGTCAACCTGATTTGCGTGATCCCCGGGGCCCACATGTGACCTTTTACCTCCCTGCGTGGAGTGGGTCGAATCCTTTTGTACTGCTGTGAATTATGTTAACCGGGGGTCCGTAAGTCAGCCGGGGTGTCCTCGCCACGCCGGGTGCGTGGAGGTAAAGGTCTTAACTTCTTGGCGTTACATTGCTTAGCTAGTATACGGTCTTAGGCCGCTGCCGAGAGTGTAGGTTCCTAGCCCGTGTGTCCATGTCACCGCTGTGAGCGTGAGAGTGACCCGTCCCGTGACTCGATCCGAGTCCGGAAGTGAGTCTGACTACCTTGAACTCTGCCGGTTCCTTAACCGCGCACGATCCACGCTTTCCCTCGCATGGGACGCCGAGTGAGCTTGTACTTCTGTTAGCGACGTTTGCCACTAGGAGCTCGTAGTGTCGGGCTTAGTGTCTCCCTGGTGTGTATTGCTGGTCGCGTCTTCATCTAGAGTCCGAGGGTGGCACTGTATAGTGTCGTCTCCCGTGTCCGTCCCGCATCAGGTATGTATGAATGCAATTATTTCTAAATTAAATGCTAATGCTTATGTATCTATCATGTGACTAATGTGTAATGAATGCAGGATGCACGGGACATAGCGGCTATGGATGCCCAGGCCCATCTACACAGCCTGGAGGACCAGCTAGCTGCCACACGAGCCGACCTCGAGACCCTGGTGAGTGTTTAAATTATTTCTATATGCAAATGAATTTTTGTTGAATTATTGATGATTAGCCACTGACAATTTCAATAAATGCAGCGTGCCCAGCAGGGAGCCGTAGGGAGAGATACGGGAGAAGCCTCCAGCTCGAGGGGACCCAGTGCAGCTGTGACCGCACTAGCAGAGCAGCTAGCGAGAGCGGTCACACGGGCCGAGGCTGCAGAGCGCGACCTCGCCTCACGGGTAAATTCCAAAACTCAAACCTCATTCAATTATTGCTTATATTTTAATGTGCACTGATGAAATTCATTTTTTCAGACTGAGGAGCTTCGAGCCGCTCTTGCTTGCGTCTGCGAGGGACAGCAGGCGATGACTGCCTAGGTGAGTGATTTACTTTATTGCTCATCTCATGAATTATTGAACTGTGGAACTGACGATTTGTTTACCTGTTTGCAGACCAGACAGTTACAGGCGGCACGTACCCAGGCTGCCCTGGCCGGGACAGAGCTGGCGATCTGCGAGCAGCGGATTACAGAGCTGGAGCGGTCCCTGAGGCGACGGGAGGAGCTGCCTCAGGACGTGGCAGAGCTGCGGGTTGCCCTTGAGCTGGAGCGACGAGAGCGCGCTCGCGAGCGGGAGGAGCACCTGGCGGACCGTGCCCGGTACCAGGAGCAGGTGGCGGCGCGTGATCGTGATCTGACAGACCTGAGGACGCAGCTGATCCTTTCTCAGGAGCTGCTACGAGTTGCTGAGGAGCGTCTCCAGCGAGGGCGTGAGCGAGCTCGTGCTGCGGGGTACTCCTTCACCAGCTCCACCTTTGTGGCGGGTTCTTCTCTTTGAGAGAGGAGCGACGCAGGGGGCCAGGTTCGAGTTCCAGCTTCTTCTCGGGGGCCCATGCCCCCTCCACCAGCGCCTCCTCGGGACGGCGAGGATGAGGTAGAGAGTAGGAGAGAGGAGGGTGGAGGCGAGAGCTGAGAGACTTACTTGTACTCCTCCACCCTCACACCTGTACTCGGATATTCATGATGTATATATATATATGAGATTGACATCTTTTTGTTACCTGAGCACTTGTGTAGTTGTGTACTTGTTTTTTTTCATGTTCTTTGTTTTACCTTACTCTGCCCTGTACCTGCAGCTGTGGTTCACACTCAAATAAACAGGTTAATTCATCTATTCGACTTGGCCCCTTGCTCCATAAGCAAGGGGTGCCTTTACTTTTGACCTGGATAGCGGGTCAAGGGGCCAAGCCTTTAATCGAATAAGGCAAATGAAATAACCAATAAAGGGAGATGCAACACGCAAACATACGTATGCAAACAATAATCAAGATGTTCTATGCAATAATGCAAGCACACTCATGAAGAATAAATCCTATTTCCTCTTTTCTTTTCTTTTATATTTATTTTTTTTCTTTTATTTTTCAAAAGACGCGTCTTAGCTTAGGTCGTTATTCAAACAAAAAACGCCCTAGGTGACGGCGTGAATTTGAAGATGTTTTCGAATTTTGAGAAAGCAACGACCTGGGAGGGGACGTTATTTTAAAGGAGACGACCTGAATAAAGGCGTGAATTAAATAAAAAGCGCCTTAAACGAAGGCGTTAAAATTTTTGTTTTCCAAATTGGGTTGACAAGGCTACCCAGACCGTGGGTCCTACACGGTTACCATTAAAAATTCATGAACCTTTCTTGAGTAATTAAAAGGGAGTTGACGTGATAATGATTAACTTATATTCGAGATTTCGCACGGTGCAATCTCCTAGGTCCGTCTCGACCATTCTGCTGGTTTATGATTTACCACAAAGGAAGGGATGGAAGAAGATATAAGGAAGCCCATAAGGGATTCTGAGATGCCCGAAGCAAAGCTACCTCCCCTGCCCTATGCCCGTTGGGGTTCGGTCTTTGGCTTAGGGAAACTTTGTTGCCTTTTGCCTCTTTTATATTGCATGCATACGCCCAAGGTTTTCCTTGCGGGGACTTTGCCCTCTTGACATGCTTTTCTTTTCACCATTTGACTTTCACTTTGGAATTGATTTACATTGATAAATAAAAACCTAATTGTACTTGGGCTTTTGTGGCATTTTGTTTTCCCTTTTGGGCCCTGACTTCCACCTACTAGGGCGGCGAGTAGGCTTGGCGTATCTACCTCGAGGCGTCCCTTCCTCCCTTATGGGCCGAAGAAGGAAAGAACGGGTATTGTCTTCACCTTTAGTCAGGTTTTGACTTTCCGTCGGATTTTGCACCGCTTGAGTTCAAGAATAAAGCGTGTTAGTGTGTGCGGGTGTCAACCCCATTTTAAGCTAACAAGACGGGTGAATGAATTCTGAATTTTAACCTTTCGGACCTTGCGTCCCTACAACCGTGGCAACCATCTGGAAAACTTTCATTCTTTTTGGTTTTTGGAGAATTTCTATTTTTTTTGGATTTTGGAAATATATATATTTTTTGGTTTTGGAAATATATATTTTTTGGATTTTGGAAATATATATTTTTTGGATTTTGGAATCAAGGGTAGTATTTCTTAAGATACAAACCATTCCAAGGGTGAGTTAGCTCTTCTCCCTCAGCATTAATTAATTTGTAAGCGTTGCCAGGATAAACATCTTTTATAACAAATGGTCCTTCCCAATTTGGTTGGAGTTTTGAGCGGGGTCCACCAGGCTTTACAAAGATTCTCTTGATTACCATCTCACCGACTTTGAATTTTCTCTCAATTACTTTCTTTTGATAAAAACGTGACAGCCTGTTTTGATAAACGCGCGCATGCTCAGCGGCGACTAGACGCTTCTCATCTAGGAGTTCCAACTGGGCAAGGAGTGAATCACGACGCTCATCAATAGGGAGTTCCTTGTCCAATTGTACTCGCAAAGATGGAATGAGAATCTCATAAGGGACTACCGCCTCCATTCCATAAGTAAGGGCGAAAGGGGTTTGCCCAGTGGGGGTACGAATGGAAGTGCGATAGGCCCAGAGAGCTTCGACTAGCTTGTCTGGCCAATCCGAGAATTTATTAGCCTCACACGTCTTTTTAACGATTTTGATCAAAGTCTTATTAGTGGCCTCTGCCTGGCCATTGCCCTGCGGATAATAGGGAGAAGAATGATGCAATGCAATGTTATACCTGTTGCAGAGATCCTTGAGCTCTTGGGAGATAAATTGAGGTCCATTGTCGGTGACGATGGTACTCGGGATGCCGAACCTCGTGATGGTGTTCTTCATTATGAACTTGCAGATAGTTGACGCTTTAATCTCCACGTAAGCTTCTGCTTCCGCCCACTTGGTGAAGTATTCCGTTGCCGTCAGGATGAACGACTTTTGCTTGGTCAGGAGGTTCGAATCACCAAGAGGTCCAATGATATCAAAAGCCCACATGGAGAAAGGCCATGGGGAGGACATGGGATGGAGTGAAGAAGCAGGAGAATGAATTTTGTCGGCGTGCAGTTGGCACTTAACACACCTTCGAACATAGATGGAGCAGTCCTCTTCTAGAGTTGGCCAATAGAAGCCTAGCCTAAGGATCTTCTTAGCTAGCATCTGGCTGTTCACATGACCACCACACACTCCAGAATGCGCCTCTTCCACAACCTTCCAAGACTCATCATCGTCGAGGCATCTTAATAAAACACCTGTGAGCCCTCTTCTATAGAGCACACCTCCAACCAAAACATAACGTTGAGCCACTCTTCTAATTGCTTTCTTTCTTCCACTGTGGCCTCCTCGGGATAGGATTGATCATTGCAATATCTGGCAATCTCATAATACCAAGGTTTCTCTTCGTCAGCCAATTCTTCTTGCCAATCCAAAAGCATGACCTCTTGCCTTTAAGAGCTTCACTCTGCCTGACCTTTCGAGCACCTTATCCCTAATATCGAGGAATGCACGATCCTTAATAGCTGGAGTGTCACGCTGATGAATGAGAGGAACATGAAAATCACGCTCAGGAGGGAAGACTAGAGCAGAGGCCAAAGATGCAAGAGCATCGGCTAGGATGTTCTGGCTACGAGGGACATGAACAAAGATTAACTTGGTGAAGAGTTTGGCATAAGCTGAAGCAAGTTCCTGGTAGGGCTTGAGCTTAGGATTGATAGTGCGGCACTTGACAAGCACCTGGCGCAGAATAAGCTGACTGTCACCCACAATTCGCAAGTGAGTAACACCATATTGATGAGCGGTTTGAAGACCGGCCAGAAGAGCCTCATACTCAGCTATATTGTTTGTGACAGGGAAAGTAAGCCGAGCAGCAAATGGGATGGTGACCCCTTCCGGTGTTAAAAGAACCATGCCGATCCCTCTTCCTTGGGAATTTAGAGCTCCATCAAAATGTAACGTCCACATAGAATCGTGGGGTTG
Organism: Amorphophallus konjac; assembly: GCA_022559845.1. Taxonomy (NCBI): domain Eukaryota; kingdom Viridiplantae; phylum Streptophyta; class Magnoliopsida; order Alismatales; family Araceae; genus Amorphophallus; species Amorphophallus konjac. The sequence goes on from CM040125.1 coordinate 19,167,833, forward strand.
ATTAATGGACATTAGTTCTTCATCTGGAAACTCCGAATTGACAGGATCAAATCGGGGTAGAGGGTGGTGAGCAAGATGTTCGGCAATGGCGTAACCTTTGATAGCTTTTTGTTGAATGTAGGTGATATCAAACTGGGAGAGGAAGCTTTGCCAGCGTGCTAATCGATCAGTAAGAACAGATTTTTCAAGAAGGAATTTAATCGGATTCATGCGAGCAATGAGGTGAACCTCGTGAGCTAAGAAATAATGTTTTAACTTCTGAACTACCCAGACTAAAGCAGCGCAAGTCTTCTCCATGGCTGAGTACCTCTGCTCACAAGGGTTGAGAAGTTTAGACAAGTAGTATGCTGCCCTCTCCTTTCCTTCTTCGTCCACTTGAGCTAAGACAGCACCTACGGAGTCATCCAGGACAGAAACATAGAGGATAAGTGGTTTGCCTGGAATCGGCGGCCTCAGGACAGGAGGATTGGCCAAATAATCCTTCAATCCGTCAAAGGCTGCCTGACACTTGTCATCCCAATTAAACTTGACTCCCGGCTTAGTAAGCTCGTAAAACGGCCTGCATCGTTGTGAGTGCTGGGAGACAAAGCGGCGAATAAATTGCAATCTCCCGATCAATCCTCGAACTTCCTTCAAATTCTTGGGAGGAGGCATATCTCTAATGGCCTTCGCCTTGTTGGGATCAACTTCAATTCCCCTTTTGCTGACAATGAATCCAAGCAACTTCCCTGAAGAAACGCCAAATACGCACTTCTTGGGGTTCATCTTCAATTGATATTCTCGTGATCTTTGCAAGACTTTAGCTAGAACCCCAGGATGCTCAATCCTTGTCCTTGATTTCACAACCAGGTCATCCACATACACCTCAATATAAATATGAATCATATCATGAAAAATTGCCATCATTGCCCTCTGATAGGTGGCTCCAGCATTCTTGAGTCCAAAGGCATGACCACATAGCAGTAAGTACCCCATGGCGTAGTGAATGATGTTTTCTCTTGATCTTCTTCAGCCAGACGAATCTGATTATAACCCGAAAAACCATCCATGAAGAGAGAGTCTCAAATCCTGTCGTGTTATCAATCAAAACATCGATATGAGGGAGGGGGAAGTCATCTTTAGGACACGCACGGTTGAGGTCCCGAAAGTCTATACAAATCCGTACCTTTCCATCTTTCTTCATGACCGGGACGATGTTAGCCACCCAGTTGGGATAGAGGACAACTCTAACAAATCTAGCCTTATGAAGCTTGTCGACCTCTTCTTTCATCTTTAAAGCCATGTTAGGGTGGAAACGTCTCAACCGTTGCTTGACCGGTACAGACCCCGGCTTAAGTGTAAGCCGATGTTCAACGAGCGCAGGGTCTAATCCAGGCATATCTCATAACTCCACGCAAACGTGTCCTTGTATTCTTGAAGTACCAAAATAAGCGCCTCCTCTTCGGAGGGCGGCAAATTCTTGCTGATGAGGACAATCCTAGGGTCTTCCTTGTACCCAAATTAACTTCTTTGGTAGGCTCTTCTACAGAGGCTGATGGTTCGTCGAATCTTCTCATACCACTGGCAAAGGCATCAGCCTCGTCCTCATATTCTTCATAACTTTCATCCCCCTCTTCAATAGGGTCTTCATCATTCATGATTTCATAGACACCAAAACCCTCATAAGAAACATTAGCATCCTCATATTCTAACTCTGGCAGGATAATCGGATTCTCCACGAATTCGGGAAAAGCTAAACAAGCCTGGCATCTTCTGGCTAATTCCAACAGAAACCTACGGGGAATCTGCTTACCCTTGGATTTCTTATGAAAATCTACCCCATGAATTTTATTAGAAGAAGGAACAACTAGCTTGATTGAAGGAAGGAGGTGAAAAAGTGGATACAGGAGGTGATACAGGAGGAGACCCCTCACCAGAGGGGAGAAAGATTTATCAATGAGTCATGGAAGAGTGGCCCCTGGGTCGGGACACACTCGGAAAAGAGATAAGAAGTCTCCTCAACGGAGATGGAGGACTGAAGAGTTGGAATTTTGACGTTTTTTTTTCGTTTTTATTTTTATCTTCATTTTTATTTTCCTTTTCTAGAAGAAAACAATGTGAAGGGAGAATAGCAGGAGGAGTGGAGATTGAAAGCTTGGAGAAAGATTGAATTAGAGATGACCCGCGTGGGGGTGTGATGGAGAGTTTGGAGAATTGCTCGAGGAGCAAGGGAGGAATCGGGAGAGAAATCTGCAGTGAATCTGGAGAAAAGCTGATCATAATTGGCGGCGGTCTCGGCACGCGAGAGAACAATTGAGAATGTAGAGAAGCTAGAAGAGACGGATGCATAGAAGTGAGAGAGAAAAGGCCGGCCCACAGCCTGTCTATTGTAAATCCTTCTTCATATGGAACATCTGGCTCCCCAGTGTCAGTGTAGTCACTCAGCAACTGCCTCTTGTCCGTAATCACAGCCGGCTTTTCAATCAGTTCATGTATTAGGGGCGGCCATTCCGGATCAGTCGGCATAAAGAGACGGCTCAAGGCAATAGTAATATCATACATATCGAACCATCTGTACCAATCACACTCTGGATCATCCATCTTTCTTCTTTTATCAGGCCTTAGAGATTCCAGGGCTTTATAAGTGGCCAATGGTGCAATATGGCGAGCAAACTGTCTTGCATGAACATCTTGACAGTCTAGAATGGAGGTGATTATTGTAGTCTGCTCATAATTCTGAACGCCACCCGTGACAAAATGTGTCTTCAATGTCCAAGTAAGCGGCTGACGATCTGTCTTCAAGGTGGATGTCATAACTGCCCATGGTTCATCTTCATTTTTGCCCGGCCCTTTGTAGCCCAGGCCGCCTCGTGTAATCAATTTCTGAGGCTTAATAGGCCTAGTCCTGCCTTGACAACTGGCACCCAGTCCTTTGCCGTTTTGATACCCCATTTTCATTAGAATTTTCCAGCCAGGGGTGTTTATCATGCTTTTCTTCTTCCTCCCCTTGGAAGGCAAGGGTGTCATAGCAACTGTCGTGACAGTCTCAGGCGACATTGGCCGTGGGTGAGGGAGGTCTAGCATTGATAGCAACGGCTTGTTGGCAGGCCAAATAGAAGGAACTGATGAAGCCAAGTGTATATCTTCCTCTGGCAGAATTGGCATACTGGTAACTTTGATGATGCGGCCCTTATGTGGAAACTTAAGGCATTGATGATTTGTAGAGGGCACTGCATCGAGCTGTTGAATATAGGGGCGGCCCAGAATGCCATTAAATGTTGGATCCATGTCCAAAATGTGGAAATCGACCGTGATTGTGGCCGGACCCAAACTGACTTTTAATGTGATCATGCCTAGAGGAGGCTTCTTGGTATTGTCGTATGCTGTGACTGTTATAGTAGATGGCCGAATCTGGTTCTCTGGAATGCCACATAATTTCAAGGTGCTAGGGGGCAAGACATTGATGGATGCCCCAGTGTCCACTAGACATTGTTTCACAGCCACCTTATTGATGTCGACTGTGATACATAGAGCGTATTTCCTTGCTGGGAGTGGCGCCAGTTCATGCTCATGAAAAGTAATCGCCGGCTGACTGCTAGCGGGCGTTAATACTGTAGTTATCTGCTCAACAGGGATGTCTTCATTGACCATAACTTTTTGCAGATACTCTTTCAGAGCTAGCTGGTGAGTGGTGGACCTTTTGATTAATTCTAGGATTGAAATTCTTGCTGGAGTTCGGTCCAAGTGCTTTAACAAATCATACTGAGTTCCTGGCACTGACTCTTGTTCTTGTTCTTGCTCTTGCGGCCCCTGCACGGGCTCCTGCTCTCTTTGGGGAAAGATGCGCTGGAACATCCGTCCACTGCGGAGCGGTGCCACATTTTGCCGTGCCTCTGTCGGGACAAGTGTGGGGGGAGGATTGGAAGAAGAAGAAGGTACGTTGGTGTTAAGAAGTGGTGGAGGGGTGTTTGAAGAAGGGGAAGCTCCCGTAGGGAGTACCGGTGAGGAGTTCAACAAAGAAGCCCCCGTAGGAGGCATAGGAGTAGGAAGGGGTGCCCGAGAGTTAGCGAGTGGGATGAGGAGAGATCTGGGCACAAAAGGTGGAGGAACTGATGGTGGAGGGATCCTTGCCGATGGAGGAGTGGTGGTAGCGGGTGTAGCGGGTGTTGGTGACGGGCGGATAAGGAGCGGCCTGGATGGCAAAGGCGAAGGGTTGGTGATGGACGACGGAGTTTGCTGTGTGATAGGCTGCGGGGGCGGTAAGCGGGTAAGGAGAGGTCGGGTTGGCAAGGATGGAGAATTGGTGGGTGCAGGTGGATTAGCGGGTCGCTGAAGGGATCGGCTTATTTGGGGGGTAGAAGAAGAAGGAAGGGTACGCAGGAGGCGCGGAGGTTGATTGGAATTATGATGAAATGCCCCGACAGAGGCGTTCTCTTCGTGCCAGCCCTGCCCTCTCTCTACTTCACGGAGAGACGTGACAGGGTTTACATGCTGGTTCGGCGGGTGCTCCGGCAGTGGATTGTGGACAATCCCCATATCCTGCTGAGGCGCTGGAGCTTGCTGCTGTACTTGCTGAGCTGGTTGCTGCGGCTGCTGAGCCTGCTGTTGCCGAGGAGGCCTCCTTTCTTTCATAGTGGCGATAAACTGCCTCATCTCATCCCAGTTGATACCGCCCTGGTCATTTAAGTCATAAATATAGTCCTTGAAGTGGAAGCAACGATCAATGTTGTGACCAGGAGAGCGGTGGAAAACACAATAACGGGACGTGTCAACATTAGCGGGCCACGCTGTTCTTTCTCTTGGCAACATGAGCAGGTTGGCGGCCATTAAGGCATTGAAAATATCCGGGAGACTTTCTGGGAGTGGAGGATAGTGGGCCCTTTTGGGGCCAAGTGGTCTCCTTTGCTGTTGTTGTTGCGGTCCATAATTAGTGGGTGGCGGTACTTGGTGGTATTGTTGCGGAGCTGGAGGGTCAGCGCGGGGCGCTTGATTTTGTGGCGGAGCAAAGGAGGGTTGAGGTGCGAATTGGTGTTGTGGGGGTGAATTAAAGAGGGTGCCTTGTGATGGAGGTGGCGGGGGTCGTGGGTTAGATTGGCGAAAAGGTGTGGGGTTGCCGACCGCGCCAACTTGCTCATTTATGACGGTGCCCTCAGTCGTGGGCCCGCTATTGTTGACATTTGTATTCTTCTTAACCAACCTTGGTTTTGGCTCAAACATGCCCATGATGGGCGAATCTTTCATTTGGGTCTGAATATAACGAGCTCTTTCATAGAGCTCCTCCATGGTGGTCAATCTGTTCATAGCCAGTATATGCCGGAACTGAGGGGTTGCATTGGATATAATCATCTTAACCTGTTCCGGTTCTGATAAGGTATCTTTCAACTTCTCGGCCATTGACCGCCATCTATCAGCAAATATGATGAAGTCCTCCTCGGGCTTCATTTTCTCTGCAACCAAATCTGTAACTGAAAGGGAGGGTCCAACCCGGTCCCTATATTTCTGCAAGAATTTCCTTTGAACCACATCGAAATCACTAGCATCTGCTGGTTCCAAGGAATAGAACCATTCGAGGGCTGGCCCCTCTAAAGATCTTCTAAACAAATAAGCCAATGAGGCTTTGTTGCCCTGCCAAAAGGACGTTTCATACATAAAATCCTTCAGATGGATAAAAGGATTACCAGTTCCATTGTATCGCCGAAAGTTCGGCATCTCAGAAGGTGGTAAATGAAAAACTGGCAATGTAGGCAGAGAGATTTCTGGGGCATTCTTGGCTGCAGTAACCTTGTTGAGTTTTTCTTCCATGCTAGCCAATTTCTGAAGGAGCAAAGCGTTAGTGTCAGACTCGACTGGGGCCGAATTTGGAATGAAGGTATTTGGCATAGGCGTCCTTAGAATTTGGGGAGGTTGAAAGAATTGGGGCCTAGCCGCTGAGTAGCTCGCCTGTTGGGCCGGCATGGCCGCTCCAGGGTAGGTGGACAAGAGGGGGGTTTGTGCAAGACCGCCTGGTCATTGGTGAGGTGATGGCCACTCTCGGCCGGAGGGGGATTGGAGGATGAAGAGGGAACGACTTCCCTTTCAAAGCGGCTTGAACTGCCTGCCGCTGGGAGTCATCTAATTGAGATAGAGCATTAATCAAATCAGTAACATTGAAGATGGGGAGGGGTTCCCCGAAGTGTTGGAGGGTAAAGCCTGAGAGAGGGCACAACCTCTTGAGTAGTGGTATCAACCACATGAACTTGAGGATAATGAGAATGAGGAGGAGGGTAATTCCCTCATGGTAGATAGAATCTTGGGGAACCTCATATGATTGACCAAAAACGTTCTCCTCCACATCATCATAGGAATATCCGTAGCTTGCCATGTTGATAATCTTACCTGAACGGAGTTGCATGCTTAAAAAGAGAGAAAGCTTTATGAATGAATTATCACACAATCAATCACCCAATCGAAACAAGCTTAAGTAAATCAACCCAACCAAGTTTATGCAAACAAGTTGAGATGAACGCAAGGTTTTAGTGTTATGTTTGAGATTAAAGTGGATTAAATTGCTGAATAATTCACTCTTCTTTGCAAAGTGAAACCTAGTTTGGATCCAAGTATAGCCTCCGTGTCAACTAGGTTCTTTCTCTTTTCTCACCAACGATAGGTTCTTCTAAACTCCGGATACTTCAAGGGTACAACCAGCCCAGCGTCCGTGAGGGAATCCACGGGTGCGGGGACTTACGGAGGTCTTGGAAAAGGGATTTCCGGTCCAAAGAGACGGAATGCTCAATGGAGGGTTGTCCCGATTCCAAGAAAGGTGTGTGGAATCCTAGTGTAGAGAGAGGAGGTCCCTCAACCAAATGCCACAAAATGCAGTATAAGATAAGCCAATCACAGCAATATAATCAAATACTCAATGTAAGTGTGAATCCAGCATGAATAGACAGAAACAGTAAGGCTCTGTAAACACACAGGAAAGAGGCGACCTGGAGGCAGTCGCTACCAACAGAAGAGACGACAGCGTGGCTGCCGTGAATCACTGGGAGGGGCTCTCAGACAATGCAAAACGCGCCTTGATGTGGGGCGCTAAATATGATAAAAACGCCTCTGACAGAGGGCGTCAAATATAAGAGGCGCGCAAGATCGAAGAAAAACGCGCCTTGGTGCAAGGCGCTGCCAAATAAAAAGACGCCTAAGGAGAGGGCGCAAATTCACAGAAGCAGCAGATATGATGAAGGACGCCTTCGTGGAAGACGTTAAACAGAAAAAAGACGCCCTGGATGAAGGCGTTAAATAGAAAGGCGCCTTTGCGAAAGGCGTTAATTCAATAAAAGTAATAGATTAAATCACAAGCTGGCTGATCCCGGGGAGTGTGCACAGTGGAGGGTGCCCGTGGGGCACAAAGGAGGGGTACCGTGGGTACCAAAGGGAAAGGGCACGCGTGGGTGCCAAAGGGGAAAGGGCACACGTGGGTGCCAAAAGGAGATGGTAATCAAAAGAAAAACAGTGGAAGTCCCACCGTGATCGCCAATTTGTGAATCATGGAAAATCCACTCGTAAAGGAAAATAATAATATGTATATGCATAAGAGAAAAGAAGAATAATGATGAAAAAGGGAGAAAAAGAGCACGTGGTGCTACTAAGGAGTGTGATCGCCAGAGGGGTTACCTCAATAAGAAGAAAAGATGATCGCGAATACCTGGTGAAAAATAAGACGCGGGATGGATGTGAGTTCCTTCCTCCACCTTCTATCGGCCGGCCGATGAAGGGGGTTCTTCCTTTTGATTACCTTAAACAGAGAACAAACAAGTAAAAGGAAAGTGGATCAGCCGAGAGTGAGTGTAGTATCAATCCAAATAAATAGCACGATGATGAAAATAAGAATATAGCATGCGCACCTTTTTGTTTGGTTTTAAAACCCCTAGAGAATTAGGGAGAGGAGAGGAGATGCAATACTAATGCAAAAGAAGAAAATTATGATGATCGATGATGATACGATGAAGGCAAACACACAAGGAGAGGGAACCCCTGCTGTTCCTGTAAACAGTAAAGGGGAGAACCACCGGAGCAGCAGGAAGTAGAAGGAAGATGATGAAGAGATCACGCGGATGAAGAGAATAAACTCTTCTCTGCGCAAAAGAAAAACTGCTCTCTGCTCTTTTCCTGATTCGTGGTTAATGGCTCCAGCAATACCTCACCGTAACCTCGCGTGAGATTGACTAGGGAATCCTTTTATAAGGTCTCGATCACAGATAAGCACGGATTTGGGAAGATAAGAATAGGCAGTGATCGTCAAAGGCAAGGACTCTAGTTCCCCGATCGAGCAAGGTGATCAAGAAAAGCAGGGAACTCTTCAGGAAAGATGAGTTTAAGCAGGACACGAAAGGGTGAGACACGACCTACTCAAGGGCGTCAATTCAGAATTGACGACCTTCTCAAGGGCATTACTTCAAAACACGACCAGGATCAGGGCGTCACTTCCTGGATTCAATTTTGGTAATAAAAACCTTCCTTATTTGAAAATTACAAAAAGACGCCTGAAGCAAAGGCGTTAAACAAAACACGTCCTATGGAAGGACGTTAATAATTGATTTTCAATCAGGGTGGGACTCGTAAAACACCAGGAATTGACGCCCTTACAATTGGTCGTCCTTTCTTTAGAACGCGCCTAAGGCAAGGCTGTTAATTAAAACACGCCCTAGGCAAAGTCGTGAATCACAAAAAATGCACAAAATGCGAAGAAAACACACAAAATAGAAAATCTTTATTTTATGGAAATATTGAAGTTCACTTTGGGGTATTATCATAGTGACATGAGATTTGATCATCATAGCGTCAATTTTGGCATGTCTACAAGATGGAGCTTAGTTGGCTTCCTCCTCCCATCCGTGAAGCGAGCAGGAAAGAACGGGCAGCATGGATGTTTGATGCCCCCATCCGTCCTCCATCTCACCCCCCTGCAAGCGCTGCCGGAACTGATAAAGGGAAAATGGCGTGCCTCCGCACGTCGAACCCTTTTCAAGTCCGCCCGCCGGCCGTCGAACCCTCTTCAAGTCCGGAGCAGTAGGAACTCTCTGCCCCCCGTCGTCGGCAGCTTCCTCTTCTGGAGCTTCCTCCATGCTCCGAATAGAATGGCACAACGCTACGTGAAGAATGAACGAGGAAAGACTGTCAGGGAAAACCCTAAGCAGTGGAGAGGAAGGGATGCCCTTCAGTCCTTTTTATAGGCGAAGGGAGGCTACTTGCCTTAAATGATTTCCCTCCTCTCGAAAACACGCCAGAAGGATTTCTCCCTACGAACGGTCACCTCAAACTTCTCGTCTTCCACCCCAACGAGACACACGAAACGGCCAGGCATTTAAAGCGTGAGAAAATGGAAAGACACCCTGTCAGACACTCACCCAACCATTATGTGAGATTCACGCAAAAAATATCGGATCTTTCCAACCACTACAGATACGCTGAACAGAACACGGCAATGGCGATATGGAATATATAAGTCTTCATCACAATGCTACTGCCTTATTTATCTCTACACAAAAAAGGGAGTCTTTTTCTTCAAAAAGGGAATGCAAAAAGAAGAAGCGAAACAGATACATTAGGCCTCTGGCCCACCTTGAAGACCGGAAGTAGAGGGCTCGAGCGGTCTGCCCCCGATAGCCTCGGCGACGGCCGACCCTGGCACCGACCCCACCGGCGTGGGAACTGCCTCGGTTGCGTGCCCTCCCGAGGCATCCGGAGTTGGCGACCCCTCAGGTGATGAGCCCTCGGGATCCTCTTCATCCTGCGCCGAAACAGAGGAACTAGAGGATGACGAGTCCGAGTCATAACATTGACCGGATGGGAAGTCAACCACTCCGGATGCCTGCTCCTCGACGTAAGAAATGGCCCGATTGTAGCCCTGCTGGAAACCCTTGACGATGCCCCGGCGGAGTCCTAGCTCGTAGTAGGGGAGGGTAGCCTCTTTAAGGTAGAACCGGTAAGCCTCTGAGCTCTTGTATTGCTCGAGAGCCTCCGCCCCGGCCGATCCCACCCTACCGGCGAGCTCGGCCTCCCTCCGCTCCGCCTCGGCTACCTTCCACTCGGCCTCAGCAGTCCGCCCTTTGGCCGCCGCCACCTGCTTCTCCGCCTCAGCTCGATCAGCCTCGGCCTCCCGCCGAAGACGCCCGGCTTCCTCCGCGCGGTCTACTAGCTCGGCACGCTCGGTCTCCCACCGGCCGTCCATCTCAACGCGTGCTAAGCGCTCCTCTTCGAGAAGCCGGTTCTTCCTCTCGAGCAATTCACGGGCCTTGGCTAGCTGCTCGGCTAGCGCCCGGGTCTCGACTTGGCTCGATCGTACCAGCTCCCTGATTGAGGAAAGCTCCCGCCGAAGTCTGTCACGCTCCTCGATGAGCCGAGTCAACCTCCTATCCGACCCACCGAGGGTCCAGGCCAGGTTCGCTCGCTCCCACTCCGATCGAGCGTACGCTTCTGCCAGAACCGCCCCCATCTGGGCCAGGGCCAAGCCGCCCTCCATAACCCCGACGAGAGCCGTGGACGGGGAGTGCCGCCTACCTCCCCCCCTCACCTTCGCGGATATACCATGACACACCTGTTGCAGGGGGTCCGAGATACCCAGCCTCTCCAAGGCTGTCGGAACGGAGAACCCCCCATCGCCTGGCACCCCACCGTATGGCCCGGATCGAGCCCCGACCTCGGCCGCCCCTCGTGCCCCGGTCGGATTTTTCTGCGGCCTCTCAACATGGATCGGCTCGGCACTGGCATCGCCACCTGGAGCGCCAGCCTCGGCCGCGATCACAGCATCCCCAACTTCGGCCACGGCCCTCTCGGCTCCGGTCGAGGGGAGAGCAGGGTCGGCCCCGCTACCGGTTGCAGGAGCACCCTCGGCCCCCTTGGACCCGGCCAAAGGAGGAACCCAGCCCGCATCATCGCCGCCCGCAGGGGCAGCCCCGACCTCCTCGGCCCCCTCTAGCTCGGCTGGTGGGAGAGCCCACCCGGTAGGGTCGGCCCCACTGTGCCCGGCGGACGGGTGAGCCGCGGTAGGGTCACCTTCGACTGCGGGTATGGCCCCGGCCTTCCTGGCCCGCTTTCTGGCCCTTGCAGCGGCCCGAACCATGCCCTCCATAGGGTCCTTACGCTTGGGTCCCCGCGGTCCAGAGGATTCGCCCCGGGCCACTCCCTTGCCCTTATCTTTGGTTCGGGAGCGACCCACGGGAGCAGTCGGTTCGTCGACAGCCGAGTCATCTCCAAGCTCGATCACCTCTGCGGCCTCCTTCAGAGGCTCCAGCCTGGTGTCTGTACGAAGAAGAAGAAGAATTCTGGAAAAGAAAGATGACCCCCACATCCGAGGGAAAGTATAAGTTGTGGCACCTGAGCCCGACGGGTGCAGCCGCGTGAGAAGACACTGTTCGATATTCTCCGGTGTGACCAGTTCCTCGGTGGACTGGCGGTGTTTCAACAGGATGGCTACGTACTTCTCCACGTGAGGGGGGAACTCATCCTGCCAGGGAGGGATGTTAGGATGGAAATTGGGGATTACTAGGCACCTCCAGGTTTCCTCCACTGAACAAATCTTCACCCAGAAGAATTGGGTCTTCCTCCCCTTATGCGAAGAATCCTTCGCCGCCAAAGAGATACAACTCATATTCCGCATCGCCTGGATGAAATAGAAGCCCTTCCCAGCCGAAGGATGTGCTTTCAACTCAAAGAAATAGTGGAAGAGATCCATGGAAGGAGGAACTCCACACTGACGGCAGAGAATACGGAAGGCGGAAAGGAGGAGATAAGAGTTGGCTACCAACTGAATGGGCGCCAACCGAAAAAAATCAAGAAGCTGAAGGACGAAAGGTTCGAAAGGAAGGCGGAATCTACCCTTCCACGACAGAAGAAACATACAGATGTGGCCTGTACGAGAGTCTAGGCTCATCTCATATGGAGTAGCAGCGGCAAAACTGTACTTGTGGGGCAGGCGATACTGGTGCTCCAGCCTCCTCACATCCGCCTCCCCCAGTTCGCTGCAGTTGAGGACCGGCGCCCTCGCCACCGGCTCGTCCACCCACTCCTCGACCTCTGGGCGCTGGCCCGCCATGGAGTCAGAAGAAAACTCTGAGGGAAGGTGGCCCCGAGACCCTGAAGATTCCGGGGGAGGAGGAAGCTGCCGGACGGCCTCCGCGGTTATCACCGCCAACTCCTCAAATGCCGCCGCAAGCCTCTGCTCGTCGTGTCCTCACGACGCATCGAAGAGCCCCAAAAATAAGAACAAAGGAGAGCCTAAACTCTAAAAGATGGAGGGAGTCTGGAATGACAACAAGTGCCCAACGCCTATAAACCCACGCGGAAGGCGGCGCGTCATTCCGACCTCCGAGGAAAGGTTCCCCTTCAGTTCAAATCCGTCTGGATCATCATTAACATGGGCACAGGTGACCATGACATGTGGCTTCCTAACACCGCCAGATCTCCACCTACCTGAGCCACGCCGGTCCGAAACCCCAAACAGCTACTCGTCCGAGCTTACTAAAGCTCGGGAGTAGGAGGGGGACAAGTGGAGAGGGAGATTTCTGTAGCCCAATTAAGAGCAGCCAAACTAGGCCCATCAGGACCGAACGAGGCTCAACTCATCAAAGTGACAGCCCTCTAGGACCCACTTCGACAAAAAAGCCCAATAAAGATCACTCGGGATCCCATCCTTCCTCGGCGGGCCTTAGGCTCGGAAGGCCCGAACGTCAGGACGGAGGAAGACCCACGCCCGAGCCATCCCTCCAGCGGGATAAGGGCGAGCGCTCCGCGCCCACTCCGATCTGACTGCATCCGAGCTATGCCTATCGCCCGGACAGGGCTGTCACTTCTCATGTTTGGATCGATTGACAAGTGTTTATCCATACAGCCGTTGAAAGTCCTTTATGAGCAGGAGTTCAGGGGGATAAGGGAGCCACGATCCCCCAAGGTCATGAAGAGCCCACGACGAGGACGTAACGATCCCATGACGAGGACGTAACGATCCCATGATGAGGACGTAACTCTCGCCTGAAACTCCTGAGCTTATGGGACTCATCCGGGGAGCTCGCAATATAAACCAGGGACTCCCTCCGGCGGCAGGTAAGGCTGATACAGGCCTAACACTCCCTGAGCAGGAACCACTTCACCATCTTGGTGTTGGGGGGTCTCACCCATTTCTTTCTACCTCCCTCAATACCTTCCACCAACACTCTACTGACTTAGGCATCGGAGGGTTTTCCTCAGAGAACCATCCCTGGACCTCCTGATTCGTTTCCCTTTCTCTGCAGTTCACTATCCGGTGATCATCCTCCCAGCTCAGGATCAGCGCGAGATCACGCCCCTTCAATATATATATATATATATATATATATATATATATGTATATATATATATATACATATATATGCTGTTCCTATCACTCATTTCTCCTTCCAAATGGGTTTACTTTCTCCTTACGAAATGGATCGTTGAATTCATTTAATCTTGTCTGGTTCATCATGAAAGTCTGCTAGCAGTCACTGTCATCTGATCCAGTTATTTTACCATGTGTACATGGACTAATTATCACAGATAAATTTAGAAGAAGATTAATTAAGTATAATCACGTAACATATATAGCATGCAGCAGATATTACGTCTCTTCTCCCATACGCATCCACACGTCAAAACAGTCCTCTCTGGGCATGGACATGCGAAGCTTCCATTTCAGCAGAGCCCACCAATATTTGCAAAGCACAAAAATCATCAAAGCATATTATTATGTGCAGCCCTCCAATTCACACTAATTAATCCGTTAGTTCCCGCACCCGGGAGAACAATCCTCCTGCCTGTATGATTCCATCTCCGGCCCCTTCTCGATCGGGGAAGAATTGATATATAACAAGAATTAATGTATCGAACACAACAAGGATAAGCTCGTCCTGTTAGGTTCACATATTTGTACAAGAAGCCGTCCCCCACGGTGCCGTCTATGTTGTATCTCGCTAACAACAACAATAAAAAAAAAAGAAGCCTCGCGATCTCCTTCCTCGCTTATTCCGGCGGCGTCTACCTACTGAGCATCTCTCTTTCCTTGTTACGGAAGAAAGGAAGACGCATCTGCATGTACGGAGAAGTTGGGGATCAGGCGAGGCGGGCTCGCCCTCCCGTGTCCGCCATGGCCGTACGACAGCAGCGGAACGTTGTAGTAGTCGAGTCCCATGCTGGTGTCCTTGGCGACGTGGGCGTCGTCGCCGCCGCCGGCACCCAACTGGCCGCCAACATTGGGGACCTCGTCGGCGGGAGCGGGCTCCCTGCAGGCCAGCTGCCCGGAGCCGCACTGCCGCGGCTGCGTCTGGTAGAACACCTTGGACACCACCAGCTCGCCGTCCTTCTCCTCCTCGCTGGACCCGAGGTGGTACTGGTGCATCACCCAGTTGGTCTTCTCCGGCTTGCGCTGCTTGCCGTAGTTGGTGTAGAGCACCAGGATCTTCTTGAAGCCCAGTAGCCTGCCGTTGGCGAGCACCGGCCGGGTCTTGCCGGTCTTGTGCCATCGGGTCTCGCCGCCGTGGGCGTCGGTGTGGACCTTCCGGCGCTTCCGGGTGCCCGTGGTGTAGGCCTTGGAGGGGCGGTGGAAGAAGTGGCGGATGAGCCCGTCTTTGCTCACGCCTGCGCACCATGCAGTGGCATGATCAGGATCTCGATCGTCAGCATGAAAATTTGTTCGAACGATGGACGTCGCAGACCAGGGGTTACGTACGGATCAAATGGAGGAAAGAATGGTGAGGTGACTAATTAAGTTGTTTATTTTAAAAATAATTAGATAACATATACTAATGTACGTACTATCATACTATGTTTGTTATGGAACATGCTTGTGCGTCATGATTTTGTGGGGAGTTAATATGATTAAGTATGAATATCTTGCCTGTTTATATATGTGGGTACATGACATAAATGACTAAGAGGAGGAACATTATAACATAAGCCCACTTGGAAAAGACAAATGTTCGAAAGAAAACAGGGTTCCATCTGTAAGTAAAACTAAGCGTACGTGATTAATTAAGGAGCATGAGGGGATTACTTTAGCAAAGATTTTGTTAGAATTAAGATGGCTAGGAAGTGGACAAATGGGTTTAATTTGCAAAGGCTTGTCGTACAAATTAATGATTTGTCTTTTGAGAAATGATACGTAGTTTTAAGCCTTGTTCACAAATTCTCGTAGGCATTCATCTCGACAAATCGCATTGCCAAGATGATCATTATGAGATCTTCTATTCCATGACCCATTGCTTTCTCTTCACTTCTAACTTTTATATTGCAATACTACTGGTCCAGAGCTCAATCCTTCTGCTATGTTTTATCCCTTTTCCTTTGGAATTCTGATAACAGCACTCACATGCGTTGTCATCAACCTTTCACTCTTCTCTCTCTCTCTCTCTCTCTCTCTCTATATATATATATATATATGTTGAGGTCAATATTGCTTGGAGGTTGGAAAGATAAATCATGCTGCTTTAATCTGTTAGGAGAGAGGGCATTACGTACATACCGGGTTAATTAATTATCACCGATAGTATTATATAAACTTGGGATGCAATTAATTGGATGGATGAGGATTTTAACAGCAAGAATGCCGATATAGTTTCCTTCTTAAGAAGATTGTTAATTACCACTTATGAAGTCAGTAATAAGTTCCTTCCCCGTTCATCATGCCTTGGACAAGTCCTGTCTATAGAAGTGTTAGTGTCAAGAGCGGTATGCATATTTCCTGGATCATCTGAAGGCATATGGGATATAATTTCACTATGAATGTTAGAACGGTAAATTTGGTGTCCTTGGACAAATTTTATCTAGGGTGGAGGTTAATGAGATACTCATGCTTTCATTGGAACATGGGGGTTAAACTGATTAAACTTGGTTGAATTCTTTAACTGTTGAACAAAATTATTGGCATGCATTAATTAAGTTCATCACGAACCCTAAACGTGTCCACTTTCTGATCCGTAATTATGTATGTATCTCGTTCAAGTTCCGTTCCCTGTGAAGAAAGCATTCCTAAAGCTAGCTCCAATATGACAGGAGATATCATTGGGATTAAATTCTATGTAAAATCAACGGGAGAAAAGAAAAGTGGCACAATCCCTTCCTTTTTGCGAGTAACTATTTGTATAACAACTTTTGAATGTCTTGAGGGAGATCTATATGACAAAGATTAGGGTTGCAAGTCTGGGCAAGCCAACTCAAACTCACACAACTCAAGAAAAAGATTGGGTTGGTTTGGACTTGCACTAGTTTAATTGTCTTGAGTTGGAATTGGGTTGAACTCATATTCAGCCTGCAGATCACTCCAGGCTGGGCAATCTCTTGGATCGACGGACCTAAGGAAAACTAAAAAAAGAATACAAAAAAGTGAATTAAAGACTTATAATATATATGTTATTTGAATTAAAGTCAGATTAGGTTGTGTTGGGTATATACATGTTGGCTTAGATTAGGGTCAAATTGGGTTAGAAAAAGTTAATTAGGACGCTTTGATAGGGAGTTATCCCTAGGTTAACATGAGTTTAACCCGGAGTTAACCCCAGTTGACAGTTTGATAGCCGGGTTGAGTTAACATAGAATAAAAGTGGGAATAAAAATGAGTTAACTCTGGGTTTTGAGGTGGGTTAAGTTAACCTAGGAGTTATCCCCCCAGTCAATGCCATCGGGTACTTCTCTCTCTCTCTCTCTCTCTCTCTCTCTCTCTCTCTCTCTCTCCTTCGTCCTCCTCCTTTGGGCAGCAAAGGGAGCAATCCCGGTCAACGAAGTCACCAGGGAGTAGTGACAGCGGCAACAGAGGGAGCAGCCAGAGCCACCACTTGTCCAGTTCCAGGCTGCTGCCGCCGTCCTCACCATCCCTGCGACCTTGGTGACCGCTTGGGCCCAGACTCCTCGACGGCACCACTGTCACAACCGCTGACGACGACCCCCTGACCCCACCCAACCACTGTCGCTAGATGCCGCCCCGCCTCATCTTGCCCAACCCCTACTCCACCTTGATCCGGGGCGAGGGTAGTGGATGCCCCCTCGGCTTGCCACCGCCCTCCCTCTCTCTCACACTTAATACGAAGAAGATGACACTGTAGCAATGAGCAATGTTGCAAAAAATGTTGTTCACAATCCAAAAACACTGTGCAATAAATAGTAATTGATGACAATTTATTTAATTTTTCACAAAAAAGTAATGAGTGAACTCGATTGAGTTAACCCCCTCTCTATCAAAGTAGAAGTGAGATAACTAAAAGGTATGTTGCCCCACTTGACTTAACCCAATTTTAGCCTATTCCGCTACTAAAGCGGTTCTTAATTAATGTTTGCTCGAGTCGGGTTAGCCATGGTCAAGTTGGTACTTGGGTTGGGTTGAGTTGAAAGGCACTTAGTGGGAAACTAAAAAGTCACACAAGTAACTTCGTGATCTAACATTCTTCCTCAAAAACAATTGGACTGAGTGTGCTTGGTGTGACATCTAATTGGGAGTACTTTTGTGCTTCCATATATTCACGTTCAATTGTTTTTAAGGGAGGATGCTAAATAATCTTGAAAGTCTGTTATATGTACTCTCCTGTGGTTTGCAATCAAAGGCTCGGAAATGGAGCTTTTGGGACCCTTCAAAATCAGTTTATAAACAACTGCATTCGACATCTTTCATGTTGGAAGTAGAGGCTAAAAGAAACAGCTTCCATCTGGCGAAAACAGGTGCTGAAAGTTGTGGAAGTCCAAACATGCTTCCAAATGAAGGTCACACTAGACATGCCCTAATACTTATTTCCCCCTTCGCTCCCAAATTCCTCCCCTCCCCCCTCCTTTTGAGGTAAGAAATCTATTAGAAGTTTAATTAAATAAGAATCTGATGGGCAAAAGTTAAGGGGGACTGTTAGTAATACGTCACTTTCATTGGAGAACTCTCTCACCTAATTAAAGACTAGGTTTTCCAAACCTTCTAGTGAGCTCAGTTCTAAACTTTGCTCTGCCTACTCTCTCTCTCCAAGTTAAACCGATCGAGCCATCCTATTCTCACGCCCACCACCTTTCGGACATGAGACACCTCGTTATAAAATCGATGGGATCGACTCTCTAGCTCGCCTTATCGGGAGCTAATATATTAATTATTAACTAGTAGTATTGTTTACTAATTAAGGAATGGCTTTCGAATCCTGTTTATTTAAGTACAGGATTAGCTCAATAATTGCTGCACAGCAACTGAAAATGTTTCTTGCTTTCCCACACAAATGTGCTACAGAACATTATATATTCTTGCAGTTGTTGCTTTGTAACTTACTAACTCGATCAGAGTACTGCCATCTATTTTGGGTCCACTCGTTCACTCCCTCTCTCTTTCTCTCTCTCTTTCCCTCTCTCCCTCTCTCTCTCTCTCACCCACACAAACTCCCACCATGAATATGCATGCACATTATAAGCACGCAACCGTGGAGATAATTATGTACGGCAGAGAAACTATAATCCAAATTAAGTCCAGGGAAACACTTCAATTCTGCTTGAACGTGAGGCAACTGTGTCGGATTTACTTGATGGGAAAACCCTCAATTATATATATAAATATATATATATTATCAATGGCGACATCAGCGCTATGCTTGTCATAATTATATATCTGCATGGGGTTAGATTATCACCTGGAAGTTTCTCTGGGTGGGTGTAACAGATGCCATTCTCCCCTTCAAGCGTTGGGATGAACTCGTCTATAAGAGGGTGAAGCTTCTGCGACTCGGGCTTCGCCTTCCCCTCCAAGTGCTCGAGCAGCTCTTGATCCGTGGGATCAAACTTGACGCCTGCCGGCAGCCCCGGCAGATCCTGGATCGTTGCCTAGAATTGAATAATCATTCGTTCAGATGACATCATCTTCTTGTTTAATAATTGCCGGGACTCGTCGAATAATATGAGTCGAAGGACGTGTTACGACGTCAGTGGATTGCCCGAGAACCAAGGAGCCGGGAAGCTGAACATGGAATAAAAATTCCGTAAGGGGAACAAAAAAAAAACAAAAAAGAAATTAACCTGGTCCTGAAATTGGAATCGGTGGCCGCATGATGGGCATGTCTTGGTCGTGGTGATCGGCGAATCCTCGTCGTCGTAGGTGGCCGAAGAGTTTGGATTCCTCCCTGTTGCACAGTCATCGCCACGGCTGTTGCACCATGTCATCTCCCCGGCTTCTCTCTCTCATCCCCACATAGCAAAGCCACAGGAGAGAGAGAGAGAGATCTAGAGAGATGTTGGGGCAAAGAGCCAACCGGCAGCTCCTACAGCAGTCCTCTAGGACAAGCACAGGGCGCTGGTAAATAGTGAGGGATGGAGGAAGAAGAGAGCACCAAAGAAGAGGGAAATAAGGGAAAAGCAAAAGGAGAAAGCAGCTTGTCTGTCTTAAAGCCCGGGCTTCTCTCTCTCCTGAGTTCCCCTGGAGCTTTAGGGAAGGAATAGAGACCAGAATTCCCCAGCACTTTTGCTCATCATCCCCTCTCACACCCTGGGGAGGGAAGAATTAAAGGAGGAGGACAGGCAGAAGAACCCCCCAAAATTAACCTTCCTTGGGAAGAAAAACAAAAGTGTTCTTATTTCAGAAAATAGCGGGGACAAAGGACAAAGGGGAGAAAATAGTTTAGACGTGGAGGAGAGGGATAGAGAGAGAGAGAGGAGATCAGATGGAGATAGATTCCTGAGAGATGCTAAAATGTTGCTTGGCCCTCAAGTCTTGGCATTCTATATGTGTATCACATGTGGCAGGATAGGTATATGGGTTCTTATGGGCTCCCTTTTAACCTGACCACCTGCAGGTTTCTGTTCTCTACAACATGGCAGCGTGAAAACCAGAAACATGTACACATATACCACGACTATCCAACATTCACCACACGGAGGAGCGGGAAGCATCTCACAGAGAGAGAGAGAGAGAGAGAGAGAGAGAGAGAGAGAGAGAGAGAGAGAGAGAGAGAGAGAGAGAGAGAGAGTGGGTTGAGTGGGGATGGGGGCAAGCTGCACCGTGAGAGACATTTCACCACCTTGGAGGGAGATGGGTAGGGAAACACACGAAGATGTGGGGAGATTCACCATCCAAAAGGATGGCGAAGGAGAAAGAAAGAACAGCGCTGTGATGTCACCATGGAGTGTCTTAAAAGGCATACACGTACCATAATAATAGAAACCCTAACTACCTGACCTGCCCCCCCCTCTTCAGCTCCTCTTACCATCGACCTATGACCTCTCTCCCTTTCTCTCTAGGATATGAGAGAGAGAGAGAGAGAGAGAGAGAGAGATCCCGCTGCCATTAATACAGAAATGCGAGGATGCAGGCGTAGAAGATGATATCCTTCTAATTATTATCGTCCAAAATTGTGTGCGGTCCTAATCCGAGATACATGTTCCGTGCGGGAGAGCAGTCTTTTCCTGAGAGGTTCCGTGCGGACAGCAGTTGCATGGGGGAGGGCCGGGGTACTGCAGTGCTCCCGTGGCTTGTGAGTTAAGCCACCCCCGCCCCCCGGGAAGACTTGGCACCCTGGTTTGGTATCACCCTTTACCGGCCAACAACACGCAGCTAACATAACAACAACAGCCTCTCCTCTACTCTCTTTTTTTCTTTTTTTTTTCTTTCTAAATCTTGCGGACACATGAGTTTAGTGCGTACATGGCAATGGATCAATTGTCAGAGAAGTTTACTTGAAATTCATAAAATTACGGTGTTAAGATACGCAAGTCTAAAGTCATAAACACATGAATTACAGTTTATTTAACCAATACGAGAATATTATCTAGGAGACTATGTCCAAATATTCTAACACTCTCTTTCATAATCAAAATAAGTCGTAGACATTAATTATTAGACTTTAGATATAATCCTTTGAACAATAATCACATATTAATTAAATGAATTATGATTCATATAATTATGATTCTAGACCCGTGTACCTCAACATTTGTCACAGAGATCTAGCTAAGTTTTCCTTATCATTATTTTCCTTACCTTTTGTCACACCCTGCAAGTTGGACATCACGGCTAGCTCCTGTTCATGGGACAGACTTCAAATCCTAACTTTCTTTATGACAGACACACACACACACACACACACTCTCTCTCTCTCTCTATATATATATATATAAATATATATATATATGATCCTGAGCAACATAATTAATGTAGTTGTATATATTTTTTTTAAAAATATTATTTAGTTAGACTTTTCTTATAGCTTTTAATGAAAGAAACCGATCTAATTGAGATTTTCAGAAGTTTAAATTAAGAATCATGATTCTGTCGAGTACTTTCCAAGCAAATCCTACCTTAATTTGTGAGAAATTGAGACATTTTGATCAATATTATAGATATCTAAATTAAATCATGTTGTATGTAAAAAAAGTTATGTAAATATATAAAATGATGTTCATTTTGTAATTTTCACAAAATCTTTAAACTTAATTTGACCGTTTGAGAACTTTTTGATCTAGGTGCCGACCTTTTCCGAATCTTGACTTGGTGTACGACGTTCGTGACAGAGGGATTTTTCTACGTAAAACACGAGTCATATCGATCCTAATAAGAGCCAATTACAGTCGGCGCGGGGGGGCCACCGGCCGGGGTGTTCCCATCTCGCACAGTGTGTGTGTGGAAGGGGGGGGGTGCAGGATCTCCCCCCCCGCCCGCACTTGAAAAACCTAATTCTGTAGACCCACAAGGGACAGGAAAACCTCAGAAATGGAGAAAGGTTTCCCAGCCTCTAAATCAAATGCTAATATCTCATTAATAACCTTAAAATCTTAAGGGTCTCCTTGATATGGAATAAAATGAGTTAAGATAAGTTATTCGCGAGTAAATAAATTATTCAATGTTGAGAGTCGAAATATATCATTTGAGATTAAATAGGGTTAAGACTTTTAATTTGAGATTAACTCATTCTAATTCTCTCACAAAAATATCGTATCTGACTCCGACTAGAATATATATCAAATTAAAATAAAATATAAAAATTTAAGAATAACTCACCTCGGATCTTCTTGTATCCTAATTCATCGTCAAAGTGGTCCTAAAGATCAAACGTCAGTCTGGAGGTAAGAGGAGACTGTCCTATGGATGCTACCCAAGTTCTAGCTATATGTTAAGTGATCGATCCTTCACTTAGACAGGGAAACAAGTAGAAAGACGCACTCTTAATTAACATATAGAAATGCGGCGAAGAAAGATGTTTCAATTGGGACTACATGATTTGAACGTGGACTAGCTACATGTATCTATTAAACAAAATAAGAATGGTAAAAAAACAAAATTATGATGATGAGATTAATCCATGTGCACAATATCTGCATTTGGTTCTCTAGAATATTCTAGTCGGAACTCCAAATGAGAGAAAGTAGACAAGCCTAAGTAAGACGATATAGTTAACAAGCCCTAGCCTTCGTATGTATACGAGAAATGCAATCCAACCATTTTAAGTACCCATGTCCATGTGTATCTAAAACAGATCACTCTAGTGCTACGTACGTGGGTATTAAAATGAAGAGGACATATACCCATATACATATGTACAAGAAACTGATATATATAAGATTTTCACAAAAAAGCGGATCAACCTTGGGAATTATTAAGAGGACATATATATGTGCATCAATTGTATCTAAAACTAGCTCGATCTAGTATCAATCATATGCACACATGCATTGGATAACATCTTATTCGAAACTGATTAATTAATTAACACACACACACACACACACACACACACACACACACACATATATATATATATATATATATATATATATATATATATATATATATATATATATAGGGGCCACGTATAATACACACTTACCTCCGTGATTCACGAAGATGCCCTCGCCTGCCATGATGATCATAACTAATACAATAGTGTCGTTAATTCCTTGTTGAAACTAGCCGCTAATCTCCCACATCTACGTCAAAAACCACGAAGCCGTGTTGGACAAGTCACATCGCCGTCGGGGGTTCTCGGCAAGCAGCCACCGCCACCGGGGGGGGGGAGAGAGAGAGAGAGCGCGGTAGCTTCCCCGCGAAGCTTCCCCCGGGGGGCGGATTGCGTGCGCCGGGCGTCTCCCCTACGGAAGTCCCATTCCCCCAACAAGCGACGGGTGGGTGGGGACAAACCCCCCATTGCGGTAGTCCCCCTCGAGCCTGTAGGTTAACATGCGCCACCCCAACGGAGACAAAAGATGCCGGAAGTCTACTGGGTTGGGGGAGGGGGGCGCATTGGGCCAAGTACGTGTTAGGAGCCACGAAGGGCTCAGGTTTAAAAGTACAGCTCACCGTGCGGTTGGGGTGGGTGGTGGGTCCATGGGATGTGGCAGCAGAATGAGACCGGTCGTTCGGCGACAAATCGCACAGTGCGGGTCTCTCTGGCTGTTGGTCTCCGTCATGAAATTTGTACAACTTTTACACGTCTGGACTTATTTTTCACTCTCGTACAGTATTAGGTCCTCAAAATTATATAAAGGCTCTAATTGATGTTTGACTCATGATAATTATCTAGTTTTTTGATAATCTGTTTAATCTAATTGAGAAAAAAAAGATAGACTTCTCGTGCGTCATTCGTTATGGGGAGAGCATCGTAGGAGCTTCCACTTGAACTAATGGTGCATTACAGATAACATATTAATAAGCACAATATTAGTAATTAATGTAGAGAGAGAACGCAGATAGAAAGAGAGAGAGAGGGAGGAAGAATGGAAAAGCATCGAGAGGGAAAATGTGAGGGGAGAGAGAGAGAGGGAGGGTCACTCTGCGCCACCATCACCCCCACCCATCAGCGTTAGGATTACTAATATCGCATTATTGATAACACATCACTGAAAACACATTATTGTTAATTAAGTCTATTCAATCGGACGTGGACCTAATTGCATTTAAATATAAGGTATCAACAATGCATTAATTATTAGTGATAAAAAGGAAGAGAAATGTGTGTGTATGTTGTGTGTGTGGGTGAGAGAGAGAGAGAGTTTTACATGACAAGGGGACAGGCCAATTAACCCCCATTAATTACATGATAATAGGATACATATAATCACACAATAATAAAACCAATACAATCAATCACACACGTATGTTCTTCCTTTAGGTCAACTTTGATAATCGAATTTAGGCTCCAACTGGATGCCGTATTCGCCAATTAGAGCTCAGTTTCGTCGGTATCACCGGCACTCGCCTTTGGTAAAACATCAAATATGTTACTCGAATAACTTGCAACATGAGGAAAAGTGAGGTTTTCTCGTTCGAGTGAGTTAGATAGAGTACACCATTTGCCTGGTTAAGACGAATGATGTATTCGCCCTAGACCCCAGTCGATTATCAAATTGACTCTTAAGAAAATCAAAGAGAGAGAGTCACTGGGAGCCGTCCATTGGGTGGAGGAAGAGAGAGAGAGAGAGCCGATGGATAGGGGTTTATGCAAAGTGAGAGATAATTGGGAGAGGGAGAGAGATCGAGAGAGGGAGAGAAAGAAAGAGAAAGGGGTAATTTGGGTTTTTTATTGAAGTGGCTTTGATAGAGATGCGACTCAAGGGCCTAGCAAATATATATAAGCCTTCCCATTAATAACGGACTACAGATTAAATGGATTTTCCGGAGGGATTGACAACTAAGTCACCCCCACTGTCAGGGACGTCGAAATATTTTTCCCTTTTATTGATCAAAAATTTCTTCTCTATGCAGTCCTAAAAATGTAAGATTTTGACGTCATATTATATACTCTCAAAATTTTTGTATTAATTGTGAAGTTCAGACAAAATCTATGTAGTTGTCTCTCCGATCAGCTGTTGTGAGGATATTATAAGATTACTCTCTCATGTTGTGAATAGAGTTCGTAAATCATAATGTTATCTTTAGTTATAAAATGACACACACACACACTCTCTGTCTCTTATGTTAGGTATAATTGCCATTTAATGATTCAGTTCTTGGGCACCAACTCGAATGTCCTTAAAAGCTAGAGTGACGTTGAAAGCTAGTTTCCATTTCATTAGTCATAATAGAGGTTATCTATGATGATTTTAAGGGTATTATGTCAAACATCATATATTCTAGGAATGCATATATATGCAAAAATGTTGTTAATAATACTCCCCCCTTTAATTATGCGGCGGGTCGTCTTAAGTGTGAAGACTCCAACAGTAATATTAGTAGCAGGGCCCCCCGTAGGTCTATTCGATAAAATTAGCTCCAGTTGACAAGAGACATCACGAAAACATAAAAACCGCAGCCTCTCAGCTGTGACGTCAACGAAGATTGGGTCGGCTTCTAAGAGTTTGACAAGCAATAGGTTATTTAGAATTCATATATGTGTGTGTGTGTGTGTGTGTGTGTGTGTGTGTGTGTGTGTGTGTCTGCGATAAAAACAATCGGTTAGAAAGTTAAAAGAATTAAAACGTAACGCAATTAATAATTTACGACTGATTTGTTGTTGTTCTTAAAAAAGAGAAATGATACTTAAATACTCTTGGTACGTAAGGTGCTTTGATAGTGTACGTACGCGCTCCCTTGGCATTACACTGGAGGTCATGAATGGGTTGGTGGCCGATCCAATGCCATAATGCTACAGATCACTTCCTCGATCATGTGGTGGCGATGTGGGGATCACTATAAAACAAACCTTTTAAAGACATTATACAAAAAGTATTGAGCCGGGTCATGCATGCTATCATTATCTTACTCGATGGGCAAGGAATTATGTTACCATGCGACGTACTATCTCTCACCCGACTTATTTGGAATTTTTATAAATAAATTGTTGTTAGTTTAAAGTGAAACGAATAAAAATATCAATCGTGAAAACGTATTAGGAAACGTATCACTATTTTAATTCATATTGTATAAATATATCGTCTGTTGAAAATATATTGTTGAAAATAATAAATATTAACAACAAATAATTAAATCTAAAACATAAATTAAGATTTTTAAGAAAATATAATCTTTTGGTCGAAGTGCGATGTCAATGAACTAAGAGAATTTATTGTCGACCGATGTGCGGTATTCGTGATAACGGTCTCCTAGAGATACGACAACCCCGGATAAGTAACACCCTCTCTCTCGTCGTTATATTCTCGAAGAGAGTCTTAGCGAATCTCAACCCAACTTTCAAGAACTCAGCACAAAGAAATAAAATTGTGAAGGAAAGAAAGTAAAAAAAAGAGTGGAAGAACTTTGACGTTGTTGGTCTTGGACTTGTATCTTTTTTGGGATGGCCAAGGGGCCCTATATATAGGCCTTTAGAATGTCTCCCCAACATTCACACGTTGATTGCCTCTCATAAATATTTTTAAGTTTTTTTTATTAGCTGTAACGTTTCAACGTTACATGTTTAATGAAAACGTTACATTGCAAATATCATTTCACGTGAACGTTGCAATGGTAACGTGTGTTAAGTTCGTTCACAATGTTAACGTCTGTTAAAAATTTTAAATCACCCATATTTAACATCATCATCGTCCGTTACCACATATGAATTTAACACTAATTAATCTTAACTAGATATGTAAAAAGATCAAAATAATCTTAGCTAAAATAAAATAAAATAAAAATATCATGTAACACCCTTGCCCTCCTTCCCTTCGGAATCCCCACCCTCCCTCTACTACCTCTCAACAGACCCACCCTCCCACGTATAAGACCTCATGTCGAACACCCCTCACCATGTCGGAACCCCCTCCCCCTTCCCCTGCAACCTCCCCTCTCCTTACCGTTGCAACCCCCCCTTCCGCTGCAACTCCCATGTCAAAACTTCCCCGGCCCCTCCCTCTGCTACCTCTCCTCCCTCCTGGAACCGCCCTCTCCTTGTCGCTGCCACCGCCTCTCCTTGCCAGAACCCCCTCCCCCCTACTGCTATAACCCCCTCCCCTTGTTGGAACTTGGAACCACCTTCCAACTATCGCTGCAACCCCTCCCCCAATCGAAAACACCTCTCCCTACCGTTGCAACCCCCCTGTCGAAAACCCCTTCCTCGTGACTTACTTGGCAATCGGGGGCTTCACAAAAGAGGTGGCCTTAGACTATGTTGGTTCTTCCGCTAGCAGATATGTGCGATTGAAGGTCAAATTGATGGTGTACGGGAACCAACACTTCCTGTTAGCATCTGTCATGGCCTCGTCGACATTGACAATGCCCTCTTCTCGCTTCTCGATGGAGCCAGCTTTAGCTCCCTCTCCTTGGCCCCCGTTTGGTATGGGGTTAGAGCGGAGATATCCCCGCTCTAATCCCATTCTATGTTTGGTATGGTTAAAACGGACGGGGATAAGCCGGGTTAAGGGAAATAAGGTTAACCCCGATTTTGGAGTTGGAAACGAGGATAAGTCATTCCAACCTTGGTGGGGACACCGGGCCCACTACCGGGCCCAATGCTCGGAGCCGACGCCGCACCGCCACTACACCAGCTTATGGCTCGGAGATCTGACTTCTTGAAGACTCGGCGTATTTGTGTGTATTGAGTGATACACGTATTTGTACGTATTTGTGTGCATTCGTCTTATTAGACTAGTCAAATAACATGTGTGTATTTTGTGTATTTTATTTGGTTAAAACCCACAAGTCAAAAGTGGGTGGGTGGGCTTTATTTTATTAGGCTAAGATATATATGCAAATAAGGGAAATTATGAAGGTATGTGTGTAATGAGCCTTCCCTATAAATAGGGGGCTAAGAAGTGTTTTACGTATGAATGATGAATTGAAGAAATTAAGATTGTTGTACGTGAGAGAGCTCCTCTCTTGTGCTATTCCCTTCTCTCTTTCTCATTTTGTGAGTTTGAGTGTGTCGTCCGGTGTGAGACCGTCTGGCGTGAGGCCGAGCTGCGCGAGGTAGCAAGTTATCCGTTCCCGTTCGTGATTCCGGAGTTGCCGTCGATCTATTTCCACGTTGCCGCGGCGTCAGATTTGGTATCAGAGCCCAACAACGGCGTCTCCGTCAACCCCGACACCGGCATCGTCTCTTCCCCTCTCTCTCGGTTGTTAGAAGTGAGAGAAAAAAAGAGAAGAGAAAAAAAATTTAAAGCAGAAGCTCACGGTTGAGAGAAAGGAAGAGAAATAGAGAAAAAATAAAAAAAAACTTTTTTTTTCTGTTCGCAGCGGCACGGTCCTCGTTGCCCGTGCCCATTTCAAAAAAAGCCAGAGGCCGCAACGGCCAAGCCCGCCAGCGCGCAGCCCGCCCGCCGCCGCAGCAGCGCGTCGGCCGCCGCCGCAGTGCGCTCGCCGCCGCCGCAGCGCGCCTACCCGCCTTCTGCACCCGGCCGCCCCTCGCCTGGCCACACCCGCCCGCGCCCGCTCTCGGGGCCTGCGCCCGTCCCGCGCCCGCCTGTGACCTCATCGGCCCCGCCCGCCCTACCGCGTGGCAACACGCCAGCGCGCCGGCGTGCGCCCGCCGACGCGTGCGCCCGCCGACGCGTGCGCCCGCCCGCCCCGGTGTTGACCCGCCGGTCGCGTGAGGCACGTGTGGCAGGAAAACCGAGAGAAAAGGTCAAAAAAGGGTAGGTAAAGTTTGAAAAAAAAGTGTCCGAAGAAAAAAAAGGGGGTTTGAAAAAAAGTGAATAAAAATAGAAAAGTCAAAAAAAGAAGGTTATAGTTTGTTGACATATATATATATACTCTCGATTAGCTTATTGTTTCTTGTGGCACCCGAGTCCACTACTACGGCTCGACCCGTGTCCGAGTCGCCCGGCTGCCGACAGAAGACCCGTAAATTACGGAACGTGGGTACCCGAGAGTCTCCCGGCGCGGAGAAAATTTTAAATTGATTTGTTCCCCTGCGCGGGAAATTTTAAGCGGTTTGTAATAATTAAATCCTCCCTGCGCGGAGTGAATTCATTGTAAACGTGAAGCATCGTCGACGCCGTGCGGACACGCACGTCCTCGCTCGCCTTCGTCTCCGGTCGGAGTTAGACTTTTCAGTCTAGCTAGGTGCGTGCTCCCCTCGCTTACTTATTTAGTATCTTTTCAATTGCCGCGCGACGAAGTGAGAGAGAGCCCGATCCATGCAGCCAGTCTCTTGAGTGCATCGCTGTGAACGGAAAGCGGGAGCTTGTATGCACCTATCCTTAAGGCCCTAGACTGTCACATTAGGGCACCCTAATTGTCAGGAGGTAGTTCCACAACTACTCCGCCTACGAGCGAGCAACTCTCCCTGACCAGTCACTTCAAACTTGGCCCTTTGTCTATTTAGCCAACAAATTCGGGTCTATAGCTTGCTAATTATCGGTCCCAAGACTGCATCATTTAGGTCCGAGGTCGTGCATGCCACATTGGTCTATGAATTCATCCGGCCGCCTAGAGCGCCCCTCAACGCTACCCATGGATCAAGAGAGCGTGACTGCTATGCTAGTCCAGCTCGAGCACAATCTCGTGGCCCACTTTGAAGAATCCATAGGCCAACTACGGACGGAACTCGATAAGAGGATCTGAGCCTTAGAGGATCGACTGAAGGGAGAGGAAGGAAGAGTGAATGGCCACGACAATCCCGTAGCCAATCCTAGGGAGGAAAGAGAGCAAGCCCGCCAAAATCAGGCTCCCCAAGGTAGAGAGCAAGAGGCCCGTGCGTCTCAAGAGAGAGACCGCGACGAGGAGGATACCATCTTACGGAACGTCAAGATTGACGCTCCGAGTTTTGATGGGTCCCTCAATCCCGCTACATACCTTGATTGGGAGACCGGGATGGACCAATATTTTGATTGGCATCGCCGCATGACCCCTATTACAAGGGTGAGGTTTGCTAAAATGAAACTCCTGGGTCAAGCCAAAACCTACTGATGTAACGTTAAAAATCTCCTAGCAAGGAGACGAGAGGAACCCATAAGCACGTGGGAGGAAATGAAGGAGAAACTGAGGGAGAAGTATCTGCCACCTTCCTACCATCAGCGTCTTTTAGACCAATGACAGAAACTCACCCAAGATGAAAAGTTTGTAGACGAGTACATCACCAAATTTGATGACTTCTTCCTTCGGAGTCGAGTCATGGAGGATGCCTCTGTCACTCTCTCACGGTTTAGGGCTGGCCTACACGAGAGCATACAACGAGAGTTCCTACGGGAAGTTAACACTCTCGAGAACGCCTATCAGGTTGCTCGGGATGTCGAGCGGTTTCAAAGGGTGATCCCACCTCGAGTCTCCACCTACCGCCAACCCGAGTCCCGAAACCCC
Source organism: Amorphophallus konjac (assembly GCA_022559845.1). Lineage (NCBI taxonomy): Eukaryota > Viridiplantae > Streptophyta > Magnoliopsida > Alismatales > Araceae > Amorphophallus > Amorphophallus konjac. The sequence goes on from CM040125.1 coordinate 19,197,969, forward strand.
ATGGTACGCTATTCTGAGAGGCCTGGCCCCTCCACCTCCTATGTCCCTACCGCTACCCCCCTTCGGGCCGTTGCCCCTACCGTTCCTTTCACAAGGAACCCCTTACCTGCACCCACTGCTGTGCCCAGGCTGGAGTATACTCCGCCAACTGAGAGGAGAGATGACAAGGGAAATGGAGTCATCCCTAGCACCTCCCAACCAGTCCCTGTCTCGGGAGTTCGTTACTTTAGGTGCCATAACCTAGGACACATTGCCTCCAACTACCCCACCCGAGCCTTAGTCATCACCGACCCCCAGTCTGTGGAGCTTCCACCTCAGGAAGGAGAAGCCATTGAGAGATACGAGACTGATCCTGACCTCATCGCCCAATTTGAGGAAATGGATGCAGGGTATGATGGAACGCATGTCGAGTACATGCAAGTGGGAGATATTACCGAAAGTTCGAATCAGGGAAGACTGGGTGTAGTTCGCTACATCCTTACCCACCCCCAAGAGGATGACTGGCGTCGAACCTCCATCTTCCAAACATACATTATGGTAAAATCCCAACCCTGCAAGGTGATTTTTGACAACGGGAGCTGTATCAATGCAGTCTCTTCAGACTTTGTCTAGGTCTACCTACCCATCCTCATCCGAGGCCATACAACGTGACTTGGGTTGACGACACGTCTATCCTAGTCACCACTACATGTGTCATTCCCATCCAATTCCAGTCCTATCAAGGACAGATTTTGTGCGATGTAGTGCCAATGAAGGTCGGTAGCATCATCCTAGGACGACCGTAGATCTATGATGTAAACCTTACTACATTCGGTCGGTCCAATCAGTGTTCCTTCTCACACAATAGGAAGAGAATACAGCTATACCCGGCACCTCCTGATGAGGGCATCCCTTGCCCCTCCACTCTTTTTCCAGACTCGGATTGTTCGACGGCAAGCACCATTATATTTGTCATGTATTTTTGAGACTAGTCATGTAATCTTCACATTTTCTTTGAGTCATTATCATGTAATTTTCCCTTTATTTTGAGTCATGTACCTAGGTAGTTGAGTCATTTTCCTAAGTATTGAGTCATTATGTTGGTTAGATATGTTAATGGGCCCAATCCATTGGGCTAGGCCCAGGGGCGCCCCTCCCTTGGACTGTGTGGTCTTTAGTTAGTTTGTCAGGGTCAGTTTGGTCTTAGGAAAATTATGGAGTCTATAAATACCCCACCTCTCTCTCATTTGTAACAACTTTTGATGAATATTGAAAAGTATTTGCCATCTCCCTCTCAATATCTCCCTCTCTCTCTCTCTCTCTTACTATCACTCTCTCTAAGTGGGTTGTACCCCCTCTCTCTCTCTCCTCCCCACCCCAATTTCGAAATTCACTCTCTCTCCTCCCCATTCACCCCTCATTAAGGCCCCTTCCCCTTCCCCATGCACTCATTCAACTCCCCCTCCAACCCCTAGGTGGAAACCCCTTCTCCTAGGCACCTTTCCACTTTCCAAAGCACCCCACCACCTTCCCAAGGCTGAATTAACCCCTCCCAAAGCCCAAATTCGAATTTCCCTCTCCCTAGGGCTGTGCCCCTCCATCTCCCCCACCCCCAAGCTCCCAAATTCGTCCCCCACCTCCCCTTGGTCAAACCAAGTTCACCCCCCCTCTCCCTTGCTCTCCCCTTGCACATCTCCTCATTCTATCTCTGTTTCAGGCAGCAGAACTACAACGAGTTGCAGAAGCAGCCACGACCGTTACTTGAAGATTCAAGTAGCAAGGCCTACATCTCTGGAAAGGTCTTCCAGAGAGCTTTCCAGGCGAGGTGGTTTCGTCAGCATCCGAGCTCCGAGCAGTCCGCAGCATCCATTCTCCCTCGACTGCGCAGGAGACCCCAGGCAAGGAACTAGAACGTGATTGGAAGCTCAACCACGGCAAACCCTTTGGGATTCAGATCAAGTGTTCTTCAGAAGAAATCTTCCCTCTCAAGTCCTCTTTAATCCTCAAGAAGCAGAGCTGCATTTGGATATCGGCATCAGAAGTTACGAATTTTCTACTCCAAGGCATCAGGTCAGTTTTCAGGAGCCAGAACCGACATCCCTCTGCTCATCTGTTCGTCCCGGTATACTCCAACATCTGCCGACATCGCCGTCAAGTCCGAAAGAAAGAAGACTTGACCACGGTTCCAACGGTTCAAGTCTCGCCTCAATCAGAGCTCGGTAGCAATCGTGGCACCCCCTGCATCCAGTCACATGGTTCTGCACCAGACAGAGGCAGAACCAACCATCCCGGTTCCAGACTCTGCCACAGCCAGCTCGTGAAGGCTCTGAGCACCATTTTTGGAGGGGAGAAACTACTTCCAGCTAGCTGCCACCTCCAAGAAGAAGGGACTCAATCGACCTCTGGAACCCTCTGTTCCAATTTTCTTCGTCGGAGAGGGCAGACTGCCCCTGTGGTCCCAGGTTAGATCAGTCTTCATTTCTCCGGTCACTCCTCTCTCCACTGACATCGGATTGCATCCCCGTCAACTCCTGCTCGAAGCTACTCCGACCAAGTTCGCGTCACCGCTAGTTTCATTCCAATCGGAGTCCGGGAGAGCCCACAGTGACTTCTGCAACCTACTGCTTCAGCCCGATACCAGCCAGAGACCAGACGGTGGTGTCCTGTTCCAGTCGCCGGTGCAGTCAGCCCCGAGACTCAAAGCTTCCCCAAAAATTCAAGCTTCATCCCCTGTCAGCTGAGGAACTTTTGGCAGTGGTTTCGTCAAGTTTGGAGCCCCGTGGAGCCCGTGGCAGTGTCAACAGCGACACCCTATCCTACAGACCTGCAGATTGGCAGAACCGGCGGACTCGGAAGATCGGCTTTTCCTTTGCATAAAACCCCACCCCGCTTGGCCGGCTGAAGGCCCCTCCCTGCGTGGAGGTTCAAGCTACATCGCCGCGGCGATCGGGTGTATACCCTCGCCTCCCGGCTCGCCCTCGTCTCCGGCCGGAGTCGGCGTCTTCACGCCGGCTAGGTGAGCCTCAGTCCCTCTCTTGCTTGGTTTAATCACTTGCTTAGCTTAGTATTATTGCTAGTACTGCGTCGGACGGAGAGTGAGAGCTCGGCCCAACTTGCTAGTTCCGTGAGTGACCACCGCGGGCGAGTTGAGAGTGAACCCACTAAACCCACACCCTTGGTGTGCTGGCCGCCCATGGTTTGGGCATCCTAGGCCCATTTGGGGTTCTCCACAATCTAGCCAACCATTGGAGCTTCATGGTCCCGTCTCGGACCCTCTCCCACATCGCTTAGTTGCCAACGGGCACAAGTGTGCACCAAACGGGTGAGTTCGCTAGTGTGAGTCCGCTGCTCAACTTGAATGCTTGAAAATAGGTCCAAGGTTCGGTGTCACATCAAGTGGTATCAGAGCAAGTTCACAACTTGTCTCTATCAAGTTGGTCCTAGGGCATGTCTAAGCATTTAGAGTCTTCAAATGCATCACTCTTGTCCCCTAATATGGCCACCTCATATCGACCTTACCAATCGGCCCACTCCATAAGTCCAAGTCACCAAAAGATGCCTACCACTAACACCCATAACTTCCCGGGCCATATCAACTACTTCATGAAAGCCTTGACCTATGCCAATGAGCGGCTTGATAACATATCGGGCCGACTCGACCAACTTGGAAAAAATAGGCCCGCCCCAAGGACGGACGATAGGATGGCCCCTTTCTCACTTCCCACCTTTGATGGGACCTCTCCTAGCAAATATTTAGATTGGGAAGCTACAATGGACCAATACTTCAATTGGTATCATATTTCCAAGGATGAAAAAGCATGGGTTGCCAAAATGCAACTAACCAAAAGGGCTCAAACTCATTGGTGTAAAATTGAGGGCTTAAGGATAATTAGACGGGAAGCTCCCCTCACCACATGGGAGGACATGAAGGATCAACTAAGGGCTAGATATGTGTCCCCTTCTCACTCGGATCACCAAAACCCAAGGAGCACTCCCACTCCTCCCACCCCACCCGTCCAAACCCTTATCACTAAAACCCAAGTACCTAAGACCTCCACCTCCCCACCTAACCCCATGAGGTCCCCCACACCCCAACCAAAACCCCCTTCCCTAACCTACACTAGTCAAGCCCCTTTAGCCCCCACTTCCACCCCAAATGATCCCAAGGGCAAGAGACCCCTAACCGACCCAATTCCCTCCATGGTGACCACCACTCATCCAACCCTCACCATTAAAAACCATGTGGACACCATGTCCACCCCTCCACCAAGGCCCATAATGGCCACCACCCCAAAACCCAAAACCCCTCACCCAACCCACCTCCCACTTCCTACACCAATCTTTCCCCAACCTAGGCCTCCTCTACTTCCCCTTCCTAGCCCAACCCAAGCCCATGCTTATTCACCACCCCGGGAGTGTCATACGCTAGCTATCACCAAACCACCCACCATAGATCCCCCTACTCCATTAGCAATAGAAGTTGCAACCCCCACACCCACCCAAGTGGAAAAAGATGCCCCTCCGGATCCACCTCCCAACATAGAGGAAATCCAAAGGCCAAACAACTCACACACCCCTAGCCTAGATCCTCTAGAGACACCCAACCTCACCATAGATAAGTCCATACTCCAATGGCTCAAGAAAAGTCTCACCATTCCTAGTTCACAACCATGCCACCTACCTATGGGATATCAATCTCAAATCATTCCCATTCAGCCACATGTCACTTATCAAACTTCCTATTGTGTGGAAGATTTGGGAGACTTAGTGAACTACCTACATGGGCAAATTCACTTGACCAATATGCTAGCCATGAGGCCGCCCGAAACTAACACCATTAGCCTAGCATATCCCACAATTGGCTCCATCACTTCCATCTATACTAATGGCCAAGTTACTAGTGAGATCATCCTCCTTCTTCCCATGGAGGAAGAACCTATCATAGTCTACTCCCCAACCATTGAGATCCCAAGTGCTTTGATTGGCCAACCCATTAGCAACCTTGGCCCAATTATCTTGGAGGAGGATGACTCACCATTTGAGGTCCTTAAGAACACGGAGTACCCCTACCTAGGTGACCCTTACCATGATCCCTTTGACCCTTTTCTATGGGAGCCTAAATCTCCATGTGACCCTCTCCCCCTATTCACCACTCACCTCACCCTACCCATACCACCCATGTTGACCCAAACTCCTCCCTTCCTGGAATCGGGTTACACCATGAGAGCATTGACCTTAGACAACAAACACCTCGGGATTGAGGAAATGACCCACCCTATATCCACCTACCTAGATCCCTTCGACCCTTTTGAGTGGAAGCTCAAAGACCACCCCACCATCCCACATAAGGAAGTCATCTTTGGGAAAGGAGTTCATATGTCTTGGCACATCACACCGCTTGGCATGATTAGTCCGTCGGGTACATTCATCCATATCACCCACATGTCAAGAAGAAAATATGAGTGGTCAATATTTGGTTGTCATGGTCCACCATCATTCATCATAAATCTCAAGCATGTTAGGAGCATTCATGGATGTTCGGATCCTCCAACATTCATCACACTCACTCACAAGAGGGACACCTATGGATGCCCTGGTCCTCCCAAATCCTTCAAAGTCTTCATACCATCAATGCATGATAGGTCTATATGTGGTTGTCCTGGACCCCCTTTGCATACCATACATTGTCAACTCACACCGCGTCATAGTACATGGCATATGCATTCAAGCAAGTATCAAGCAACAAGCGGTGAGATTCACAACAAGCGAGCAAAAACTCGTGAGCGCCACTTGGAATTCCAAGTTGGTAACTTGACGATGATGACTTTGGAGTGGCTCTACCCTAGGGTCACCTCCAAATTGAGGGCACGAGGACTTGGACCTTGCCAAGTTCTGAGTGACTTTTGGCAACCCGGCTTATGGGTTGAACTTTCAAAAGAGTTTTGGGATTCTCCCCATTTCTCATGTGGCGGATCTAGCACCCTATAAGGGCACCGCGGTGGATCCTAGTGAGTGCCTCCAGCTTACACCTACCCTTGTGAGAGACACCCTCGGAGTGCCACCACAAATAGCCTGAGAGCCCGACGTGAGCACACAGCGGCAATACTAGGCAAGCAAGATCCCATCACCAGCATGAGGGTATGACCGAGTCACTTTGTCGACTGAAGCACCGTTCCCCGACTAGAGTCGCGGGTTGAGTATGGAGATCGTGGATCGCCCCGAGCTGCAGTTCGATGCACTACTTCCCTGGTGGACCCATACTCGACGGAGTCGAGTTTTCCCCACCCCGGGGGTATGATGAGGGCATCCCTTGCCCCTCCACTCTTTTTCCAGACTCGGATTGTTCGACGGCAAGCACCATTATATTTGTCATGTATTTTTGAGACTAGTCATGTAATCTTCACATTTTCTTTGAGTCATTATCATGTAATTTTCCCTTTATTTTGAGTCATGTACCTAGGTAGTTGAGTCATTTTCCTAAGTATTGAGTCATTATGTTGGTTAGATAGGTTAATGGGCCCAATCCATTGGGCTAGGCCCAGGGGCGCCCCTCCCTTGGACTGTGTGGTCTTTAGTTAGTTTGTCAGGGTCAGTTTGGTCTTAGGAAAATTATGGAGTCTATAAATACCCCACCTCTATCTCATTTGTAACAACTTTTGATGAATATTGAAAAGCATTTGCCATCTCCCTCTCAATATCTCCCTCTCTCTCTCTCTCTCTTACTATCACTCTCTCTAAGTGGGTTGTACCCCCTCTCTCTCTCTCCTCCCCACCCCAATTTCGAAATTCACTCTCTCTCCTCCCCATTCACCCCTCATTAAGGCCCCTTCCCCTTCCCCATGCACTCATTCAACTCCCCCTCCAACCCCTAGGTGGAAACCCCTTCTCCTAGGCACCTTTCCACTTTCCAAAGCACCCCACCACCTTCCCAAGGCTGAATTAACCCCTCCCAAAGCCCAAATTCGAATTTCCCTCTCCCTAGGGCTGTGCCCCTCCATCTCCCCCACCCCCAAGCTCCCAAATTCGTCCCCCACCTCCCCTTGGTCAAACCAAGTTCACCCCCCCTCTCCCTTGCTCTCCCCTTGCACATCTCCTCATTCTATCTCTGTTTCAGGCAGCAGAACTACAACGAGTTGCAGAAGCAGCCACGACCGTTACTTGAAGATTCAAGTAGCAAGGCCTACATCTCTGGAAAGGTCTTCCAGAGAGCTTTCCAGGCGAGGCGGTTTCGTCAGCATCCGAGCTCCGAGCAGTCCGCAGCATCCATTCTCCCTCGACTGCGCAGGAGACCCCAGGCAAGGAACTAGAACGTGATTGGAAGCTCAACCACGGCAAACCCTTTGGGATTCAGATCAAGTGTTCTTCAGAAGAAATCTTCCCTCTCAAGTCCTCTTTAATCCTCAAGAAGCAGAGCTGCATTTGGATATCGGCATCAGAAGTTACGAATTTTCTACTCCAAGGCATCAGGTCAGTTTTCAGGAGCCAGAACCGACATCCCTCTGCTCATCTGTTCGTCCCGGTATACTCCAACATCTGCCGACATCGCCGTCAAGTCCGAAAGAAAGAAGACTTGACCACGGTTCCAACGGTTCAAGTCTCGCCTCAATCAGAGCTCGGTAGCAATCGTGGCACCCCCTGCATCCAGTCACATGGTTCTGCACCAGACAGAGGCAGAACCAACCATCCCGGTTCCAGACTCTGCCACAGCCAGCTCGTGAAGGCTCTGAGCACCATTTTTGGAGGGGAGAAACTACTTCCAGCTAGCTGCCACCTCCAAGAAGAAGGGACTCAATCGACCTCTGGAACCCTCTGTTCCAATTTTCTTCGTCGGAGAGGGCAGACTGCCCCTGTGGTCCCAGGTTAGATCAGTCTTCATTTCTCCGGTCACTCCTCTCTCCACTGACATCGGATTGCATCCCCGTCAACTCCTGCTCGAAGCTACTCCGACCAAGTTCGCGTCACCGCTAGTTTCATTCCAATCGGAGTCCGGGAGAGCCCACAGTGACTTCTGCAACCTACTGCTTCAGCCCGATACCAGCCAGAGACCAGACGGTGGTGTCCTGTTCCAGTCGCCGGTGCAGTCAGCCCCGAGACTCAAAGCTTCCCCAAAAATTCAAGCTTCATCCCCTGTCAGCTGAGGAACTTTTGGCAGTGGTTTCGTCAAGTTTGGAGCCCCGTGGAGCCCGTGGCAGTGTCAACAGCGACACCCTATCCTGCAGACCTGCAGATTGGCAGAACCGGCGGACTCGGAAGATCGGCTTTTCCTTTGCATAAAACCCCACCCCGCTTGGCCGGCTGAAGGCCCCTCCCTGCGTGGAGGTTCAAGCTACATCGCCGCGGCGATCGGGTGTATACCCTCGCCTCCCGGCTCGCCCTCGTCTCCGGCCGGAGTCGGCGTCTTCACGCCGGCTAGGTGAGCCTCAGTCCCTCTCTTGCTTGGTTTAATCACTTGCTTAGCTTAGTATTATTGCTAGTACTGCGTCGGACGGAGAGTGAGAGCTCGGCCCAACTTGCTAGTTCCGTGAGTGACCACCGCGGGCGAGTTGAGAGTGAACCCACTAAACCCACACCCTTGGTGTGCTGGCCGCCCATGGTTTGGGCATCCTAGGCCCATTTGGGGTTCTCCACAATCTAGCCAACCATTGGAGCTTCATGGTCCCGTCTCGGACCCTCTCCCACATCGCTTAGTTGCCAACGGGCACAAGTGTGCACCAAACGGGTGAGTTCGCTAGTGTGAGTCCGCTGCTCAACTTGAATGCTTGAAAATAGGTCCAAGGTTCGGTGTCACATCACCTCCAAAGGTGACCCCGGAAAAGAGTTCCACCTCCACCCCCATTGGAACCCCCAAGGTTCAAGAGAGTCCTCGGACTCCCACTGAAGGGAAACTTCTCATTCCCTCTCCTCCTACACCTGTCACACCCATTCCTAAAGCCCCTAAAGTTGGTTATGACCTGATTAGGCGCCTTAACTTCATAGGTGTCTGTGAGCTGAATAGGGAGGTTGCGGAGGGTGCCCCTGTCTGGGCTGTTGTTGTCACCATCACCCCCGAGGAGTCCCGAGTCTCAGTCCCACCCGAGGTCCAGGCCATTCTGCAGGACTTCCCAGATATTTTCCCAGAGGACTTGCCCTCTAGACTCCCTCCCATGCGTGACATTCAACACGCTATTGATCTTGTCCCCGGGTCCACCCTACCCAACCTTCCCCATTACCGATTGAACCCAAAGGAGCATGCTAAGCTCCAAAGGATTGTCGAGGACCTTATCCAAAAAAGTTTCCTCAGGGTAAGCAAGAGTCCATGTGTTGTCCCTGCCTTGCTCACACCCAAGAGAGGATGGCACCTGGCGGATGTGTGTTGACAGCCGCGCCATCAATAAGATCACTGTCAAGTATAGGTTTCCTATTCCCCGTCTTGATGACATGCTTGACATGATGAGTGGAGCCACCATCTTTTCCAAAATTGACTTGAAAAGTGGCTACCACAAGGTCCGGATTCGACTAGGGGATGAGTGGAAGACAGCCTTCAAAATAAAAGAAGGTCTGTATGAGTGGCTCGTCATGCCGTTTGGGCTATCCAATGCCCCCAGCACATTCATGCGGCTTATGACGGAAATTCTTCGACCCCTCATTGGTCGCTTTGTTGTCGTCTACTTTGACGACATTCTCATCTATAGCCACAACCCTCAGTACCACATCCATCATTTGAGGGAAGTCTGCGAGACTTTGAGGAGAGAAACTCTGTTTACCAATCTCAAGAAATGTGAATTCATGACAGACCGGGTCACTTTCCTTGGATTTGTGGTATCGAGTCAAGGAGTGTCTGTGGACCAATCTAAGGTCCAAGCCTTAGTAGACTGGCCAGAGCCCCAGAATGTCCATGACGTTCGAAGCTTCCATGGGCTAGCCACTTTCTACAGACGCTTCATTCAGGGTTTTAGCACCATTATGGCACCCATTACGGATTGTATCTGTAAGGGAAATTTTGAGTGGACCAAAGCCGTCTCACAGGCTTTTAGTGTCATAAAGGAGCTCATGACCAAAGCCCATGTCCTCCACCTGCCAGACTTTTCTAAAGTCTTCGAGATATCTTGTGATGCATCTGGCGTAGGAATAGGAGTGCTCAGCCAGGAAAGCCACCCCGTGACTTATTTAAGTGAGAAGCTTTCTGATGCAAAGCTTCGTTACTCCATCTATGATAAAGATTTTTATGCCGTGGTCCAAGCCCTCAAACACTGGAGACACTATCTCTTATCACAAGAGTTTGTCTTATACTCGGACCACGAGACTTAGAAATTTCTTACCTCACAGAAGGGCTTGAACCCGAGGCATGGTCGGTGGGTAGAACTCCTCCAGTCTTTCACATTTGTCCTAAAGCATAAGGCTGGAAAGGAAAATAAGGTGGCCGACGCCTTGAGTCGAAGGATCTCCCTTCTTTCCACTGTTCAGGTAGAGGTCACAGGATTTGACCGCACGAAAGAACTCTACGGAGAGTGTCCTGATTTTGGCCCTGCCTACTCTGCTCTGTCCGCTGGACTATCGACAGCCTTTTCTGACTATCTACTTCAGGATGGTTTTCTATTTCGAGAGTAGCAACTCTGTGTCCCGAGGACTTCTGTTCGGGACTTCCTGATTTGGGAAGTGCATACTGGAGGTCTTGTTGGTCACTTTGGCCGCAACAAGACCATCCATTATGTGGAGGAGCATTTCTATTGGCCTGGCCTGAAGAAAGATGTGGCCAAGATTGTAGCCCAGTGTAGGACATGCACAATGGCCAAACATGTCAAACAGAATACTGGTCTCTACACTCCTCTCCCCGTTCCTGATCGACCATGGGTTGATGTGAGTATGGATTTTATCCTTGGTTTATCTCGCACTGCTCACAAGCATGATTCCATCTTTGTTGTTGTTGATAGATTCTCTAAGATGGCCTATTTCATTGCATGTTCCAAAACATCTGATGCATCTAGAGTAGCCCACTTATTCTTTGATGAAGTCGTGCGTCTATATGGTCTCCCCCAAACTATCGTGTCTGACCGAGATGTCCGGTTCACTAGTTACTTCTGGAAGACACTTTGGCACCTAGTTGGCACCAAACTCAAATTCTCCACTGCCTATCACCCACAAACCGATGGGCAAACAGAGGTCGTCAATAAGAGTTAGGGAATCTCTTGAGGTGTCTTGTCGGGGAACATTCTGGCACTCGGGATCTTCTCTTGCCTAGAGTCGAATTTACATACAACAGTTCGGTCAATCGGTCCATAGGTATGAGTCCCTTTGAAGTCGTGCATGGCTACAAACCTAGAAAACCTGTGGATCTCATTCCTCTTCCCCTCGAGTCTAGAGTGTCCAAATCAGCTGAGGAGTTTGCGCATCATGTCAAGAGTCTGCATGAGTCGATTAGTAAGCAAATCAACATCAGTAATGAGACCTATAAAAAGTTGGTTGAGTCGCATAGGCGTCACCATGAATTTCAAGAAGGTGACTTGGTTATGGTACGGGTCTGACCCGAACGACTCCCCTCGGGAGCCGTTAAAAAGTTGCAAGCCCATAGTGATGGTCCCTTCCCAATCTTGCGGAAGGTTGGCTCCAATGCTTATGTTGTGGACTTACCTCCCGAATATGGGATTAGCTCGACTTTTAATGTTGCAGACCTAGTGGCCTACAAGGAACCCACAACGATTCCTAGTGACCCTTTCGAGCCTTCTCCTCCCATTGAGAGTGAGCCCACCCCTGTGCGTCCCACAGCCTCGAGAGTCCCGCGCGAGCACATTGAGAGGATACTGGATGAGCAGGTGACCACTACACGGAGCAGGGTGTACCCGCGCTACCTTGTCCGCTGACGGGACCGTCCACCATCAGATGATTCCTGGATCAGCCGGGAAGATCTCCAGCGCCTCGATCCAGATCTTCTGGAACACTGCCATAGCAGTGTCCCCCCTTACTCGACGGAGTAGAGTTCCAGCCGCCCCGGGAGGGTTGGTGGGGACACCGGGCCCACTGCCGGGTCCAATGCTTGGAGCCGACGCCGCACCGCCACTGCACAGAGCTTATGGCTCGGAGATCCGACTTCCTGAAGACTCGGCGTATTTGTATGTATTGAGTGATACACGTATTTGTACGTATTTGTGTGCATTCGTCTTATTAGACTAGTCAAATAACATGTGTGTATTTTATATATTTTATTTGGTTAAAACTCACAAGTCAAAACTGGGTGGGTGGACTTTGTTTTATTAGGTTAGGATATATATGCAAATAAGGGAAATTATAAAGATATGTGTGTAATGGGCCTTCCCTATAAATAGGAGGCTAAGGAGTGTGTTACGTATGAATAATGAATTGAAGAAAGATTGTTGTACGTGAGAGAGCTCCTCTCTTGTGCTATTCCCTTCCCTCTTTCTCATTTTGTGAGTTTGAGTGTGTCGCCCAGTGTGAGACCGTCCGGCGTGAGGCCGAGCTACGCAAGGTAGCAAGTTATCCGTTCCCGTTCGTGATTTCGAAGTTGTCGTCGATCTATTTCCACGTCGCCGCCGCGTCAAACCTTTTGTTGGAATGACTTATCCCCATTTTTATAACCCCATTTCACTCTTTGTGTACCAAACGTACATGAGAATAAGACTAGACATAAATTATCCTAGAATGACTTGCACCTATTCTCCTTAAAATTTATCCCGATACCAAACAGCACCTTGGAGTCCAGCCCCCCGGAGACCTTCAATTTCGGTGAGCCGTTCTCCCCCTCCATCGACATCTTCACCCGACATGATTCTCCTCACAGTGAGACCCACTGGATTGATTGAGAACTCCAATTTCCTCATCCCCTCCTCTCTCTCTCTCTCTTTGAGTCATCAAGGGTATTTTAGTCATTTCACATTCAACTAATGAAAATAATAATATAATATTCACCTTCAAATGGACGAAAGTTAATCGCGATGACATATTTACACAATATGGATTAAAATAGTGATACACTTGTTAATGTATTTTCAGAAAAAAAAAATTCATTTCACTTTTAATAATAGTATATTAGTTAAATTCTCTTTTTATTTTCTTTAATTGTGATTTATTAGGCTGGTACATTAAAGGGGGTGACTTTTCTACCGTAAGTTGTGGTTAAGGGCACGTTTGCGAACGCCCGAGGCTTACAGCTTCGGGTAAAAATCCTTTAACCTGACAGATATACGTCGCTATCAAAATTAGTAATGATTAAAAATTCCCATAATCTTCTTATAACCTGCTTCTGAGGATTCTCCCTATCTAACAAGTTTTGTGTCACAGCTCAAAAACCCAAATGCATTTATTCACGCTCAAAAATCCAGACAAGCATGGACGTTTGAAAAAAATTAAAAGTTGTCAGAAAATTAATGGGGTGTTTGGTTGCTCTTTTCTACCTCTTTTTTCTCTCAAATTTAAAAAAAAGAGTAAGAGACATTCTAACCCCGTTTGATGTTTCTTTCCTAAATTTTAGGGAGAGGATCTCATCCCATGTAAACCTTCCTAAAAAAAAATAAGTCTAGACAAATTTTTTTTATTAACAATTTTTTTTTAAAAAACACCCACGTCTCGGGACTTCCCCCTCCCTTCCACTCGCGACCCCCCTCCCCCTCCCCTCCCTTCCCTCTCCCTCCCTCCGGCTCCCCCCCTCCCATACGCGGCCCCACTCTCCGGCGTCCCCTCCCCCCATCTCCCCCGTGGCATCCCCCCTCCTCCTCTCCCCTCCCCCCTGCGGCCCCCCCTCCCCTGTCGCCGGCCTACTCCCCTGATGGGAATCGACGCCGAACATGTATATTTTATTTTGCATTTGTGTCCTTTAGTTTATTTTTATATCCATGGGAAAGTATATGCGCAATTGTAAGGCTTTGTAAGCCAATGCGTCATTCCCTTAGATTGTGTGGGTTTTTGTGCAATTGTGTAGTAGGTCCATCTAGGGGGCCCTCACCCCTTTCCCATTGGTCCATGTCATCTTTGTGGGGCTGATCAACCCTCCTAGGTGGCATCTAGAAGCTTTGACAAGTCAATTATCCACATGGGAGACAAGTGACCAAAATTGTCAATGGGTAGGCTACCTACCCAATCAACTCACCTTCATGGTCAAGGGGGCGCCCCCTTCCACTAGACATAATTAGGATTTTTTTATTTATTTTGTGTGTTGGCCACACTTAATCTAGGCCATTCCTTCCCCATTCCTAGATCCAATGGTGGAGATTAGATTTGATGTGTAGCATATAAAAACTTATAATTTCCATTTGTTACAATTAATGAAAGAAAAATTCCAATTGGAGCCAAGAGCTTGGTGCGCCCCCTTCCTCCTCTCCTCTGGTTTCTTCATCCCCAACTATAATTCTAGAGTGATATCCCTCCCCTATTGATCCTCTCTACCTTTTGGTTCATCTCCGGTGATCGCCGCCGCCGCCGTCGTGTCACCGTCGCGCCGCCACCATCGTCTTCGGTATTCTGTCTATCCAGGATAGAAGCATCTTCCCCGAATTTTTGCTCCCACCTTCCACCTCCTCTGGAGCTGAACTTTTTAGGAGTGGTTCCCCTCTCGAACCCCTATCTTCACAAAAAAATTCAAGTCCAAATTTCTTCATTTGGTATTTTTTAATTTTCGTTCCTCTTCTATTCCCAGATCTGCTAGGTTTCTGTCTACAGTGACAGCAACTCTGAGTTCTACATATCCAAACCACTTTATGATTTTTTCAGGAGCTCCCAATTTTATTGGAAGTTCTGTCCACCTTCCTCTATCAGTAAAAATTTTCTTGATTTTTCTTCAGCCCTCCACATATTTTCTACAATTCGTCCAAGTTCCCAAATCCGACCCACAGCTAGTATAAAATTTCTAGAAAATTCAATTCTCCACAAAACTTTTCATAAAAAATATCCCCGGTTTCCTCTCTTGAACCTCTACAACTTTTCTGAATAACTCAACTTCAGATTCGGAGGTATACCTATCAGTTAATGCCAACTCTCATGAAAATAAGTTTCTGCCAGAGCAGATCTGAAAAGGAGGACAGCAGCCTTCAAAATTCGTCCACCAGAAATACAGAGCTGGTGATTTTTCTGTGATCCCATAGGGTCGAAGCCCTTCGAAGCAGCTTTTCAACGGTACCTCCTGATTGTCGATCCAACATCGGGATTGGTCGCAGCAAGCGATCTTGTCGGGTCGCGCGCCTGAAACTAGAACATGCAGGTCCGTGGCAGGTTTTTCCGACCGGTGCCGAACGGAGCCGCTCGGCCTCCGGTCGACGTTCCAGCGTGCCACCATCTCAGGGAGCGCTTCCCCAAGCGTCCCCACTACAGCGGTGCCACCGGGTCCCACACGGCCCCTCCGACCAGTACGTGGGCCCCACGGTCGCGAGTACGTGTGCTGCCGAAGCTACGCGAGAAGCCACCCGTCAACCCGGAATCGGTCCTCCCGGACCCACTTGTGTAGCCATTTACCTCCCTGCGTGGAGTGGGCAGTAGTCCATTGCTGTAACCTTTGTGTATTACTCGTCCCGGGAGTACGAGTTCGGCCGGGTCCGTCTTCCCCACGCCGAGCGCGTGGAGGTATCGTGTTCGCTCCTACACTTGGCATTTTACTTTATTTCATATATGCTTGTTTATGCCACTGCTAGAGAGCATGTTTTAGGATCTAGCTCGCTATATATTGTGATATCACCGCTGCTGCGAGAGAGAGCGTGACCGTCCCGTGATCCGATCCGGGCACAAGAGAGAGCCGACCACCCTAGCTCACTGCCGGTTTCTCAACCACGCACGTCCGACGCTTCCCTCGCTAAGGGACGATCGCGAGTTTGCATAGCATCCAAGGATCGCATTCTAATTGGAGTCGTGTCCGTGGTCTCGTCCCGCATCAATTTGGTATCAGAGCGAGGTTGAGTCTAGGGTGTCAAAAAAAAAGGAGTGTCATTTACGTCTAGTCATTAGTCATTGTCTAAGTCGTGTTTAGGGTCATCATTGTTTTAAAACAAAAAAAAGTGTCTTTTTGTATTGCATCCCAATAACCCGGTATATAAAAAGGTGTTGTCCGAACGTTAGGCTACGCCTATCGGGAAGGCCGCACACTTGCGCGAGTGATCTTCGGATCGATTAACTCCGCCCCGTACCGAGTATTGGTGTCTTGTCCTTAGTGTGCATGCATCCCAACATTGCATAGTCGGTCTAGTGTCTTGTCTGAATGGCCTTGCATATCTATTCTTAGGGATTCGTTCCCATATTTTGGCAACTATGGCCAACCCATGTCGACCCGTCCAAGGCGATAGGTCCGTGTCCGAGTACATTCGGGCATATCATACGTATTGGTTGGAATATGGCTTGGGAGAGGAGAGCACCACGACCGCATTTCAATTCCGGAGAGGTTTGCGCCTTCACTTCCAGTTGGAATGTCTTATCCGCAATGCATTCTCTCTAGCGCAATCCTATACGGTCGCTCTATTGGTCGAACCATTTGAGTCTCACTTTTCTCGGTATGGTAGCTTTCGACAAGCATCTACCTCCCAGCCGCCTATACCATGGCCTTCACCACTCGAGAGAGCTCCAATGTCATCCCCCTCTATTTCTGAATTTGATTCGGAATCCTCTCATTTGGAACCACCAAGGCCCGAGCCACCCGTGTTTCTAACGGGTACGCTTTTCATAGTCGAGCCGCTTCTTAGTTGGCTCAAGGATGGCTTGGTCCCACCTCCCTTCCCACCTATGGACCCCATCCTCCCTTTAGTGCCGGTCAATTCCTTCCATACCACATTTCGATCTAGTCACCATGTTGACACGTTGGACGATCTTGTCATGGGATTAGATTCACAATGGAAGTTGACGCATCTTTTGGCCCGATGCTTTGACCAACCCACTAGTCTTAGCCTCACTCATCCGGCCTTAGGGTCTATTACCTCCGAGTGCACCGTGGGTTGTGTCACCATGGAGGTCCTCTTATTCCTCCCCTTACCGGCCGAGCCCGAATTCATACCCTTTTGTCCGAGGGAGGAATCATACTTCTTGCCTACGATCCCCGTCCCACCCGTCACAATGCAAGAAGGTGACTATCCACACCTTCGAAACTTCTACACGTGAGACCGTGACTTGTGGGAACCCACCACAAGGGGTCATACCTTCTTTGATCCCTTTGACCCATTCCTTAGTGGACCCCATGACCCACCTTATATACTTCATTTCTTCAAGGGAATCCACTACCATACTCCTTCCCCATGGGCCGGGTCGTCTACATCCACCAAGCCCGTTCACTTGCGAGATACACCATCCTCTAGGGGAAAGGAAGACGGTGCATTTGGAACCCCTGGCCCTCCCACATCTAAGTCCAATATGCATGCATGGCCCACTTTAGAAGGTCTAGGAATTCCACATTCCGCCAACCACCGGTTACGTCCAATGCATGCATGGCACATATTCGGGTGTCTTGGTCCGCCGTCACCTATGTACGGGTCGGACTAACAATAGGTTTGTCTAGAGTCATGCATGAGTCCGTTTCTTGTTTGTGCGGTTTGCATATGTATGTTAGTGCATGGTGAGTCTGCATGTGTCTTGTGCAAGCTCGTTGTCGATCTCTTATGAGTGAGAGGCGAGTGGACTCGCTCGATGAGTATGGGAACGGTTCTATATCTACACCCGGATCTAGTCACCTACAGGGACTCAGCGGTGATTCCTAGTGAGTCTTTGAGCCGCCACCTCCCCTTTTGAGAGTGCCCCATTCGGAGTGTCCACCTCTAGCACATAGCAGCTTGTGCATATCGAGTATATATGGAATGAGCAGGTGATGGTCACTTGGAGTGGCGCATACCCACGTTACTTGGCACGGTGACGGATCCGCCGGAGTACCCGAGCAGCCGCACCTCTTACTCGACGGGGTCGAGTTCCTCCCACCCGGGGAGAGTTGATGGGAATCGACGCCGAGCATGTATATTATATTTTACATTTGTGTCTTTTAGTTTATTTTTATATCCATGGGAAAGTATATACGCAATTGTAAGGCTTTGTAAGCCAATACGTCATTCCCTTAGATTGTGTGGGTTTTTGTGCAATTGTGTAGTAGGTCCATCTAGGGGGCCCTCACCCCTTTCCCATTGGTCCATGTCATCCTTGTGGGGCTGGTCAACCCTCCTAGGTGGTATCTAGAAGCTTTGACAAGTCAATTATCCACATGGGAGACAAGTGACCAAAATTGTCAATGGGTAGGCTACCTACCCATTCAACTCACCTTCATGGTCAAGGGGTCGCCCCCTTCCACTAGACATAATTAGGATTTTTTTATTTATTTTGTGTGTTGGCCACACTTAATCTAGGCCATTCCTTCCCCATCCCTAGATCCAATGGTGGAGATTGGATTTGATGTGTAGCATATAAAAGCTTGTAATTTCCATTTGTTACAATTAATGAAAGAAAAATTCCATTCTGAGCCAAGAGCTTGGTGCGCCCCCTTCCTCCTCTCCTCTGGTTTCTTCATCCCCAACCTCAATTCTAGAGTGATATCCCTCCCCTATTGATCCTCTCTACCTTTTGGTTCATCTCCGGTGATCGCCGCCGACGCCGTCGTGCCGCCACCGCACCGCCACCATCGTCTTCGGTATTCTGTCCATCCAGGACAGAAGCATCTTCCCCGAATTTCTGCTCCCACCTTCCACCTCCTATGGAGCAGAAATTTTCAGGAGTGGTTTCCCTCTCGAGCCCCTATCTTCACAAAAACATTCAAGTCAAAATTTCTTCATTTGGTATTTTTCAATTTTCGTTCCTCTACTATTCCCAGATCTGCCAGGTTTCTGTCTACAGTGATAGCAACTCTGTGTTCTACATATCCGAACCACTTTCTGATTTTTTCAGGAGCTCCCAATTTTATTGGAAGTTCTGTCCACCTTCCTATATCACCAAATATTTTCCTGATTTTTCTTCAGCCCTCCACATATTTTCTAAAATTCGTCCAAGTTCCCAAATCTGTTCTGTCTGCTTCAGTCCAGATCCAACCCACCGCCAGTATACAATTTCTAGAAAATTCAATTCTCCACAAAACTTTTCACAAAAAATATCCCCGATTTCCTCTCTTGAACCTCTACAACTTTACTGAATAACTCAACTTCAGATTCGGAGGTATACCTATCAGTCAATGCCAACTCTCAGGAAAAGAAGTTTCTGCCAGAGCAGATCTGAAAAGGAGAACAGCAGCCTTCAAAATTCGTCCACCAGAAATACAGAGCTGGTGATTTTTCTGTGATCCCATAGGGTGAAGCCCTTCGAAGCAGCTTTCCAACGGTACCTCCTGATCGTCAATGCAACATCGGGATTGGTCGCAGCAAGTGATCTCGTCGGGTCGCGCGCCTGAAAACAGAACCTGCAGGTCCGTGGCAGGTTTTTCCGACCGGTGCCGAACGGAGCCGCCCGGTCTCCGGTCGACGTTCCAGCATGCCGCCATCCCAGGGAGTGCTTCCCCAAGCGTCCCCACTACAGCGGTGCCACCGGGTCCCACACGGCCCCTCCGACCAGTACGTGGGCCCCACTGTCGCGAGTACGTGTGCTGCCGAAGCTATGCGAGAAGCCGCCCGTCAACCCGGAATCGGTCCTCCAGGACCCACTTGTGTAGCCCTTTACCTCCCTGCGTGGAGTGGGTAGTAGTCCATTGCTGTAACCTTTGTGTATTACTCGTCCCAGGAGTACGAGTTCGGCCGGGTCCGTCTTCCCCACGCCGAGCGCGTGGAGGTATCGTGTTCGCTGCTACACTTGGCATTTTACTTTATTTCATATATGCTTGTTTATGCCGCTGCTAGAGAGCATGTTTTAGGATCTAGCTCGCTATATATTGTGATATCACTGCTGCTGCGAGAGAGAGCGTGACCGTCCCGTGACCCGATCCGGGCACAAGAGAGACCGACCACCCTAGCTCACTGTCGATTTCTCAACCGCGCACGTCCGACGCTTCCCTCGCTAAGGGACGATCGCGAGTTTGCATAGCGTCCAAGGATCGCATTCCAATTGGAGTCGTGTTCGTGGTCTCGTCCCGCATCATCCCCTCCCCCCTGCGGCCCCCCTCCCCCCTCCCCTGCGGCCCCCTCCCCCGCCACCGGCCTGCTCCCCTCCCCCGTGCGGCCCCCCCTCCCTCACCGCCGGCCTGCTCCCCTCCCCCCTGCGGCCTGCCCCCCTCCCCCGGCGTCCCTCCCCCCCTGCGCAGCCCCCTCCCCCTCCCTCCGGTTCCCCCCCTCCGGCTCCCGCCTGTGCAGCCGGCGCCCCCCCTGCGCAGCCCCCTCCCCCCCCCCTCCGGTCTCGACGTTGTAGACGACCAGCCAGACCACCGCGAGTCGGCGACGGCCCTTCTTGTTCTTGCCCAGGGAGCTCAGCTTTGCGGAGATGATGGCGTGCTCGAGATCGGCGACGGTGATGGAGCCCCCTGTTATGGGCAACGGCTCCTCCAACCGAATGGCGTGTCAGAACCTATAGTATATCGACATGCCATGCCACGGGCGATCCAAACAGAAGAAACCACACTGATGGAGGCCGCCGCCGCTGCCGCCGCCGCCGTTGCCGCCGCTGCCGCCGCCGCCGAGCAAGAAAAGGGAAGCCACCGAGTAGGAATAGGGAAGCGAAGGGAAAGTGGAGGAGGAGGAGGAGGAAGGAAGAAGAGGAATTGGAGAAGGGACGAACGTGGTGAAATGAGCTAAATAATTCTATATAAATTTTAAAAATTATATCACTTTTACCGAACATATGTTATCAATTTTTATCAATTTTAAAATTTAAGTTAAAAATTAACACATCACAATTTTTGTGATAGAAAGAGTTCTAAAAAAAATTACTCCCAAACACCCTATAAACCTCGAATGTTGATGTCTGGGCGTTCACAAACGCGTCCCAAGTGTGATGCCGCATGTGAGATTATATTTTAAAAATAATCATAAAAATGATAAATCTATTTTCAGAGTGAGACTGAGGCCAACAAAGACACTAACAATGATCTATTGCATCCACAATATCAGTTGTTTTCGAAATATTCTGGCTCTCAATTCCCCCCCCTCGAGACTTGACAGCCATGTTCTCCATCCCCTCCATATCATTTCAATTGTTTGAAGAGACAGAAAGATTGCTTTGCCTTCGTGAAGTTCTGCAAACCAGTTAAAAAATCTAGATATCCAAACAAAAATAATGGAAAGGTGAAATCATAATAATCAAGTTCGTGCAATCCACACAAATGACTCCAGATGCAAGTACCACTTAATTATCTGCATTCGGAGGGGTCATAGCTAGTATGTTCCAATTACTATAATTGAATTCCATATAAGGAGCCAATGCCAAGTAAGGTTTGCCGTGGACATCGAATGGGTCGACTAGTAAGGACCTTATCTCATGATAAGAAGGTCTCATGTTTGACTCCTAGGAGGGGGGAGGGGGGCCTCAACTGGATCACATTTAATCCCTCAAGGGATGTGAGCTCAGATTTACTAGCATTGAAAAAAAGAGATGCGCGTGAGTTGGACGTCACATCATTTGAAGCTAGCTCTCGACCTGAGTACCACTCTGTTAAGATCCATATCATAAAAAAGAAAAAAACGTTCCCCCATGCCAGATTGTACTAGGCCTAAACTTGCACGGCATCACGTACATGGTACACCACACTTGGTCATCGGTGGCCTGGCGAAAGCATCAGAGGCAGTGGCGGGGATGGCGGGGGCTGGGGGAACCGGGGGACAGTGGCCGCTCGAGCATGGAAAAAAGAAGAAGAACGGTGTAGACACTCATTTTTGGACATCTTGAAGACTACAATTCCACTTTCATAAGAGTGACATTATTCTTTTTGATGCTTAGACTGCCGAGGTCATATTCAGCCTAAGTCTAATGATCATTAGGTCGAACCGCATTGAAAACCAATCTAAGGTCATTGTCTGGGCGACCAAGCACTACAAGAAAAGGCGGAGTTTTTGACGGAAATAATCCATCAGAAATCCGTCAAAAAAATCAGTTCCGACGGAATTTCCGACTTATTTCAAACGGATTACGTCCGTCATGTATTCATTGTCGGAAATTTTTAACGGATGAATATTCCGTCGGCAATCCGTCGGAAAGTTCCGATGGACAAATAGTAGATGGAAATTCTGTCGGTAATTGTTTGAGCGTTATGTTTCCGAAGAAATTTATATCTGTCCGAGATTCCGTCGGAAATTATTTCCGACGGGATGGCTTTCCATCCAGGATTCCATCGGAAATCATGACGTTAAAAGAAATTAGAATATATATGTTTTCTGACTAACCCCTATTTCGTCGATGATTCCGTCGGAATATCCGACGAAAAATGTATTTTATTTTTTAAAAAAACATAAAATTTATATAAAAATCTGTTTAAATAAAAAAACATAAAACCTATCAATCACAAGTAAATAAAAGATATACAAGAAACGAAACACAATAACAATTATAAATTTTATAATAATAAAAAATCAAGAAATATCCCCAGCATCCTCCGTATCCTCATCCTCCCCGTCCTGCTCGTCACCTCCATCGCCACTCGCTGGAGGGTCCTATATTAAAAAAAACATTAAATAAGTTTTCATAAATAAAATATTATTGAGCAGATAAATTAAATATTTTATTTGATTGTATAAATTCAAATCAGATATAATATCAAATCGATAATTTTAATACTGAACTCAAATCGAGTATCCGATTTGGATTCCGTCAACTCTCACAAGTCACTTTTACCTCCCAGATTTTGTTAGAACGATCGGCACGCCGATCAGATCGATATTTTAGATTTTGGACCTCCCAACATAATTTATTTAATTTTAAACTAAGTGTATATAGAGAATGCACTTCTAAGCGTCGGACTCAAATCGGGTATCCGATTTGGATTCCGTCAGCTCTCACAAGTCACTTTTACCTCACAGGTCGTGTTGGAACGATTGGCACGCAAATGAGATCGATATTTTAGATTTTGGACCTTCGAACCTAACTTCTTTAATTTTAAACTAAGTGCATTTAGAGAATGCACTTTTGAGTGCCGGGCTCAAATCGTATATCCAATTTAGAATTCGTCAGTTCTCACAAGTCACTTTTACCTCCCACGTCGTGTTGGAATGATCGACACCTCTATCAGACTGATATTTTAGATTTTAGACCCCCGAACCCAACTTCTTTAATTTTAAACTAAGTGCATTTAGATAATGCACTTTTGAGTGCCAGGCTCAAATCGAGTATCCAA
Source organism: Amorphophallus konjac (assembly GCA_022559845.1). NCBI lineage: Eukaryota > Viridiplantae > Streptophyta > Magnoliopsida > Alismatales > Araceae > Amorphophallus > Amorphophallus konjac. Next base: position 19,221,127 of record CM040125.1, read on the forward strand.
TTTGGATTCCGTCAGCTCTCACAAGTCACTTTTACCTATCACGTCGTGTTGGAATGATCGGCACCCCGATCAGACTGATATTTTAGATCTTGGACCCCCGAACCCAACTTCTTTAATTTTAAACTAAATACATTTGAAGAATGCACTTCTGAGCGTCGAGCTCAAACTGGATATCTGATTTGGATTCCGTCAGCTCTCCCAATTCACTCTCATCACCCAGGTCGCGTTGGAATGATCGTCACGACGATCAAGCTAGTATTTTATATTTTGGACTGCCGAACCCCTAGTTATGTGAATTGTTTTAAACAAAGTTAACTTTGAAAACTAACTTACTTTTGAATTGGGTAATTTGAGCGCCGAATCCAAACTGGACATCTGATTTGAATTCCGCCAGCTCTCCCAAGTCACTGTCATCACCTAGATCGCATTGGAATGATCGGCACGCCGATCAGACCAGTATTTTAAATTTTGGACCCCCGAACCCCTAGTTATGTGAATTATTTTAAACAAAGTTAGCTTTGAAAACTAACTTAGTTTTGAATTGAGTAATTTGAGCGTCGAGCCCAAACTGGATATCCGATTTAGATTCCGTCAGCTCTCCCAAGTCATTGTCATCACCCAAGTCGTGTTCGAATGATCGGCACAACGATCATGCCAGTATTTTACATTTTAGACTCCTGAACCCCTAGTTATGTGAATTATTTTAAACAAAGTTAGCTTTGAAAACTAACTTAGTTTTGAATTGAATAATTTGAGCGTCGAATTGGATATCCGATTTGGATTCCGTCAACTCTCCCAAGTCACTCTCATCACCCAGGTCGCGTTGGAATGATCGGCACGTCGATAAGGGCAGTATTTTGAATTTTGGAACCCCGAACCCCTAGTTACGTGAATTGTTTTAAACAAAGTTAGCTTTAAAAACTAACTTAGTTTTGAATTGAGTAATTTGAGCGTCGATCCCAAACTGGATATCCGATTTGGATTCTGTCAGCTCTCCCAAGTCACTCTCATTACCCAGGCCGCGTTGGAATGATCGGCACGCTGATCAGGCCAGTTTTTTACATTTTGGAACCCCGAACCCCTAGTTATGTGAATTATTTTAAACAAAGTTAGCTTTGAAAACTAACTTAGTTTTGAATTGAATAATTTGAGCGTCGAGCCCAAACTGGATATCCGATTTGGATTCCGTCAGCTCTCCCAAGTCACTCTCATCACCCAGGTCGCGTTGGAATGATCGACATGCCGATTAGGTTAGTATTTTATATTTTGGATCTCCGATCCTAACTTCTTTAATTTTAAAGTAAGTGCATTTGAAGAATGCACTTTTGAGCGCCGGGCTCAAATCGGGTATCCGATTTGGATTCCGTCAACTCTCACAAGTCACTTTTACCTCCCAGGTCGTGTTGGAACAATCGGCACGTTGATTAGACCGATATCTTAAATTTTGGACCTCCGAATCTAACTTCTATAATTTTAAACTAAGTCCATTTAGAGAATGCACTTCTGAGCGCCGAACCCAAACCGGATATCCGATTTGGATTCCGTCAGCTCTCTCAAGTCACTCTCATCACCCAAGTCGCGTTAGAATGATCGACATGCTGATCAGGCCAGTATTTTACATTTTGGACCCTCGAACCCCTAGTTATCTGAATTGTTTTAAATTAAGTTAGGTTTGAAAACTAACTTAGTATTGAATTGAGTAATTTGAGCGTCGAATCCAAATCGGGTATTCGACTTGAATTTCATCAGCTCTCCCAAGTCACTCTCATCACCGAGGTCGCGTTGGAATTAGCTAATTGGCCGATCAAGCCAGTATTTTATATTTTGGAACCCCGAACACCTAGTTATCTGAATTATTTTAAACTAAGTTAGCTTTGAAAACTAACTCATTTTCAAATTGAGTAATTTGAGCGTCAAATCTAAACCGGGTATCCGATTTGAATTCTGTTAGCTCTCCTAAGTCACTCTCATCACCCAGGTAGCGTTGAAATTAGCTAATTACCCGATCAAGCCAGTATTTTACATTTTAGAATCCTGAATCCCTAGTTATGTGAATTATTTTAAACAAAGTTAGCTTTGAAAACTAACTTAGTTTTGAATTGAGTAATTTGAGCATCGAGTCCAAACTGGATATCCGATTTGGATTCCGTCAGCTCTCCCAAGTCACTCTCATCACCCAGGTCGCATTGGAATGATCGGCATGCCGATCAGGCCAATATTTTATATTTTGGACCCCCGATCCCAACTTCTTTAATTTTAAACTAAGTGCATTTAAAGAATGCAATTCTCAACGCCGGACTCAAACCGGGTATCCGATTTGGATTCCGTCAACTCTACTGCTACTTCCCTGCGCACCCCGTCCTCTTGGTCCACCACACCACCCTCCACTTCGGTTGCCTCCCAGTTGAAAGGGAGGTGAGGGAGGGGGATGGAGGCGAGGAAGGAGGCACCGAACAGTTGGGCACTGGCCTATGGCGGCTTCCATCATCGTCCATGGTGGAGGGGGGAGGACTGGCTGAATGGCAACAGCATCAAGTAGTGCCCGACATCATCTCCGGCTTCCAATGACGGGGCGTCGGCATCTAGGGAGATGGGGAGAGAGGGGAGGGAGAAAGGGGGATGGTGGAGGAGAGACAAGTCTTTTTTTTTAAACTAAGGATATTATTGACATTTAACAGGTCCAGTTAAGGTTAACCAAAGTTAAATTCATGGCCGGTAACGAGAGTTACAACGATGACATTTTTGAATTTTTTGACAAAAGTAAAGATATCTTTGCTAATATATTTTTAAATATGATTTTTTTTGCCATTTCAACTTTAACGGTAATTTATTTGTAAAAACTCTTCTATTAAAAAAAACCCTAAAAATAAGTTTCTTTCATTTGTGACTTCAAAAACCGTACCGGATCATATTAAAAAAAATAAACCGACACGGGTGCCGGATCAACGTGACAAACTTCGATGCCAAGTACTAGTTCTACGAATTAAAATAGAAGAAAGAGAGTGCATTGCGGTAATGCCACCATTTGCAGATAACCAATATCTTCTCTGGTCCGAAGAACACTCGACAAAAACGTGTAAGAACTTTACACGAAGAAGAAATTCATTCACCGGCTATCACTTTCGAGCCTAGGAACTCCACACTTAAATTTGCCTATTTCTACGTGGACTGATGTTTTGAAGCCTAATTCTACGTTCGTCTTCTTGAACTCTTGACACCGTTGAACCGTCGCATGAAACAAGAATGTTAGCGTCCACATGGTGACAAAACGAGTGATGGCCATGAGAAGTGGGCGATGAGTTTGAACCAGAAATGATGTGCTAAAATTTCTAAAGAAATCCAGCAGCATGCGCAGGAATTAATCTGCAGGACACAGAATCATTTCTGAAGTAAAGATGTTGTCTTCCAACAAGACCTAAACTGTAGTTGTAGTATTGTTCAATTTTAAGTTAAAACTTGTACAGAATTTGTTATAACAGCATTAATTTAACAGACGAATATCAAAATTGATGGAATATAACAAATTTAACCAGAATTTGTTATAAATAAATAAAAAGATGAGCACACAAGTTAACACGATCAATGATGAGCAGAGGTGTATTTGATTGGTGAACATCAAGTTTTCAACTTTCTGGAATCATTGCTTGGCCCAATTATTAAGTGGATAGCTGATTGATGAACGCCATCTGTTGCTTTTCCGCAACCATTAACTATCCTGGCCCACACACACACACACACACACACAGAGAGAGATGCTTCTTAACATATTATGATTTCCCATAAATCGTGATGGAAAATGTCATTGGATAGTTCTTTTTTTTAAAATAAAAGGGAATTACAAATTATGTGTGTGTATATATATATATATATATGCTACGTCACCTCTGTCGAACTGCAGGTGGGCGTTGCATTTTTGAGTCGGCTCAACAAACATTTGTAAAAAGAAATCCTAGTCGGCTCTTAAATTTAAACAAGAGCGATAAATGAGATGACAAAAAATAATATTAGAACGATGACATCTTTTTACATAATAAACCGATATCAAGGCAGACAGTGCGTGCGTCTCCATCACTAGTACGTTACAGGGAAAGAGTTGGAGCGTTTCACTTCTGGCGCAGGAAAAGGTCTACGTACCCAGAAGAACAGAGTGGTGTACGCAACGTGGGCCTAAAGAACGGTCCACGCGACCTGAGGCCCAATCCTCTCTGACTTCGGCCCAACTTACCGTTTGAACAAATGGGCCACCAAAGACAATGACATCGTGACACGTGTGCTAAGAAGAGAAAATGTTTATTTTGTAATAACAAAATATACAGCGTAGGAATAGAATGTACATTGTAAGTATATATATATATATATATACCATACTTAGTTGTCAAATATCATTTATATTATCATTATTAACCAAAAATATCATTAAAATGATGAAAATACCTTGAACATTCACAGATTTTGGAAGTATTTTTTGTCTTCAATTAATAGCGGTGGTATGTGTGATGCCTGACAACTAAGGACGTTAATTTTGATATCTTGCATGTAAGGACCTACTTACCACCAGGTTAATTAAGGTCCTCACCAACATTTGGCCTCCAAGTTCCAACCTAGCTACGTTTATTAAACAACCCAGGAAAGAAGGAAGAATTCGTCACCAGTAGGTAAAGATAATGACGCACTGCCAATCTTGCAAATCCCATCAACCTGCACCTAAAGTAATATCTACTCCAATGTCCGTATGTTTGTCTAGAAGAATCCATCGATCTCGCTTGGAAGTTGGAAGAGCAGGCTGTTTAATTAGAACACACAGACCCAAGGAAGGAACGAACGCCTATAGCAAACCCATGGTTTCCACTGTACACAAACATGACGACCTTCCCTGAATCCCCAACGTTTCACCAAATGGGTGCGGATGCATTCAGCCTAGGGGTTGCATCTCCAAGTTGTTCAGGATGGCGGCCACCTGAACAATGGAAGGCCTGCTCTTCCTGCTGTTACCCACGCAAGCCGACGCCACCTTGGCCAACCTAAACAGTGGCTTCGTGTTCGGTGGCGTCCTCACCCGCGGGTCCAAGACCTCCGCAAGCTTGGACGACCTGATCAGAGGGAGAGCCCACTCGACCATGGCGCCCCCTTCGCAGCTCCTCCCACTCAGGAGCTCCAGCAGGACCACCCCGAACCCGTACACGTCGCTGGCCTTACACACGCCGTCCTCCCTGTCCAGGTACCCTTCCAGTCCCTTCGCGGCGCCCTGAGGGGCCAGGAAGGAGAGGCCGTAGTCGCAGACCCTCGCCGACAAGCCCTCGTCGATCATGATGTTGCTGGGCTTGACACCACCGTGGACGATGTGGGGTGCGGTGCCTTCGTGCAGGTGCTCGATGCCCCGCGCGGCGCCCGCCGCGATCTGCAGGCGCAGGCCCCAGTCGAGCGGTGCCGATGAGTGGTCCAGCACGTCTTGGTGGAGGTAGAAGTCCAGACTCTTCATGCCCACGAACTCCGACACGAGGATCCGCTCTCCCGGGGCCTCGGCGTAGCCCAGGATGGGGACGACGTTGGGGTGGTAAGCCGCGGACAGCGACCTGATCCGGGAGGAGAAGCCGAGGCCGGCGTTGCTCAGCACGAGGTGGGGATGGATCCGCTTCACTGCGAAGGACTCGCCGCCCGCCGAGACGGCCCTGTAGACAGCGCCGAGGCGGCCCCCGCCTAGACACCGGCGCGAGCCGAACCCGTCGGTGGCCACTTCGATGGCGCTGAAGGGGAAGGACTGGACGGGGGGCCTGCAGGGGGCCCCATTCTCCTCGTCCGAGAGCTCCGCCACGCGCCGCCTCCGGCAGAGGAAGACGAGGGACGGCGGCCAGGGCGAGGAGCACAGCCGAGACCACGCCCACTACGACGTCGGCGCCAACTGGGGAGGTCCTTCTGTGGCTCATCGGTCGACGAAAACTAGCAAGGTGCTCCGGTACTGGTCGGTGATCTCTCACTGATGAGAGAAGGGAGTTAGGTCCAGGGAAGAGAATAAGGGTAAGAGCTTTGCAGGCCGGAGAAGTTGGGAGGAGCGGCTGCTTATGGGCTTCATAACACCATGATTCTGCTGGGGAAGAAAGCTCGGAAAAGTTGGTGGAGATCCTGGAGAGTGGAGAAGGAAAAGGGGGGGGGGGGTTTGCGTGGTTGAACAAGCTAGAGGGATTGGAGTGCATCCGAGTTGGGTAGGGATCGTTGGGCTTCCTGCGTAGGATGGTCTTCCTGGTTGGCCACCATGATGGAGTCGAAGACCTCAAGCGTAATCAAATCTTATCGTCAGATAGGGAGGGTACTCAGGGTAGGTGCAAAGCAGCCGGATTTTTCATATGAGGAGTCGGTACTGTTGCTGTATCCAAACCGGTACTTCTTTTTGAGGAAGGACTCGAAGGGTGCTCATTATGAAGTGTTCCCATTTGAGAGGGGTACGTAGCACAAGAAATCTGATCATCAAGTGCCAAAACTAGAGCTGGGGCAGCCAGCGGTTTGGTTTAGACTACTGTTTGCAGGGTTTGGTGATTGTTTTGGTTGCATGGAGCGGGTTTAAGCAGCTCCACGCAGAAGGAAGAAAAATAAGGGCAAAAAAGACCACTCATGAAGGTACTTGCAGTAAAGGTAGGCAGGCAAACAGGAAGTAATTAACCTCACCAGCAGAGAGCTCCCATTCTTCCAATTTGTGGGTTATCAAGATAAGTGCTGGGTATTGGCCTTTTCCGATGCAGGCCAAGCCTCGCTTAAGGCCCAACAGTGCTCCTCTTTCGTCGAGGGTCCTCCGGAATCCAGGCGAAAAATGTAGTTGGGTGTGTAGGACATCCGCCTTACAGTTCCATTGCTGTTATATATAATAGTTGGTATACAGGTGATTCAAAAGAAAGGAAAAACAATATAATACAAACATGCATGTTAGAGAATAGTCTCCTATTAAAAATGAGCTAAAATATAATGTGATTATAAATATTGTGACCTCTCTACTTAACACTTTAAGATTTCGAGTTGGATGACACAATCTATCTAGTAAACTTTAATATGATATCAGAGCCTATAGTTATGATATGAGCTGCGCATCCCGTGTTTGTCACGTGAGAGGACACGTGCCAGATTAGATTTTATTAGATTGTGCCATCCAACTCAAAATCTTAAGGTGTTGAGTAGAGAGGACACCATAATTATAATCACATTATATTTTTAACCCATTTTCAATACGGGACTATTCTCTAACAAAAGATTATGTGGACGTATGTTATATGCAAGGATCCGTAGAATCCATGGTATCCATTCATATGCTCTGCATCACAATACTCTCCCTCAAATTAGAGCATGGAGATTCGTAACGTCCAACTTGGATAAGAGTGCAGAAAATTGATCACGGTCAAGAATTTTGGTGAAAATGTCAGTCAATTGCCTAGATGGGTGGAGAAACATAAGCAGTGATTAGTTTCTTAGATTGGATGCCTTCTTGAATGAAATGACAATGCATTTCAATACTTTTCGTTTGCTCATGAAACACTAGATTTGCAGTAATGTGCAAGGTAGATTGATTGTCAAGGAATAGCTGCATCGATCAGCTAAGAGATATGAACATGTGAGTACGCAGGAGAGTGCCAAACCATGATAGCTCACAAGTTGCAGAAGTCATGGCTCGATATTCGATCTCAATGGAAGAACGAGAAATTATCGTTTATTTCTTAGATTTTCAAGAAATAGGAGAATGACCAAGTATGGTAAAATACCCACGGGTGATGGGGGCATCGGAGCTAGTCCATTAAATGTTTGGAATGTATATTGATAATATTGTACTTGGTGTGTCATGTGTACTTCTTTTGGGTTTTATTTGGATTTCTTTGTAAAAAGATCATGTAGGTCCAGTGGACCCCCCCACCTTCTCTCCCATTGGACCACCTATCCCGAGGGCCCCTAGAGGATGGTCCATGGTTCAAGTTGGACTTGGACCAAGGGGAAGAAAAGCCTATTTTTGTTTCTTTAAAGGGGGCGCCCCCTTATTTGTCCTATTAGGTAGTTTTTTTTATTTTCTTTGACCAAGAGATTAGAATATGAAATTTGACATCCCCTTAATGCCCCTCCCAACCCTAGATCTGAGGTTAAGATTGTTCATTTGTCTAGGATTTTCAATTCATATAAAATACTTATATTTTTCATTTTCAAGGATTTAATGAGAAGAAATTGTGAGAAATTCAAGAGCCTTGGGCGCCCCCTCTCTCCCTCTCCCCATTGTAGCTGGATTGATGTGGTTTCTAGGGTGGATTCCCTACAAAACTTGGTGGATTCTAAGTGGTATCTCACCTCTGAGTGTGAAGCTCCGCCGCCGTCGCCATCGAGCCGCCATCGCACCACCACCGTCTCGCCGTCGCAGATCTACCCATTGCTGAACAGAGGTCTAAAGCCCGATTTTTAGCTCCCCATCGGGAGATCAGATCGTGCTGAAAATTGGAGGGTGAGTTCCCCACGTCCCCCCCCCCCCAGCCTCCACAAAAAATTCACATTTTCCTCCCTTGTTTACCTTCCTTTACCACTTATTCGCCCCGATCTACAGACTGTCTCTGTGCAGATCTGCGTTCTAGCAACCCACTTCTTTGCTCTTTTGACCCCCTTTCCAATTTCAGATCGCTCTGAAATTTGGACGGTATTTTCTGTCCACCAAAACCCCTTTCCCCAAATTTTTCCACGATTTTAGGAGTTCATTTACCCCTCATAAAAATCTCTGTGAAAACCGATTTCTATTCTGTCCTGTGCAGTCCAGATCCGACCCCTCTCCACCATAAAATCCATTTCCCCTGTCAAACCTCCTCATAAAAATACATAAAAATTATTCTCGTGTTCCTTACTTCCCCCTCCATCTCCCATAAAAATTCCAACTCCTAGATCCTTAGTTTGAGCCTCGGTCAAACCAAGTTCTCAGGCAGATCCAAATCTGCCCGGTCTGCTCTGAGCCAGAGAAGTCTGCATGTTCTAAATTCAGCCTCGGCAAATACAGAGACAGGAAAATTCCTGTAATAACAGGTGGTTGAAGATCTCTAAGTTAGTTTCGCAACAGGGCTAGTTTCGCGTCGATCTGACGTCGGAGTTGGTCGCAGCAAGTGTTTTCGCCGGGTCGCGCAGTGCTGAAACTGCACCACAGGTCCGGGGACAACAAGCAACAACGTCCCACAGGCTGACCGTCTCGCCTTCCACAAGGTGAACCGGCGCGTCCCGCTCCTAGGGATTGTTCCCCCAGGGGTCCCCATCGCAGCGGTACTATTCCCGGCCCGATCGGCCCTCCGACCAGGACGTGGACCCCATAATTGCCGACGCGAGCCACCACCGGAGCTGCCCAAATCGCTGCCTGTCAACCCGAACTCGTCACGTGTAGCCCTTTACCTCCCTGCGTGGAGTGGGCAATAATATTCATTGCTGTAATTTAATTATTTACTGTACCGGGAGTACGAGTTTCGGCCGGGGTCGTCTTCCCCACACCCAGAGCGTGGAGGTATCGTGTCCTCTCCCCACTTGGCATTTGCTTTACTCGTATATGTTTCTTTATGCCGCTGCATGAGTGATAGGAACGTAGCTCGTCATATTTTTATCACCGCTGCGAGAGTGAGTGAGTGGAAACCGTCCCGTGACTTGATCCGAGCATGCGGAACAGCCGATACCCGAGACTCATTGCCGGTTTCTCAACCGTGCACGTCTGCAAGCTTCCCTCGCTAGGGACGATCGCGAGTTTGCCTAGAGTCCAAGGTTTGCATATCAATTGGCGTCGAGTCGCGTCCCGTCCCGCATCAAATTGGTATCAGAGCAAAGTTGAGTCTAGGGTAGTCTTGTCTAAGGTTTCATATTGCACCCTATATCCGGTATATCAAAAGGTGTTCCTGGAACGATATGTTACGCCTATTGGGAAGGTAGCACACTTGCGTGAGTTCGATATTCGGATCATACCACCGCCACATGCTGGATATTGGTTAAGTCTAGGTTCATCACTTTGCCTTGGTCAATGCATTCAATTCCCTTGTCACTTGCATGCCCACTCGTAGAGGTACCCAATACTCACCACCACCACCACCTATGGTAGATCCCCGAGTCCCTAGTCCCGATGAGTCATCGGTGGGTGACATGTTTCGAGCCCTTATGGGAAAAAATGATGGGTTGAGTACGCGAATGGATGAGTTGACTACACGAGTGGATAAAATGGAAGAGTTGAGTAGGCGGGTGGATGGCCTAGGCACACATTTGGAAGAGAGGATGAAGGCCTTAGAGGATAGGGCCAAAGAGTCGGACCAATCTGTTCATGGTATGGTAGGGAGAGTCACCATCCTAGAGAGACCCCCGGTTGAGGCGCACCCCGCGCCGTCAAATGGTCAACAGGAGCCGGTTCAACAACCTGCTGCTCCTAGGGCTCAAGGGGTAGATGATAGGAGGCGTCGAGTCCCCGTGGTGGTTGACTATGAGTCCGATAACGAAAATGGGGGATATGGTCGTGACCGCCAAGTTCAACGGCAGAACCGTGATTCAGAGGAGGACGAGTGGACCCTCAGGACCGTTCGTGCGGACCCTCCCACTTTTTACGGGTCTTTGGACCCGAAGGTCTATTTAGATTGGGAGTCCGGGATGGATCGGTACTTTGATTGGTTCGATATGACGGACCGTCGAAGAGTCCGATTCGCTACCATGAAGCTGATGGGACAGGCACAGACCTATTGGAAGAACATAGAGAGCCTGTTATTTCATCGGCAGGAGCCCCAGGTTGAGACATGAGGTGAGATGAAGGTCAAGATTCGGCAAAAGTACCTTCCTGCCACATACCGTCAGTGACTCATTGATAAGGGGCAGAGTCTCAGTCAGGGAGATCGGTCCGTCTCTGTAATGCCCCGTATTTTTTTGGATATTTTTTCGGATCATTTTCGTGGGTCCCGGAGTGTGTTTTGTGCTTTACGTGTATTTTTACCTGATGTGCCTTAGGAACCTTGTGCATGGTGAACCGTTGAGTTCTCCGACTCCGGGACGTGACCAGGGCATTGTGCTCTTCCCGAGGATTGCGGAGGTAATTTTTCATATTTTTATGAATTTCTGGAATTTTTGGGTTTTTCTATATATATTAATTAACCTCCTTTTCTCTCTCCCCATCTCTCATTTCTCTCTTCCCTCCCTCTCACTTCTCACGCTCTCTCCTCTCTCCCTCTCTTCTCCGGCGGCCGACGGAGGTGGACAGGGGCGAGGCGGAGATGATCGTGGGGCGTGGAGCAGTGAGGATGGAGCGAGGATCGCGATGGTGGAGGCGGTTCGTGGGATCGCGAGCGGACGGAGCTTTAACGACGTTTTCTTCGTGGATCGGCGTCCACGGCGCGTCGAATCTTTGGTGAAGGTAGGGGGACGGATCCTTAACCCTTATACTTCCTTTCCCACGAGTTTTGTAGGCCGTGGCGAGTCGAGCGGGTTTATTTTCACGTTTTGGGAAAAATACTTATTTTTAGGGAGTGAGCCTGATCTAGCGTTTTAACCGTATTTTTGGGGTTTAAATGGGTCCTCTCGGTGCTAGAGAGGTTGGCGACTAGTTTCCCCATGTTTTCCTCTTCACATGGGTGTGAACGGGGCGTGGAATGGGTTTTCCCACGGTTCCCGCCATTTTCGCGCTCGGGACGACTTAGCGGTCGTTCCAGCGACCGCTAGGGTGCTAAGCAGTCGTGTGGAGACCGCTAGGGTCCCCCTTATGTCGATTCGGGCCTTGCGGTCGCGCGATGGACCCCCAGGTGCCTTAGCGGTCTGGTGGAGACCGCTAGGCTCTGCTTTGCTGTCAGGGCATGACCATTTGTCCGTGTTTTAGGTCAGTCGAGGTCGGTGGGGTAGCGGTCTCGCGATTGACCGCTAGGCTACGCCAAGCGGTCAGGGGGACGACCGCCACCCTTCGTGGCAGTCCTGTGGTGACCGCTTGGGGTTTTAGTGTTTTGGGTTCCTTGCGGTCTCGCGATAGACCGCCAGTGTGACGACCCGGATTCCGGATACCAGATATACCCGACAGAACTACCGAATACACCTGATACCACTTGGAACCCGCGAGGCCTCCCAAGAGCGGTAAAGCTACGAAGGGAAAAAGGATTATCGTGTAGTACATTGAACTGATAGATATAACAGCAAGAATTAAATTTCATTAGATCGGGTTGCTAAAGTAGCAGAAATAAAGGTACAATTTAATTAACAGATTTTAAACAATTATATACCAGAGTCAAGTCCAAAGCTAAAGACAGCAGTCTAGCAGTACAGTCGACAGAAGGAAAAGACGTACCGAGAAGTCGGGGGAAGCCTGACGGAGGTACCAGTTGGCAGCTACGACTAGAACTCCAGGATCCACGGAAGCAGAACGAACACATCACCCCACCTGGAAAGCAGGGGTGAGCCTCGTGTCACTGGCTCAGTAGGGGTCACGCGGATCCCCACTGAAAAATGCGCAGTAACACGGAACAACAGGAACAGCAGCAAGAAACAACACTAGAAAGCTGCAAAAGAAAGGGAAACAGGAGTAGGGAACATGTAAGGACGAGGGGAATAACCCGAACATGCGAGCAAGCCTAGAAAGGGAAAGAGGAGTAGGGAGCAGCAAGGAAAAGGGAAAAACCCAAACAAAACACCCCAACCTACACCTACAACAGGCATGCAAAAGAAGGCCTAGAAAAGACCTAGACAGGCACAGACAACACGACCGGAGTGTCGTGCGCCGGACAAGACACAGACCTCGAGTACAGCCATGGAAAGGCCAACCCGGACAGGTCACAACAAACCCCACAAGTGTCTCGACTAACCGCTGCGTACCACCGACGCGAACACGGCCAAGTCGCAGACCCACGCGGAACCACAAGAGTCTCAAGCAACTCGCAAGGCTGGGAAGCGACAAGCGAGAGGCAAAACAGAAACAAACCAAGTACTAGCCAGGGTCACGCCCATCGGCGTCAGTCCTCTTCCTCTGACCACGTGTGCACACACTGGCTCCTTCCTAGAGCCAGGCCTCTAGCTAGTCCCCCCCCCCCCCCCCCGCCCCGTAGGACGCTACGGTAACTGCAGGAGCCGACGGAAACTAGCTTACAAAACCGTATATCGGGGTCACCCCTCGACTGCTGGACGTCTAGGGCAACGTGAAGAGGAAGCTCGAAATGCGGTGCTGAAGTACAGACAGTCGACCATGCACTGTCACCCGTACCTCAAACACCGAAGGCAGCACAAGAAACTACTGACAGACTCGGAAACGTAGTCTTAGCCTTCATAGGAACATCAACCGACGTCCACGAGGAAAATGGCCAGACCACGGGAGCAACAGACATCACCCTAACATAGACAGACACGCACACACAGACCTACCCCAAAATAGCCCCTAACATCACCTAGAACGAACCCACAACACACGGTCGCATGTTGTGACCCTTCTATGTTGATGATGTTGACACTTGCTTTATTTCATTGGCAACACCATTGTTTTGATTGATTGGCAACTGCTCTTGCTTTGATGGAATTACTCTATCAGATTGACTATGTGTTCTTTGCATTTCATACACTGTTGTTTGCATTTCTCACTGTCATGGGTCGACGCATCCTCTGATGGGTCGACTCCTTTAGCAGACTTGTCTAGATTGAGTCTATACAGCGTCAGTTCATGCATGTCTTAGGCTAAGTCTGTACAGCGTCTCATTCATGCTTTGATTAATGAAGTCTGTACATCAGTCTTCACATTAGTCTGTACAGCCGTTGGGTTTGGACTCAGAGTCTGTACACTCGATTCGCCTTTGAATTGGTCAAGTGTGTACATTCCTTCACTGTAGCTTCACGTATCCAAAGTCTACACATCGTGAAAGTCTATTCATTCTTCACTGACTTTCATTCAAGGTAAAGTCTATACATTGGAGTCTTTCCCTACGTTTCTTAAGTGAAGTATGTACACTCGTTTCTGAAGCCTGAAGTCTATACACTCCAGCCTATTCCTACGATCAAGGCTTTAGCTACACTCAAGTCTGTACATTGGCTTCGCTTCATCAAGTCTGTACATTGAATCGCCAACTTCTTTGAAGTCTACACATCGCTTGATTTCCTGAAGTCTATACATCCACAGTGATATTTGAAGTCTATACATCCATCGTGGAGCTTCAAGTCTACACATCACTTGATTTCCTAAAGTCTGTACATCCACAGTGAAACTTGAAGTCTGCACATTGGTCTTCAAATCCAAAGTCTGCACATTGGTCTTCGATTCCAAAGTCTATACAATGGTCTTCACACTTGAAGTCTATACATTCGATGTGCAGAGTTGATGTCTATACTGTGCCTTATGCTGATCGAGTCTACACATTGGTCGGTGGCAAGTCTGTACACTGGCCTCAGCTATTCAAGTCTATTCACTGGACTGTTTGGTCAAGTCTATACACCCTTCAGTTGAAATTCCAAGTCTGTACATCGGACTGTGTTAAGTAAAGCCTATACATCCGATTGTACAGTGTCTTAGCCATCGTCTCATTTCTTCAAGTCTACACATTGGTGTTTCATTCGAAGTCTGTACACTCACCAGTGAACGACAAGTCCATACATTGGACTGTAGCTGCTTGTTCTTCATAGTCTGTACATTGGGCTTTCACATGAAGTATGTACATCCGTTCGTTCTGCATCGTTATCAAGTCTGTACAGCCACTCTTTGAGCATCAAGTATATATATTGGTATTGGGTGAGCATAGTCAAGTCTGTACACTGCACTCGAGTCCGTTGTCTTCAGTAAAGTCTATACATTGGCATCGGTCTTCACCTTGAGTATGTACAGTGGCTGCTTCATATAGGAAGTATGTACAGCCGTTGCCTCTTCATATAAAGTCTATACTTTGGGCAAGTCTGTACACTGGTTTTCCTTCTTATGAAGCCTTTATATTTACTAAGTCTATACACTGCTTTCCTTCTCATGAAGCCTTTACGATCATTGAGTCTATACACTGCGTTGTGCATACTTTGCATTGCACTCGTGGTTGCAAAGCCTGTACAGGGTTTACAGTTAAACTGAATATGTTCTTGTCTGTCTGACAGGGAATGCAGAGACAAATGAAGGGCACGTGATCCGAGGTACCTGGCTCGTGATCCGAGAAGAACAAGGTATCCAGATGAGGACACGTGTTCTGACACTCCATTGGATGTTGCCACGTGGTCCAAATGCTTTGGCGGGAAACGTGGAGAGCACACGCCTGCTGCTGCTGCTGCTATATATACATGCCTTCTTCTACAGAAGATGGGAGATCGAAGAGAAGGATAGAAAGTCTATACAGCCAAAGCAGCAAGGCTCCTTCGATCCACTGAGAGAAAAGATACAGAGAAGAAGAAGAAATAGAGAAGAAGAAGAAAACGAGAGAAGAAGAGATAGAGAGCTGATTGAGAGTGAGAGTGAGAGAGTTTGTATCTCAGTCTCGTGGTTCAAAACCAGAGCTGAGCTTTGCTCTTTAGAGCTACATTGCTTTTGGGTTTTCCTTTTTCGTTTTGATTCTGTCTATCATTTCCGAATATTGTTTCCTCAAGCTGTGTGTCAGCGGTCTTGCAGTGGTAGTCTCCACTGAACGGGTTAAGCTGTATTTCCCCAGCGGTTGCAGAGGATCAGATCCTCTGGTCGGCAAGCTGTAGTGCCCAGCGAAGCTGTGTATCAGCGGATTGTTTGGCCAAGCTGTAAAGCCCAGCAGACGCAAGCTATGTTGCGCAGTAGGAAGCCATACTCGGTTGAGTGTGGGGTGGACGTAGGTCGTTGACCGAACCACCTAAACATTGTGTGTGCAGTGTGTTTGTGTTTTTGTTTGATCTGTGTGCGATGGGAATTCTTGCTTAGCTTATTTGGTTTCATCGCTCATGCTCATGTCTAGCTTTCGATATATAGATATGGTGAATGGCTTTCATGGGTCGACCCATTGCTTAGCATTCTTCCTTTAGCTTAACTGATGTTTGCCTAAATTCCGCTCTAGAACTTACAGTAGTTTTAAATTAGGCAAGTTGACCTATTCACCCCCCCTCTAGATCCACACTCAGTGAAGATAGACTGCGTCCATCTAACCCAACACCACACACTGAAAAGCCCAACGGCCATCACGGCCACAACAGGACTGTAACGGCCTAGCACAGGCACGTTACACGAGCCTGACGCACCAGGGCGGGCGTGTCAGAGCCAACACGCTCCAAACCAAAACGTGAACAATGTAACGCGCCAGGGTAGGCGCGTTACAGCGGCCTAACGCACGACAACAGGCGCATTACGCCAACCTAACACACAAGCACAGACGCGTTACGCCAACAGACCCAACTCAGTCAAAACAGGGTGTAACGGCCTGGGGTAGGCGTGTTACACCACTCTGACGCACTGGGGGAGTGCCGTCAGAGCAACCGCCTCAAACACAACACATAAGGCACAATGGCTGTGACGTACCAGCCGGGACGCGTCAGGGGAGTGTAACGATCAGGGGCATGACCGTTACGCTCACTCAGCCACGAAAAATCTAAAAACGAACAGACGCTGTGACGGTCTGTCGTAGGGCCGTTAGAGACTGTGACGGTCTCTGGAACGACCGCTACACCAGCCGCGACGGGAAAACAGAGGAATGGCCGAATCGGCCCGTTCCACGCCCCATTCAAGCCGAAACGCAGGGGAAACAAAGCTAGACGATGGCAAAAGACATCTAGAGGCTAATTAAAAAGCCCACATGCACGCGTTAAAACGCACGATCGAGGCGATTCTGACGAATCAACCCAAAACGGGTCACCGGGGTTCCCGGACTCCTACCGACCCCGAATGACAACCGATCGACATGAAATTGACATTAATGGGATCCAGACATCCCGGTAATCATTTTGACACTAACTACGCCGCGAATGGTTGCCATTTTTCGGCGAATCCTGAAAACCCCAGAAACTACGGTTTTCACTAAACCGGCCCGATCTCCCCCGATCGAGCACCAAACAACGCACAGAAGCAGGGAAAACGTGCAGAAGGAAGTGGCAGTCCATCTCCCTACCTCCACCGAAGAAACCGTGCCCCGAAGGGACTAAACCGCGTCGAAAACCGCGCCGCGAGCTCAAATGCCGGCTTTGAATCCACCGTTCGGGATCGCACCAAAACCACTCCATCCTTACCCCGTCGCGCACCCAACCAGCTCCACAGCATCCCCAGCACTCGCCCCTAGGTCCTCCGTCTGTAGCCGGAGCCGAGAAGGTAAAAATGAGAGAGAAACGGAAGAGAGAGACGGCGGCGGCGTGAATAAGAAGCAGAAGAGAGGAAGGAAAAGAAAAAGGAAAAGAAATTAGGAATTTTCCTAATTTTCGAAAAATCTGATTTTTGGCCCTAGCTCCGAAAAATACGCAAAAATAGCCAAAATGACCGGCTCGGAGAGTACGTCATCGCTGTAGCATCCACGAGTCGATGAACTGACAAATAAACTCACCGTAGGGTTCCGTAACTAGTACGAGTGAAAAACCCACACGGATCGTAAACTCAACTCGGAAGCCACAAAAGCGAACCGAAACTCACCGAAAAAGATCCGAAAGACCCAATAAGGATCCAACAAAGATCCGAGACATTACAGCCAGGCTAGCCCTTGCGGTCCTGGTGAAGACCGCTAGGCTCCCTAACGGTCCAGAGAGGACCGCTAGGCGATTCTCCGTGCTCACCGTGTTCATTTTGCATTCTGACGGTCTCCGGTCGACTCGGTTGTGACCCAGTGGTCGACCTTCAACCTCGTGAGCGTCCCGGACATCCCATGGGTTCTGTGACCGTGTTTCTGAGGTGTCTGGAGGTACCGTGTTACCTCGATTAGCTTGCTCGTAGATTTAGAGGGTTCGGATGACCCCACGCGTTCCAGGCTTTTATGTCCTCGCTAGAACGAGTCGCCGTGTATCGGCATGTGTGCGGTGGGTTATTCCTGCACGTCATTGGCTTTCTAGTAAGTGTTTTCGAGTGGGCTGTGAGTTTTGCCCTTGGACTGTGACTCCAGTCACCCAGCCTGGGGCTGGAGGTTTCCCACTTTTTTCTTGGATAGGGGATCGACTTTGTAACGACCCGAGAATCCGATTACCGGGAATGCCCGATAACCCGAGACTCGCACCGCCACCCACGAGTCCGAAGACTCGGAAGGGTTAGAAGGATGGTGTGGAAACTACACAAGTATCACAAGTAATTGCAGAAATTAAACAGTTATAATATTAAGCAGGAAATAAATTAGCAATTTACATGGTCCACAATGGAAAAGAAGAACAACAACAGTAGTCCACAACTAGTACAGAGACAAGAAAGAAAAGTACAGCTACACGGGGCATACCCCGGCTCTGACCTCTGGCACTACCTCTGGGCACCCGCACCTCGCTGCACCCCAGACGCGCTCCCCTAGGGCGGCGCCTCACCTGAAACACGGTGAAAACACGCAGGGAATGAGTCTCGGGACAAGACTCAGTAGGGATCATTCGAACCCTACCTTGTAAAATGGGAAACCACTACGCTAGCGGTAGGAGAGTACCTCGGAAAGGAAAGCCCTGTACTCTACCAAACAAAGGTCCTACGGCACGCAAACGGCACACGTGCCACGGTGAGACAACCGAAACTCAACGGTCGACCCGGCAAACCCGAAGGTCAAAGCCACGAAACTGACAGTCTGACACTCCGTACTCGACAGGAGTACCTCCCACTAGAAGCACAGTCGGTAGCGTCCCCTGACGACTTACACCGCACCGCAGGTGAACTGCCTGACGTGGTAGTGCCTACCCAAGGCACGAACACCGTACAAGTAACCACAAACAAGTGACTAGCTGGGGTCAGGCCCGTCGACGTAGGTCCAACCGTCCCCAACCACGTGTGCACACACAGACCGTGCGTCCCTGGTCTGGTCCTCTGACCGGTTTTCCCCTCAGCCGAACTCTGGCTGCAAGACGTGGGGCCCGACGGCAACCGGTCCACAAACCGCCTCTAAGGGTAAGCCCGTACACCACTCCCTGGTGCGACCGGTACCGCGTACTGGTAGGCTACGACTAGTGGAGGGTCACTGAAGGAGTAGACTCTCAAGTCACGGAAAATGACGCCCGCATCCGACGACGCACGGGGACCACCACACGCACCGGCCCCGTCGCACGGTGGCCACAGTCGGACTAAAAACGGGGTTGCAGTCCTCTCGGGGCAACCAGGCGCCTGACGGTCCACCCCGGGACCGTCACAAGGCTATAACGGTCTAGGCGAGACCGTTACACACACACCTGGCGGTCTAACGCAGGCCGTTACACGGCCTGAGGAACGCAGAGGGTAACGCGCCTGGCCCAGCGCGTTACGCGAATGTAACGCGCCTGCCCTGGCGCGTCACACGCGCCTCACGCTCCCCTCGAGAAAGCAAGATGTAACGCGCCTGTCCCAGTGCGTTACACGAATGTAACGCGCATGGCCCAGCGCGTTACGCGCCCCTGACACCTGAGGTAACCCAGGGAGTAACGCGCTCGCCCCAGCGCGTCACTCGGATGTAATGCGCTCGCCCTGGCACGTTACACACGCAGACCCCCAACGGTCAAAAACCAACGGTCGGAAAGCCCCTGACGGCCCAGCCCAGGCGCGTCACATACAAGTGGCGATCAATCGTGGGACCGTCACAGTCTCTGACCCCCGAAGGCTAACCGAAGAGCATGTGACGGCCCCCCCGAGGCGCGTCACATCATGTGACGGTCCCTGGAAGGACCGTCACACGCGCCCGACGGCGATAACGGCGGGAAAGTCCAAAAACTTCAACCACGCCCCCATGCCTCCACCGGAGAGGGGGAAATCAAAGGGGAAGACCCCTGGGGACCCCTAGCATGATTCTAGGCCATAAAAACGTGAAATCATGCATCAAATCCATAGATCGGGCGAGCTCTCCCCAAATCATGGAAAAACCCCAACATGCTCAATCACACCCCTCTCGGAATCCCCTCGGCCTATAAACCACGGAAATGAACGGCGGGGAGCTAAGGAACATCACCCTACCTCAATGGAGCGAATGCTCCACCGGATCGTCCTTGAACCGCGAAGAACGCTTTTAGAAAACCCTCGTTCTTCAAGCTTCCCACGAGCAACGCACGTCCCCACGATCGCCTCGCCGCCGCCCACGTCGCCGCGCCGTCGCCCCGCCGCTGTCTGCAGCCGGAAGGGAGCTCGCCGCGCTCAAACAGGAGGAAGAGAGGGAGAAAGGGGGGCCGCGGTGGGGAGAACGGAGAGGAAGAAGAAGAAGAAGAGAGGTGGGGAGAGAGAGAAAATAGGGGGGTATTTATAGGAAAATCTGAAAATTCCGGAAAATATCAAAAAATAGAAAATTACATTTCCGGAATCCTCGGAATGCACCGATCGCAACGGTACCACTCGTGCCCAGGTGAACGACCCGGCTCACCCGCAGCGAGGTTCCGAAGGAATTGCCGAAACACACACCGAAAATCGGAAAACACGCACGGAAAAGCCGCGGAACGCCTCCGGGCCTCCGAAACGACTCCGGATCGCACCGATCCGAACACGAAAGATGTCCGAAACAAAAATTCAGACACAACGGAGCCGGACGCTCCGAAAAACTAGATCCGAGACCCACGAAGAAGGATCCGAAAGGTCCGGGATATTACAGCCCTCCCCCTTAAGGAATTTCATCCTCGAAATTGAGAACAACCCAAGGGGAAAGAAGAGGAAGACTCACTCAAACAGGTACGGGAACTGCTGACGCATCTCGTCCTCACGTTCCCAAGAAGCCTCACCACCAGAGTGCCGCTGCCACACCACCTTTACCAAGGGGATGACCTTGTTCCGCAGGCGCTGCTCTCGCCTATCCTCTACGCGGATCAGAAACTCTGGGAGAGAGAGATCTGCAGTCACCTCAGGCCAAATAGAAAACTCGAGCACATGAGAGTCATCGGGCATATACTTCCGCAACATCAAGACGTGGAACACGTCATGCACCGACGCCAACTCAAGGGGTAACCGCAACCGGTAAGCAACCTCACCGATGCGCTCCAAGATCACAAAAGGACCAATGTAGCGGGGACTCAGCTTCCCACGCCATCCAAAACACATCACCCCCTTCATCGGAGAAACTCTCAAGAACACACGATCGCCCACGGCGAACTCAAGAGGCTGCCTCCTACGGTCAGCATAGCTCTTCTGCCGACTCTGGGCCGCCAACATGTTCTGATGAACCAGGTGCACAACATCCACACATTGCTGCACCAACTCTGGTCCCGTCAAAACACTCTCACCCACCTCAAACCAATCAAGTGGAGTCCGGCAAGGACGCCCATACAGAGCCTCATAGGGAGCCATGCCGATGCTCGAATGATAGCTGTTGTTATAGGCTAACTCCACCAATGGTAGGTGATGAATCCAACTCCCCTGCCACTCCAGGCAGCAGGATCTCAGCATGTCCTCCAAAGTCTGAATGGTCCTCTCAGACTGACCATCAGACTGAGGATGATACGCCGAGCTAAATGCCAACTCCGTGCCAAGAGCTCGCTGGAAACTCCTCCAGAATCCAGAAGTGAAGCGCGGATCCCGATCTGACACGATCGAAACGGGAATCCCATGCAACGGCGCGATCCGCTCCACATACAAACGAGCCAACTTGGACACGCTCAGCTGACTTTGACCGGTAACAACCGAGTCACCTTCGTCAGCCTATCCACCAGCAACCAAATACTGTCCTGCCCACCCGGGGTCCTCGGCAACCCCACCACAAAATCCGTGGTCACGTGGTCCCACTTCCACACAGGAACATCAAAGGGCTGGAGAATACCTCCTGGTCGTTGATGCTCCGCCTTCACCTACTGATAGATCAGACACTTGGCCACAAATTCTGCGACATCTCTCTTCATGCCAGGCCACCAGAACTGTCTCCGCAAGTTCCAATACATCTTTGTCGCACCTGGGTGTACGGTGTACCTGCTCCCATGAGCCTCGCGCAACACCGCACGACGAATCTGCTCCTCCGCTGGGACGTACAGCCTGCCGCGAAACCTCGCAGCACCATCCTCACCGAGTTCCACTTCAGCCATCGCCAAAATCCGGGGCAACTCAGGATCCGCATGCTGAGCCTTTGTCACCTGACGACGGATAGCAGGAGTGACAGTCAGACTCGCAAGCACTGCCAACCCTGGCTCCTGGGGAATCTTGAGCCTGAAAGATACTTCGGACACTTGTTCCCAGAGCCTCCACTTCCTCAACATCAAGGCACTAACCGTGACCTTCGACTCAGGGCATCGGCGACGACATTCATCCTACCTGGCTGATAAGACAGGGTGAAGTCATAATCCTTCATGAATTCCATCCAACGCCTTTGCCTGAGGTTCAGCTCCCTCTGCGAGAACACGTACCTCAAACTCTGATGGTCAGTGAACACCTCGAACTTCTCGCCGTACAAGATAATGCCTCCAGATCTTCAGTGCGAAGATCACCGTCGCCAACTCAAGGTCATGGGTAGGGTAGTTCTCCTCGTGGGACTTTAGCTGCCGAGATGCATAAGCCACCACTCTACCATGCTGCATCAACACAGCACCCAATCCAACGCCGGAAGCATCTATACACACCACGAAACCTCCTGATCCAGAAGGTAAAACCAACACCGGAGCCGAGGTGAGCAATCTCTTCAGTTCCCTGAAGCTCTGCTCACACTCCTCAGACCAGACGAAAGGCACATCCTTCCGCATGAGTCTAGTCATCGGGGTCGCAATGCGAGAAAAATCCTGGATAAATCGACGATAATAACCCGCAAGCCCCAAGAAACTCCGGATCTCCATCACCGACCTCGGCCTCGGCCACTGCATTACTGTCTCGACCTTGGCGGGGTCCACGGAAATGTCATCACCAGAAATCATGTGCCCCAGAAAGTGCACCTCGCCGAGCTAAAACTCGCACTTGCTGAGCTTCGCATACAACTGGTGATCTCGCAACGTCTGCAGCACCACACCCAAATGGTACGCATGCTCCTCAGCAGATTGCAAATAAACAAGGATGTCGTCCACAAAAATGACCACGAACTGGTCCAAATACAGATGAAATACCCTCTGCATCAAGTCCATGAAGGCTGTTGGGGCATTGGTGAGCCCGAACGGCATCACCAAAAACTCATAATACCCGTACCTCGTACTGAATGCAGTCTTCTCCACATCGGACTCGCGAATTCTCAGCTGATAGTAACCGGACTGCAAATCAATCCGCGAGAACACTCGCGCAGACTGAAGCTGGTCGAACAAATCATCAATCCGTGGCAACGGATACTTGTTCTTAATGGTCACTTCATTCAGCTGCCGATAGTCAATGCACAGCCGCAGACTACCGTCCTTCATCTTCACAAACAACACGGCGCACCCCAAGGGGAAAAGCTAGGACGAACGTACCCCTTGGCCAGCAGCTCCTGCAACTGCGCCCTCAACTCTCTCAACTCAGCGGGGGCCATACGGTAGGGAGCCTTCGCCAAGAGTCCCGTACCAGGCACAACCTCGATCACAAAATCGATCTCCCGCTGGAGAGGCAATCCAGGCAACTCCTCGGGAAAAACGTCGAGAAACTCGCACACCACCGAAATATCCTCGACATTCGGCTCCATCCAGTCAGACACAACCACGGACGCGAGAAAACCCTGACAACCAGAATCAAGCAACCGACGGGCTCGAATAGCAGAGATGAGGAATCGAGAAGAGGTGGAACGGATACCTTGGAAATAGAAGGTCCGCTTGCTCGGATGCTGGAAGTAGACCCTCTTCATTCCACAATCCACCACCGCTCCATGAGTCTCGAGCCAGTCCATGCCTAGAATCACATCGTAATCCCGAAACTGCAATGCATATAACCTGCCTGGCATACTCCGCCCATCGATCCAAACCGGAACCTGATCGAAGCAATACGGAGTGATCATGAAATCACCCGAAGGCAACTCCACTGCCAAATCACAAGACAACTGGGTCACCGGCTCCTCGATGCTCAACGCGAAATCCTCCGAAATAAACGAATGAGACGCGCCAGAATCAAACAAAACCTGAGCCGCACAACCCAAAATCTGAACGGTACATTCCACGAGCTGCGACGCCACTGCCTCTGCCCTAGTCATGTGCGTGATCTGGCCTCGAGCTCTCTGCCTGCCTCCCACACTAGCTGACCTGGGTAGCGGCGGATACTGTCCCAGCTACTGCTACCTCTGTTGCTGGGGAACCTGCTGCTGCGGCGGGCTCTGAGGACAGTCACGCGCCATGTGCCCTGGCTGGTCACATCGAAAACAGATGATCGGCGCCGTGCACTGCCTGCCTGGGTGGAACCCACTACACCGTGGACACGGTCCTCGCGACCCACCCACTGATCCCTATCGCTGCAAGGGAATCGACTGCTATACACTGTCCGATGAAGTTTGCCCCTGGTCCTTGGACTTCTTCTTGCCGAACCCTTTCTTGAAAAATTTCTTGACCTTCGTGCCAAAGGACGCAGATCATGTTACCGACGCTGCCTGTGCCGGCACTCTTGAACCACTCATCGCATGCTGGAAGGAACCCTACTGCTGGGTAGCCGACTGCTGACTGCGACCTGACAAAGACTGCCCCTGGCTGATCGGTCCTCGGGTCCTCTGCATACCCATCTCCAAGGAAGCCGCAACATGAGACGTTGTCTCAAGATCAGTGGCCCCGTTCGCGATCAGAAGGTGCCTCAGCTCCTGCCTCAAATCCTGAACAAACTGCGCAGTCTTCACCCTCTCATGCTCCATGATGTGAGGTGCATACCGACCCAGCTCGACAAATCGGGCCCTGTACTGCAACACGGACATGTCGCCCTGCACCAGCTCCAGAAACTCCCGCATCCGCTGCGTAGCAATAAAATCTGGACAGTACGTACGCTCGAAAGTACTGACAAAGTCGTCCCACTCGACATGCTCAAGTGGACGAAGCTGAAAGGACGTCTTCCACTCGGAAGACCATCACTTTCGAGCCGTACCCTGCAACTGGTTGTAAGCCAACACCACTCTGTCTCGGCAGCACTCTTCGCAGAACTGAACACCCGCTCCATCTCATCAAGCCAATCACGAGCCGCATCAGGGTCTGCCTGGCCGCTGACGTAAGGCGGATGGAACTGCAGAAAGTCCCTCACTGCTCGGCCTGGCCCACCCCTAGCTGACGAGCCCTCACCAGCCTCTCCACCGAACTGCTGAGACATAAGTTGGTACATGCCACGGAAGAAATCCTCGGCCCCCGGAATCCTCGCAGTAGCCACGGCCTCGGTAGCTCCTAGTGGCGCTCTGCTATGCTCCTCCTGGTCCCCCTGGACCCCCTGCTGGATCTCCTGACCTCCAGCCGACTGTCCCTGCTGAGAGCGAGAGATCCTCCTCGGCGCCATGCTCGCTCCTGAAGCAAAAGACAGAAAACACGAAAACGGCATGGTCAAGAAAAACACACGATGCCCGATGCCAGTGTCAACTGTACATCATTGCTGTGGACAAGTGGACCACTACAATTACCTATAATTCTCATGTAATTCCACAACCGCGCTCTGATACCAGCTGTAACGACCCGAGAATCCGATTACTGGGAAGGCCCGATAACCCGAGACTCGCACCGCCACCCACGAGTCCGAAGACTCGGAAGGGTTAGAAGGATGGTGTGGAAACTACACAAGTATCACAAGTAATTGTAGAAATTAAACAATTATAATATTAAGTAGGAAATAAATTAGTAATTTACATGGTCCACAATAGAAAATAAATAACGACAGTAGTCCACAACTAGTACAGAGACAAGAAAGAAAAGTACAGCTACACGGGGCATACCCCGGCTCTGACCTCTGGCACTACCTCTGAGCACCCGCACCACGCTGCACCCCAGACGCGCTCCCCTGGGGCGGCGCCTCACCTGAAATACGGTGAAAACACGCAGGGAATGAGTCTCGGAACAAGACTCAGTAAGGATCACTCGAACCCTACCTCGTAAAACGGGAAACCACTACGCTAGCGGTAGGAGAGTATCTAGGAAAGGAAAGCCATGTACTCTACCAAACAAAGGTCCTACGGCACGCAAATCGGCACACGTGCCACGGTGAGACAACTGAAACTCAAAGGTCGACCCGGCAAACCCGAAGGTCAAAGCCACGAAACTGACAGTCTGACACTCCGCACTCGACAGGAGTACCTCCCACTAGAAGCACAGTCGGTAGCGTCCCCTGACGACTTACACCGCACCGCAGGTGAACTGCCTGACGTGATAGCGCCTACCCAAGGCACGAACACCGAACAAGTAACCACAAATAAGTGACTAGCTGGGATCACGCCCATCGACGTAGGTCCAACCGCTCCCAACCACGTGTGCACACACAGACCGTGCGTCCCTGGTCTGGTCCTCTGACCGATTTTCCCTCAGCCAGACTCTGGCTGCAAGACGTAGGGCCCGACAGCAATCGGTCCACAAACCGCCTCTAAGGGTAAGCCCGTACACCACTCCTGGTGCGACCGGTACCACGTACTGGTAGGCTACGACTAGTGGAGGGTCACTGAAGGAGTAGACTCTCAAGTCACGGAAAATGACGCCCACATCCGACGACGCACGGGGACCACGCCACGCACCGGCCCCGTCGCACGGTGGCCACAGTCGGACTAAAAATGGGGTTGCAGCCCTCTCGGGGCAACCAGGCGCCTGACGGTCCACCCCAGGACCGTCACAAGGCTGTAACGGTCTAGGCGAGACCGTTACACACACACTTGGCGGTCTAACGCAGGCCGTTACATAGCCTGAGGAACGCAGAGGGTAACGCGCCTGGTCCAGCACGTTACACAAATGTAACGCGCCTGGCCCAGTGCGTTACACAAACGTAACGCGCCTGGTCTGGCGCGTTACACGCGCCTCACGTTCCCAACGTGAAAGCAAGATGTAACGCGCCTGCCCCAGTGCGTTACACAAATGTAACGCGCCTGGCCCAGCGCGTTACGCGCCCCTCACACCTGGGGTAACCCAGGGAGTAACGCGCTCGCCCCAGCGCGTCACTCGGATGTAACGCGTGTTGGGTTAGATGGACGCAGTCAATCTCCACTGAGTGTGGATCTAGAGGGGGGGTGAATAGATCAACTTGCCTAATTTAAAACTACTGTAAGTTCTAAAGCGGAATTTAGGCAAACATCAGTTAAGCTAAAGGAAGAATGCTAAGCAAAGGGTCGACCCATGAAAGCCATTCACCATATCTATATATCGAAAGCTAGACATGAGCATGAGCGATGAAACCAAATAAGCTAAGCAAGAATTCCCATCGCACACAGATCAAACAAAAACACAAACACACTGCACACACAATTTTTAGGTGGTTCGGTCAACGACCTACGTCCACCCCACACTCAACCGAGTATGGCTTCCTGCTGTGCAACACAGCTTGCGTCCGCTGGGCTTTACAGCTTGGCCAAACAATCCGCTGATACACAGCTTCGCTGGGCACTACAGCTTGCCGACCAGAGGATCTGATCCTCTGCAACCGCTGGGGAAATACAGCTTAACCCGTCCAGTGGAGACTACCACTGCAAGACCGCTGACACACAGCTTGAGGAAACAATATTCGAAATTGATAGACAGAATCAAAGCGAAAAAGGAAAACCCAAAAGCAATGTAGCTCTAAAGAGCAAAGCTCAGCTCTGGTTTTGAACCACGAGACTGAGATACAAACTCTCTCACTCTCACTCTCAATCAGCTCTCTATCTCTTCTTCTCTCGTTTTCTTCTTCTTCTCTATTTCTTCTTCTTCTCTGTATCTTTTCTCTCAGTGGATCGAAGGAGCCTTGCTGCTTTGGCTGTATAGACTTTCTATCCTTCTCTTCGATCTCCCTTCTTCTGTGGAAGAAGGCATGTATATATAGCAGCAACATCATCAGCAGGCGTGTGCTCTCCACGTTTCCCGCCAAAGCATTTGGACCACGTGGCAGCATCCAATGGAGTGTCAGAACACGTGTCCTCATCTGGATACCTTATTCTTCTCGGATCACGAGCTAGATACCTCGGATCACGTGCCCTTCATTTGTCTCTGCATTCCCTGTCAGACAGACAAGAACATATTCAATTTAACTGTAAACCCTGTACAGGCTTTGCAACCACGAGTGCAATGCAAAGTATGCACAACGCAGTGTATAGACTCAATGATCGTAAAGGCTTCATGAGAAGAAAGCAGCGTATAGACTTAGTAAATATAAGGGCTTCATAAGAAGGAAAACCAGTGTACAGACTTGCCCAAAGTATAGACTTTATATGAAGAGGCAACGGCTGTACATACTTCCTATATGAAGCAGCCACTGTACATACTCAAGGTGAAGACCGATGCCAATGTATAGACTTTACTGAAGACAACGGACTCGAGTGCAGTGTACAGACTTGACTATGCTCACCCAATACCAATGTATATACTTGATGCTCAAAGAGTGGCTGTACAGACTTGATAACGATGCAGAACGAACGGATGTACATACTTCATGTGAAAGCCCAATGTACAGACTTTGAAGAACAAGCAGCTACAGTCCAATGTGTGGACTTGTCGTTCACTGGTGAGTGTACAGACTTCGAATGAAACACCAATGTGTAGACTTGCCACCGACCATTGTGTAGACTTGAAGAAGTGAGACGATGGCTAAGACACTGTACAATCGGATGTATAGACTTTACTTAACACAGTCCGATGTACAGACTTGGAATTTCAACTGAAGGGTGTATAGACTTGACCAAACAGTCCAGTGAATAGACTTGAATAGCTGAGGCCAGTGTACAGACTTGTCACCGACCAATGTGTAGACTCGATCAGCATAAGGCACAGTATAGACATCAACTCTGCACATCGAATGTATAGACTTCAAGTGTGACGACCATTGTATAGACTTTGGATTCGAAGACCAATGTGCAGACTTTGGATTTGAAGACCAATGTGCAGACTTCAAGTTTCACTGTGGATGTACAGACTTTAGGAAATCAAGCGATGTGTAGACTTGAAGCTCCACTATGGATGTATACACTTCAAATATCACTGTGGATGTATAGACTTCAAATATCACTGTGGATGTATAGACTTCAGGAAATCAAACGATGTGTAGACTTCAAAGAAGTTGGCGATTCAATGTACAGACTTGATGAAGCGAAGCCAATGTGCAGACTTGAGTGTAGCTAAAGCCTTGATCGTAGGAATAGGCTGGAGTGTATAGACTTCAGGCTTCAGAAACGAGTGTACAGACTTCACTTAAGAAACGTAGGGAAAGACTCTAATGTATAGACTTTGTCTTGAACGAAAGTCAGTGAAGAATGAATAGACTTTCACGATGTGTAGACTTTGGATACGTGAAAGCTACAGTGAAGGAATGTACACACTTGACCAATTCAAAGGCGAATCGAGTGTACAGACTCTGAGTCCAAACCCAACGGCTGTACAGACTTAGAATGTGAAGACTGATATACAGACTTCATTAATCAAAGCATGAATGAGACGCTGTACAGACTTAGCCTAAGACATGCATGAAATGACGCTGTATAGACTCAATCTAGACAAGTCTGCTAAAGGAGTCGACCCATCAGAGGATGCGTCGACCCATGACAGTGAGAAATGCAAACAGCAGTGTATGAAATGCAAAGAACACATAGTCAATCTGATAGAGCAATTTCATCAAAGCAAGAGCAGTTGCCAATCAATCAAAATAATGGTGTTGCCAATGAAATAAAGCAAGTGTCAACATCATCAACATAGAGGGGTCACAACAATCTCCCCCTCTTTGATGATGGCAACCCCATATGAAGTAGAATAACAACATCCTGACATATAGGTATATGTTTGATGAAAGACATGATGAGTTATGCAGATTGACATGCAGATGCTATGAATGCATGCAACTCACTGCCTCAAACTCTCCTTATCATTATGCATATACACTCCCACTCCCCCTTGGAATGAATTCAGAATTCAGACAGATATGTATTCTCCCCCTAGACATCCCCTAGACAATATTCTCCCCCTTTGCCATCAACAAAGAGGAGGGAAAAATTAAATAGAAGGGAAGGATCAAGAGAAGAACTGACTGGCATTCTGAACAGGTAGTTCATGAATAAGCATTCTAAAGCATAGAGTCTTCAGTCATATGAAATTAGAAACTGCTGTCAGAAAGAGTTCTGGTTTAAGGATGATAAAATTTGGAGTTCATGCACTACAAGCAATAGATAAGTTCAATGTGCATGATAAAACAATAAACCAGAATCACATTTGCATGAAAGATTTAGTTTCATAATATCTTACTTTCATAGTCTCATAAAAAATATTGAGAGAAACCAAGTCATGTATTGAAACTAAACAAATTGACACTCATGATCTTTTCTTTTGAAGGAGCAGCATTATCAATATTAGACCATTTAGAGCATTCAGGTACCATAAGTCTTTCTGCGTAAGGGTATACGTTTATCAGACGCCAATACCCCTAGATACTCAACAAGATGGACCATTCTGTCTATGATCAAATTTAACAGAACTGAGTTACACCTTTTTGTGTGAGGGTACACGTTTATCAGACGCTAGTTACCCCCAGGTACTCAGTGAAACCAGCCTGCTGTTTTGAACATTTTATACAGAGATAGCTGATACACTTCATGACATGAGTGTTGTCCACTTCTGTGATGGATCACTCAGTTTCTCAGTGATTTATCAGTCATTGCTCTGCCAATATTAATTTTCAATGATTTTCAATATTTTTCAATATCTTTCTTAGCTGTCCTTTTTATGTTTCAGAATGACTTGTTTAAGAACAATACACATACTTAACCTCTCTAACATGATTTCAGATGAGTTTTCAGATTTCAGATATGATTAGCTTTGTCTGACATGAAATAAGAAAGAGGTTGAGAGTTTTATCAATTTTCAACTTACTTATATACTGATTGCAATCTTTAAACTCCAACCATTATAAGATTTAAACCATTACATCAGTCTTTGAACAATTCAAATTCTTATAAATGAAGAAGTCCATTTTCTACTGCTTAGAAATCAGAACTGACCAACAGATTGCCATAATGTCAGAGACAAATATTCAAAGTTAAAGGTTGAATGACTTCAAGAAAGTTGAAACCACTCTGAATTTCTAGCAATACTCCCCATGTCTATATGCATGCAATTTGCTAATGAAAGGCAAGAATTAATTGAGAGAGAGCTTATGCATAGGTCATGAATGAATGATATGCAAAGACATGCAAATACTCGACAAGCTCCCCCTGCATATATGCAATGTTTTCTTTGAACACTGAACAAAGTATTTTGAAATTCATGCTCATTCAGACTCCCCTATCAATCAATATAACCCATGGTACTAGGCGGAGAACCTGATCTCAAGGACCATCTCACACATAGTAAGAACCTCCAGACAGATTTCCCTGCCCTTTAGTAGCCTACTATTTAATATACCACGGTTATGTAGAGAAATGCAATGCAGGACAGTTCTACATGCATGTTCAGTAATGATTATGAGTCTGTTTCAATATTCACATCCACATGAATTATCCAAGCAATCAAATGCAAGTCCACATCAGAAATTTTATTCACAGCAGTTAAACAATCATTCATCATGCTGAAATTTACATAAGCCAAGTTCTCTTCTAAGAAACTTAAATTTTTCATTCCCAAGAGGCTTAGTAAAAATATCAGCAATTTATTTTTCAGTTTCTATGAAATTCATTTCAATCTCATTTTTATTTACAGCATCTCTAAGAAAATGATGTTTTATCTCTATATGCTTAGTCCTAGAATGGTGAACAGGATTTTTAGCAAGGCATATAGCACTAGTATTATCACATAAAAGTGGAATGCATCCCAGATTTATCTGATAATCAGCCAGTTGGTGCTTAATCCAAAGTACTTGGGCTGCACAATTACATGCTGCAACATACTCAGCTTCAGCTGTGGATAATGCTACAGTGTGTTGCTTCTTAGATGCCCAAGACACTAGACAGCCACCAAGGAATTGACAGTAGCCACTGGTGCTTTTTCTATCTACTCGACACCCAGCATAGTCTGCATCAGTGTAGGCTAGAAGCTCTAACTCACACTTAGCAGGATACCAGAGACCTAGTTCTTGGGTGCCTAGTAAATACCTAAAAATCCTTTTCACAGCTTTAAAGTGAGTTTCTTTAGGACTGGCCTGAAATCTAGAGCATAAACACACAGCAAATTGTATATCAGGCCTAGATGCTGTAAGATAGAGAAGAGATCCGATCATACCTCTGTATAGCCTTTGGTCCACAAGTTTACCTTTAGAATCTTCATCCAAACTGATTGAGGTACACATTGGAGTAGCTATTTCCTTGAGGTTGTCCATTTTGTACTTCTTCAATAAGTTCTTTACATACTTGGACTGAGAGATGAATGTGCCATCTTCTGTTTGTGTAACCTGCAGTCCAAGAAATAGTTTGAGCTCACCCATTGAGCTCATTTCAAATTCATCAGTCATTATTTGAGAGAATTCCTCACACAATTTGGGGTTAGTTGACCCAAACACAATGTCATCCACATAAATCTGAATGATAAGAATATCTGGATGGCTTACCTTGGTAAACAATGTTTGATCAACTATACCTCTTGTGAAGTTCTTGTCGGTGAGAAATTTACTCAACCTGTCATACCAAGCTCTAGGAGCTTGCTTTAAACCATAGAGAGCTTTATTGAGCTTGTAAACATGATTAGGGAAATCTAAACATTCAAACCCAGGAGGCTGTCTCACATATACATCCTCATTAATTTCACCATTTAGAAAAGCAGATTTCACATCCATCTGCTGAAGATTTATTCCTAGGGAACATGCATAAGCCAATAAAATTCTTATTGCTTCTAACCTAACTACAGGGGCAAAAGACTCTTCAAAGTCTATTCCAAATTCCTGATTGTACCCCTGAGCTACAAGTCTGGCTTTATTTTTAGTAACATTCCCTGCTTAATCAGTTTTGTTTCTAAATACCCATTTAGTCCCTATGACTGTTTCATGACCAGGAGGTGGAACCAAAAACCACACCTTATTCCTGTCAAATTGATTGAGCTCCTCATGCATGGCATTAATCCAATGCACATCTTGGAGAGCACAGTCAATGGACTTGGGTTCTGTGTTTGATACAAAAGCATAAGCATTCAGTTCATGTTGAATTCTTAAGTGGCCTCTAGTCCTAGGAGGGTCATGCAGATTTCCAATAACATTATCTACAGGATGATCCTTGAGATATCTAATATTTGCAATTGGACTATCATGAACTTGATTTACCTCCCCCTGAACTGTAGGCTCCTCTTCATTAAGCTCTTTATGTCATTCTTCATCCTCGGATTTGTCTGCAAGATCTCCTTCCTTCAGAATTTCACCACTGTTTTCATTCCTGCATTGACAACATTAGAATTTACCAAGGATTCATCAAAAACTATGTGTGGAGATTCTTCAACAGTCTTAGAGTTTAGATTGTACACTCTGTACGCTCGGGTGTTTTCAGAATAGCCAAGAAAAATTCCTGGTTCTCCTTTAGGTTCAAATTTATCAAGGTCCTTCTTATCATTTATGTGAATGAAACATTTACAACCAAAGACCTTGAAGTGAGCAATAGAAGGTTTCTTACCTTTTAAGATCTCATATGGTGTTTGCTGGGTAGAAGGTCTTACCATGGCTCTGTTAATTACATAACAGGCAGTGTTCACTGCTTCAGCCCAAAATTTCCTTGGTAGACCACCTTCGACAAGGAGTGTACGACCCATTTCCACTAAGGTTCTGTTCCTTCTCTCCACAACTCCATTCTGCTTAGGTGTCCTTGGTGAGGAGTACCTGTGGTTGATTCCATTTGACCTGCAGAATTCATCAAATTGTGAGTTTTCAAACTCACCTCCATGATCAGACAAAATGTTTTCAATTTTCTGATTTGTTTTATCATAAAACTCTTGAAATTCAGAGAAAGCATCACTCTTATTAGATAAGAAATAAACCCAAGTATACCTAGAAAAGTCATCTACCATGACAAACCCATACCTCCTCCCTGATAGGCTGACAGATCTAGTTGGCCCAAAAAGGTCCATATGTATCAACTCATAGGGTTTGGAAGACAGATTTTCAGTTCTAGACTTAAATGACTTTCTAGTTATCTTTGATTGAGTGCATGCATCACAGATTTTATTTTCTTTCTTGAATGAGACTTCAGGAAGTCCTCTAAACATGCCATGCTTATTTAATTTGTGCAAAACAGTGTAGCTAGCATGACCTAACCTACGATGCCATAAAAATGCTATGTCTTCTCTACTGGCAGTAAGGCAAAGGTTAGTGTGTTGAATTTCATCTAAATTTATCATGTAAGTATTATTTATTCTTTTTCCAGAAAATTTGACAATATCAGAATCAGGTTCAAAAACCTTGCAGCATTGATAAAACATTGTAACCTTTATCACATAACTGGCTGATGCTAAGTAGATTATAGGCTAACCCTTCAACCAGCATAACATCATCAATGCAGCAGGTAGAACACTTACCTACCTTACCTGATCCGATAATCCTACCCTTTGTGTTGCTTCCAAAGGTGACAAGGCCTTCTACTTTCTCAGTCAGCATGCAAAATTTGGCCTTATCTCCTGTCATATGCCTGGAGCAGCCGCTATCCATGTACCACAAGTTGTTCTTGGCTGCCAGGCATACCTGCATACACAGTTAGGTAGAGAAGTTTGGAACCCAAGACTGATTGGGCTCCAATGTAAATGAACTAGAAGCAAAGCAGGAAAGCAGATATTTCGGAATCCACATTTGTTTAAATGAACTTTGTTCAGTGGATCCTACATATTTTCTTCTGTTGTTGTTCCTTTTCTTTTTATTGTTCTTTTTCTTATTGGCAGCAGCATGATTATTGACAGTATTGTTATTTCTGTGCCAGTGCCTTGGCCAGGGTGTGTTCACAAAATTTTGGCCATAGTAGTTCCTGGGCTGGCTATGGAAATATTGGTTTCTAGATGTCCAGTAAGCATACCCATTGACCCAATTTCTACTGTAAGGTCTTTGATATTGAGCACCCTGGTGTGCAAGACCTGTAAATCTACCCTGAGTTCTAGACCAATCTGACCTATTGAAGTAGGTTGGCTGTGCATTGTAGTGGGTCTGAGCTCTGGGTTGATAAAAATAATTGGGTTGACTCCTAGCAGCACTCTGTCTCCCCTGTACTTTGGACCCTGCTGACCTATACACAGGTTTGTATTGGGTCTTCTTCAGAGGTGGAGTTGATGGTGGAGACTTGCTTACCTTGACCTGGGGTTTACTGGACTGTGTAGGTTGACCCCTAACCTGAGTCTGAGCCCTAGGATTCTGCTTGGATGTGCTGGCTCTACTAGGCTCATTAACCTTTCGTTTGCCCTTCTCCTCAGCACTGGGCTTTTTCAGATTAGCAGTTTTGTTCATCAAATTTGTTGAGTTCATGCTAATTAGAGGTCCCTTTTCCTTTTGAGCAACAAATGAAATTGTTCTCATCCCAAATGTTTTTGTTGCACTAGAACTAAATCCTAGGCCCTCTTTTCTGAAATTAACCTTTGACCCTAACAAAGCATTTAAGTTATCTGTTCCTTGGGTCATTTTCTCAATGGTTTTCATTTTATCCTCATTATCTTTCTGAAGTTCATCAATAGACTTTTTCAGCTCATTGTTGACATTGAGGACAGCTTCATATTTTTCAGAGATGATTTTTACTTCACTTTCACATTTTTGAATCTTCAGCTTCCATTCATCAATTTCATTTTCAAGCCTTAGATTCTCTTCCCTAGAAACCTTTAACTCAATTTTGATGTCCTCTACTTCAGAGCATGTGAGTTTCAGTTTATCATTTTCAGATTCCAAACATGCAATTTTATCAGATAGAGTTTTATCATTTTGCATGGAATTGATTTTTCTTCTAAGATGCCTATTCTCTTTTCTAATATCATCAGCTCTATCAGCTATGTCATGATAAGCATCTACCCAATCAGCAATTGTGAAGTTTTCAAATCTAGTGATTACCTCATCTGTGTCCTCCTCTCTATCTTCGGAGCTTGTTGCCATAAGGCAAATGGGCTGTTCAGATTCGGCTTCACTATCTGAGCTGCTGCTGAAAGAGCCTTCATCTTCATCACTCCATGTGCTGATCATAGCTCTTCCCTTCTTGGTTTTCTTCTTTGACATGTCCTTATGTTTCTGATTGTCTGGACAGTCAGCTTTCAGATGCCCTGGTTTCCTGCATTGATAACAGACATTAGCTTCATTTTTCTTTGCAGATTTAGATTTATACCTTTTATCCTTTCGGCCACCATTGTATTTCTTCTGGCCGAACCGTCCTGCTCCCTTTCTGAGAAATCGCCTGAACTCTCTAGTCATCATGGCTATCTCAGATCGAGTCACATCTTCTTCTTCATTTAGGCTCTCCTCTGATGATGAAGAGCTGTTGAGCTGGATTTTGTTGATTTGCTGGAACTAGCCTTCAGCGCTATCGGCTTCTTCTTCCTCTCGGCTTCATCTGTCCTTGGCATGTTTATCTCATATGCCATTAGTGAGCCAATCAGCTCATCAGCTTTAGTATTACGCAAGTCCCTTGACTCCTCCATCACTGTTGCTTTGGTGTGCCAAATGGGAGTCAGGGAGCGCAGAATTTTCCTCACTACATCATACTCTGTCTGAGGTTTCCCAAAACCTCTGAGGCCATTGGTTATGACAGTCAGCCGAGCGTACATTTCGCTGATGGACTCGTTCTGCTTCATCTTGAAGGCTCATACTCAGATACAAGAAGATTGGCCTTCTGCTCTCTTACTTGAGATGTACCTTCATGAATTACTTCCAGCGCATCCCACATCTCCTTAGCTGATTTGCAAGCAGACACACGGGAGAATTCTGTAGGATGCAGAGCGCACTGGATAGCATTTATAGCACTCCAATTCAGCGTGGACCTTCTGATCTCCTCCTTGGTCCATACATCTTCATTCGGGGACAGCTCATAAGGTCCCTTGCTGACAATCTTCCAAATCTCATAATCCTTAGCCCTGAGGAACACTTGCATACGGTTCTTCCAGTATGCGTAGTTTGATCCATCAAAGAATGGGGGCTTCGTTGTTGAGTGACCTTCGGCAATCATCCCTCGAGCATCCATCTCTGCCTATTCTCTTCGGGCGATGAGTCCCTGCAGAAGAGTTAGGCTCTGATACCAAGTGTTGGGTTAGATGGACGCAGTCTATCTCCACTGAGTGTGGATCTAGAGGGGGGGTGAATAGATCAACTTGCCTAATTTAAAACTACTGTAAGTTCTAAAGCGAAATTTAGGCAAACATCAGTTAAGCTAAAGGAAGAATTCTAAGCAAAGGGTCGACCCATGAAAGCCATTCACCATATCTATATATCGAAAGCTAGACATGAGCATGAGCGATGAAACCAAATAAGCTAAGCAAGAATTCCCATCGCACACAGATCAAACAAAAACACAAACACACTGCACACACAATTTTTAGGTGGTTCGGTCAACGACCTACGTCCACCCCACACTCAACCGAGTATGGCTTCCTGCTGCGCAACACAGCTTGCGTCCGCTGGGCTTTACAGCTTGGCCAAACAATCCGCTGATACACAGCTTCGCTGGGCACTACAGCTTGCCGACCAGAGGATCTGATCCTCTGCAACCGCTGGGGAAATACAGCTTAACCCGTCCAGTGGAGACTACCACTGCAAGACCGCTGACACACAGCTTGAGGAAACAATATTCGGAAATGATAGACAGAATCAAAGCGAAAAAGGAAAACCCAAAAGCAATGTAGCTCTAAAGAGCAAAGCTCAGCTCTGGTTTTGAACCACGAGACTGAGATACAAACTCTCTCACTCTCACTCTCAATCAGCTCTCTATCTCTTCTTCTCTCGTTTTCTTCTTCTTCTCTATTTCTTCTTCTTCTCTGTATCTTTTCTCTCAGTGGATCGAAGGAGCCTTGCTGCTTTGGCTGTATAGACTTTCTATCCTTCTCTTCGATCTCCCTTCTTCTGTGGAAGAAGGCATGTATATATAGCAGCAGCAGCAGCAGGCGTGTGCTCTCCACGTTTCCCGCCAAAGCATTTGGACCACGTGGCAGCATCCAATGGAGTGTCAGAACACGTGTCCTCATCTGGATACCTTGTTCTTCTCGGATCACGAGCCAGGTACCTCGGATCACGTGCCCTTCATTTGTCTCTGCATTCCCTGTCAGACAGACAAGAACATATTCAGTTTAACTGTAAACCCTGTACAGGCTTTGCAACCACGAGTGCAATGCAAAGTATGCACAACGCAGTGTATAGACTCAATGATCGTAAAGGCTTCATGAGAAGGAAAGCAGTGTATAGACTTAGTAAATATAAGGCTTCATAAGAAGGAAAACCAGTGTACAGACTTGCCCAAAGTATAGACTTTATATGAAGAGGCAACGGCTGTACATACTTCCTATATGAAGCAGCCACTGTACATACTCAAGGTGAAGACCGATGCCAATGTATAGACTTTACTGAAGACAACGGACTCGAGTGCAGTGTACAGACTTGACTATGCTCACCCAATACCAATGTATATACTTGATGCTCAAAGAGTGGCTGTACAGACTTGATAACGATGCAGAACGAACGGATGTACATACTTCATGTGAAAGCCCAATGTACAGACTTTGAAGAACAAGCAGCTACAGTCCAATGTGTGGACTTGTCGTTCACTGGTGAGTGTACAGACTTCGAATGAAACACCAATGTGTAGACTTACCACCGACCATTGTGTAGACTTGAAGAAGTGAGACGATGGCTAAGACACTGTACAATCGGATGTATAGACTTTACTTAACACAGTCCGATGTACAGACTTGGAATTTCAACTGAAGGGTGTATAGACTTGACCAAACAGTCCAGTGAATAGACTTGAATAGCTGAGGCCAGTGTACAGACTTGCCACCGACCAATGTGTAGACTCGATCAGCATAAGGCACAGTATAGACATCAACTCTGCACATCGAATGTATAGACTTCAAGTGTGAAGACCATTGTATAGACTTTGGATTCGAAGACCAATGTGCAGACTTTGGATTTGAAGACCAATGTGCAGACTTCAAGTTTCACTGTGGATGTACAGACTTTAGGAAATCAAGCGATGTGTAGACTTGAAGCTCCACGATGGATGTATAGACTTCAAATATCACTGTGGATGTATAGACTTCAGGAAATCAAGCGATGTGTAGACTTCAAAGAAGTTGGCGATTCAATGTACAGACTTGATGAAGCGAAGCCAATGTACAGACTTGAGTGTAGCTAAAGCCTTGATCGTAGGAATAGGCTGGAGTGTATAGACTTCAGGCTTCAGAAACGAGTGTACAGACTTCACTTAAGAAACGTAGGGAAAGACTCCAATGTATAGACTTTGCCTTGAACGAAAGTCAGTGAAGAATGAATAGACTTTCACGATGTGTAGACTTTGGATACGTGAAAGCTACAGTGAAGGAATGTACACACTTGACCAATTCAAAGGCGAATCGAGTGTACAGACTCTGAGTCCAAACCCAACGGCTGTACAGACTTAGAATGTGAAGACTGATGTACAGACTTCATTAATCAAAGCATGAATGAGACGCTGTACAGACTTAGCCTAAGACATGCATGAACTGATGCTGTATAGACTCAATCTAGACAAGTCTGCTAAAGGAGTCGACCCATCAGAGGATGCATCGACCCATGACAGTGAGAAATGCAAACAGCAGTGTATGAAATGCAAAGAACACATAGTCAATCTGATAGAGCAATTTCATCAAAGCAAGAGTAGTTGCCAATCAATCAAAATAATGGTGTTGCCAGTGAAATAAAGCAAGTATCAACATCATCAACATAGAGGGGTCACAACAACGCGCTCGCCCTGGCGCGTTACACACGCAGACCGCCAACAGTCAAAAACCAACGGTCAGAAAGCCCCTGACGGCCCAGCCCAGGCGCGTCACATACAAGTGGCAGTCAATCGTGGGACCGTCACAGTCCCTGACCCCCTAGGGCTAAACAAAGGGCATGTGACGGCCCCCTCGAGGCGCGTCACATAATGTGATGGTCCCTGGAAGGACCGTCACACGCACCCGACGGCGATAACGGCGGGAAAGCCCAAAAACTTCAACCACGCTCCCATGTCTCCACCGGAAAGGGGGAAATCAAAGGGGAAG
Source organism: Amorphophallus konjac (assembly GCA_022559845.1). Taxonomy (NCBI): domain Eukaryota; kingdom Viridiplantae; phylum Streptophyta; class Magnoliopsida; order Alismatales; family Araceae; genus Amorphophallus; species Amorphophallus konjac. The sequence goes on from CM040125.1 coordinate 19,261,297, forward strand.
ACCCTTGGGGACCCCTAGCATGATTCTAGGCCATCAAAACTTGAAATCATGCATCAAATCCATAGATTGGGCGAGCTCTCCCCGAATCATGGAAAAACCCCAACGTGCTCAATCACACCCCTCTCGGCCTCCCCTCGGCCTATAAACCACGGAAATGAACGGCGGGGAGCTAAGGAACGTCACCCTACCTCAATGGAGCGAATGCTCCGCCGGATCGTCCATGAATCATGAAGAACGGTTTTAGAAAACCCTCGTTCTTCAAGCTTCCCACGAGCACCGCACGTCCCCACGATCGCCTCGCCGCCGCCCACGTCGCCGCGCCGTCGCCCCGCCGTTGTCTGCAGCCGGAGGGGAGCTCGCCGCGCTCAAACGGGAGGAAGAGAGGCAGAAAGGGGGGCCGCGGTGGGGAGAAACGGAGGAGGAAGAAGAAGAAGAAAGAGAAGGTGGGGAAGAGAGAGAAAATAGGGGGGGTATTTATAGGAAAATCCAAAAATTCCAAAAAATACTGAAAAATAGAAAATTACATTTTCGGAATCCTCGGAATGCACCGATCGCAACGGTACCACTCGTGCCCAGGTGAACAACCCGGCTCACCCGCAGTGAGGTTCCGAAGGAATTGCCGAAACACACACCGGAAATTGGAAAACACGCACGGAAAAGCCGCGGAACGCCTCCGGGCCTCCGAAACGACTCCGGATCGCGCCGATCCGAACGTGAAAGATGCCCGAAAAGAAAATTCAGACACAACGGAGCCAGACGCTCCGAAAAACTAGATCCGGGACCCACGAAGAAGGATCTGAAAGGTCCGAGATATTACAGACTTGGTGGCTTGTGAGCTACCTCGGTATTCATGCTACCGTGGTTTCTGACCTAGGCATAGGGCAGATTGACGGCGTGGAGCTATCCCTGTACGACAGTCTTGACCCCGAGTCTTGTGACTCAAAGGCCGTTAGATTTAGTAGGTCTAGTGGGCTATCCAGAGTATGGAGGCACCGTGCCACCTGTTACTCCGTGTTACTCGTGATGGGTGCGTGAGTTACTTTCCGTGTTCACATTTAGTGACCTCCCACTGGTCGTAGCCTTCTTACGGCACGCGTGTGCTGACCCACCCGGGAGTGGTGGAGCGGCTTACCCGAGAGAGATGATTTTTAGGCTGGTTACCGTAGGGCCCCTCGCCTTTGCAGCCTGAGTCCAGCTGGGGGGAAAACCAGCTAGAGGACCCCACCTAGAGTGGATGGTCTGTGTGTGCACACTTAGTTGGGGGCTGTCGAACTCGCGCTGACGAGCGCGACCCCAGCTAGTCCTTGTTTGTGGTACTGGTTACTGTAGTGTCTCTGTCTCCGCCTGGGGCGTCGCAGCGAGACACTTGAGGCGCGGACTAAGTCGTCAGTGGCCGCATCCGACTTTGCTTCTGGTGGGCAGTGCTCCTGTCACGTGACATGAGTTTCTTGTGACTTGAGTTTTCGCTTCCCGTCTGCGAGACGTGGTTTTACGTGTAGTTCCGGGTGTGTTCCCGAGGTAGAGGTCTAGGGTTCCGGTGAGCGTCACCGATGGTTCTCCCTAGACGGTGTTAGGTCCATGACAGTATTGTCGTGATGTTCCTTCTAGTAGCGTAGCCAGAGGTTTCCCCGTTAGTTCGGTGGTCCCCCGATTGTGAGATCGAGGCTTTTCAGGTACAGTAGGAGTAGTTGTAGTGTCGAGTTTTTACCGGCCACCGGTTTGCTGTTCCTGTTGTCGTTGCTGCTTTCCGTTACCGCAGTTGTTTATAGTTGGGGTTTCGCGGGATCCCTACTGAGCCAGTGATAGGAGGCTCGCCCATGCTTTTCAGGTGCGCCGGTTCTTCCTCGAGGTTCGAGGGTGCTACGTGGAGGTTCTTAGTTGCCAGCTCGCCGGGCCGTGTGTTCACTCGGTGTTGGGTATGTTCTCTGCCTTAGACTGTACTTTCTGTTGGACTAGACTCTACTGTTGTAGTTTTTTATTTATTTCTATTAATTGTTGAATTGTCCTACTTTATTTCCTATTTCTTTGTACTTCCACACTCCTTTTTAGCCCTTCTGAGCCCCGGCTCGTGGGCGACGGGCCAGGATTCGAATGGTATCGGGTTCCTTTTTCGGTATCCGGATCTTGGATCGCTACAGTTGGTATCAGAGCGTGGTTGTGGACGTACATGGGAATTCGAGATATTGCAGTGATCAGAGTCCGTAAGGTCCCGTACAGTCGGTAGCTGGCATAGGGTTTTACATTCATTTTTCCGCTTGATTTCTCGCGTAAGAGCTTGAGTGTGCGGCGTTGGCACTATGAAGGTGGTTGCTGTTCATGGCTTTCGTGCCGGCGTGGGGTCTGAGGATCGAGGTCAAGAGCTTTCTCCCTTTGATGGTGGCCCCAGTGGTGCTATGTTGGGTAGAGGTTGCCGGCAGGTGCGTTGCTGTGGTGTTGCGTTCGAGAGATTTACAACGAGATCATGTGGCTGGTGAGGATTGCTCATGATTAAGTGGCCGTGAGTGTGCTCTGAGGGAGCTGTTATTGGTGTTGGCCACTCCAGATCAAGGTTCATCCAGCCCCTAAGGCGTTGAGATTGTGGTTTGAGGTGTCAGAGTGGGTGCTCTGATCGAGAGGTGTGTTCAGGTGAGCGGAGGATCTTCAGCTGCTGATTTATCAACCCTGATGTCCTTATCATACTCTGTGGCGTCAGAAATGACGTGTCGATCTTGATTCTTCTTATGGATTTTGAGGTAGGATTGGGTGGAGGTTGTAGACACGCTGTTTTTGACATTACCGTGAGTAAATCTCATATTACACTATGCTACCCCAAGGTTGTCTTCACACTTTTAATTACTTTAGTGATTTCCTATTTTTCTGAATTTTTTTTTATATTTGTTTGAATTTTTTCATTAAAAATCTTTGACGTGTCAAGCTGCTTTGACGCCTCAATATTGAGGTGTCAAGGTACCTTGACGCCTTCATAAAAATATTTTTTATTATTTTTAAATATTTTTTCTTCTTTTTTAAAAGTGGCAGGTAACTGGACGCCTCTTTTAAAGGTGTCCAGGACCCTAGATGCCTCATTCAGAGCTTCGTGCAACACGCGGGCGGCGCCGCTCCGGCCGGCTAGTTTGACGTTTCGAATAAATCCAATCATGAAGACGTCATTGATCCTAGACGCATTTTAGAAGTCAAAGTTAGGCGTCGAAACCACGCGCTTTCCCCGCTATCGACGGCTTTCGACGCCGTTTTAATGGAAATTCATTGAGGCGTCAAGGGTCCTAGACGCCTCAATCAACAATAAAATAATAAAAAAAATAATGGGCACGTCTAGTCAGCTAGACGCCTCAACATTGAGGCGTCCAGGACCATGGACGCCCCAATAAATTTTTTCCCTATAAATAGGGACCCCCCTTGAAATCAGAGAGCTTCAGATCCGAGAGAGGAGAGGGAAACTCTGCCGGATTCTTTTCTAACCCGTGGGTTTTGTAGGAGAAGGTTTTGTCGAATTTTTGGTTGCCCGCGCTCGCGAAAGGAAGGCAATCTTCATCCATCGTGCTTCCACGACGTCCCCATGCTACCGGAGCTCCGCCGGATCACGTCATCGGCGCCTTCAATAAGCCACTCTCCCCCCTTTCTCTTTTGCCATTTCTATTGCATGCATCATCCGCCATTTGTCATCTCGCTTCTGTTTTATGCACGTTTGCACGATCCTTCATCCAACATAACATTTTCCTCCTACTCGTGTCCAAGAGGAGTTTAAAAATAACACCAACTAGGTGTGTGTCTCACCATGATTTCGCTATTTTCATCACAAAGGATTAATACTACACTGCCATTTTTCTGATTCATTTCCTCTTTATCTATTTTTACAAGGGTAACCAAAGAAGGACCTCTCCTTCAACGGGCCGAAAGGAAAGGAAGAAGCAACCCACCATTTCTCGCTTTTGAGGTAAACGCGATCACTCTTCTTATTTTTGGGGTCTCCAGCCCCTGGCGGTCATATCATATTTTCGAGGCCGCGGCGAGTCACTTCCCGCTATAGCCGTTTGAATTCTGTCTTTAAAATTCTGCCCTATTCTCATCTCTTCGAGGCCTATATCCCACTGGAGCAATCTCCTGTGGTGGTGCTATGGCCGTTTAAATTCCGTCCTTTAAATTCTGCGCTATTCTCATCTCTTCGAGGCTTATATCCCACTGGAGCAATCTCCCGTGGTGGTGCTATGGCCGTTTAAATTCTGTTCTTTAAATTCTGCATTATTCTCATCTCTTCGAGGCCTATATCCCACTGGGGCAATTTCCCGTGGCGGTGCTATAGCCGTTTAAATTCCCATCTTTTAAATTATGCACCATCCCCATCCCCCCGAGGTCGCGGAGAGTCATTTCCCGCTACGGCCGTTTAATCCACGCCTTTATTACGCCATATCTATTCTGCATACCCCGCCGGAGTAATCTCCCGTGGTGGTCTCTATCTCTCTCTCTTTCTGTGTTACAGCAAAACGAGCGCGCTTCGCTCCCCGCCACATTCCGCGTGACGTCGCTCACATCTTGGCGATCACGGTGGGACCTTCTTTCGCTTTCTTTTAGTTACCCTTGTGATTTCTTGTGGTTTGCATTATTATCTCTCTTGGGTGTTGTTATACCTCTGTTGTCTTTGTTATTTTGTCGTGTTCTATATATCTGTCAACACTTCATTGCATATATCCACCCCATTTTTTTAGTTTTTCTAAGGATCACCCTCTCTCGGTGAAGGAAGGACTCTCCGTTCGGGAATTCCTCTCGACGGACTAGGATCTCCTCCACCGGGACCTCCGTAAGTCCCCGACAACGAAGGATTCCCTCTTCGTTCACTGGGCCGGTTGTACTATTGAAGTTCCCCGGAGTTAGTTGACCCATTCGTGGTGAGACGAGTGACCCTAGTTGACACGGCGGTGAAACAAATTGAAATTAGGGTCCTTCCTATTTTTGTGTGAATTTCAGATCTGGTCAAAAATACAAAAAAAATTATTAAAATAGAAACAAAAAAGGGGCGTAAAAGCATCTACTTGTTTGATAATCTCTGCTATTTGCTTGTTGGTGTATGTTTTTGCGCTCCACAAGAACTTTGAGCATGGCTCACGAGTCTTTTTTGGAGAACCACCCCGGTCGTGGTCAGTCAATTGAGCCACATGTCCATGCTATGGACTCGGGCCCCTCCCACGAGCCCCCACGTGAGGTGCAGGCAACTATAGGGGACGCCTCCCCGCCACAGGACATTTCATCCTTGTTAGGTGACCTTGCCAATACGGAGCTCACCTCCGAACAACTCCGAGCCTTCCAGGCCATTCTAAAGGGGAAATCTGTTTCTCCCGCTCCCCAGGAGTCAGCTCTAGCCATCGCACCCCTCCAGGAGTCGGTGCAAGTTATCCCCTCTTCCTACACTGGTACAAGCCATGCCTTCTCCCTCAGTTCAAGGGCAGGCAAGCCAGCATCCCCCCTCTTTTCAATTCCCTTCACAATCTCAAACCCTTGTTGTTCCCCACATACCACTCCAACAAGGGCCAGCTGCAGGATGGTCGCTATATCCCTCTCATGCGGGGTTTCCTCCTCAAGTCTCCGGGAGACATCTTCCTCCCCAGTGGCAGGTGCCACCTTCGCCTACCGAGGAGCTTGTCCAAGCACTCCTCCATAGGTTCAATAAAATGGATGAGCAGTTTCGCAACCTAAAGCAAAGGGTGGACGTAAAATCCACCCCCGAGGTTTCTCTACCAATCCTACCAGTATTCCATCTCCCTCCCTCCGAAATGCCTACGTACCGTAGGTACAATGGCACTGGCAATCCCTTTATTCACCTCAAGGACTTCATGTATGAATCCTCCTATTGGCAAAATGACCAGAGATCCCTGGCATACCTCTTTCGGAGATCGTTGGACTGTCCTGCGCTAGAATGGTTCTATTCTCTGGAGCCGGGCGAGGCCGAAAATTTTGATGCAGTGCAAAGAAATTTCTTGCAAAAGTATCGGGATAGGGTTGGTCCCTCTCTTTCCATTACCGACCTAGTGGCCGAGAAAATGAGGCTAGACGAAGATTTTGTTCGCTATGCTGACAGATGGAGGTCTCTGGCAGAGAGGATAAGAGATACCCTCTCAGAGCCCGAACAAGTGAAAATGATTGTGTCCAATGCCACCCCACAGTTCAGACATGTCCTGGCCATGAACAAACTTACCACAATGGAGAAACTCTACGAGAGGGCCCGGTATATCTAGACCCAGTTAAAAGACTCCCCCATTATGCACATGTTTGAAAGACCCAGTTAAAAGACACCTCCAGATACTGTGTTTACCTTACCATAGGTAGCCAGTACATACAATAGAGACTTGTTTTCATTTTAAAGACTACATCTATGATATGAATGACGAAGGAGGAATTGACTGGGATGAAATGAGGCGATACATCACCACTCTCAAAGCCAGGAGACCTCCTCCTAGGCCACAGTTCCAACAACAACAGCAGTTACAACAATAGCCACAGCAACAACCACAGCAACAGCAGCAGCCTCAGCAGGCCCAACCACAACAGCCTAACATGGGCATAATCCAGGACCCACTACCGGAGCACCAACAACCTAATCACCAGGTCAACCCCATCTCCTCCTTCCCAGAAGTTGGGAGAGAGCAGGGTTGGCACTCAGAAAGTGCCTCCGTTCTCGCAGCCGCCAACCCTATCATCAGGCAACCCCCTCGCCTTGCCCGGGTAGCACCTCTCTCTCATCAGCCCGCATCACAATCTAACCGCGGCCTTCATCATTTCCAAAGCCATCACGCCCTCTCATTCGCACCCCTCCCGCTAACCCACCAATGACCTATCAGCCAACGCCCTCCACTATGCCCTCACACCCTCTCATCTTCTCTTACCCCTCCATTTTGCCATCTACCCCTACTACACATACACCTATGCCTTCCAAACCTCTCATCATCCGTCAACCGTACGCGACCCCGCCTACCTCCACCATGCCTCCACTAACGCCCTCAAAACCACTCATTATCCACCATCCGTCTCAGAACCATTATCCATCTCAGGCCTTGTCCACCTCCACTTTGCCTCTTCCTCCACCTTCCAGACCCCTTTCCCTCCATAGCTCACATGAGATTCCCTCTACCTCCATGATGCCTTCACCCTCCAAACCCCCTATCATCCACCATACATCTAAGGCTTTACCTCCACCAAATAAACCCCTAATCAAAATCGCTACACCCGCCATCACACCTACTCCACCTACTATTCCTCCACCACTACCCCTCAAACCCTTGCTAAAACCCACATCTAAGCCCATGGAGGTACAGAAGCCGCAAGCAATGGTGCTCCGGAGTGAAAGGATTTTCCACAGGGTCTTCCCCTAGAACAGTCAGAACCCCGAGCAGTCTCAGCCAGAGAAAGACAATGGAGAGCAGCCAGAAAGGTCCATCCCTGGAACACAGTATGATTTGTTAAAACACCTGGACAAGACGCCCGCTCGGATCTCCATCCTTGAGTTACTCCAGAGATCCGCGTCCCATCAGGCGGCCTTAATGGAATATCTCCAAAGGGTCATAGTGAATGAGGATCTCCCTATAGAGAAGATTTCGGCCGTTCTTACGCCGACGGACACACAGACGGCCATTATGTTCCACAACCACGAGCTTGCCCCCGAGGAAGCTCGAAAATATGCATTGTGTGTTTCGATAAAAGTCAATGGAGTGTCCATAAACCCGTGCCTGGTGGACACAGGTGCATCCATAAATGTGATCTCCATGAGCACCCTTCAGTTATGTGGGGTCGATGAAGAACAGATAAGACATTCTTCAATCACAGTCACGACTTATGACAATAGCAAACGGCCACCACAGGGGATGATTATCCTGAGGGCAGAGTTAGGCCCTGCGTCAGTCTCCACGGAATTTTATGTCCTCGATATGGACCCCACATTCAAGGCCATACTGGGCCGCCCTTATATTGAAGTAATGGATGCTGTGCCTTCTACCAACCACCAATGCCTAAAGTTCCCGTACAATGGGAGGATTATTAAAGTGATCAGTACACATGTCCTTCATACAGTGGATGCTATTAATACCTCTCTGCCATCTGTTTGGCCATCTCATCGGCCCATATTGTCACTGCTGGATGTGTATGACCCATCCCGTATTACACCAAAAAAGTTACTTTCGGTATCAATGTCACGTCTCCCTTTTCATTCTAAAGGATGGGAGATTATGAGAAATATCGGCTATCAACAGGGCAAAGGCTTGGGCGCACAATTACAAGGAAGGCTAAAACCGCCAAAGAAAATAAGGTTGAGCCACAAGTTTGGTCTAGGCTTTAAAGGACCGCTCGAGGCGGATGGGAAACCCCTCACGTGGACCCTATCCTCTCATTTCAAGAAGGGGCCCGTTGTTCAGATGGGGGATTACCCGCAAGAAACACATGGGGGATCGTACGTTGTATACTTGGCTGAAAAATGTTCAAGGGCCACTAAGAGAGGCAAGATCAAAAATCCAGAATGCGAATGGAGCAAATGATTTGACATACAAGATATTTCCATCGCACTAGGAAGAATGTTCTCGCCTCCACAGTTGGAAGGGCCGTCGTTGATCTCCGAAATACCAGGGAATATCACTACTGTTGCCAAAGTTCCAAACCATCCTTGCCAAGAGGACTCTGTCACCGGTGGATCTTCATCTGTCATCGACATTGCCATCGACGGCTCATTAGCCATCGTCTTCTCTATTCACTCACCTCAGCCTTCGCTGATGTCTTCCTCCTGGGCCAGACGGTTGTCTGATGATCTTCCCAGGTCCCCTTCACTACTCACATACCTACGCGGGTTTCTCAACCCGCGCTAGGTTTTTAATCATGATATGCTCTATGAGCCTCCCAACCCTTTAGCCATAACCACTTTTCTTCCTCCTCCGATTTCTTTTCATTGCTTTGTCATCAAAAATGAAAACGAAAAAAAAACGTCAATTTTCAAACCTCTCAACAACACATCTTCGTTGAGGAAGTCTCCTACCTCTCCCACGAGTGCATCCCGACCTACGGGCCACTCATCCAAGGTCCTATGAGCGACCTTTTCTATCCCTCCTTTGAGGGGTCCTTCCCTGTACATTCTTCATCATCTTCTTCAGCTTCTTCTTCGTCCGTAGGACCGCTTAGTCAATCTAGGAATAATGGGTCGAGGGTAGTACCTAAAAAGAAATCCAAGGGTAAGCAGATCCCTAATCGATTCCTTCTAGATCTAGCCAGTAGGTGTCGAGCGTGCCTATCCATTCCTCAATTGCTAGAAAATCCCATCCAACTGCCAGAGATAGATTGTGAGGAGAGTTGCATAATTGATGAAGGGTATGGAGTCTACGAGATCACAGATGAAGAATGCCCTATTGAAGAAGAGGATGAAGAATATGAGGACGTGGCCGGCGCATATGCTAGTGGCATGAGGAGATTCGACGAGCCGTCAGCCGCAGTAGAAGAGTCCACCAAAGAAGTCAACTTGGGAACCGAGAAAGACCCTAGGATCGTCCTCATAAGTGATAATTTGCCATCATCTGAAGAAGAGGCATTAATTAAAGTTCTCAAGGAGTATAAGGACACGTTTGTATGGAGCTATGAGGATATGCCGGGTGTGGATTCCACCTTGGTCGAACACCGCTTAACTTTAAAACCAGGGTCCATCTCGGTAAAACAAAGGTTAAGGCGTTTCCACCCTCAGATGGCTTTGAAAATGAAAGAAGAGGTCGACAAGCTCCACAAAGTCAGATTTATTAGAGTCGTCCTTTATCCACAATGGGTGGCGAACATTGTCCTGGTCATGAAGAAGGATGAAAAAGTCAGGATTTGCATCGACTTCCGAGACCTTAACAGCGCGTGCCCAAAGGATGATTTTTCCTTGCCTCACATTGATGTGTTAATCGACAACACGGCAAGCTATGAGACCCTCTCATTTATGGATGGGTTTTCAGGATATAATCAAATTCGTTTGGCAGAAGAGGATCAGGAGAAGACGTCATTCACTACACCATGGGGAACATATTGTTACGTGGTCATGCCATTTGGGTTGAAGAATGCTGGAGCTACTTACCAAAAAGCTATGATGGTCATATTTCATGAGATGATGCATATATATCTGGAGGTGTATGTGGATGATTTATTGGTGAAATCCCGAACTAGGGTGGAACATTCGAGAGTTTTGGCTAAGGTGTTGCAAAGATTAAGGGAGTTCCAATTGAAAATGAATCCGAAGAAGTGTGTGTTTGGTGTATCATCGGGCAGATTACTGGGTTTCATTGTGAGTAAGAGGGGGATTGAGATAGATCCCAACAAAGCTAAGGCCATCAGGGACATGCCGCCTCCCAAAAATTTGAGAGAAGTCTGAGATTTAATTGGGAGGTTGCAATTCATTCGTCAGTTTATGTCTCAGCACTCACAAAGGTGTAGACCTTTCTACGAGTTGACCAAGCCAGGAGTAGAATTCTATTGGGATTCTAAATGCCAGAAAGCTTTCGAAGGGTTAAAGGAATACCTGGCTAATCCACCTGAAGGGGTGTGATCTCGCGCTTGTCCTGAGCTGAGAGGATGATCACCTAGTAGTGAACTGCAAAGAAAGGGAAACAAATCAGGAGGCCCAGGGATGGTTCCTTGGGGAAAACCCTCCGATGCTTAAGTCAGTAGAGCAATGGTGGAAGGTATTTGAGGGAGGTAGAGAGAGGTGCGCGAGATCCCCCAACACCAAAGTGGTGAAGTGGTTCTTGCTCAGGAAATTTTAGGCGTATATTGGCCTTACCTTCCGCTGGAGGGAGTCCCTGGTTTATATAGCGAGCTCACCTGATGAGTCCCGTAAGCTGAGGAGTTTCAGGTGGGAGTTACGTCCTCATCATGGGATCGTTACGTCCTCATCGTGGGATCTTCATGGCCTTGAGGGATCATGGATCCTTTATCCCCATAAACTCCTGCTCATAAAGGGCTCTCAACGACTGCATAGATAAATACTTGTCAGTCGGTCTGAGCATAAGGGGTGCCAGCCCTGTCCGGGCGATAGGCATAGCTCGGATGCCGTCAGGTCAGAGTGGGCATAGAACGCTCGCCTCTATCCCGATGGAGGGATAACTCGGGCATGGGTCTTCCTCCGTTCTGACGCTCGGGCCTTCCGAGCCTAAGGGCCGCCGAGGAAGGATGGGATGTCGAGTGATCTTTATTGGGCTTTTTTACCGAAGTGGGCCCTAGAGGGCTGTCACTTGGATGAGCTGAACCTCGTTCGGTCCTGATGGGCCTAGTTTGGCTGCTCTTAATTGGGCTACAGAAATCCCCCTCTCCACTTATCCCCCTCCTACTCCCGAGCTTTAGTAAGCTTGGAAGAGTAGCTGTTTGGGGTTTCAGACCAGCGTGGCTTAGGTGGGTGGAGATCTGGCGGTGTTAGGAAGCCACGTGTCGTGGTCACCTGGGCCCCTGTTAATGATGATCCTGACAGATTTGAACTGAAGGGGCCCCCTTTTCTCGGAGGTCGAAACAACGCGCCGCCTCCCTTGTGGGTTTATAGGCGTTGGGCGCTTGTTGTCATTCCAGACTCCCTCCGTCTTTAGGGTTTTGGCTTTCCTTCGTTCTTACTTTTGGGGCTCTTCGATGCGCCGTGAGGACACGACGGAGGAGCAGAGGCTTGCAGCGGCGTTTGAGGAGTTGGCAGAGATACCCGCGGAGGCAGTCCCGCAGCTTCCTCCTCCCCCTGAATCTTCAGGGTCTCGATCGCCTTTCATCAGAGTCTTCTCCTGATTCCATGGCGGACCAGCGCTCGGAGGTTGAGGAGTGGGAGGACGAGCCGGTGGCGAGGGCGCCGGTCCCAAACTGCAGCGAACTGGGTGAGGCGGACGTGAGGAGGCTGGAGCACCAGTACCGCCTGCCCCACAAGTTCAGTTTTGCCGCTGCTTCTCCATACGAGACGAGCCTGGACTCTCGTACAGGCCACATCTGTATGTTTCTTCTGTCGTGGAAGGGTGGATTCCGCCTTCCTTTCGAACCTTTTGTTCTTCAGCTTCTTGATTTCTTCCGGCTGGCGCCCATTCAGTTGGTGGCCAACTCTTGTCTCCTCCTTTTCGCCTTCCGCATCCTCTGCCGCCAGTGTGGAGTTCCTCCTTCTATGGACCTCTTCCACTATTTTTTTGAGTTGAAAGCACATCCTTCGGCTGGGAAGGGCTTCTATTTCATCCAGGCGAGGCGGAATAGGAGTTGTAACTCTTTGGCGGCGAAGGATTCTTCGCATAAGGGGTGGAAGACCCAATTCTTCTGGGTGGGGATTTTCTCGGTGGAGGAGACCTGGAGGTGCCTGGTAATCCCTAATTTCCATCTGAATATCCCCCCCAGGCAGGATGAGTTCCCCCCACATGTGGAGGAGTACGCTGCCATCTTGCTGAGGCACCGCCAATCCACCGAAGAGCTGGTGACGCCGTAGAATATCGAGCGGTGTCTTCTTACGTGGCTACATCCGTCGGGCTCAGGTGCCACAAATTAGATTATCCTTCGGATGTGGGGGTCATCTTTCTTTTCCTGAACATGTCTTCTCCTTCGTACAGACACCAGGTGGGAACCTCTGAAGGAGGCCGCAGAGGTGATCGAGCTTGGAGATGACTCGGCTGCTGATGAACCGGCTGCTCCAGTGGGTCGCTCCCGAACCAAAGACAAGAGCAAGGAAGCGGCTCAGGGTGAATCCTCCAGACCGCGGGGACCCAAGCGCAAGGACCCTGTGGAGAGCATGATCCGGGCCGCTGCAAGGGCCAGGAAGCGAGCCAAGAAGGCCGGGGTCGTATCCGCAGTCGGAGGTGACCTTACCGCGGCTCACCCCTCTGCCGAGCTAGGTGGGGCCGACCCTACCGGGCGAGCTCTCCCACCCGCCGAGCAAGAGGGGGCCGAGGAGGTCGGGGCTGCCCCTGCGGGCGGCGACGACGCGGGCTCGGCTCTTCCTTCGGTCGGAACCGAGGGGACCGAGGATGCTCTCGTGACTGGCAGCGGGGCCGACCCGGCACTCCCCTCGGTGGGAACCGAGGGGGCCGCGGCCGAAGTGGGGGATGCTGTGACTGCGGCTGGGGCTGGCGCTTCGGGCGGTGGCGCAGGTGGCGAGCCGGTCCAGATTGAGGGGCCGTAAGAGAATCCGGCCGAGGCGCGAGGGGCGACCGAGGCTGGGGCTCGAATCGAGCCACACGGTGGGGCGTCGGGCGATGGGGGGTTCTCCGTTCCGGCGGCTTTGGAGAGGCTGGGTATTTTGGGCCCCTTGCACCATGTATGCGGCGGTATATCCGCGAAGGTGAGGGGGGGAGGTAGGCAGTACTCCCCGTCCACGGCTCTCGCCGGGGTTATGGAGGGCGGCCTGGCCCTGGCCCAGATGGGGGCTGCTCTGGCGGAAGCGTACGCTCGGTCGGAATGGGAGCGAGCGAACCTGGCCTGGACCCTTGGTGGGTCGGACATGAGGTTGGCTCGGCTCACCGAGGAGCATGATGGGCTTCGGCGGGAGCTCTCCTCAGTCAAGGGGCTGATGCGGTCGAGCCAGGTGGAGACCCGGGTGCTAGCCGAGTAGCTAGCCAAGGCTCGTGAATCGCTCAAGAGGAAGAAAAAGCTTCTCGAGGAGGAGCACCTCGCACGCGCTGAGCTGGATGGCCAGTGGGAGACGGAGCGGCCGAGCTGGTAGACTGAGCGGAGGAAGCCGAGCGCCTTCGGTAGGAGGCCGAGGCTAATCAAGCCGAGGCAGAGAAGCAGGTGGCGGTGGCCGAAGAGCGGATTGCTGAGGCCGAGCGGAAGTCAGCCGAGGCGGAGCAGAGGGAGGCCGAGCTTCCTGGTAGGGTGGGATCGGCCGGGGCGGAGGCTCTCGAGCAATACAAGAGCTCAGAGGCCTACCGGGTCGACCTTAAGGAGGCTACCCTCCCCTACTATGAGCTAGGACTTCACCGGGGCATCCGCAAGGGGTTCCAGCAGGGCTACAACCGGGCCATCTCTTACGCCGAGGAGCAGGCGTCCGGAGTGGTTGACTTCCCGTCCGGTCAATGTTATGATTCGGACCTATTATCCTTTAGTTCTTCTGCTTCAGCGCGGGATGAAGAGGATCCCGAGGGCTCATCGTCCGAGGGGTCGCCAACTCCGGATGCCTCGGGAGGGCACGCAACCGAGGCAGTTCCCACGCCGGTGGGGTCAGTGCCAGGGTCGACCGTCTCCGAAGCTCCCGGGGGCAGACCGCTCGGGCCCTCTACTTCCGGGCTTCGAGGTGGGCCAGAGGCCTGATGTATCTGCTTCACTTCTTCTTTTTGCATGCCTTTTTCCTTTTTGAAGGAAAAACTTCCTTTTTTTCTGTAGAAATAAATAAGGCAGTAGTGTTATAATGAAGACTTATCTATTCCGTATCGCCATTGCCATATTTTGTTCAGCGTATCTGCGGTGGTTGAAAAGGGCCGATACTTTCTGCGTGGATCTCGCATGATGGTTGGGTGAGCGCCTGACAGGGTGTCTTTCCGTTTTCTCATGCTTTGAATGTCTGGCCGCTTCGTGTATCCCGCTGAGGCGGAAGATGAGAAGTTTGAGGTGACCGTTCGTAGAGAGAAATCCCTATGGCGTGTTTTCGAAGAGAGAATCATTTAAGGCAAGTAGCCTCCCTTTGCCTATAAAAGGCCTGAAGGGCGTCCCTTCCCCTCCATCGCTTAGGGTTTTCCCTGACAGTCTTTTCTCATTCCTTCTTCACGTAGCGTTGTGCCGTTGTGTTCGGATCATGGAAGACGTTCCGGAGGATGAGGCTGCCGATGATGGGGGGCAGAGAGTTCTTGCTGCTCCGGACTTGAAGAGGGTTCGGCGACCGTCGAACGGAATTGAAGAGGGTTCGACGTGTGGAGGCACGTCGTCTTCCCTTTATCAGTTCTGGCGGCGCTTGCAGGGGGGCGAGATGGAGGACGGATGGGGGCATCAGACATCCCTGCCGCCCATCCCTTCCTGCTCGCTTCACGGATGGGAGGAGGAAGCCAACTAAGCTCCATCCCTTCCGGGCCTTCCCCTGCCTCCTCATCCAGCTCTACTGGTTTCTTTTTCTTTCTTGCAGCCTCTTTTTCCCTCTTCAGCTCTACTCCTCCTTTCTTTTACTCTTCGGAGGGTGCCTGCAGTCTCTTTCTTCCAAAGAGTTGGCAGTTTGGCGGGGAAGATGCTTTCATATGCATTCCCTCTCCCCCTTCTCTTCCAAGTTCAACTTGGAAGGTAGCCTTCTCTTTCCTAATCCCTCTGTCACCTTTGTCTCGAGCTACCCGAGCTAACATGGTCAACTATCCTTTATCCGAGCCAGTTTCTACACGAGGCAGAGTCAGTGGCTGGACGCAGGAAGGTCATCCGAGTCAGCCGAGCGATGGGCTCATATGATGGCGACAGTGGACTTTTTGCTTTTTTGACATGTATTTTCTTGGCTTCGGCCTTCCTGATGTACAAGCGGGTTGTTTGAATAAAAGAAAAGAGCCTTTTGCTTTATCTCATGTCGTTTGCACAATGTTCAGCGTTCAGAAGTAGAACTTGCGTAATGTAGTTGCGTTCCAGGTCCGAGGGATGAGCTCTCCTTCCATCGTAGATAGACGGTATGCTCCTTTTCCGAGCGTCTCGACCACTCGGTAGGGGCCTTCCCAGTTAGGGGATACCTTGCCCGCCGCCTCAAGTGGTCGAGAGGCTTCGGCTTTCCTGAGGACGAAGTCTCCCGGCTGGAAGTGTCTATCTCGAACTTTGGCGTTGTAGTATCGAGTGAGGCGGCGTCGATATTCCGTTGTTCTGATGCTGGCAATCTCTCGGACTTCATCTGCTAGGTCGAGATTTTCGAGTAGTTTCTGGTCGTTTACCTCGGACGAGAAGCAGATGACTCGGAGGGAGGGGTTGCCAATCTCCAACGGGATCATGGCCTCGGTGCCATACACTAGTTGAAAAGGACTCTCACCGGTTATCGTCCTGGGAGTCGTTCTGTGCGACCAAAGTACGTTCGGCAATTCCTCGAGCTAGCTGCCCTTGGCTTTGCTGAGCCTAGTCTTGATGCCTTTTAAGATAGTCTTATTGGCATTTTCGACTAGCCCGTTAGCCTGAGGGTGGGCGACCGAAGTGAAGTGATTGCGAATGTTGAGGTCGGCGCATCTACCTCGGAAATACCGAGAATCAAATTGCCGACTGTTATCGCTCACTATCCCCCGGGGGATGCCGTAGCGACAGATGATCGACTTCCAGACGAAATTCCAGACGACTGTCTCGGTGATCCTTGCAGTGGCTTCGGCCTCGATCCACTTAGTGAAGTAGTCGATGGCGACGATAATGAACTTCTTCTGGGCCTGGGCCGTGGGAAATTGCGACGATAATGAACTTCTTCCAGCCTCCTCACGTCCGCCTCACCCAGTTCGCTGCAGTTTGGGATCGACGCCCTCGCCACCGGCTCGTCCTCCCACTCCTCAACCTCCGAGCGCTGGTCCGCCATGGAATCGGGAGAAGACTCTGAGGAAAGGCGATCTCGAGACCCTGAAGATTCAGGGGGAGGAGGAAGCTGCCGTGTTGGGTCCCTCGATCAATGACACCCAAGAGGGGGGGTGAATTGGGTGATTACAAACTTGAAGGAAACTCTTTCCCTTTTTAACAAGTGTAAAGAAACAACAATTAAAACAATAAATATGTTGAACAAGCAAGATAGATTACAACCTACACTAACCCCCACATTAGACGATAAGATGAAAGCTGCGTGGTGGAGTAAACTCCTTACAACATGATTAAGGAAGTTGATTAAGCCAAGAAACAGATTCTCTCAATCTCACTGTTCCCATACGATCATATACACAGATTCTACAATCACACCAAGCCAACGCACAAAGCAAACCACAATGCAAAGGGATTTTAAGGTGGTTCGGGACCTCGACGGGCTCCCTACGTCCACCCCTCACCAAACTAGGTGAGGCTTCACTCGGGGATAAGCCCCAAACGGAGACGACGCTCCAACCACACACGCAGAACGATGCCTGCACACACATACGGGGACAAGCCCCAGTACACACACGCACAGAGAGACGATGTCTCCAATACGATCCGACAACTGGATCCACCAACACACACACACACGCTGCTACAGGTGCAGCAAACCGCACACTAAGAACAACGAGACACATACACACACGTAGATCTAGTAAGATCCACACACCCACACAAGAATCAAATGAGATACACACACACGACCACGGATCTAGACGATCCACACACACACAAATGCTTAGAGTTTATGAGAAATACAAATATGACACTCAAAGCATGATGACAGTGAGACTTAGTTTAGAAATCCCCTGATTTGGCTTCTCTTTGAATGTATGCTGCTGATTTAGAACGTAGCTTCAATCTTCACTTAACCAGATCTTCTGTCTGTGCTTGCTTGGCTCTTCTTTTCCTTGGACAACACTCTCTTTTATTTCCCTTGGATCTTCCTTGACTCCCCTTGAATCGTTCTTGAAGGATGATGAAGGATTCTTGCACAAATGATGTTGTGGTTTGATTCTCTATGCAACTTTTGGTTGGAAATCGTATGGAAAGTTGTTTGCAGCTTCTTCCCTTCACATCCACGTTCAAAACATTGAGGAAGAGGCCCTGGAGCAGCTACCTATGACCTGCACACACAAGGATAGAGAGAAATTCAAAATTTCATATCTAGCAAGCCTCTCCTTAGGGTTTACAACCCAATGAGATGTATATATGTGTTTAGGACGGTCAAGAAACATCCTAGGGACCAGATCCACGAATTAGGGAGACATTTAGGGCATTTGGAATTGATTGGTTGGACTTTCGGAGCAAGAAAATGGCGGATAAAATGTGCGGCTCGAGGTCCTACCGGAATGGGTCGACCCTTGGGGTCGACCCTTGGGGTCGACCCTCGGGCAAACAGAAGCCAAACAGAACATTTTTGTGTTCTATTTTACAGGGGTCGACCCCAGGGGTCGACCCTCGGGCTTCCAGAAACCAAACAGAACATATTTTGTGTTCTGTTTTACAGGGGTCGACCCCAGGGGTCGACCCTCGCGTTCCAGAACCCAAACAGAACCAATTTATGGTTCTGGGTTACAGGGGTCGACCCTGGTCGACCCTTTCAGGCAGAATACACAAAAAATAGCTCTGCGCGCTTCGACGAAAAGAATTAATTCTCCTAGCTCCGAACTCCGATTGAAGCAAGATCGGAGGCGTTGGAAAGAGGACTTACAGAGCTACAACATATAATTTTTATGGGGAGATCCAATGGTTGGATTGAAAATGGAGAAGAATGGAAGATAGTTTGACTTTGAAAAATAACTAAAACCTCCATCAAACCAAAGGGAAAAAATCGATTAAATGTTACCATAATCCCATGAAGATCAACCATGATTTTTCATCCTGAAAAACATGATAAAGCAAGATGTTATTTCAAGATCAAAATATATGGGTCATGCATTAACATATG
The DNA here is from genome assembly GCA_022559845.1 of Amorphophallus konjac. NCBI lineage: Eukaryota > Viridiplantae > Streptophyta > Magnoliopsida > Alismatales > Araceae > Amorphophallus > Amorphophallus konjac. The sequence continues at coordinate 19,279,739 of CM040125.1, forward strand.
AATCTAGTTTTGAGACCGAGACCCAAATGACATGAAATATGATTATGAAATCATTAACATGATGCATATAAAAATCCCCATGAAAGATCTGTATGAAAGCACTTGAGAACCCATTTTTCCAACTCAAGATTATTAGAGTATCACCATAGATTCAAATATAAATTCTTACCTTGAATCCATCATAATGTAGGAAACATTAACCTGCACTTTCTGAAAATTTAGAGGCAAGTTAATATTAAACCAATGAATCTGAAGATCCCGACTTCAACCCAATTCTCCCACAAACCATTTCAAAGCATTTAAGCAATATGATTAGAATGACTAGGAACCATCACTCTTGCATTCATGATATACAAGAACCAGAAGAAATCCTCAACAAAGCATGTAATGAAATGGCTATGCATTTACACAACGCACGGTCATGCAATCAATTTCATATCCATAAGGACTCAACCATTTCACTGAGAAGTATTGTCTTCACATGAAACCTCCAAAGACTAATGTGCAGCATGCATGATTCAATCAGCAACCTACTTAGTAAAGCAACCTGCAAGATAAGATAGCCACATGTGAGTTCATTTATCATGAAGATGTTTTCCACTAATCAAGCACACAATATGTCACATAGTTTAGTTATCATCAAAGCCATAGCTCACAATCTCCATCACACACGAAGTTTAGTTATCATCAAAACCATAGCTCAACATGCCAGACTACCTCCGCGGTTATCTCCGCCAACTCCTCAAACGCCGCTGCAAGTCTCTGCTCCTCCGTCGTGTCCTCACGGCGCATCGAAGAGCCCCAAAAGCAAGAACGAAGGAAAGCCAAAACCCTAAAGACGGAGGGAGTCTAGAATGACAACAAGCGCCCAACGCCTATAAATCCACAAGGAGGCGACGCGTCGTTCTGACCTCCGAGAAAAGGGGGCCCATTCAGTTCAAATCCGTCAGGATCATTATTAACACGGGCCCAGATGACCACGACACGTGGCTTCCTAACACTGCCAGATCTCCACCCACCTGAGCCACGCTGGTCCGAAACCCCAAACAGCTACTCTTCCGAGCTTACTAAAGCTCGGGAGTAGGAGGGGGACAAGTGGAGAGGGGAATTTCTGTAGCCCAATTAAGAGCAGCCAAACTAGGCCCATCAGGACCGAACGAGGCTCAGCTCATCCAAGTGACAGCCCTCTAGGGCCCACTTCGGCAAAAAAGCCCAATAAAGATCACTCGGGATCCCATCCTTCCTCAGCGGCCCTTAGGCTCGGAAGGCCCGAGCGTCAGAACGGAGGAAGACCCACACCCGAGTTATCCCTCCATCGGGATAGAGGCGAGCGCTCTACGCCCACTCCGACCTGACTGCATCCGAGCTATGCCTATCGCCCGGATACGGCTGGCACCCCTTATGCTCGGACCGACTGACAAGTGTTTATCCATGCAGCCGTTGAGAGCCCTTTATAAGCAAGAGTTTATGGGGATAAAGGATCCATGATCCCTCAAGGCCATGAAGATCCCACAAAGAAGACGTAACGATCCCATGATGAGGACGTAACTCCCGCCTGAAACTCCTCAGCTTACGGGACTCATCAGGTGAGCTCGCTATATAAACCAGCGACTCCCTCCAGTGGAAGGTAAGGCCAATATATGCCTAAAACTTCCTGAGCAAGAACCACTTCACCACTTTGGTGTTGGGGGATCTCACGCACCTCTCTCTACCTCCCTCAAATACCTTCCACCATTGCTCTACTGACTTAAACATCGGAGGGTTTTCCCCAGGGAACCATCCTTGGGCCTCCTGATTCGTTTACCTTTCTTTGCAGTTCACTACTAGGTGATCATCCTCTCAGCTCAGGACAAGCGCGAGATCACGCCCCTTCACCACCCGTTCTCATTCCACCCAAGCCAGGAAAACCTCTGATCCTTTATATCTCAGTCTTGGATGACTCCGTGGGAGCCGTCCTCGCACAAGCTGACAAAGAAGGCAAGGAACGGGCAACCTATTACTTGTCTAAACTCCTCAATCCCTGTGAGCAGAAGTACACGGCCATGGAGAAAACCTATGCTGCCCTCGTTTGGGTAGTGCAAAGATTGAAGCACTACTTCTTGGCCCATGAGGTCCATTTGATTGCTCGCATGAACCCTATCAAGTTCCTCCTAGAGAAATCTGTCATTACTGATAGGCTAGCACGATGGCAGAGTTTCCTATCTCAATTTGACATCACCTACATCCAGCAAAAGGTAATTAAAGGCTATGCTATAGCCGAGTATCTCGCTCACCATCCTATTCCAAAGTTCGATCCTGTCCAATCAAAGTTTCCAGATGAGGAACTAATGTCCATCACCCAATCTGACGAGCCAATGTGGACATTATATTTTGATGGAGCTCTGAATTCCCAAGGAAAGGATATTGGCATTGTCCTTCTAACGCCCGAGGGCATTATCATCCCAGAGGCATTTCATCTCGTATTCCCAGTCACCAACAACATTGCTGAATACGAGGCTCTTCTAGCTGGTCTGGAACTAGCCCATTCTTTCTATATCACCGAATTACGAGTCGTGGGCGATAGTCAACTCATTCTCCGCCTGGTGCTTACCAAATATCGCACTCTTGACCCAAGCTCAAGCCTTATCAGGAGCTGGTCTCCGCTTATGCCAAATTGTTCACCAAGCTGATCTTTATCCATGTTCCTCGTGAACAGAACATTCTGGCCGATGCCCTCGCCTCCTTGGCGTCATCTTTTAAATTCCCTCTAGGTGTATGGTCTGAATCCATCACCATCTACAAGCGCCTCGTTCCTGCTGTTCAGGACCCTTACCTTCTAAGAATCAAAGAAAGAGTCCTACAGAAGCTTCAGGAAGGGGAAATTCTTGAGAAGGGGGAAATCATGTTGACAGAATTTGAAGAAGAACTGGCTGACGAGGAGAAACCTTGGGTCTATGAAATCACCAAATATTGCAAAATCTTATCCTGAGGGAGCCACCACAGAAGATAAGAAAGCCATAAGAAGGGTATCCCAGAAATACACATTGGTTGGAGGTCTACTCTATAGAAGGAGCCTTACTGGTGTTCTTTTAAGATGTCTTGATGATAATGAGGTATGGAAATGTGTAGAGGAAGCACACTCAGGTGTGTGCAGTGGCCATGTAAATATCCAAATGCTCGCTAAGAAGATCATTCGGCAAGGCTTTTACTGGCCCACTATGGAAGAAGATTGTGCTATCTATGTCCGTAGGTGTGTCAAGTGTCAACTTCATGCCAATAAGATTCATTCACCATCTTCCTCACTTCATCCAGTATCCTCCCCATGGCCCTTCTCCATGTGGACATTCGACATCATCGGTCCCCTAGGTGATCCCAACTCCCTCACCAAGCAGAAATCCTTCATCCTCACTGCGACGGAGTACTTCACCAAATGGGCCAAAGTCGAAGCCTACGTGGAAATCAAGGCGTCAACAGTCTGCAAGTTCATCATGAAGAACATCCTCACTAGGTTCGGCATCCCAAGCACAATCGTCACCGACAATGGGCCACAGTTCATCTCTCAGGACCTTCAGGACCTCTGCAAAAGGTTCGCAATTGCATTGCATCATTCATCACCTTATTACCCACAAGGTAATGGCCAGGCAGAGGCCACCAATAAAACATTGATCAAAATCATTAAGAAAACCTGCGAGTCTAGTAAGTTTTCAGACTGGCCAGAAAAGCTTATCGAAGCTCTATGGGCCTACCGCACCTTAATCCGTACTCCCACCGGGCAAACCCCGTTTGCCCTTACTTATGGGATGGAAGTGGTAGTCTCATACGAGACTCTGATTCCTTCTCTCAGGGTACAATTGGATGAGAAATTTCCCCTCGACGAACGTTGTGATTCGCTCCTTTCCCAGTTGGAACTCTTAGACGAGAAGCGGCTGGCCGCCGCCGAGCATGCACGTGTTTATCAAAATTAACTCGCTCGTTTTTACCAAAAGAAAGTCATTGAGAGAAAATTCAAAGTCGATGAGATGGTCGTAAAAAGAATTTTTGTCAAACCTGGAGGACCGCGTTCTAAACTTCAACCCAATTGGGAAGGACCATATGTGGTTTGAGCTGTGTACCCCGGCAACGCCCATAAGCTAGTCAATGCTGAAGGGGCCGGGTTATCCCACCCTTGGAATGGGCTTTATCTTAAGAAATACTACCCTTAGATAGGTGTAACAACTGGCATGGTACGAGGACCATCGGAGCTGAAAATTCACTCTTTTGTCTTTGTGGTCTAACTCAGGGTTGACCTCCGTACACTCCCACACCCTACTTTTGGGATCAAATGAAACGGAACTCGAGGGAACACTTAAAAAAAAAGAGAGAGAAAAAACCTAATGCCTGGTGATCATCATGCAGTCAAGACTTTGCATTTATCCTTCATATTAAGATAGGACCCCTTAAGGTTCGGTAGGTCTCGGGTCTTGGTCTGTCAGAACCGTCGAGTTTCCTGTCCGATCATGACGGCTTATGCCCATTAAAAGAAGGCAACATGCACACACGCAGGTGTTTTAGCCAAGAAAGTTGGTGGTATTACCTATTGTGGGGATGTACTCGAAGGTCTCCAAAAAAGTCGTAATCTTTGTTCTCTTCTTTCTCGACCCAATGAGACAATCGGCACCCTTAAAACGCTGAGCATAAGGGAACCGAAATATATTACCCTGAAGGCGAGAGTATGATTCATCTCCTCGAACTTGAGTCAGAGCACAAGAAGAGGGCAGTGTCCCCGCAGGCATATAAGAGGGATTTCAACATATCCAATTGTTACGGCTCCTCGAAAAAAAAAAGAAAAAAAGAAAAAAAGGGGGTCAAATAAAAGCCTGGTCGTGGCCGTACCTGATTTCAACAAGTGAAACCCCCTCAAAACGAAGGCTAAATTCCACAAAGGGGCAACGTAATTCTGTTCGAGGATCGGTCCAAAGTCGCGCAAAAGGGAAAGGTCGAGTAGGTCCCGGTTAGCTCGTCGGGTTAACGGTTTTGCCGGTCCTCTCAGAAGGTTTACCCCATTACTCTTCTTTCTCCCCTCAAAGATGAAAGTTCAACGAAAATCCCGAGAGGCGCGCCCCGCTAAGGCAAGCAACCTCATTTTAGCAAAACACACATATAATTGTCTACTTCGAAAAGCAAAAGCCATCGCCGCGAAGGAGTCTCGGTGTTTCTGGCTGGTCAAGACCTCTATCTACCACCTTGATGACTTCTTACTTTAACCTCGGGCTTAGGTCAATGCAAGCGCGTCACCTATAGGTGTGACGGCGTTTGATTCCGGGTCAGCGTCGCGCGGTTGACCGTTAGGGTTCCAAGGTGTTCCATCCTATACCGTCTAGAGTTGTGAGAAAATAGACCCGGGCCGGGCAAATCTTTTACCTCGAACACTCTTTCGGTGTATCCTTGCGGTCGGAAGCAACTGGGAGCCTAAGCATGGCATGACGGTTTTGTCATCAGGTTAAGTCTTAACCGGCATGATTATCATTTGAGGAGTCTAGGGGCTCAAATCACTCTAGATGTGCACACAGGATACCTGGGAGGTTAGTAAGAAACCCTGTCTTCATAAAGGTCAGGTGCCATAAGAATGGTCACCTGGCGTTGGCCAAAAAAAAAAAACCAAAAAAGAGAGAGATGGTAGTGATGTGATGAAGTGGCCCTCGGAAGACGCTGTCAGTTGAGTTCCCAAGTGCAAATTCTTTTGGAGCATGTTAACCCTGCATTAGGCTATTTAAGAACGATTTTAAACACCCATGATCCAAGAACCATGCCGACTGTGGTAATAAGTGTCCTTCAAAAAATAACAAAACAAAACAAGAAAGAAAATGCTAATATTTTTTTAAAAAATAAAAAAACACACACACCAAAAAAAACAAAACAAAATAAAATAAAATAAAAAAATAAAAAAAAATAAAAAATATATGCATCCGTGTGATCTCATCTGCGTACTACATCTTTACATTTTGTTCTCATTTGTGTGCCCGTATGTTGCATTCATCATCTTTGCATTTGCCTTAATTGATAAAGGCTTGGCCCCTTGACTTGTTATCAAGGTTAGTCTCAAAATGATCACCCACTCTTTGAGCATGGGGTCAAGTCAGAACAGAAGAACTGACTTGTTTCATTGAGCAATGTGTATAGGATTGAAAAGTAGGAATGAAGGCAGAAGACACGAAACTGAACATTCCTTCCTGTATTTCCTTCTAGAAGTTGTACATTAAGTTCCGTCCTATCTCTCAGAGTTACCACTCTCTCCGCTCTCCAGGCGAGGAACCCTGGAGGGTGTTGCTAAACCATGCAAGGCGGTGCCTCTACTGCTCGGTACCCCTCTTCCCGTCTCTGCTCCCCGTCGATCGACAGGAGCGGCAAAGAAGCTACTAACACGAAAGCCGCGCTCTCGTGCTCTTCGGTAGCGCTCTTCACCATCTCCCAGCCATTGTTCAGCAAGACCGAGGCTGGTTCGGAGTTCAAACAGTTGGGCCTCCATGGCCCTCCGCTCCTCCCTCTCAGCGAATCTGTCGGCTCTCTCTCGTTCGGTGTCTCTTTCCCTTTCCGTACGTTCTCTCTCTCTGTCCTCCCTTTCCAGCTGAAGGGTAATCCTCAGCTCCACGGCGTCTCGAGAAGAGCCATCGTCTGGACGATGCCGCAACTCTTCCTCTAGTTCCGCTATTCTGGCTTCCCCCTGTGCAGTACGGGCAAGTGCATCTTGCACCTCTTTCGCCTGCCATAACCATCATCTCAGATATGTGGAGGCGCGAATAAGTGAAATTCAATGGTGAAACTCACCTGTGTGGAAAGCATTCCTTCTGCCTCCGCAGCCCGCTGCGTAGCGCAGGCAAGCTGCTCATGGAGCAAATCAAGTTCGAAAGTGGGGATCCATAAGCTCGAAGAGACACCATCCGCCCCCATGGCTGAAGAAGCCGCGTCAAACTGGGCGCACTGCAACACGCATGAGGTGGCATTGAGGGTCAAGCACCAGGAACCTTGGTCTATGATCATGAGTAAGCAGGCTTACCGAAGAACTCAAGGCTGCGTGAGCATCACGTAACAGCCGCTTTGTGCCTATCAGGCGAGCTTGCAGGTTCGCTATCATGGTGTCGCGAGCATCCTATGGCCAAGGCATAAGTTAACATATTTATAAAAATAAAAATAAAAAATGTGTTCACCTCCATAGTCCCCTTGGGTTGGAGTCGCTCTGCATACATCACCTTATAGAGACGTAGATAATCCTCGCTGTCTTGAGCACGTGACTCTACGAGTGTGCCACCCCGTTGCCAGTCTTCATATTGCTCGGGGAACCGCACTCTCCAATCAACGGAGATCGCCGGCCCACGCGTCTTCCTCCAAACACGTGGTGTTGTAATTATGTCCACCCATTCCTGGGCGAGCCCTAAGGTCTTCATGGCCAATCGTAGTCGAAGTGGCTCGATTTCATTCACACAGTGCATCCAGAGGTCACACCTAAACCGGGCATGACTTGTCATGACCCATGGCTGATCGGCGTCGATCATGCCCGCATAAGGTCTCCAGATCACCTAGGTCAGGCCACACACGTCTTCTTAATAAAAAAAATTCAAAAAAAAATCATCAAATATAAAAAAATCAATAAAAAAATAATAACCACCATCACTGCGGGGAACTCTTGCAACTCGCGTCTTAGCACCATCAACTGGTAGGATAGAGGGGTTGGGCTCACGAGGGGCTGCCACTGCCTTGCCAGCGGCACCGCCGCTGGGCACCAATGACGGGCCTTTCCCATTGGAAGGTAATAATAGCTCCACAACTGCACCATCATGTGTCTTTAACATACCAAAAAAAAAGGAAGAAGAAAAAAAAGAAGGGAAAAAGGATAGGGAGGGGGTACCTGGATGAATGGCGTGAAACCACTCACTGTTGTCTCTCGATCTGCTCTTTCAGACAGACCCGCAAATAGATGCGCCAGCATGGCTCCTCCCTAGGCATATCGCCCCACTTTCTCAGGGTCTACCAGGAATTCTAAGAAGCGGCAATGGATGATGTCTCCTTTCGAACCCAGTAGCAATCTCCCCAATAGGAAGAAGAGGAATCTCCTCAAATCCATGTTGGCCCTTTCCCAATTGCTCGCATCTACACAGTAGATGACGTGGCATCCCCTTTCGGTCCTCTCCATGAACTCTTCCAAGGACTCATCATCACGGGAACGAATGTCAGTAAGCCCCAACGTCTCCATGATAGGCGTCTTGGCTACGGACCTGTTCTTGCGATCATCCAGGTCCACTCCTAGTAACCTCTTGGCAGCCTCTCTGTAGTCGGAGTAGGTGATACCGGTTAGCGCCTCGCCATCCACTTTGAGGCCCGTAATTCGGACCACATCTTCCAAGTTGGGCACCATGTGCCCCCAAGGCATTAAGAAGGCGCGGCTCATTGGATCCCACCTCTCATGTAACCCTTGGATGAGAGCGAGGTCGAGCTTGATTGGCTCAATCCGGAGAAAGGCTCCAAAGCCCATTACGTCTAACCTGGCCTTCTGAAAATCCGGGAGACCTCTGTATGCTGCCACTGCTAACTCCCATGAAATATGTGATTTCATCGCAGTCTGCGCATACACAAGGAATGGAGATGAGTTTTGTCAAAATAGAGAAAGAAAGGAAGAATGAGAAAAGGGGCAAGAAAGCTCATCTTACGAGTTACGATTGGGTCCTTTCACTGAAGTGCCCTTCGAGATCTGAGAGTCTCCTGGAACTGCTACCACTGGACCTGCTTCTCTTCGAAGAGTGGGAAGATTCACCCTCCATTTTTAACCTTAGGACTCTTAGTTCTTCCGTTTCCTTGGAAACTTGTACTATTCGAGTTGGCTCTCGATGCCCTTGGGAGAATGAAGGAGGGGGGTATTTATAGAAATGGGGGAAGTGCGAGCCAAAACTCCCTCCATCATCCTTAACGATAGCCCTCATGATAGAGTACCTTCCCTGCGGTCCCATGTGTCACTCCACCGCCCGCGCAGGGTAATTGATTGGATGGTGCGATATGATGACTCGCTCCCTACGCAGTCTAGGGATGCCCTGTCATGTTGTATAGGTCTTCTGGGAAGGTTGAAAGGTCATCCAGGAGAAGGAGCTAGAAGCTGTCATTGTTGACTTTGATGGCAGTTTCTCATGGAAAATGATCGCGGCGAGACGCGATTCCCCGTTTCACGGCGGGGTCTTGTCGAGCGCATCACATGGAAACATTATAAAGGAGAAGAAGCGTAGGGGAGAAGGAACACGCAAGAGAATAAATAAGCAACATGAAACCAAATCACGCCATTCATAGGTCTACATAAACAGTCATGAACATCACAATCATAGAGAGGAGGCGGGTATGCTAGCCCGCTAACCCTCACCATCACCTTCATGCTCGTTCCTCCAGACATCCCTCTCCTCTCCCCTAAGGTGAGGATCCCTCAGGGGCCTTCTGGGGCTCCGCGAAGCAACAGTTCCCTTACCTCGCAATGCCTGCTCAGCAACGCTGACTCGCTGCTGCTCCCCTGGCGTGGCAAAAAAGCCACCGACAGATTGGTGGCCAGATTGGCGGAGTCGCGCCCCGAACTCTCGCGCCCTCTCGTAACGCGTCTCCATGACTTCAAGTCTCTGTCCCATAACTCGAAGGCCTAGCTAGAGCTCCCTCACCTGGGCCTCCAAGGCCCTCCTCTCGTCCCGATCCTACTGTCACTCGGCCCTTCTTTCCTCCCTCTCCTCTCTCTCCCTCTCTGCCTCCCTCCTCGCTCCCTGAAGGAACACCCTTAACCCCAAGATGTCTGGAGGCGGCCTCTCCTCATCATAACGACGCAGCTCTGCCATGGCTGCTGCCCAGGCATCACACTCCTCTTCAGCCCGGGTCGCGCGGGCCACTGCACTGGCAAGTTGCTCCCGAAGGGAGGTGATCTCCAGAAAAGGAGCTTGAGAGCTGGAAGACGATCCGCCAGCCATCTCCGCCATCGCTGCCTGCTGGGCACGCTGGAATAGGCAAACAACAGCTATCAGCTAAGCCCCGGGTAATATATATATATATATATATATATATATATATATATATATATATATATATATATATATATATATATAGGACTCTGCTTTCACCTCTGTCCGTCTCCCGAGCTGAAGGGGCCCCACATGGCTCTCCCTGCACTGTCGCAGGTAGTCGGCACTCCCCTGCACAAGTACGTCACCTCGTTGCCCGTCTGGGAACTGAGCAGGGAGACGTATGCGCCAGTCTTCAAGTTTTGCCTTACCGCGTTTTTCTCCCCGGACGCGATTCGACTCATCCGCACACGCCCACTCATCAGCCAAGCCCGGGATCCTTGTCATACCCTATGCATCAAAAGGAAGGGCCACATCATTACAAAACAAACAAAAAATAAAAACAAAACAAAACAAACATCTCTTGTCGAAGACGCGTTCATCATTCGAGTGCAACACTCTCCGAGCCCTCTTCTCCCTCTCTACTTATTCGCTACCAAACTAAAAGGAGTGGAAATCAAGGAGTTTACCAGACCATGCTCGCCCCCCTCCATGTCTTCCGGGCCCTCGGGCCCCTCTATAGCCAGAAGAGGCCTTTCCTCTTCCGTGGCTGCCTCTCTCTGCTCTTGCACGACCCTCCTTGGGCGAGGAGTTCCTCGTCCCCCTCTCCCTTCACCACGGTTTGGCCCACCGTACTCCATGGATCAAGAGTGGAAGGAGATGAAGCTAGGCAAGCAAGGCGAGAAGAAGGTTTGTTTGTGGGCGAGGTGAGGATGAAGAAGGGCCGCTCGGTGTTTCAAATTTGAATTCGAAAGATTAGAACGCGTCTTCGCGCCTAGACGTCCAAAAAAAACAAAAAAATAAAAATAACATAAAAAACACACAAAAAAATAAAAAAAATAAAAAAAAGAGAAAGAAAACTTCTGCACACAATAACTTCTCATTTATTTCATTAAGACAAGGGAGTGAGCTACATCAGGGGCTTAGACACTTCAGACCTTAACTTCCTGTTGACACATAAAAAATATCTATAAATAATAAAAATAATAAAAAATGAGAAAAAATGAGAGAAAAGAGGAAAATAAAATAAATATAATAAAAAATAACAAAAATAAAATAAATAAAATAAATAAAACAAATAATATATATAATAATAAAATGATCATAACAATAATATATATATATATTGTTATCATATTTTTCTACTAACTCATTTTCTTATTCCTTTTTTTTAAGGAAAAGATGGAGGGCGCGCCGATTGAAGACTGCCCCGATGAGCAAAAGGTGCCCCGGGATGAGGAAGGCACGCCGATGAGAAGAGGGTTCACGCCCACTATATAAACTCCAGCTCGATGGAAAAAGAAGGGAGAGAAGAGGCCTGGGATGGACGGGTGATAAAAAAAAGGAAAAGGAGAGCCACGGAAGTATTCCGAAAGAGTTGCAGAAGGAGACTGAGAGAAGAAGAAGAGAGGAAAGAGGGCCGTCGGAGCATCTGCACAAGGTGGGTTGCCACCGGTCAGAGGCCCATCGGGGCTACAATCTCCCCTCCCCAGTTTCTCATTCATTGAAGTTTTCTCTGTAATTTTCTCCCCCTCGAAGATCTATTTCTCCATGGATTTGTTTACATTCCCTTTGTAACACTTTGCCTCAAAGGCATGATGTAATATCACGAAGGTGAATACAATAGTGAGAGTTGATGTGTACATCTTCTACTGTTCCGTTCTCCTTCTTTTAATAGCTGTTTTATTTCTCCTATATGCATGATTATCTCTCCGGCCAGAGAACTGCTGAGCCGAACGGATGCTCCGATGAGAGTCACCAAGTTCCCCCACCGTGTTAGGTGCTCATTCATGATTTTCTGTTTATTTATCTTCTCTTTAACCTGTTTAAGTTCGGAAGCCCACCGTTGGTTGATAAACCCCTCATCAGGACGCCAGAAACCTGTGGAAATATGGCATGGCTTCTGGTCGTCTGTCATGTAAACGAGGGATATTATGTGGGTCCATCTCTCACTGTGGCTTAGCTCTGATTCGAGGGTTTCAGCTAGTTTAATTAGCCCCAATGTGTTACAGAGACCTATGAAGATAGCATATGGCCTCTGTCCGTTACAGAAAGGGGAATATCATCTATGTATTTTGCTGTTAATTTTCAATGTTTCATGATCTGCTCCCAGATCCATTTGTCGGTGAGCAATCTTCCCCAAACATCCTTTTCAACTAGCCTCGGCGCCAACAGCTCTCGGCGCCAAACCCGCACCGATTACCTCTCGCTCCCGAACTTCTTTTTGTTTCCGTGCCGAGTGCATGAATAGCCCGCGGACCCGCCGATGGCATGTTGCTGCGCCGAGAACGCCTCTTTCTTATTCCCACGCCGAGAAGCTACCACGCCGAGCCCCCCTTTCTTATTTCTACGCCAAGGACCTTATTCCCGCGCCGAACCCGCGGGTTCTTCCCTTTGGCCGCCGAGCCTGCACATCTCGCTTGCCACCCGCGAGCCAGCCGCTGTTCCACTTCTGTACGAGTAGGATAACCTGCGCATGCATTAGCCATCCCGTCGTCTGAATATTCATGAGCACACGGAGCCCACCCAACCGTTAGCCCATTTATTAATCACCTCATATATGAATAAATGTATGTGGATATATGAATTAGCTGCCATCTCACTTTACGTTGTATATGAGTAAGCATATATGGGCCGTTTCATGTTACGTATGAATATGCTTGTGTATATGTAAATATATATATATAATATACGAATGCATGGCCCCCACTCCATTATATACATATGCATGTGATTGAACCTGCATGGGCATTAAATTCAGTAAACTTATGCATAAAAAAATACCCACCTTATGTAACCTGCCAGCCCACTTTATGATGCGGGACGGGACCACGGACACGACAAGTTCGCGGTTGTCCCTTAACGAGGGAAGCGTCAGACGTGCGCGGTTGAGAAACCGACAATGAGCTAGGGTGATCGGCTCTCTCGTGTGCCCGGATCGGGTCACGGGATGGTCTCGCACTCTCTCGCAGCAGCGATAATGAATAGATAAAGTGAGCTAGATATCCATACACATGCTCTCTAGCAGCGGCATAAACAAATATATATGAAGTAAGCAAAACGCCGAGAAGGGAGCGAAAACGATACCTCCACGCGCGCGGCGTGGGGAAGACGGACCCGGCCGAAACTCGTACTCCAGGGACAATTAATACACCATATTACAGCAAATGAATTACTGCCCACTCCATGCAGGAAGGTAAAGGGCGACACAAACGGGCCCGGGAGGACCGAATTCGGGTTGACGGGCGGCTTCTCGCGTCTCTTCGGCAGCACCCGAACTTGTGACTGTGGGGCCCACGTGCTGTCCAGAGGGGCCGTGTGGGACCCGGTGGCACCGCTGTGGTGGTGGATGCCTGGATGAGCGCTCCCGGGAGTGGAGGCGAGCTGGTTCGCCGTCCGGAGGCCGGGCGACTCCGATCGGCACCGGTCGGAATAACCGGCCACGGATCTGCAACTTCTGGTTTTCAGCGCGCGTCCTGGCGAGAACGGACGCTGCGATCAGCCCCGATGGTAGATCTATACGAAACTGGCGCCGTTAGAAAGATAACTTCAAATACTTCAATTTAGGCTTGAAGATCTGGCCTGGATCGGCAGGTATCTGGGCTTTAATGAATTGTTGAGTTGCTGTTGTACAGTGACCGGGCTCTCAGATCTACAGAGAACTTGTCTGAGAACTACCTTTGACCGATATGTGAACGTCCGAATCTGAAGTGGTAGTCTTCCGCAAAATTTTAGGAAATCAAGCTAGGAAAACGGCAAAACTGGCTTGGACAAGTTTGGATGTGGCTACGAATTGATAGGATTTTTAAACTGGAAGTGGGTCGGATCTGGAAATGGGCTGAAAGTACTGTAGCTGAGATAGAACACGAATTTTGAAAAATAGATAGAGGGCGAATCAAAAATCAAGAAAAATGGTGGATGTAGGGGATGATGGACAGAACTCTCAGTAAAATTCGGAGGGTTTGAAAAAATCAAAAAGAGGGTCGGAGGTGAGAAACACAGGGCTACCGTCACTGTAGACAGAGACAAAACAGATCTGGGAATGAAAGATGCACGAAAATGGAAAAATACTAAACGAGGGATTTTGGACCTGAATTATTTTGTGGATATGGGAATACAAGATAGGAACAACCTCTGAAAATTTCAGATCAAGAGGATGTCAGAGTTGATAGAAGGAATTCCGAGAAGAAGCTTCTGTCCAGGATGGACAGAACACCGAAGTCGACTTCATGGTGGCTCGAAGGCGGCACGAACGGCGGCGGCGGCACCGGAGATGAACTCAGAGATTGAGGGGGAGGAGATAGAAGGGTTCCACTCTAGAATTGGGGGTTGAGGATGAAGAAAACCAGGGGGAGAGAGAGGGGAGGTCGAAATTCCCACAAGGGGGGCTCTTGCACAATGCTTTTTTCACTTTCATTAATTCAATCAATTAGAAAATACAAGCTATATATAATAAATGTAAAAAGACACTAAATGCCCATAGATCTAAGGTTTGGAAGGGCATATTAGGGAGTTCCTAAATATTTCTCCCATGTGGTCAGAACTTTAACCATTAATCTAATCAAACTTGGACCATTTCCATTCAAACTTACCTAATTTTCACCAACCAAGCCTAATAAGGCCAAAGAATGGGGCGCCCCCTTCATGGGCTTCTCTTGGGCCTAGGCTGGTCCAAGGCCAGCCAATCCAACCCACAATCCATGCTTGGTCCATAGATTCTCCCACCTAGATAGCCCATGAGAGGAAGTCCCCCAATTGGGCCTTAAATGGCTATTAAGGTCCATAAGGGTGGCATTAAGGTCCAATATGACAATAACTCCTAATGGACTCTACTAAGGCAACCAAGTAATGGACTCTTCCTAGAAATGTGGCCCAATGGCTTACTTAAAACCTTACAAAGAGAGCCCAAATGAAAGAAATCAAAAAAATACACACTTTCAAGCTAATACAACCCATAATACACACCTATACAAGCCAATACACACTAATACACATCCCATAAACCCTTGATGTCCTCATCGATTCTCCCCGGGTGGGAGGAACTCGACCCCATCGAGTAGGGGTATGAATACTCGATTACTCCGGCGGATCCGTCACCGTGCCAAGTAACGCGTGTATGCTCCACTCCAAGTGACCGTCACCTGCTCATTCCATATATACTCGATATGCACAAGCTGATGTGGGCAAGAAGTGGACACTCCGGGTGGGGCACTCTCAAAAGGGGAGGTGGCGGCTCGAAAACTCACTAGGAATCACCGCTGAGTCCCTGTAGGTGACTAGATCCGGGTGTAGATATGGAACCGATCCCATACTCATCGAGTGAGTCCAATCGCCTCTTACTCATAAGAGAATGACAATGAGCTGACACAAGATACATGCAGACTCACCATGCACTAACACACATATGCAAACCACACAAATAAGAAACAGACTCATGCATGACTCTTGACAAATCTATGGTTAGTCCGACCCGTACATGGGTGACGGCGGACCAGGACACCAGAATGTGTGCCATGCATGCATTTGACGTAACCGGAGGTTGACGTCATGGGGAACTCCTAGACATACTACGATGCACCAATCATGGACATTGGGCTTGGATGTGGGAAGTCCGGGAGGTGCGGGTGGTTTAGATGGATCGGGAAAACCAAAGTTTTCATTAGCCCCGAATGAAGGTTCGGACCTATGACTATGTGGAGGTTGCTTGGCCCGAGTGGAAAAGGCTTGATAGTGAACTCCGCGGAGGAAGTGGAGTGAAGATGGCGGCTCGGGAGATTCACTAGTGAGGGGATCAAAAGGGTCGAAGAAGGTATGACCCCGTGAGATGGGTTCCAACATGACATGGTCCCAAGTTTGGAATTCATAATCACTGCCATACATTATGATCGGTGGGATGACGGACATGTGTAGGAAATAAGATTCCTCCCTTGGGCAGAAGGGAACGAAGTCGGACTCGACCGGCATCGGGAGGAGTAGAAGAATCTCCGTGGTAACACACCCCACGGTGCACATGGAGGTCATGGACCCTAAGGTCGGATGGGTGAAGCTAAGACTAGCGGGTTGGTCAAAGCCTCGGGCCAAAAGATGCGTCAACTCCCATTGTGAATCTAATCCCATGATAAGATCGTCCAACGTATCAACATGGTGACGAGATCGAAATGTGGTATGGAATGAGTTGACCGGCACTATAGGTAGGATGGGATCCATGGATGGAAAGGGAGGTGGGACCGAGCCTTCCTTGAGCCATCTAAGAAGTGGCTCGGCTATATAAAGAGTACCCGTTAGAAATACGGGTGGCTCGAGCTTTGGTAGTTCCAAATGAGATGGTTCCGAATCAAGTTCGGAAATGGAGAGTGATGACATTGGAGCTCTCATGGGTGAGGAAGGAATGTCCTTCTCGTGGTGAAGGGGTCCTTGGGGTGGCTCCGGGAACAACCAATCTACCCCGATAGACCGATCTAGGCTAGTACTAAACCAATCTAGGCTTGTACTAAACCTTTGCACTTGTCCCATCATGGCTTGAAACATTGCGCCCACTTCATCGGCACTATGGAATTGGGGTGTGGCCATGGTGGCTAAGATGGGGTTGGGTCCCCTAGGAATGGATATGCAAGGCCATTTTTTTTTATTTTAAAAGTAAAATGTGATGCTAACTAATGTACCTAGACATAACCAAAACTCAGTACGTGGCGGAGACAACCGATCCGAAGATCACTCGCGCAAGTGTGCGGCCTTCCCGATAGGCGTAGCCTAACGTTCAGACAACACCTTTTAATATACCGACCAATGGTATGCAAATGCAACTCTTAAGACCGACTTAGACACTTAGACTTAAATGACATTCTTTTTTTTTTTTTTGACACCTTAGACTCAACCTGGCTTTGATACCAAATTGATGCGGGACGGGACCACGGACACGACAAGCTCGCGGTTGTCCCTTAACGAGGGAAGCGTTGGACGTGCGCGGTTGAGAAACCGACAATGAGCTAGGGTGATCGGCTCTCTCGTGTGCCCGGATCGGGTCACGGGACGGTCTCGCACTCTCTCGCAACAGCAGTAATGAATAGATAAAGCGAGCTAGATATCCCTACACATGCTCTCTAGCAGCGGCATAAACAAATATATATGAAGTAAGCAAAACGCCGAGAAGGGAGCGAAAACGATACCTCCACGCGCGCGGCGTGGGGAAGACGGACCCGGCTGAAACTCGTACTCCCGGGATAATTAATACACCATATTACAGTAAATGAATTACTGCCCACTCCACGCAGGGAGGTAAAGGGCTACACAAACAGGCCCGGGAGGACCGAATTCGGGTTTACTGGCGGCTTCTCGCGTCTTTTCGGTAGCACCCGAACTTGTGACTGTGGGGCCCACGTACTATCCGGAGGGGCCGTGTGGGACCCGGTGGCACCGCTGTGATGGTGGATGCTAGGATGAGCGCTCCCTGCAGTGGAGGTGCACTGGTTCGCCGGCCGGAGGCCGGGCGGCTCCGATCAGCACCGGTCGGAATAACCGGCCACGGATCTGCAACTTTTGGTTTTCAGCGCGCGTCCCGGCGAGAACGGACGCTGCGATCAGCCCCGATGTCGGATCGACACGAAACTGGCGCCGTTGGAAAGCTAACTTCAAATACTTCAATCTAGGCTTGAAGATCTGGCCTGGATCTGCACAAATCTAGGCTTTAATGAATTGTTGAGTTGCTATTGTACAGTGACCGGGCTCTCAGATCTGTAGAGAACTTGTCTGAGAACTACCTTTGACCGATATGTGAACGTCCGAATCGAAAGTGGTGGCCTTCTGTAAAGTTTTAGGAAATCAAGCTAGAAAAATGGCAAAACTAGTTTGGACAAGTTTGGATGTGACTACGAATTGATAGGATTTTTGAACTGGAAGTGGGTCGGATCTAGAAATGGGCTGAAAGCACTATAGCTGAGATAGAACATGAATTTTGAAAAATGGATAGAGGGCGAATAAAAAATCAAGAAAAATGGTGAATGTATGGGATGATGGAAAGAACTCCCAGTAAAATTGTGAGGGTTTGGAAAAATCAAAAAGAGGGTCGGAGGTGCGAAACACAGGGTTGCTGTCACTGTAGACAGAGACAAAACAGATCTGGGAATGAAAGATGCACGAAAATAGAAAAATACTAAACGAGGGATTTTGGACCTGAATTATTTTGTGGATATGGGAATACAAGATAGGAACAATCTCTGAAAATTTTAGATCAAGAGGATGTCAGAGTTGATAGAAGGAATTCTGAGAAGAAGCTTCTGTCCAGGATAGACAGAACACCGAAGTCGACTTCGCGGCGGCTCGAAGGCGGCACGAACGGCGGCGGCGGCACTGGAGATGAACTCAGAGATTGAGGGGGAGGAGATAGAAGGGTTCCACTCTAGAATTGGGGGTTGGGGATGAAGAAAACCAGGGGGAGAGAGAGGGGAGGTCGAAATTCCCACAAGGGGGGCTCTTGCACAATGCTTTTTTCACTTTCATTAATTCAATCAATTGGAAAAAACAAGCTATATATAATAAATGTAAAAAGACACTAAATGCCCATAGATCTAAGGTTTGGAAGGGCATATTAGGGAGTTCCTAAATATTTCTCCCATGTGGTCAAAACTTTAACCATTAATCTAATCAAACTTGGACCATTTCCATTCAAACTTACCTAATTTTCACCAACCAAGCCTAATAAGGCCAAAGAATGGGGCGCCCCCTTCATGGGCTTCTCTTGGGCCTAGGCTGGTCCAAGGCCAGCCAATCCAACCCACAATCCATGCTTGGTCCATGGATTCTCCCACCTAGATAGCCCATGAGAGGAAGTCCCCCAATTGGGCCTTAAATGGCTATTAAGGTCCATAAGGGTGGCATTAAGGTCCAATATGACAATAACTCCTAATGGACTCTACTAAGGCAACCTAGTAATGGACTCTTCCTAGAAATGTGGCCCAATGGCTTACTTAAAACCTTACAAAGAGAGCCCAAATGAAAGAAATCAAAAAAATACACACTTTCAAGCTAATACAACCCATAATACACACCTATACAAGCCAATACACACTAATACACATCCCATAAACCCTTGATGTCCTCATCAATTCTCCCTGGGTGGGAGGAACTCGACCCCGTCGAGCATGCTCGATTACTCCGGCGGATCCGTCACCGTGCCAAGTAACGCGTGTATGCTCCACTCCAAGTGACCGTCACCTGCTCATTCCATATATACTCGATATGCACAAGCTGCTGTGGGCTAGAGGTGGACACTCCGGGTGGGGCACTCTCAAAAGGGGAGGTGGCGGCTCGAAGACTCACTAGGAATCACCGCTGAGTCCCTGTAGGTGACTAGATCCGGATGTAGATATGGAACCGATCCCATACTCATCGAGTGAGTTCAATCGCCTTTTACTCATAAGAGAATGACAAGGAGCTGACACAAGATACATGCAGACTCACCATGCACTAACACACATATGCAAACCACACAAATAAGAAACAGACTCATGCATGACTCTAGATAAATCTATGGTTAGTCCGACCCGTACATGGGTGACGGCGGACCAGGACACCAGAATGTGTGCCATGCATGCATTTGACGTAACCGGAGGTTGACGTCTTGTGGAACTCCTAGACATACTACGATGCACCAATCATGGACATTGGGCTTGGATGTGAGAAGTCCGGGAGGTGCGGGTGGTTTAGATGGATCGGGGAAACCAAAGTTTTCATTAGCCCCGAATGAAGGTTCGGACCTATGACTATGTGGAGGTTGCTTGGCCCGAGTGGAAAAGGCTTGATAGTGAACTCCGCGGAGGAAGTGGAGTGAAGATGGTGGCTCGGGAGATTCACTAGTGAGGGGATCAAAAGGGTCGAAGAAGGTATGACCCCGTGAGATGGGTTCCAACATGACATGGTCCCAAGTTTGGAATTCATAATCACCGCCATACATTATGATCGGTGGGATGACGGACATGTGTAGGAAATAAGATTCCTCCCTTGGGCAGAAGGGAATGAAGTCGGACTCGACCGGCATCGGGAGGAGTAGAAGAATCTCCGTGGTAACACACCCCACGGTACACACGGAGGTAATGGACCCTAAGGCCGGATGGGTGAAGCTAAGACTAGCGGGTTGGTCAAAGCCTCAGGCCAAAAGATGCGTCAACTCCCATTGTGAATCTAATCCCATGATAAGATCGTCCAACGTATCAACATGGTGACGAGATCGAAATGTGGTATGGAATGAGTTGACCGGCACTATAGGTAGGATGGGATCCATGGATGGAAAGGGAGGTGGGACCGAGCCTTCCTTGAGCCATCTAAGAAGTGGCTCGGCTATATAAAGAGTACCCGTTAGAAATATGGGTGGCTCGGGCTTTGGTAGTTCCAAATGAGATGGTTCCGAATCAAGTTCGGAAATAGAGAGTGATGACATTGGAGCTCTCATGGGTGAGGAAGGAATGTCCTTCTCGTGGTGAAGGGGTCCTTGGGGTGGCTCCGGGAACAACCAATCTATCCCGATAGACCGATCTAGGCTAGTACTAAACCAATCTAGGCTTGTACTAACCCTTTGCACTTGTCCCATCATGGCTTGGAACATTGCGCCCACTTCATCGGCACTATGGAATTGGGGTGTGGCCATGGTGGCTAAGATGGGGTTGGGTCCCCTAGGAATGGATATGCGAGGCCATTTTTTTTTATTTTAAAAGCAAAATGTGATGCTAACTAATGTACCTAGACATAACCAAAACTCGGTACGTGGCGGAGACAACCGATCCGAAGATCACTCGCGCAAGTGTGCGGCTTTCCCGATAGGCGTAGCCTAACGTTCGGATAACACCTTTTAATATACCGACCAATGGTATTCAAATGCAACTCTTAAGAATGACTTAGACACTTAGACTTAAATGACATTCTTTTTTTTTTTTGACACCCTAGACTCAACCTGGCTCTGATACCAAATTGATGCGGGACGGGACCACGGACACGACAAGCTCGCGGTTGTCCCTTAACGAGGGAAGCGTCGGACGTGCGCGGTTGAGAAATCGGCAATGAGCTAGGGTGATCGGCTCTCTCGTGTCCCCGGATCGGGTCACGGGACGGTCTCGCACTCTCTCGCAGCAGCGGTAATGAATAGATAAAGCGAACTAGATATCCCTACACATGCTCTCTAGCAGCGGCATAAATAAATATATATGAAGTAAGCAAAACGCCGAGAAGGGAGCGAAAACGATACCTCCACGCGCGCGGCATGGGGAAGACGGACCCGGCCGAAACTCGTACTCCCGGGATAATTAATACACCATATTACAGCAAATGAATTACTGCCCACTCCACGCAGGGAGGTAAAGGGCTACACAAACGGGCCCGGGATGACCGAATTCGGGTTGACGGGCGGCTTCTCGCGTCTCTTCGGCAGCACCCGAACTTGTGACTGTGGGGCCCACGTGCTGTCCGGAGGGGCCGTGTGGGACCTGGTGGTACCGCTGTGATGGTGGATGCCTGGATGAGTGCTCCCTGCAGTGGAGGCACGCTGGTTCGCCGGCCGGAGGCCGGACGGCTCCGATCGGCACCGGTCGGAATAACCGGCCACGGATCTGCAACTTCTGGTTTTCAGCGCGCGTCCCGGCGAGAACGGACGCTGCGATCAGCCCCGATATCGGATCGACACGAAACTGGTGCCGTTGGAAAGCTAACTTCAAATACTTCAATCTAGGCTTAAAGAGCTATCATGGATCTGCACGGATCTGGGGTTTAATGAATTGGTGAGTTGCTGTTGTACAGTGACCGGGCTCTCAGATCTGTAGAGAACTTGTCTGAGAACTGCCTTTGACCGATATGTGAACGTCTGAATCTAAAGTGGTGGTCTTCCGTAAAGTTTTAGGAAATCAAGATAGAAAAACGGAAAAACTGGTTTGGACAAGTTTGGATGTGGCTATGAATTGATAGGAGTTTTGAACTGGAAGTCGGTCGGATCTAGAAATGGGCTGAAAGAACTGTAGCTGAGATAGATCACAAATTTTGAAAAATGGATAGAGGGTGAATCAAAAATTAAGAAAAATGGTGGATGTAGGAGATCATGGAAAGAACTCTCAGTAAAATTGGGAGGGTTTGAAAAAATCAAAAAGATGGTAGGAGGTGAGAAACACAGGGCTGCTGTCACTGTAGACAGAGACAAAACAGATCTGGGAATGAAAGATGCACGAAAATGGACAAATACTAAACGAGGGATTTTGGACCTGAATTTTTTTGTGGATATGGGAACACAAGATAGTAACAACCTCTGAAAATTTCAGATCAAGAGGATGTCGGAGTTGATAGAAGGAATTCCGAGAAGAAGCTTCTGTCCAGAATGGACAGAACACCGAAGTCGACTTCGCGGCGGCTCGAAGGCGGCACGAACGGCGACGGCGGCACCGGAGATGAACTCAGAGATTGAGGGGGAGGAGATAGAAGGGTTCCACTCTAGAATTGGGTGTTGGGGATGAAAAAAACCAGGGGGAGAGAGCGGGGAGGTTGAAATTCCCACAAGGGGGGCTCTTGCACAATACTTTTTTCACTTTCATTAATTCAATCAATTGGAAAATACAAGCTATATATAATAAATGTAAAAAGACACTAAATGCCCATAGATCTAAGGTTTGGAAGGGCATATTAGGGAGTTCCTAAATATTTCTCCCATGTGGTCAAAACTTTAACCATTAATCTAATCAAACTTGGACCATTTCCATTCAAACTTACCTAATTTTCACCAACCAAGCCTAATAAGGCCAAAGAATGGGGCGCCCCCTTCATGGGCTTCTCTTGGGCCTAGGCTGGTCCAAGGCCAGCCAATCCAACCCACAATCCATGCTTGGTCCCTGGATTCTCCCACCTACATAGCCCATGAGAGGAAGTCCCCCAATTGGGCCTTAAATGGCTATTAAGGTCCATAAGGGTGGCATTAAGGTCCAATATGACAATAACTCCTAATGGACTCTACTAAGGCAACCTAGTAATGGACTCTTCCTAGAAATGTGGCCCAATGGCTTACTTAAAGCTTTACAAAGAGAGCCCAAATGAAAGAAATCAAAAAAATACACACTTTCAAGCTAATACAACCCATAATACACACCTATACAAGCCAATACACACTAATACACATCCCATAAACCCTTGATGTCCTCATCACTTTACCTCGTCATATAGTGTAATAAACACATGCATTTTCCTGGGCCACTTTTTTGGGCCACTCATACCCAGCCTCATGGAAGGTGGGGGAGCTACATTAACGGGGCTTTTGGCCCATACATTTGTTTCACTTTCCAGTTTCTCTTCGTTCACCCGCCGGGCCACGGAGTTCTGCCACTGCATGTTCTTCGCTGGTCCCTTTAGGGGAATATTAATGAGGTGCCATGATGAGTGGACACTGTCCCGCTGAATTCTGATCCTCTTGGATCTCGGGCTGTTGAGTACGGACTGAATAGATCTAGAGGGGGGGTGAATAGATCTTTCCCCCTTTTTCAGATTTAATATCTATTGGCTAAGTGAGTTGCCGGTGATTAACGAATTACAGAATTGATGTTGATATCAGTGAAGAAAACAAACACATAGAAAAGCACACACACACATAAGCAAACCACAAGATAGGATTTTTAAGGTGGTTCAGTCTCTTCCCGAGACTTACATCCACCCCTTGCTTAACTCAAGCAAGGCTTCACTAATGAGAACCTCTGATCTCAATCAAAACACAAGACACTGCTGTCATACAGCTTGTTCCTGCTGACACACAGCTTGTACCAGCTGACATACAGCTTGAATCCGCTGCCTCACAGCTTGACACTTGGTGTAAGGATGAATAGAAATGATGTGAAGGTGGGATGATGCAACAGGACTGAATATGGACTTTTGTAACAAAGTAAAGAATTCAGCCTGGGACTTAATCACATAAATAACAAGACTAGACTCCCTGTAGAGCTTCCAATCGGATGCCTTCAGCTGCTTTGTTGCTGGAGGTCGCACAGCTTGAAGCCCAGTCTTTCTTCTGCAGTAAATGAGAACGCCTTCAGTCTTCTGCAGATATCTGATTGATGGTGAGCTACTTCGTCCTGTGATGTAGGTGTGTTTCTTAGCTTCGGTTCTATGCTCCCTCTGTGTGCTTGCCTTAGCGATCCGTGGCCTTCTACTTTTATGCAGATTCTTTTCCAGGTCTGAAGCTTTTCCCGCTCAAAATTCAGATCGCGCATCAATCTGCTAAAAAGCAGGGAGAAGGTTAAATCCAATGACTACAATAAGTTTGACCACTTCTAAGCACGATTCTCTCCTTGATTCCCGTGCGGAATCTCATCATTTGAACTGCCCAACAACCTGCAACAACAATCTGCAGGTTTTAAGGAACCAAAACAGAATTCGGTTACAGTTCGGTTCTGGACGCTATAACGCCCGTGGTCGACCATGACACGGTCCCTGGTCGACAACAAGCAGTGTCCTGATGGCGGTTCCATTCTGGCTGACACTCGCGTCCCCCGTGGTCGACCACAGCCTTGTCGCTGGTCGACAAGGGGCGAATTACAGATGGCCGTCAGTTCTGTCTGATGTTCTGGCTGTTCTGTGGTCGACCAGAAGTGGGGCTTTGGTCGACAGCCAAGGCACATGCAGAAGACGGATGACTTGAAACGTTTCTGGCTGGGTTCGTTGGTCGACCATAACCACTTCCCTGGTCGACAAGCGGCCTTTGACACTTCTTCTGATTTG
Source organism: Amorphophallus konjac (assembly GCA_022559845.1). Lineage (NCBI taxonomy): Eukaryota > Viridiplantae > Streptophyta > Magnoliopsida > Alismatales > Araceae > Amorphophallus > Amorphophallus konjac. The sequence continues at coordinate 19,304,503 of CM040125.1, forward strand.
TTGATTCCACTTGGATTTCAGTGGACCTGAAATTACTTAACTTATCAGAAATAAATTGAACTATCAGATTTATATTGAGTTGATCAGAAACATTATTTGTCATCATCAAATAGTCATGAGTCCAATACTTTGAAGGAACAATCAAACCACTTGTATTTGTTATGAAACAATATAGAACTTGATTAATCAAACATATCCTATTGTCATCATCAAAACCAAGGGATGCACAACATTCTCCCCCTTTTTGATGATGACAACCATGAGTCATTGTGACAAACAACAGACTATAAAATTCATTTGATATTGCATTCAAGGCTATCATAGCACAGATTTCATTCAGACAATTCGTTTGATGTGCCTTTCAAAAACTATAGCACTACTTACATGAGAGACTCAAAAAAGAATTAAGACACTAAGGACACGTAGACAAAGTAAACTTGACAATCTAGACTCACATCTAGACACACAACTAGACACACAATGACACATAAAGTCCTATCTCCCCCTTTGTCAACAGCAAAAAGAAGATCATTTGAACAATCCCTCTGAGGAGGATGAGGAGGTCTCTGGCTTCACGTTCTCTGCCATGCGATCCAGCTTGTCAACAATGTGGGCATAAGAGAGCCTGAGCTTCTGGATCTCGGAGATAGTAGCATTGTGATACTTTTCATTCTGCTTGGTGGTGAACTCTATGCGGTTTCCCATTTCTTCTGACACTTGACCTAAGGTGCCAACTAGTCTGTTGAACCGAGAACTAGCATGGTCAGTGTATTCCTTTTGCTTGATGAACCTGGCCTCCATCTGTTGTTCCAGCCTTTGGACTTTCTGCTCCAGGCGCCCGGTGGCAGCATTCATATTCTCTTGAAAGGAATGGAATTGGGTGGTGAGAGAGGACAACTGAGATGCTATCTGGAGAAGCACTCCGTGAGACTCAGTGTTGGATGTGAAGGATGGTGGTGGAGCAAAAGTAGAAGGAGTGGAGGTAGGTGGAACTTGGGTAGGTGGAACAGAATGAGATGGAGCTTGGGTAGGTGGAACAGAAGTAGATTGAGCATGAGTGGCAGCAATGCCTGGATGCCAGGGCACTATAGAAAGGGAAGCTGAAGGATGGGCAGTAGTGGTGGTAGCAGGGGTAGCTTGAGGCACCACAGGTGGAGGTGTGACAGTAGGACTAACTTGTATAGGTGTATGTGGTGGAGAAGAGGGTGGCAATGGAGCCGTGGATTTGCCCTTGGATGGTAGAGTGCGCTGAATTTGGTCTCCTACCTTCTTAAACCCCAAAAATGTGGTCACGAAGTGAAAGTTGTAGATGTGCCATTTGGAAATTACAATGCGCGGAGCATGGGGAAATGGTATTTTTGCTGCTTCCAGAATGGCAGATATGTGGGCAGCAAATGGAAGAGAATTCTGGGGGTAATGTAGGATGTTTTGGAAGGTGTTTAGGAGGAGCGTGATGAGGCGAATGGGTTGACAAGTGATGAGGCCATGGAGCAAAAATAGATGGAGGCGACTTACTTGATCTCTGGCGCCTCCTCTTGGTTGGATAATGGTGGTAAGAATGTGATGAAGCAATCTATGAAGAGGAGGGAAGGTGTTGGCATTCAGATACTTAGGGAGAACCTCAGGAGCTGGCTGGCCAGTGACGACGGTGTATGCAGCTCGGAAGTCAAAATCCTCAGGATTGAAGACGGCGCCATGTCTGGGAATCTTCAACGCTTTGTGGAGCAGTTTGACGTCGAGGCGGATGACGATGCCGTGAACTACGGTGTAGACCTGACCATCCACTATTTGCAAGTTGTGGTAGAATTCTTGCACAAGCTGAGGCGAATACTGAGTATGTGCCGAGACAAACGCTGTCCACTCTTGAGCTTCAAAAATTGGCAGTAGTTCTGGGAACATCTCCATCAGCTTCTCATCAGAGAAATCAACAATCCTTGGTGGCAGAACGGTCCGTGGCTTGAGAACTCCTGACACTGGATGGACGATGGGTTCTTCTGAAGCTGGTACCTTCCTGCCTGAGTCAGCCGCCTCAGCCGTGGTCGACTTTTGAGGGGCCGATGGCGGACCCTGCGCAGCCCTTGGCTTGAAACGCTTGGACGGCGTCGAGGATTCAGCAGGGGCCTTCTCTCGTGTTCTCTTGGTAGACCGCGGAGCGTGCTTTGGAGACATGGTGGAGGGATGTGAGAGAAAGACGAGAGAGAACGGGAGAGGAAGAATGCGAAAGAAGTACAGGGCGGCGGATGAGAAAAAATAGGGACCCAGCCGTGGCAATTTATAGGATAGGGCAGTAGGGCTGGGTCTTAAAGGAACTGGGACAGTGAACCATCACGATGCAGAAAACGAGCGGTCAGGATTTAATCAGCATTACTCAACTTTTTGGAAGGTATTAAAGTGTACGCCCTTTCTTTAACAGAACACTTATGGAACCTTTCCACCCTTATGCAAAGACCACCTTGTGACCAAATAGAGTGGGTATAGTGGTTCAATGAATTTGAAAGTATTGCACCAATAAATTGACTCCCCATATCCAATTTCTTTCACATGGCTCCTTGAACTTATAATATATTTCAAGAGATAATTGGACTAACTATGCTAGCTGAACAGTGTTTTTAAACTTGTATTTGCATGCTATGCTTTAGGTCAACCATTTTCTCTGCCTTTGTGATGCTTTAAATTTTTCTTTTTGAATCATTTGAGAGCTGTGGTCAGGTTGATCACATGCTTTTCTACACGAGGAGACACGCTTTGTACACGCCAGAAACCCCGGCTACTTAGCATGCCTAACCATTCCACAAATGACTGGGACACACCTTTTATCCGTGAGGATATACGTTTATCAGACGCCAATATCCCCAGTTACTCAGTATGCCCAATCAATATCAGCAGAGTTAGATTGGATCTTCATGACACACTGGTCTCCCATCTATTTTTCAGCTAATTTTTTGCTTTGAGATGAAGAACAGTAGTTTCTCAGACCTCAATCCATTGCTCTACCATGAAGGCAGAATTATGGCGTATTCCATGTACATACATGTTAAATTTAAGTTTATTTTTACTGTTCAGCACAAACACAGGTAGAGAAACAGTCTCATTACTAAAAATCATAAGTCCTCAAAATCTTGTGACAGAGTCATAGTTATGGTTTGAATTTATTGCAGTAGTACAGTTCAAATTCTCATTACTACACTCAACCTCTACTCTTAATGATTACCTTGGTGATTTTATTGAAGGATATGGTTAGGTTTTTCAATGTTTTATCAAGGAATGAGTTTACACTTTTTCTCCCCCTCAATTTATGAGTCCTTGCTGAAGATAAAAAAATGTTGGCCATGAAGAGATATAGAGACACAAGGGATGGGAAGTATGGATAAGGATGAATGAGTGAAGAAACTGAGCACAAAAGTTCACTTAGATCAGAGGATTTCCTAGCAGAACCAGTAGCCTTTTTAGATCCATTTTCCCTTGTTCAGATCCTCTGTCGACCATAGAGGTGCCTTTGGTCGACCTCTGTGCTGTCACAGAACCAACTATTTCCTGTCCTGATGCCTTGGTCGACCAGCGCCTTGCCTGTGGTCGACAACTGCGAAGTCACAGAACCAACTATTTCCTGTCCTGATGCCTTGGTCGACCAGCGCCTTGTCTGTGGTCGACCACAAGAGATGAGCCGTAGAGAACCAGTATTCTGTAGAACTTGCTGAAGTAGCACCCGACACTAGACTTCCAAACTCAAAAACCTGACTAGTACTAGAGACCTAGTTGACATAACTTAGACAGAAATGACAGAATCTATGCAGTGTACACATGAATATGATTATTTCAAGAATTTTCAGGAGAAATTCTACAAATTCCTAACTCCCTTCTTAGAGTTGAAAATCTGTCATTGTTAAGGGGTTTTGTGAAAATGTCTGCCAGTTGTTTTTCAGTTTCTACAAAATGAAGCATGAAATTTCCTTTGGAGACCTCATCTCTTAGAAAGTGATGACGGATCTCAATGTGTTTTGTCCTAGAGTGTTGAATGGGGTTTTTAGACAAATTAATAGCACTAGTGTTGTCACAGAAAATAGGTGCACATCCAAGATCTACATTGTAGTCTTGGAGTTGATGTTTTATCCACAAAACCTGTGTACCACAGCTCCCTACTGCGACATACTCAGCCTCAGCAGTGGAGAGTGCCACAGAATGCTGTTTTTTAGAAGCCCATGATATTAAACATCCACCCAATATTTGACAATAACCACTAGTACTCTTCCTATCAATTTTGCAACCAGCATAATCAGCATCTGAATATGAAATCAAATCTAGTTTGCAGTAAGTAGGATACCATAAACCCAATTCTTGGGTGCCGGCAATGTATCGAAGGATACGCTTGACAGCCCCTAAATGTGATTCTCTAGGGCTAGACTGATATCTAGCACACATGCATACACTAAACTGAATATCTGGCCTTGAAGCAGTTAAATATAGCAGGGACCCGATCATACCTCTGTATTTCTTGGCATCTACCATGTTACCTTTTACATCAGCTTCCAATGTTGCATTTGTACCCATGGGTGACTCAATTGGTTTGCAGCTTTCCATGCCAAACTTTTTCAGCATCTCCTTTATGTACTTGGATTGATTTATGAAGTATCCTTCTCTACATTGTACGATCTGCAATCCAAGAAAAAACTGTAAATCACCCATTAAACTCATTTCAAACTCATTGGTCATTAAGTTTGCAAATTCAGTACATAAAGAAGCTTCGGTAGATCCAAACACAATATCATCCACATAGATTTGTACAATTAGTATATGCTTACCTTGGGTCTTGGAAAACAATGTTTGATCAATTTTACCTCTTATGTATCCCTTCTTGGTGAGGAAGGAGCTCAACCTTTCATACCAAGCCCGTGGAGCCTGCTTTAATCCATACAAAGCTTTATGCAATTTGAAAACATGATTAGCAAGTTCATCATTTTCAAAACCAGGGGGTTGTTCCACATAGACTTCTTCTTTTATTATTCCATTTAGAAATGCACTTTTTACATCCATTTGTTGTAGTTTGATTCCATGAGATGCTGCAAAGGCTAACAATATCCTGATGGCTTCTAATCTAGCAACTGGAGCATATGATTCTTCAAAATCAACCCCAAATTCCTGGTTGTACCCTTTAGCCACCAGCCGAGCCTTGTTTCTCATTACAACCCCTTCTTCACTTAGCTTGTTTTTATAGACCCATTTGGTTCCAATAACGGGGTGAGATGAAGGTCTAGGGACAAGACTCCACACCTGATTTCTTTCAAATTGATTTAGTTCTTCATGCATAGCATTTATCCATGAGTCATCTTTTAATGCTTCCTCTACTGATTTGGGCTCTATTTGGGACACAAGTGCAAGTTGATCTAGTTCATTGATTTCTTTTAATTGAGATCTAGTCTTCCTAGGATCATGAATTCCACCAATGATGTTTTCTATGGGATGATCTCTAAGAAGTCTTAAGTTTTCAAGATTGTTACCTGAGTTGACCTCTCCTTCGGTTTGATCATTGGAATTACCTCGATTGCTTTCTTGATTCTGTGCTTCTTCATTCTCCATCGGTTCTTCTTTGTCATTCAGAAATTCTCCATCTTCTTCTTCCTTGCAAACCTTTTCATTTTTGCCAAAATCATTGATTTCATCAAATGAAATATGAGGGGATTCTTCAACAACTTGATCTTTGGTGTTAAAGACCCTATAGGCTCTTGATCGGTCCGAATAGCCCAAGAATATTCCTGGATCACTCTTCGGTTCAAATTTGTCCAAGGCCCTTTTATCATTGTTATGGATAAAGCATTTTGACCCGAAAATTCTAAAATGGGCTAGGGATGGTTTCTTACCTTTGAACATTTCATATGGTGTATTTTCACTAGCCGGTCTTACCATTGCTCGGTTTACAATGTAGCATGCTGTGTTGACTGCCTCTGCCCAAAATCTCCTTGGAAGTTTAGCTTCAACCAGCATGGTTCTAGCCATCTCGACAAGAGTGCGGTTCCTTCTCTCCACAACTCCATTTTGTTCTGGAGTCCTTGGTGAGGAAAATCTGTGGGTTATGCCCTTGTTTCTGCAGAATAGATCAAAGTCAGAATTTTCAAACTCTCCCCCATGGTCAGATATGATTGTACACACTTTGAACTTGCCATCCTGCTTCATTCTTTTGTAGAATTCCTGAAACTCAGAAAAAGCATCACTTTTATGAGATAGAAATATTACCCATGTGAATCTAGAGAAATCATCAACTAGTACATAACCGTACCTCTTACCACTAAGACTAGCAGTTCTTGTTGGGCCAAAAAGGTCCATGTGCACAAGTTCTAGTGGTCTAGAAGATTGACTTTCAGTTCTACCTTTGAATGATTTTCTTGTTTGCTTACCTTGGGTACATGATTCACATACTTTGACATTTTGAGCAAACGAAATTTCAGGCAAACCAAGAACCATCTTATTCTTCACAAGTTTATGCAACACCCTATAGCTAACATGCCCTAGCCTTCGGTGCCACATCCAGGTCAGGTCCTCTTTCTTGGCGGTTAGGCACAGGTTGGAGTGGGCTGGATCATCCAAGTCTATTATGTAGACATTGTTTACTCTCTGGCCCATAAACTTGACTGTTTCTGAATTTGGTTCAATAATCTTGCAGATCTTGGAGTCAAATACTACTTTATGGCCTTTGTCGCAAAGCTGACTGATGCTCAGCAAATTATATTCCAGTCCATCTACCAGCAGTACATTTTCAATACAGTTAGAGGAGTTCTTACCTATTTTACCTGTCCCAATGATCTTACCTTTGTTATTTCCTCCAAAGGTCACATAGCCTCCATCTTTTGAGCTTAGTTGGAAGAACTTGGTCTTGTCTCCCGTCATGTGTCTTGAGCAACCACTATCTAAGTACCATTTATTGTGCATGGCTGCCAGACATTCCTGCATCATGAATTACACAGAAATTTTTGGACCCCAATGATACCCGGGTCCAAGATACCTTGTAAAATTATGAAATTGCTGTAACAATCCTTTGGGAACCCAGATTTTGTTAGAGCATTTTAATTTTTCGTTTCTGAACTTGTTCAGATTGGGTGGCTTTTGTTCTAATGTTTCTTTAATCTGAATCCACCTTTTTGATTTCCAATTTTCATTTTGTTTCACCTTAGAAAATCTGTGGTTTCTGTTTGCGTGTCTGGTCATGGTCGACATCTGGTGTGTCTGTGGTCGACCATCGCTTTTCCAGAAGCTAGCGCTTGTTCTGGCAGTTCCTCTGGTCGACATCTGGTATGCCTGTGGTCGACCACTGCTTCTCCAGACGCCAGCGCCTGTTCTGGCAGATCCTCTGGTCGACAGAGGAGGGGTCGGTTGTCGACCAGCCTGTCTCCAGACACCTTGTTTTTCAGATTTATGTCTTTTAACTTGATTTAGTGCTTGGTTTGTTTGGTTATTTCTGTGAATTTGAGTTTCTTGTCTATTATTTTTAAGCTTATGTTGATTGACTGTTTTCTCTTTAATGTTTCTCTCTTCCTTGGTGACATTATTCCTTTTGGAGGAGCATTCAGCTACATCCTCTTGTTTGTTTTGATATAGATTGATTAGGGGCCCTTTTCCTTTTGAGTCAGCAGTCCCAGTTATGGTTTTTGTTTGGAATTCCTTTTTAGCCGTAGGATTGTATCCTAATCCTTCTTTTTGAAAGTTTACTTTTATTCCCAAGACAGCATTTAAGTTTTCTTGACCTTTAGTCATTTTTTCCAAGGTTTCCTGTTTGTTTTTCAGTTCACTCTGGATTCTTTCTATTTCTTCCAGAAGTTTACAGTTTTCCTCCTTGAGTGAGTTGTTTCTTTCTTGAGTTTCCTTAGTTTGTTGTTCACTTTCTTGAGTCTTTAATTTTACCTCATCAATTGTGTTTTTCAGTGACTCATTTTCTTCTAACAGCCCTTTGACAGTTTCTTCATCTGTCTCGTATTGTTTCAGCTTATTTTTCAAGGTGGTGATTTCTAATTCTAGTTCAGTTCTGTTGACAAATGGGATGCTGTCATTGTTGACCTGATTAAGTTTTTTCTTCAAACTCTTATTTTCCTTTCTAATTCTTTCATATGCATCAAGTAAGTCTGAGTAGACTCCTTCCCAATCTGAGCTAGAAAAATCTTGAAAAGGGGAGGTTACCTCAAGATCGTTGCTGTCTCCTTTGGCCATTAAACATGTGTTTCCTTCTTCTTCTTCGGAGGTTGTTTCCTCTTCGCTGCTTTCCTCTTCCTCGCTCCATGTGCTTATCATTGCCTTTGGTTTCTTGCCTTTCCACTTGTAGCTTGATTTCTTAGGAGCCTCTGGACATTCTGCCTTCACGTGTCCTGGCTTCCTGCAGTTGTAGCAAACAAGCTTGTTAGATGAAGCTTTGTTTTTGTCAAACTTAAACCGGGATGATTTCCTTACCGTGCCCTTAGGATTTTTAAATCCCTTACCTTCCTTCCGCAGGAACCTTCTGAACTTTCTTGTTAACATGGCTAGTTCGCCAGTTTCATCACCTGTGCTAGATGAGTTATCAGTGTCAGATAATTCAGAGGTGCCTACTTTAGTTTTCAGGGCGAGCTGCTTCTTTTTCTTGCCCTCATCTTCCTTTCTCTTTAGGTTGACCTCATATGCCATTAGGGAACCTACCAGTTCATCCACAGTCATAGTTGTGAGGTTCTTTGAGTCCTCAATTACTGTGGCCTTGGTATGCCACATAGGAGTGAGGGATCTTAGGATCTTCCTTACTAATTCCTGTTCCTTGTAGGTTTTCCCTAGACTTTTTAAACTATTCGTTAATTGCACTAGTCTAGCATACATTTCAGAAATATTTTCGTCAGTTTTCATTCTAAACATTTCATATTCTGAAACTAGCATATTTGCTTTTGACTCCCTTACCTCTGAAGTACCTTCATAGATTACTACTAGTCGATCCCACATTTCCTTGGCCGTTGCACATTGTGAAACTCGTGAGAACTCCGTGGGGTGTAGTGCGCATTGCATTACATTCATGGCTCCCCAGTTGATGGTTGATTTTCTGACTTGTTCTCTGGTCCAGGTATCCTCATCATCGGGCAGCTCGTAGGGTCCTCGGCTTACTACTCTCCACATCTCATGATCTTGTGCTCTCAAGAACACCTGCATACGATTTTTCCAGTATGAGAAATCATTTCCATCGAAATATGGTGGTCTAGTTACTGAGTGTCCCTCAGCCATTAAACTTCTAGAGTTCAGTCCGGCAGGCCTCTCCTGGTTGTTAGACCACATTTTTGGAGAGTCTGGCTCTGATACCACGTGTTGAGTACGGACTGAATAGATCTAGAGGGGGGGTGAATAGATCTTTCCCCCTTTTTCAGATTTAATATCTATTGGCTAAGTGAGTTGCCGGTGATTAACGAATTACAGAATTGATGTTGATATCAGTGAAGAAAACAAACACATAGAAAAGCACACACACACATAAGCAAACCACAAGATAGGATTTTTAAGGTGGTTCAGTCTCTTCCCGAGACTTACATCCACCCCTTGCTTAACTCAAGCAAGGCTTCACTAATGAGAACCTCTGATCTCAATCAAAACACAAGACACTGCTGTCATACAGCTTGTTCCTGCTGACACACAGCTTGTACCAGCTGACACACAGCTTGAATCCGCTGCCTCACAGCTTGACACTTGGTGTAAGGATGAATAGAAATGATGTGAAGGTGGGATGATGCAACAGGACTGAATATGGACTTTTGTAACAAAGTAAAGAATTCAGCCTGGGACTTAATCACATAAATAACAAGACTAGACTCCCTGTAGAGCTTCCAATCGGATGCCTTCAGCTGCTTTGTTGCTGGAGGTCGCACAGCTTGAAGCCCAGTCTTTCTTCTGCAGTAAATGAGAACGCCTTCAGTCTTCTGCAGATATCTGATTGATGGTGAGCTACTTCGTCCTGTGATGTAGGTGTGTTTCTTAGCTTCGGTTCTATGCTCCCTCTGTGTGCTTGCCTTAGCGATCCGTGGCCTTCTACTTTTATGCAGATTCTTTTCCAAGTCTGAAGCTTTTCCCGCTCAAAATTCAGATCGCGCATCAATCTGCTAAAAAGCAGGGAGAAGGTTAAATCCAATGACTACAATAAGTTTGACCACTTCTAAGCACGATTCTCTCCTTGATTCCCGTGCGGAATCTCATCATTTGAACTGCCCAACAACCTGCAACAACAATCTGCAGGTTTTAAGGAACCAAAACAGAATTCGGTTACAGTTCGGTTCTGGACGCTATAACGCCCGTGGTCGACCATGACACGGTCCCTGGTCGACAACAAGCAGTGTCCTGATGGCGGTTCCATTCTGGCTGACACTCGCGTCCCCCGTGGTCGACCACAGCCTTGTCGCTGGTCGACAAGGGGCGAATTACAGATGGCCGTCAGTTCTGTCTGATGTTCTGGCTGTTCTGTGGTCGACCAGAAGTGGGGCTTTGGTCGACAGCCAAGGCACATGCAGAAGACGGATGACTTGAAACGTTTCTGGCTGGGTTCGTTGGTCGACCATAACCACTTCCCTGGTCGACAAGCGGCCTTTGACACTTCTTCTGATTTGTTGATTCCACTTGGATTTCAGTGGACCTGAAATTACTTAACTTATCAGAAATAAATTGAACTATCAGATTTATATTGAGTTGATCAGAAACATTATTTGTCATCATCAAATAGTCATGAGTCCAATACTTTGAAGGAACAATCAAACCACTTGTATTTGTTATGAAACAATATAGAACTTGATTAATCAAACATATCCTATTGTCATCATCAAAACCAAGGGATGCACAACACGGGCTACGCCCATCTTTCTTTTGGCTTCCATCTCGGCACTCCGTGGATGGATGTCCTATACTCCCCTTTTGGCATAGTCCAAAATAAGGGGAGATGCTGCCGAAATTCATTCACGATCCTTGCTTTGTTATATCGTGTGATGTTTTCGTTAAGCTGATGAATTAACTCCCGGCTATGTGGCAGAGACCTGAGGCAGACTATCTCATGGCCCTTTGCCTACTGTAAAATGGAACATAATCATTATAAGATTTCTCGTTGATTGTCACATGGTCTCCCTAGACCTTCTGTGGATGAATTTATCCTCCCCTTTCAGCTTACCCAAACATCAGCGCCAGAGCCCTTGAATCAATCTTTCTAGAACCCATTGGAACCCCTGCTTCCCCCAGGATGATCTGTCTAAAACTGATCTTCAGTACCCTCTAGCCTTCTTGGAATCCCAAAATCCACAGCCTCAAAGCCCTCAAAATCCCTAAAGAAATCCCTCCTGTCGGCACCAGATGGCCTCCCAGCACAGCCCTCTCTCGGCGCGAGTTCCGCACCGAGTCGTGGGCGCGCCGAGGACCGGCTGACCACCTAGGCGCGCCGACCGCCTATACTTCAAACACTCAGGCCGATGCCCCCTTGTGCTCGCTGCCGCGCCGAGACTCCATCACGCCGACCACCTCATTTTCCCGTGCGGCGCCGGTTTGCCTTCGCGCCGATTTCCATCCGTGCCGGTTCATCTCAGTGCCGACTATTATTCAAACACTCAACTTCCCAGCAACCTTTATAAGCCCTAAACTCAGTCTAAACCCAATGTTCCAACCTCATTAGCCTTCATGCCAACCTTCATCATATCATGGGGAATCATGGTTCTTCACCCAAGTCTAAGGGAGTTAAATTAATGGGGTTTTACCCCCACATTGCACCGTTTGACCGTGATATTTTCTTCTAACCCTGCTGACTTTTGGAGTTCTGACTTTTAAGGGGATATCAATAAATACCATGATAATGGACATTATCCCGTCACATCTAGATCCTCTTGGATCTCGGGCTACGCCCATCTTTCTTTTGGCTTCCATCTCGGCACTCTGTGGATGGATGTCCTATATTCCCACTTGGCATAGATCAAGATAAGGGGATATGCTGCCGGATTTATTTCGTATATTAGTATCATATCTTATTTTGCATAATCACATGCATCTCCTATCCTGCAAATGAATGAGCATACCTATCATATTGGTTTTGCCCCTGGGACCCTTCTACTTTGGCGATTAATCAAGGATTGTCCTTCTTTGGAAGGACGTAATTAACGTCATAGCCTTTATGGTATGACGGACTTCAGGTCCCGACTCGGACTTCACAATCGACTGACTGAGTCAGATCGAGCGCACAATAAAATCGTCACTCCGGTGACTGGCACGCCTAATAAACCAACCAATAAATCAATAAATAAATAAAATAAATAGTTATTATAAAAAGATCGTTCCACACTTTCCCAGTTCGATTACATAAGCCCTCCACAGCTCGCGTTCTTCCTCTACATGCACTAATGCCTTTCCCGGAATGCTCGTCTTCCACGACACTTTGATGGCCTTCACCTCCTTTGCATCATCTTCCGCGCCCAACTCTCTCTTCCTTGGAGGAGCAGCGCCAGATAACAGTGGGAACAAGTGGCGGGGAAGGCCAATTTGAATACAGCACCGATGCGCATTGTAAAGAACAAACTCAGTCGCGCCAATAAGTTGGAGTTCAGCTTCGGGGGAAGACCTCGTAAGGAGTTCGCGTGGGAGTAGACATGCCGGTGCACAAGTGAAGAAGCCTTGCGTCATAGTTCTGAAGTGAGACCTCCAGTCTTCGCGCTTCCTCAGCCACGGAACACGGTTCACTATATTACCACCAAAGCCTAACACATCGGCTATGTGGTAAAGGGGGCTTTGTTGAAAGATCCTCGAGGCAGTGGGCATCCCCTCACGGTGATCGAATTTGAAATGTAAATCAACCCAGTAATTCAGAAGAAGCACGCAACCAAAAGGAGGCTTTCCCATGTTGGAAGCAGTAAGGCCACTGTAGAGGTAAGCAAGAACGACAGGTCCCACCCTTTTACCGTTCCAAATATCGCAAATGGCACTCAGTTGAGCTTCCTCCACTATGTTGTCGGTATAAGGGAATAAGAGAGCACCCGCCAAACAGATGGTGAATCCCTTCATAATTTCCTCCAAACGATCATCGTCTAGCAATCCTCCCATAGCATCCATGACCCATTCCGAAAGTTTCTGCAAGTTAATTCCCTTATGAGTCTGGACGTTTCAGATGGCACCAGACGGCATGAAACTTCCAAGGACGTCCTCGGAAGTCGCCTTCTTCAGCATCGGCATGATCTTTATCCTGCCATCCCTTTTGAATCTTTTCAACCCAAGCAGGAGTTCCACCTCCTCAAGAAGGATGGTCGCCTCGAAAGTAGGGAAAATGAAAGTGTGAGTCTGAGGATGCCAGATCTCCACCAGCACACCCATAGCTGCCCAGTCCATGCGAATCTTCTCGTAATGTCTGGCGTGAACCAGGAGCCCCTGAAGATGCCACCTCGTGAGTATAGCCCTCATGCCAATGGAGATGTTGGAAACTAGCTTCGAAAGCCACGGCAGTTTGGAGAACTTCCTCGGGCCTGGGAAGAGAGGGTACGGCTGGAAAAGAAGAAGAAAAATAAAGGAGGAAAGAGGTGAATGAAAGGTCGTACAGAAAATTTGAAATGAATCAACTCACCATACGCGACTGGATCATCCCACTCAGATGTCCTTCGAGGTCGGAGAGCCGCCTGAATTCGCTGTTGGGCCTGCTCCTCTTCAAAGGGCGGGAAGATTCACCTTCCATCTTGAAGAACCCAAGATTCTTCTCCTCCTCCCCTTAAGCTTCAAAGCTCTCCTTGGTGCATTTGGCTAAGCTGAGCAAGGGGGGTACTTATAGGAAGGGAGGGGCTTAAAAGTCAAACACGTCACATCAATGATGAGTCGTCAATGTTGACTTTAGCAAAAGGTGTTTTGTCTTGTTCTCCCTTGTACTGTGTATTCTCCTATTGTGATAATTGAAGTACAATTTTGTTGCTTTGAGATAATGTTGTGCTAAATAATGAGTGCAGGTTTCACTAGTGGGCACCACTATCCCACCTCGACCCATCATATGCCACCTTTCGATGATTGGTCCCACCATGTCATACATTATATTATATGATATTTACGCTATTAGAACATGTCAAGGACCTTGCGACCTAAACGAATCTGGGGTTTGAGTTCCCCTTCAACAAAAATAATGATAATTTCAGAGGAATTTGGGTTGTACGGATAGGCCGTTAAGTTGTGAAAGCGTGGGGATGATGGCTCCATTCAGTGAGTTGGTGCGTTGATAAACGGGCCCCAGCTCAGTATCAACTCACCGGATCGGTATCCTGACCCATTCTTAACAACTTGACAATATTATCCGTGGCTATTTTCTATTTTAGTTTGTTTTAAGTTTTCTTTTAAACCTAGCATGCATTCATGTAGGACTTTGCTTCCATTACGGAAAATCATTCAAAGTAATTCGATTGTGAAGGCCGTTGTGCTTAAATTCTTATAATATGAGATATTCCATTACGAATGAAATACTGAGTTTCCTTGAGACAGCCCTGTGCAGTTCTTCCAAAAGAGACACTTGTTTGGACTGATCCTCAAATATTCCTTTACTTTTACTCCATTTGACCCACCTTGGCTGCAGCACTTCCACATTGGTTGGTAACCGCTCCCCAAAGGTGAAACCTGCAGGTTTACGACCTAGGTACTTCCACACAGAGAAGTTGGTCCCTTTTTTTTTCTTCTTGTACCTAAGCGCACATCTTCCCCTTCCTTGTTTGATTTCCGTCCAAACAATTATTGAATTTGAAAGACCATCTTCAAGGTCGCATCATTGAGACTCTGAAAAACATTCCAAACAATAATGTTAAAAGCGTGTCTCATCACACCTTGGCATCTACTTTTCAGTCCGCTCCCACTCCATTTCATTTCACCTCTATGCCACTCCATTACGTGTCAGTCCCTTGCAAAGCAGACGCCAAGGCGGGACAACTGTAGACACGCCGTTTTTGACATTACCGTGAGTAAATCTCATATTACACTATGCTACCCCAAGGTTGCCTTCACACTTTTAATTACTTTGGTGATTTCCTATTTTTCTCAATTTTTTTATATTTATTTGAATTTTTTTCATTAAAAATCTTTGACGTGTCAAGCTGCTTTGACGCCTCAATATTGAGGTGTTAAGGTACCTTGACGCCTTCATAAAAATATATTTTTTTATTTTTTTATTATTTTGAAATATTTTTTCTCCTTTTTTGAAAGTGGCAGGGTAACTGGACGCCTCTTTTAAAGGCGTCCAGGACCCTAGATGCCTCATTCAGAGCTTCGTGCAACACGCGGGCGGCGCCGCTCCGGCAGGCTAGTTTGACGTTTCTAATAAAATCCAATCATGAAGATGTCATTTATCCTAGACGCATTTTAGAAGTCAAAGTTAAGCGCCGAAACCACTCGCTTTCCCCGCTGTCGACGGCTTTCGGCGCCGTTTTAATGGAAATTCATTGAGGCGTCAAGGGTCCTAGACGCCTCAATCAACAACAAAATAATAAAAAAAATAATGCCGCGTCCAATCAACTGGACGCCTCAACATTGAGGCGTCCAGGACCATGGATGCCCCAATAAATTTTTTCTTTATAAATAGGGACCCCCTCCCTCGAAATCAGAGAGCTTCAGATCTGACAGAGGAGAGGGAAACTCTACCGGATTCTTTTCTAACCCGTCGGTTTTGTAGGAGGAGGTTCTGCCGAATTTTCGGGTGCCCGCGCTCGCGAAAGGAAGGCAATCTTCATCCATCGTGCTTCCATGACGTCCCCACGCTGTCGGAGCTCCGCCGGATCACGTCATCGGCGCCTTCAATAAGCCACTCTCCCCCCTTTCTCTTTTGCCATTTCTATTGCATGCATCATCCGCCATTTGTCATCTCACTTCTATTTTATGCACGTTTGCACGATCCTTCATCCATCATAACATTTTCCTCCTACTCGTGTCCGAGAGGGGTTTAAAAATAACACCAACCAGGTGTGTGTCTCGCCATGATTTCACTATTTTCATCACAAAGGATTAATACTACACTGCCATTTTTCTGATTCATTTCCTCTTTGTCTGTTTTCGCAAGGGTAACCAAAGAAGGACCTCTCCGTCGGCCGGCCGAAAGGAAAGGAAGAAGCAACCCACCATTTCCCACTTTTGAGGTAAACACGATCACTCTTCTTATTTTTGGGGTCTCCAGCCCCTGGCAATCACATCATATTTTCGAGGCCGCGGCGAGTCACTTCCCGCTATGGCCGTTTGAATTCTGTCTTTAGAATTCTGCCATATTCTCATCTCTTCGAGGCCTATATCCCACTGGAGCAATCTCCTGTGGTGGTGCTATGGCCGTTTAAATTCCGTCCTTTAAATTCTATGCTATTCTCATCTCTTCGAGGCCTATATCCCACTGGAGCAATCTCCCGTGGTGGTGCTATGGCCGTTTAAATTCTGTTCTTTAAATTCTGCATTATTCTCATCTCTTCGAGGCCTATATCCCACTGGGGCAATCTCCCGTGGCGGTGCTATGGCTGTTTAAATTCCTATCTTTTAAATTCTGCACCATCCCCACCCCCCGAGGTCGCGGAGAGTCATTTCCCGCTACGACCGTTTAATCCCCGCCTTTATTACGCCATATCTATTCTGCATACCCCGCCGGAGCAATCTCCCGTGGTGGTCTCTATCTCTCTCTCTTTTTGTGTTACAGTAAAACGAGCGCGCTTCGCTCCCCGCCACATTCCGCGTGACGTCGCTCACAGAGGTGTGCCAGTAAGTTCTTGCTCTTGCGCTCTTGTGTGCGAATGGGTTGTGTTCGCCCTTGGTTTGGCTTGAGATGTGAAGGTTCCACGGTGAGTTCGGGACTCGAGGATGAGCGTTGGCGGTTACCGATTATGGCTCGTGTTGTGGCTCTGGGTGTGGCGTGCTGTGGTTCGAGGAATTGCATTGGTGGCGCATCGAGAGATGCAGTGATTGTGGTCCGATAGAACACTTGGTGAGTGTGTCGGAGGAGCCGACCTGACAGAAGTGATGGTTTTTCTTGATGCTGGAAGGTGTTGTTCCCAGCGTGTGCAAGGTTTGAGGTCAGGTCAAGCGTGGAGTTTTCCTTCCATTGGTCGGAGGTATATTGAGTTTTTCCCTTGGTTGGAGAAGATCGCGTTTGGCTAAGGTTCATCGTCTTGCATCGTGTGTTCGGATCGGTTGGCCTTCGTGTGCCACGAAGTTCGTGCGAGACACGGCCTATGTTTTGACAAGGTGGTTGCCTGTAAAAAGCCGTGCCCATTTTCCCTGGTATGTAAGGGTGTTGGCACTATTCCGGAAGGATGACTGCCAGTTGGACGGTGTTCGTGAGAATTTGCGGCTGGTGTTATGATTTCCGATGCGTTGAGGATCGGAGCTTGCGGAGTTGCAGAAGATGTGTTGAGCGTTGGAGGATTGGTTCCTCGATCTGAGATTGTCTCGGGTTGCGTGAGACATGTTGTTGCCGTGCCATTGCTTGACGCATTGTGGCTATGGCACTGGCAGGTTGGAGAGTTGGGGAAATATGCTGGTAAGTGTGCCGCATGAGTACCATGTTCTTGTGTCCTCGAGTGAGGTTGTGTTTTGGAGAAGTGATCTCTGAGTGATTATGGGTCCCAGTTGGTGGCTGCGAGCGGCTGGTCAAGTTGATTGAGTGGTCGACCATGGTGAGATGTGTATTGTTTGGGGACCCATGTGCTTTGGTCGTGGCGTCGTCGACCAGGTTGCTGTGGTGGCAAGTGGCACTTGGTTGCGTGGGAATTGTGTGATATGAATTGTTCAGGTTGTGTCCCGTGGCTCTGTGGTAAGAGCAGAACCGGGATTAACAGGCGTCCACTTGAAGTAATTGAGATGAGATAGGATTTGATGAGACAGGATGGTGGACAATGTCGGTGTCTGTGTGTGGAGGTCTCTAAAGAGACGTTGGCGTCGGAATGGTGGTCCCTGGTCTGCGACCAGCAAGGGAGCGTTCCCCGTAAGTCTGAGTCTAGTGACGTGAGGACCGAGGAGAGACTTTGTCTTGTGGTTTTGCCATGCACCCCTGAGAGGGTAGAGTTGGCATGATGATAGGTCTGGATGCGCTGTTGGTCTATGCGTGAGTCAGTGGATGGCCTGTCATGAGTTGGATCGTGCCTGTTGGGCCAGCGAAGGTTTCCCATTGACGAGCGTCTGGTGACCAGTGTTTGGTATTTCACAGACAGAGGATGCTGGTGGTTGTGGTTAGAGAATGGTGAGAGCTGTGTGCAAGTGAGGCCTTTGGTGGCCGTTTCCGTGATGTGCTTTTTCGGATGAGATCTGGGCTTTGTCGAAGTTTGAGTTCTGACAGAGTTGGTCCCGTGCGGTTGTGGCGTTCGGCTTGCTAAGTGTGAAGTGGTCCTTGGCCTGGAGCCAACGGATTTGTGGCAGTCAGTTGGTAGAGAAGCTGACGTTTGGTTGGTCCGCTGAGCGTGGTTGGATCGGTGGCTATTTCTCGTGATGAGGAATGGGTCTCCTTGGTGAGCGAGATGGTGGCAGCGGTGCCATGAGTGGTTTTCGTTGTGACTGAGGTGATGCCAGACTTGTGCTTTTGTCGTAGGCCTGCTCTGATGATCGATGTATGTGCGGTGTGCGGAGCGAGGCGTTGTTCGTGACTGTGGTTTGGCTGCATCCCTCAGGAACTGTGTCTTTTGTGAGAATCGGGGTTTTTCTGTGTTGGGGCTCTGACAACGTTATCAGTTGGTTCGGTGTTCTTCCCCTGTGACTTGGCGCTTATCCTGAATTTTGAGGATGATATTTCTTCAAGGGGGGAGGGCTATAATGCCCTAGATTTTTTTGGATATTTTTTCGGATCATTTTCGTGGGTCCCAGAGTGTGTTTTGTACTTTACGTGTGTTTTTGCCTAATGTGCCTTCAAAACCTTGTGCAGGGTGAACCGTTGCGTTCTCCGACTACAGAACGTGACCAGCGCATTATGCTCTTCTTGAGGATTGCGGAGGTAATTTTTCGTATTTTTTTGAATTTTTGAAATTTTTGGGTTTTTCTATATATATTAACCTCCTTTTCTCTCTCCCCATCTCTCATTTCTCTCTTCCCTCTCTCTCTCTTCTCACGCTCTCTCCTCTCTCCCTCTCTTCTCTGGAGGCCGACGGAGGTGGACAGGGGCGAGGCGGTGAGGATCGTGGGGCGTGGAGCGGTGAGGATGGAGTGAGGATCACAATGGTGGAGGCAATTTGTGGGATCGCGAGCCGGCGGAGCTTTAACGGCCTTTTCTTCGTGGATCGACGTCTACGGCGCGTCGAATCTTCGGTGGAGGTAGGGGGACGGATCCTTAACCCTTGTACTTCCTTTCCCGCGAGTTTTGTAGGCCATGGCGAGTCGAGCGGGTTTATTTTCGCGTTTTGGGAAAAATGCTTGTTTTTGGGGAGTGAGCCGGATCTAGCGTTTTAACCGCATTTTTGGGGTTTAAATGGGTCCTCTCGGTGCTAGAGAGGTTAGGGACTAGTTTTCCCTTGTTTTCCTCTTCACATGGGTGTGAACGGGGCATGGAATGGGTTTTCCCGTGGTTCCTGCCATTTTCACGCTCAGGACGACTTAGCGGTCGTTCCAGCGACCGCTAGGGTGCTAAGCGGTCGTGTGGAGACCGCTAGGGTCCCCCTTATGTTGGTTCGGGCCTTGCGATCGCGCGATGGACAGCCAAGTGCCTTAGCAATCTGGTGGAGACCGCTAGGCTCTGCTTTGGGGTCAGGGCATGACCATTTGTCCGTGTTTTGGGTCAGTCGAGGTCGGTGGGGTAGCGGTCTCGCGATTGACCGCTAGGCTACGCCAAGCGATCAGGGGGACGATCGCCACCCTTCCTGGCGGTCTTGTGGTGACCGCTTGGGGTTTTAGTGTTTTGGGTTCCTTGCGGTCTCATGATAGATCACCAGGCCAGCCCTTGCGGTCCTGGTGAAGACTGCTAGGCTCCCTAACGGTCCAGAGAGGACCGCTAGGCAATTCTCCGTGCTCACCGTGTTCATTTTGCATTCTGACGGTCTCCGGTCGACTCGGTTGTGACCCAGTGGTCGACCTTCGACCTCGTGAGTGTCCCGGACATCCCATGGGTTCTGTGACCGTGTTTCTGGGCCGTCTGGAGGTACCGTGTTACCTCGATTAACGTGCCCATAGATTTAGAGGGTCCGGATGACCCCACACGTTCTAGGCTTTTGTGTCCTCGCTAGAGCGAGTCGCCGTGTATCGGCATGTGTGCGGTGGGTTATTCCCACATGCCATTAGCTTCCTGGTAAGTGTTTTTGAGTGGGCCGTGGGTTTGGCCCTTAGACTATGAGTCCAGTCACCTAGCTTGGGGCGGGAGGTTTCCCATTTTTCCCTTGGATAGGGGATCGACTTGGTGACTTGTGAGCTACCTCGGCATTCATGCTACCATGGTTTCTGACCTAGGCGTAGGGCAGATTGACGGCGTGGAGCTGTCCCTGTACGATGGTCTTGACCTCGAGTCTTGTGACTCAAAGAGCGTTGGATTTAGTAGGTCTAGTGGGCTGTCCAGAGTCTGGTGCCGTCGTGCCACCTATTACTCCGTGTTACTCGCGATGGGTGCGTGAGTGGCTTTCCGTGTTCACGTTTAGTGACCTTCCACTGGTCGTAGCCTTCTTACGGCACGCGTGTGCTGACCCACTCGGGAGTGGTGGAGCGGCTTACCCGAGAGAGACGATTTTTAGGCTGATTACCGTAGGGCCCCTCGCCCTTGCAGCCTGAGTCCGATTGGTGGGAAAACCAGATAGATGACCCAACCTAGAGTGAATGGTCTGTGTGTGCACACTTAGTTGGGGGCTGTCGGACCCGCGCTGACGAGCGCGACCCCAGCTAGTCTTTGTTCGCGGTACTGGTTACTGTAGTGTCTCTGTCTCCGCCTGGGGCGTCGCAGTGAGACACTTGAGACATGGACTAAGTCGTCAGTGGATGCATCCGGCTTTGCTTCTGGTGGGCAGTGCTCCCGTCACGTGACGTGAGTTTCTTGTGACTTGAGTTTTCGCTTCCCGTCTGTGAGACGTGGTTTTACGTGCAGTTCCAGGTGTGTTCCCGAGATAGAGGTCTAGGGTTCCGGTGAGCGTCACCGAGGGTTCTCCCAAGGCGGTGTTAGGTCCACGACAGTATTGTCGTGATGTTTATTCTGGTAGCGTAGCCAGAGGTTTCCCCGTTAGTTCGGTGGTCCCCCGATTGTGAGATCGGGACGTGTTTTCAGGTACAGTAGGAGTAGCTGTAGTGCTGAGTTTTTACTGGCCACCGGTTTGCTATTCCTGTTGTTGTTACTGCTTTCCGTTACCGCCGTTGTTTACAGTTGGGGTTCCGCGGGATCCCTACTGAGCCAGTGATAGGAGGCTCACCCCTACTTTTCAGGTGCGGCGGTTCTTCCTCGAGGTTCGAGGGTGCTGCGTGGAGGTTCTTAGTTGCCAGCTCGCCGGGCCGAGTGTTCACTCAGTGTTGGATACGTTCTCTGCCTTAGACTGTACTTTTTGTTGGACTGGACTATGTTGTTGTAGTTGTTTATTTATTTCTGTTAATTATTAAATTATCCTGCTTTATTTCCTATTTCTTTGTACCTCCACACTCCTTTTTAACCCTTCCGATCCCCGGCTCGTGGGCGGCGGGCCAGGATTCGAATGGTATCGGGCTCCTTTCCCGGTATCCGGATCTTGGGTCGCTACAGTCTCCGAGTACATTGCTGAATTTGATGAGTATTTTCTGTGATGTGGCGTCACGGAGGAGAGCTCCATGCCTATTTCTCGCTTCCGACATGGTTACACTACCAGTATGAACTTTTTCACCGCAATGCAAACACTTTGGAGGAGGCATATTAGGTTTCTCTCGAATTGGAGCAATTCGAGGCAGAGTTTGAGCCTACCCAATGACTGGGGCCCTTTCCTCATCGTGGGGTTGAGCCTCGTAGCTCGCCGGGCCCATATCAGAGGGCTCTCATGGCTCGACCTTCAGAGCCCACCCACCAAGAGCCACCCGCCCCAAGGCCTCGCCCTCCCCCACCGAGGGATGTTCCACCTCAACCCCAACCAACCGCACCCATTGCTCGACCCCAGGCACCCACACCTTCTACTCATCCTTTGTTGCCCGCACCCCCTATCCGTCGGGAAGATAAAGGCAAGGGGCCACTTATTGGGGAGACTAGTGGGTGACGAAAGCAATGCTATCGCTGCCTTGGGTTTGGCCACATGGAAAGTCACTGCCCCACCTGTACATCTCTTGTCATTGGGGACACGCGAGTCGGAGAAGCCGCAACTTCGGGGCCTGTGTCTGTCAGCTATGAGGCCGAGTAGGGATTAGCTGACGAAATCTATGAGGATGACCGGGAGGAACCTATCGACACCCCGGATGCCGCACTCAGCTGATGTCCACATAGGGGTAAACTCACTACATTATTTATGAGTATAGGGTCATGTGTGAGTCTGTTTTCTTTTCTTTTGTTGTCGTCCAGTCTGTTGGAAGTCTGCATGTGTCAAGTTGAGGTCTGCATACGTTGAGTTGAGTCGGTCTATGTAAGCTCGCGCTGTCAGTCCCTTTCGAGTATGAGACAAGTCGGATCTCATGCGTACGTTGTGGACTTGCCTGACTAATATGGGATCAGCTCTACCTTTCAATATCTCGGATCCAGTCACCTATAGGGACCCAGCGGTGATTCCTAGTGAGTCTTTGAGCTGTCTCCTCCCCTTGTGAGTGACCCCACCCCGGAGTGTCCACCACTAGCCTCATTCCCACAGCAGCGTGAGCATATAGAACGTATACGGGATGAGCAGGTGACTATTACTTGGAGTGGAGCGTACCTGCGCTACCCGGTATGGAGGAGAGCACGACCACATCTGATCACTTGGACAGAGCTACAGAGGATGGATCGAGATCCGCAGGAGCGAGCAGCCGCACCCCTTATTCGATAGGGTCGAGTTCTTCCCACCCAGGGAGAATTGATGGGGCATCGGAGCTAGTCCATTAAATATTTGGAATGTGTATTTGCAATATTGTACTTGGTGTGTCATGTGTGCTTGTTTTGGGTTTTATTTGGGTTTCTTTGTAAAAAGACCACATAGGTCCAGCGGGCCCCCCCACCTTCTCTCCCATTGGGCCACCTAGCCCTAGGGCCCCTAGGGGATGGTCCATGGTCCAAGTTGGACTTGGACCAAGAGGAAGAAAAGCCCATTTTTACTTCTTTAAAGGGGGCGCCCCTTTATTTGTCCTATTAGGTAGTTTTTTTTATTTCCTTTGACCAAGGGATTAGAATATGAAATTTGACATTCCCTTAATGCCCCTCCCAACCCTAAATCTGAGGGTAAGATTGGTCAGTTGTCTCTGATTTTTAATTCATATAAAATGCTTGTATTTTTCATTTTCAAGGATTTAATGAGAAGAAATTGTGAGAAATTCAAGAGCCTTGGGCGCCTCCTCTCTCCCTCTCCCTCTTGCAGCTGGATTGCTGTGGTTTCTAGGGTAGATTCTCTACAAAACTTAGTGTATTCCAAGTGGTATCTCACCTCTGAGTGTAAAGCTCCGCCGCTGCCGCCATCGCACCACCACCGCCTCGCCGTCGCAGATCTGTCCATTGCTGGACAAAGGTCTAAAGCCCGATTTTTAGCTCCCCATCAGGAGATCAGATTGTGCTGAAAATTGGAAGGTGAGTTCCCCACGTCCCCCCCAGCCTCCACAAACAAATTCACATTTTTCCTCATGTGTTTACCTTCCTTTACCATTTATTCCCCCCGATCTACAGATTCTGTCTCTGTGTAGATCTGTGTTCCAACAACCCACTTCTTTGCCCTTTTGACCCTCTTTCCAATTTCAGATCGCTCTTAAATTTGGATTATGTTTTTTGTCCACCAAAACTCCTTTCCCCAAAATTTTTCACGATTTTAGGAGTTCATTTATCCCTCATAAAAATCTCTGTGAAAATCGGTTTCTATTCTTTCCTGTGCAATCTAGATCCGACCCCTCTCCACCATAAAATTCATTTCCCCTGTCAAACCTCCTCATAAAAATACATAAAAATTATTCTCGTGTTCCTTACTTCTCCCTCCATCTCCCATAAAAATCCCAACTCCCAGATCCATAGTTTGAGCCTCGGTCAAACCAAGTTCTCAGGCAGATCCTAATCTGCCCGGTTAGCTCTGAGCCAGAGAATTCCGCCTGTTCTAAATTCAGCCTTGGCAAATATAGAGATAGAAAAATTCTTGTAATAACAGGTGGTTGAAGATCTCTAAGCTAGCTTCGCAACGACGCTAGTTTCGCGTCGATCCGACGTCAGAGTTGGTCACAGCAAGTGTTTTCGTCGGGTCGCGTAGTGCTGAAACTGCACCACAGGTCTGGGGGCAGCAAGCAACAACGTCCCACAGGCTGACCGTCTCGCCTTCCACAAGGTGAACCGGTGAGCTCCCCTCTTAGGGATTGTTCCCCCAGGGGTCCCCTTCGCAGCGGTACTACTCCCGGTCCGATCGGCCCTCCGACCAGGACATGGACCCCACAATTATCGGCGCGCGCCACCACTATACCGGAGCTGCCCAAATCGCTGCCCGTCAACCCGAACCCGTTACTCCCGCATCCACGTGTAGCCCTTTACCTCCCTGCGTAGAGTGGGCAGTAATATTCGTTGCTGTAATTTAATTATTTACTGTACCGGGAGTACGAGTTTCGACCGGGGTCGTCTTCCCCACGCCCGGAGCGTGGAGGTATGGCGTCCGCTCCCCACTTGGTATTTAGTTTACTCGTATATGTTTCTTTATGCCGCTGCATGAGTGATAGGAACGTAACTCGTCATATTTTTATCACCGCTGCGAGAGTGGGTGAGTGGAAACCGTCCCGTGACTCGATCCGAGCACGCGGAACAGTCGATATCCGAGACTCATTGCCGGTTTCTCAATCGCGCACGTCCGCACGCTTCCCTCGCTAGGGACGATCCCGAGTTTGTCTAGAATCCAAGATTTGCATATCAATTGGCGTCGAGTCGTGTCCCGTCCCGCATCAACGGGTAGATTGACTTATTGCGAGACAACTAGCTCAATCTGAATCACAATGCGCCTTCAAGACAAGTTTGCAATGCGATGGGAAAATGATTCCTTGACATGGTGCAGATTTTAAATATCTAAGAACTCTCGTGATAGCATCGATCGAGAGGGGCTGCGGAGGGTCTTGTATAAATTGAGTTCAAAAACAAATTACGCCAAACTCAAACCAATCGTACAATCACGCCATCGCAACATATAACTGCACTTAAGAATAGATGAAGTAAGCAAGTAGGCAATCACACAACGAGACTGGTTGCATGGATGTTTAGGCTGCTCCATGCAAAATGTCAAAAGGGAAGAGAAGTACACTCATTTTGGTACCTGCAGTACAGGTAGGCAAACAATAACCTCACTTGCAGCTGGAAGCTCCCATTCTTCCGATTTGTTTCTTATTAAGTTTGAGTGTGAAATCAAGTTTCCAAGCTGTTGTTGGAGTTCACCTAAATGTCGTGTGGCAAAAGGGAATGTAAAGGAAACCCAGGAATGATATTATACCATATTTTATCACTTTTTCTGCTATATGAATGGGAGCCATCTAATTAAACAATAATGCAGCTTTTTGGTAAAGGCACTCTTAATTAGGAGAACCTTTTTATATGAGTGATATATTTACTAACACGTTCTTTATGATACGATTAAATAATTCCTAATGAATATGGTAAAAGTAGTGTCAAAAAATATGATATCATAATATTCTTATTTTGATCTAGTGTCTCGCAGTACATCAGTAGGAACAAGAGGGTGATAGAAAGAGGATTTGCAAGAGCGCAGCAGAATGAGAGTGCATTGACAAGAACAAGAGTGCATGGTGAGAGCAGGGACATTATGATATATATATATATATATATATATATATATATATGAGACCCACATTTTGTTTGTTATATTTATTTATCGGAAGCTTCGCAACCCTCAAGTGTTGTCGTCTCTAGTGAATCACCCATGTATAAATTTTCAAGGTAACTAGTTAGACACAAATTAGACATCATAATATGCAACAAGGAATACTCTTTATAGTCTTCCCCCCTTCTCTCTCGTGCTTCCTGTCCGGGCCTTTGAAAGATCGGCTTGACCCATGTACTGGGGAGCAAGGTCGGCCTGGACTACATTCAAAACGTGGGCTCATGTTAGGGGTTTGACCGCACCTGAAGGGCTTCAGGGCCGGCCCGGCCTACTAACAGCATCAGAAGTTTCTTTAACCAATGATCACATTTGTTCACCTCAGTAGCTGTGATTACCCAAGTAACTATTTCCTTGTATCTCGAGAGCTTGACTTGCTGCACATTTAAGGTGTACTGAATATCTTGAGCGTGTAAAATTTTTATTTTTAAAAAACTTTTTGAAGTGACTATCAATATATCTTAATTTGGGATGCAAGTTAGACCGGACAATTATCCGTTAAAAATTCGAATCGAATTTAAATTTGTATTTGATTGATCAGATAATTATCCGAATAGAATATATGATAAATAATTTAATCAAATACAAATTTAGATATTGAGATATCCGTGTTGGATATTATCCGACCGAATATGAACTCTTAGATGAATATCTAAGGATCCGCGTATTCTATATATAAGTAACTTAAATCTTAATATGTTATCTGGTTGTTATTTTTTATCTCAAAATATAATTCAAAAATAAGAACTCTACTTACAGTCATTTGATAAGCTCTCTCTTATTTTTTAAGATGAAGTGTAATTTTTTTGGTAACCTCTCCCAAAATAAAAAATCTCTATTTTTTTTGAGAAAATAACCCACGACGCTTCCGCACGGCTCGCACGACTCACCTCTAAGTATATCTGACAATTATACATTTAAAATTCAAATCGAATTCGAATTCGTATTAGTATTAATCGGATAATTATCCGAATAAAGTATCCGACGGATAATTTAATCGGATATCAGATAATTTGATTATTAATTAGTTACGAATTTGAACAACGTACTATCTTTTTTTTGTTTTTGTGAGAGTAAAATTATGTGTTCAAATTGCACAACTTTGCTCTCTCTCTCTTTTTTAAATAAAAGATTGGCCAATCTAGAGCAGGAACTGGTCGAGTGCACCACCCCTCAAAAAGGGGAGATGTTCTCACTCCCCCAATCTACACCAGGGCCCTGGATTTTTATTGCAATAACAAGAAGTAACATGGTCATAGGGGCATACCCCTGATAGACAGACAGGCAGTGGAAGCCCTTACATCACACCAAAAAGAGGAGACAGGAAAAAAAACTACAAAAAGACTAGAACCGAAAGGCAGGCAGACCTACCCTGTCCACCCGAAGGGCTCCCCTAGCAGACCTAGGGAGCTCACTTTCACGAACAACAACGTACTATCCATTCCGTCTCCGATCCGTTTAAAAATCTAGTATAAATCACGTCACTATCCGATTATCTAAAAAATAAAAAATAAAATGAATCTATTTTCAAAAGAACGAGTCTAACAATATTTGATTTGATTTTTAATTTTTAATTTTTTAGATAATCTAATAGCGACATATATTACATCCCGAGTTAAAATATATCGAGAATCACTTCAAATTAATTTTTTAAAAAATTAAAAATCTTACACGTCCACGTGTGTAGCACACCTGGGTGTGCATTGAACTCATCTCAAGAAAGCTTGCCCGAGACAAGTTTGTTAAATAATTTTCCACGCATATTATTTAAAATAAGATCTTCCTAGTTTCATGTCCACTTCCAGCGAGTAGAATCATATCTTGTTGAATTAAAACTTGTATGAACTGTCTTAAGTAAAAAATGAGAGTACATCCAGATCCACCATAGCCTACCGGATGACAAGATAATAATGGG
This sequence comes from Amorphophallus konjac, assembly GCA_022559845.1. Taxonomy (NCBI): domain Eukaryota; kingdom Viridiplantae; phylum Streptophyta; class Magnoliopsida; order Alismatales; family Araceae; genus Amorphophallus; species Amorphophallus konjac. The sequence goes on from CM040125.1 coordinate 19,332,301, forward strand.
TAACTATTTCACCCGAGAGGTAATTTCTTTTACAAAGCTGGTTTAAAGAGGGTGTGAACGAAGCAAGCGGACAAGGTATTATATGTAGGGTGTGAGAACTCACAACGAAGACCTACTACGGCCACAACCTCAGGTCGCTTTGACAAGTCCGGAATCGTCAAGAACTCACAACCGAAGAGCAAAATCGCAGAAGTACATGCCGAGTGGGAGGGAAGAGAGGCTTGCTCCTCGCTGTAAACGTACACCCTCAACTTAGCCGACAATGGACTTGGCGTACTTGACGCTGCTGGGCGAGAGTGGACAAGAGAGGGAGAGTCACCCGCTGGGGTGAGTGATGCTGTGTGCGGGAAGGAAGCGCAGAGAGAGAGAAAATGAGCCGAAAGAAGAATAGTGGCACCTAAAAAGGGTTAATGGGATGTTTGGTTGTTCTTTTTTACTTCTTTTTTTTCTCAAATTTAAAAAAGAGAGTAAGAAATATTTTAACTCCATTATGGGATGTTTGGTTGCGTTTTTTTTCTCTCTTTCTCTCTCAAATTCAAAAGAGAGAGAGAGAACTCACTTATGGGGTGTTCGGTAAGTATTCCCTAATTTTTAAAAGAGAACTCAACTCTATTCAAATCTCTTTCTAAAACAAAACAACTCTTGAATTATTTTTTTTTTGAAATCATCCGTCTCGTGAGACCCTCCCCCCCTCTTCTGCTCTCCCTCTCTCTCTCTCTCTCTCTCTCTCTCTCTCTCTCTCTCTCTCTCTCTCTCTCTCTCTAATTGCCGAGGGTGCCGGAGGGGAAGACCCCCCTCCCCTCCCCCGGCGGCTCCCCCCTCCCCCTGCGGTGCCCTCCCCTCCCCCTGCGGCTCCCCCCTCCCCCTGCGCAACCCTCTCCGCCCTCCTCCGGCGGCCCCCTCCCCGCCCCCGACAGCTCCCCCTGCGGTGCCCTCCCCTCCCCCGGCGGCTCCCCCCTCCCCTTGCACAACCCTCTCCGCCCTCCTCCGGCGGCCCCCTCCCCGCCCCCGGCAGTTCCCCCCTCCCCCTGTGGTGCCCTCCCCTCCCCCGGCGGCTCCCCCCTCCCCCTGTGGCGCATCCCCCCCTCTTCTACTCTCTCTCTCTCTCCCACTCTGTCTTCTCTCTCTCTCTCTCTCTCTCTCTCTCTCTCTCTCTCTCTCTCTCTCTCTGTGCAAGTGCCGGGGGTGCCGGCGCCGGAGGGGAAGACCCCCCTCCTTCGGCGGCAGCCCCCTCCCCCTGCGGCCCCCTCCCCTACCCCGGCGGCTCCCCCCTCCCCCTGCGGCGCCCTCCCCTCCCCTGACGGCTCCCCCCTCCCCTACCCCTGCGGCCCCCTCCTCCGGCGGCTCCCGCAGCCCCCCCTCCGGCGACGGCTCCCCCTCCCCCCGTGGTCCTTCGCAACCCCCTCCTCCCTCCTTCTACGTCAAAATTGGGAGTTTTGCCAAACAACACAAGACTCTTTTTATTAATTTTAAAAATGAAGTAGAAAATTGATGTGTCATAATTTCTAAGATAGAAAGAATTTTTTTTTCAAAAGTGTTCCCAAACACCCCATTAGTGTTCCTTTCTTAAATTTTAGAGAGAGGAACTCATCCCGTGTAAATCTTCCTTAAAAAAAAATAACTATACCAATTTTTTTTTAGAGAACGCGGGCTCTCTCGTCGCTCCTCTCTCCCATGCACGTCCCCACCCCCCTCCCCCTGGCCGTTCTCCCTCCCCCTCCCTCCCCTCCCCCTCGGCCGACGTCCCCTCCCCACTCCCTCCCCTGCGCATCCCCGCCCAACCTCCCCCGGCCGCCCGCCTGCGTCCCGCCCGCTCCCCACCTCCCCCGGCAGCCCGCCTGCGCGTCCCGCCCGGCCGCCCGCCTGCGCCCCCCCCTGCGAGTCCCGCCCGGCCGCCCCCGGCCGCCTGCTCCCCGCCTCTATATCACTTTTACCGAATAGATATTATCAATTTTTATCAATTTTAAAATTTAAAATAAAAATTAACACAACATAAATTTTAAGATAGAAAGAGTTCTAAAAACAAAATTACTCCCAACCACCCTATAAAGAAACCCTTCTGTAAACGGTTTCGTTCAGGGGGGGTGGGTGGGAAACGTGTCCGTTACCGACGTTTCCCATTCACGCACCAGATGGTGCTTGAAGCCATTCAAAGGCCAACATTTAAAAAAAAAACAAACGAATATTTGAATCCACATTAAAACCTCACGATCCCTACAAATTCAAATCATTTCTGTAGAATAAACGATCGAGCCTTGCAGCAATGTGCTTTCAGTGGAGGCACCTTCCGATCTGAACCTTTACCCGAGTACACCAATCTTTTTCACACAGGTTATAAATGAACTAAAGTCTTGAACTTGAACCTTGTAATGTCCGAAAATCAAGCGGCAACGACACGTCACTGGCAACAGTTGAGTCCCTCTGGGTTGATGCTTTACGGTCATGCATGTGAGTCTTATTTCATGAGTGTCAAGGAGAATTGCCCAGACCCCTCACACTGCAGTCAATTACTTTTTTTTAAAATTTTTTTTAGGGGAGGGGAAAGGCGGGGGCCTCGTCTCTCGAAGGTGGATATCGAGTCGAGATTGGAGACTCGCCGTATCATAAAAATCACGGCGTTAATTATATCCCCTCGGAGAGGAAAAAATCTTTGATTAATCGTCAAGATAAAAGACCTCGTGGCCTAGAAATCGATTGAATGAAAAATGTATTGGAAAGTATTAAAATCTCCTATACTATGCAAGAGGGTATTTAAAATCATGTCGGTCATATATTGACCATTTCATGTTCGGACAGACGTCCGGGTTGAAAACGTCCCAAGTTTACATGTAATACTGAGACGAATGTATGTTGGAGTACAACAAGTTTGATATTTGAAGAAATGGAGAAACGAAGTTAAACCTCAGTCAAAATCGGTCAACTTCAGTAGGTTATCGGCCCGGAGCAAAGTCAGGCCATGGTCATGATGGGGCAGATCCCCGGGCCCGGGCATGACCTGTGAAGGCCTCGTAGATGTCCCCTGTGTAAAGGGTCAAGAGGGAGGAATCCGGAATCAAACGCCGTTTATCTCTTAATGGGGATATTTCATTTTCATGTTCATTACCATTATTGCTATTATTATTATTATTATTTTATTATTTATTTTATTATTTATTTTATTATTTTATGACATCACTTTCATCGTTACGTGATTTATCCCTCCCTTTTTATTATTACTTTTTTTGGAGCTTTTGTTGTTGTTTGTATTTTGTTGTTTTTTTCTTTTTGGAAAGGGGAGTTCGGTCGACCGAGTTGGTGCGGTCGGTCGACCGATCTTCTCAGGGCAGGGAGGCCTGTCGGCTGGGTCAACGCAGCCAAGCACTGCGTCGACTCAACCGCTGGTCGGTCGATCGAATGCTTGAGTTCGGTCGACCGAACCCAACATTTCAAGGGGACAGGCCCCCTCCTGCTTTCTTCTTCTTCAACTTGTTTTCATCCTATAGTTCATTTTTGCTTTGTTATATTCTTTTCTTTCCTTTTTCTTTCCCTTTTTTTAATTTTCTTTACTCACTTTTGTGAAGGTCTGCGGCCTGAAGTAGAGGTTAGCTGACCTACACACAGGCATGCCAGCTGAGTTTCAAGAAATCAGTTGACCTGCACTATGTAGGTCAGCTAAATTTCTCACAAGTCAGCCGAACTCAGAGGTTCAACTGGCAGTCAGAGATTTTTGGTTTTGGTTCATTCATCTTTTAAATTCCCTTTGTTGGTAAATGGGCAAAGCGTGCATATATATATATATGCACATGCAGATGAGATGTTCAAGGATGAGTGGAAGGGCAGATATGCCCGTGCTGATGCAATTGCAATGGAAATCTGGTATGAATCAGCGTGCACATGTAAAGTTTGATGACTTTCAAGAAACCCCAAAGGGTTATCATGCATATCTGCCCTATATGAGGGGGGTTCGAGCAAAGGCTCAAGAGACCTAAAAGGAGCTCTTATGTGAAAATTTTTATGCATATGCAATGCTTAAATCTTATGATCATGAAAATTGATTGAACAAAACAGGCCATGCAGATCCCATGCTTGGTTCGCTTTTCTCTTTTTCTTATTTATGTTCAAGGGCCATCCTGTTTTAAGGAGCAATAGGGGCCTGAAGGGAGTCGACTCTCTGAGTCAACTCCTTGCGAAGACCTGCCCAGGCAGAGCCCGGCCAGAGATCAGTGAGGAGGGAGTCAACTCTCTCCTAGCAACAGGTGCATCTTCAGTTCAGAAGGGGGTTAAACCACTTACACCCTTGTTCAAATATGCACATGCATGGAATCCCAATTGAGCATCTTCAAAGTGAGGGATTAAATGCATGTGGGGCTTGGTTCATTCTTAAAATTTATTAATGGGGTCATGCACATAGAAATGCCATTTTTTTAGTGTGCACATGCAAATCCTTCGAGCATCAGTTAAGAGGGTTTCATGCATATGGATGCAATTTCAGCAAATACTTATGCATTTTTAATTTGTGAAATCAAAGTGCAAACCCTTCTGATCTTCATTCTTTTTTTCCTTTTCGTTTGTTCTTTTCTTTTTTTTGTTCAATTTATTCTTTCTTATTGTTTCTTGTTAACATATGGGCAAAGACACAATGCATATGTATATGCATGCATATGGGGGGAGAAAGTGTAGGGGGAGCCTACGACTGTGAGGGATCAGTAGGCTGGGCAAGTCGACTTGGGGCTGGTCCAAGTCGACTTGCTCCAAGCCAATCAGTAGGTCCCTGCTGTTGGAATCATGGGCAAGTCGACTTGAGGCTGGTCCAAGTCGACTTGCTCTAAGCCAACAGCAAATGCAGCTTTGGTCCAAAAGATTCAGAGCAAATCCACCTATGTTCAAATATGCATATGCACGAAGACACATCAGGGAGGTTATGCAACTTCAAACGAAGTATGAAATTAATCGTGCACATGAGTTTCACTTGTATTCAGAATTCATATCTCAAGTAGTGCACGTGTGAGGATGCAAACGTCGTTTCAGTGAATACATGCCAAGTTTCATCAATTTCATGAAAACTCAATGAAATTCTAATCATACTCATGCAATTGGACAAGGGTTCTTTATGCAGAAATTATCATGCAAGTGCACTTGCCAAATCTGATTTTTTTTTATAGGGGCACCAATTGCCCATGAACAAAATACATGTCATATGCAACAACTCATGCCGAGATTTCTGATTTGGTACGAGGATGTTTCCCTACTTCTTTTCCTTTTTTTTTATCTTGTTCATCTTCATTTTCAGTCGTTCTTGAAATTATAGTTGCCCATTGCATTTTCTGAATATCAATTTGTAATAGATTCGTCAGTTCAGTCATTTGCCCATTTTTTTTTCAGACCATTGGTCATTATTTTTTTTTAATCTGGTCCATCAATCTTCAAATTGCCCGGTGAAAATCCGGCAACATCTCCCCTAGACTCGGAACGTCAGGGGAGGGGAGGGGGGGTTAATTAGATACACGTCCATGGAGAAACTCCGAGACGGCCCCAAAATAAGAAAGATGCGCACGGAAACGGCAACATCCTGAGGTGCGCACGGAAGCGGTTTGTATCTTCACAAGCGATCCAGAGACTCCGTTGGCGATCCATGGTGTTGCATTCGGGGGTGTCGGCTAAGATGACGATGCAGTAGGAAGACAAGCTATTGGCGGCCAACCAGAATCACAAGGGGTGCTGCCGGAGCCCCCCCCCCCCCCCCCGTCATTTCCCTACCCGGAGGTGGACAAAATCCCCCCGTGTAGAGCGCCCCCCTCTCCCACTGGACATCTCTCTCTCTCTCTTAGCTTGCAGAGCCGTCCCCCACCCCCACGTCGAAACCCCTCTTGTGCATAGCATCCCCCCTCTCCCATCATACATCTCTCTCTACATCTCTCTACATCTCTCTCTCTCTCTACATCTCTCTCTCTCGCGCGCGACTAACCAGGGGTAAATTAGTTTTTTCCTAATCTTGGGTCAAGTTAACCATGGCCCGATTAACTTTCGTCGAACGGAGCGACCGACAGAGAGTTGTTTGTATAACAACGGAGATTATAGCCCCTTATATGATAATAGTTGTAACTCGGAGATTAATCGACAATTCGCTAAATTTATAGAGACTTATATGCAAAAATCCCAACAAAAAAACCAAAGCAATATTTGAATTCACATTAAAACCTCACATAAAGTAGCCCAGTACAAGATGCAAATAACAACTTCATCCCCCTACTAAACACACGTGATATAAACATAGGTGTCATGTATCATTTATGTACAGGCTGGTAAGCAGACCAGACCGACCCAGAAGAAGCCGTGTCTGAATACATACATCAAGGAAACATGCAAAGGATCTGTGTTTGGATGTCAGGTGCAGACAGCGCCTTAAGCCTGGAATGGAAACAACAAAGAGAACAAACACTGTAGCAGCCCTGATATAATCAAATGCGGATGACGCCATTTCAAATTTCATGAAGAGTAGTAGTTTTGGAGCTGCGCCATTGAGGCCATGCAGGCGGATCTAATGCCCCTCCGACCGGCCTTAATCTGGGCGGTTCGCTTTGTTTTTTTTCTTTTTCCTGCTTGTTGCTTCTACAGCCGGCTCTGGCCGACAGACACCGTGAAGGGGCATGATCAGGTGGCCACTACGGTAAAGGAGCAAATGGCTGTGTGGAAGGCCACCAACTCAAAGTCCCTGTTGATGACAAGGTGAGTTCAACTTTATGCGTTCTCCCAACTGCTATTCAATATCCTTTGCCAAAAAAAAAAAAAAACCCTCCTCCTGTTCAATAGAATAAAAAAGAGAGAGAGATCATAAGCCACAGGAACCAAAGATGTAATAGGACAGACACGGTCGTCTTGGCTGCATGGCAAAACTTTCCAATTGTATACTTACTAACACAGCCTTACAAATGTAGAGACTTAAACAACCCTAACGTAAAGTGCCTCTAACTCTGCTGATTCTACTACCGTGGATTAATGGACTCCCATGGCCTTTTTGGTGCTTAGACAGGCAGATTACCGCGGTTGTCATCAAACAACCCATTATCATATATATCAGCCTTCCACACAGCAAACTTACAACCACCAGTGCAATAGGATTCAGTGACTCACTACTGTCAACTTCTCTATCCCCGATACATACCATACATACATTTCCGGTTCTATTGTAACACCACCACTGACACCATGCACTGTGTTGATGGCAGCGCACCGGCTTGTACAGAGAAGGACCACGCAGGAAGATAACAGCAGCGTGCCATATTAATATCACGTAGCGGCCAGGTTGCCTCGGCGGGAAGCCAACCTTCTTGCTCCATCATATCTAACGAAAGCTAAAAGCACCAGCTGACTGACAGCATCCAACTGTCGTGCCGCAGGGGCACCCCCCCCCCCCCCCTCAAAAAAAAAAAAAAAAACCACCCCATACAAACTTAATTGCGCCCCATCGGCCCACCAGGCCCACAAGACAAGCAAGCAGAAAGGTCTAACAGTTGGAACAACCCCTACCCACCCAGACCCACTAATCAATCCCAACTTAATTACTCACCGGGACGCCAAGGCAGAGGGGTGTGGCACCGGCCACGCCAGAGCCACCTACTACTCATTCACCACTTATTTGAAGTACCCAAGCTTGAATGCACTTACATTTATCTGATAGAGAACTAGGAGTCATCATTCACTCACTAATTAGAAAATATAGCAGTAGCTATAGAAGTGAAAACCCATCAAGGGGGAGGGGTTTAAAAGGCGATACGTTGCAAGGGCCCAGTGGTCCTACACAAACACCAGACTCCTCCTCCTTGCCGGCTCACCCAAGCAAACAACATGACCTCTAACGCCAGTTATTTCTTTACCGCGAGGACAACACCATCTATACAGTGCACAACGCGAACAGAAGATCCGAAGCCTGTGCATGTTGAGTCCCCGAGAATGTGGGCAGTGGCACGGGGAGAAGAGAGGGCACCGGCAGGCCCAGAGAACGCATGCTTGCACATCCTCATCATGCACACCCACGTCCTTTCACACGACGCTGTCGTGGCCGGAGGTTTCCTCGCAGTAGTAGGGGGACAGCTTCCCATCCTTGACATCGGGCTTGTTGGGCTGCTGCGGCTTGTTGTCGTCGGCGCCGAGTTCCAGCAGCATCTTCACCACCCGGCGCATGGAGGGGCGGTTGATGGGGAGGTTGCTGGTGCAGAGGAGGGCGATGTTGAGGACCCGGAAGACCTCGTCCCTGAAGACGGCGTCGAGCTTGGGGTCCAGGACGTGGTCCACCCCCTTCTGCTCCAGCGTGCTGCACACCCACTTCACCAGGTCCTTCTCCCCGAACTCGGGGTCGACCGGGGGCTTCCCCGTCACCAGCTCCAGCAGCACCACGCCGAAGCTGTAGATGTCGCTCTTCTCGTTCACCCGCAGGGTGTACGCGTACTCTGCAATTTTTTTGTTGTTGTTGTGGAACCACATCCACCGAGATTCTCTCGTTAACAAAAACAAAACCCAACATATATATATACTTATATATATATATATATATATATACTGAAAGAGGGTTCATGTTGGATCTCAAACGGAACAATTTAGCAAAAAGCTTAATAAAGGGAAAAAAAGTGCACGGCAAAGTTCCAATATGGAAATCAGCTTACATTAAAAGTGTGTGAATCCACTGATTGGATTTGGAGCAAAGTGGAGTTCCAGTATCAAAATCGGTGATTAGATTTGTGTATCCAGGGGAAAAGGACTCTTATTTAAAAAGAAGTGTGGAAATCGTCCTCTGTTTCACAAAGCATAATAAATAAAAATACGTGAATCCAAGAACACAAAGCGCAAAGCATGGTTCCAACATCCAACATCGGTGATTAAAGATGTGAACCCAGGAAAAGAAACAAACAAAAAAAAAACAGAAACAAGCATGTGCACCCACGAAATCACAATACTAAAAAGAAATCGGAGACACCCAGAATAAGGATTGCGCAAAGAAAGAAACTTTGGGGATTTCCCCATGTGAATCCACTGCTGTTTGACAGAAAAGCAACGACTGACAAAGAGCTGAAGAACCAACTCTGATCAGAACAAAAAAATGAACACACAAACTTAGGATGACAGCAAAATAATGTGGAATATGAGGAAAGCAACACGGGAAATATGAGGAAAGCACAGAGCGCAGAGGAGTTATACAAGTCGAACCTGGAGCAATGTATCCACAGGAGCCAGCAATCACAGACATGGACTTGATCCCCTTTCCGCCAGCCTCCACAGCCTTCGCCACCCCGAAATCGGCAACGCGGGCGCCGAAGTCCGCGTCCAGCAGTATGTTGTTAGACTTCACGTCCCTGTGCACAATGGCCGGCGCGCAGTCGTGGTGCAGATACGAGAGCCCCTCGGCCGCGTCCAGCGCTATTTTGTACCTCGTCGGCCAGTCCAAAAGGCCCGCCTTGCTGCTGTGCAGCAGGTCCCCCAAGCTCCCATTGGGCATGTACTCGTACACAAGCAGCCTGGAATCCTGGTGGATGCAGCAGCACCAGAGCTTAACGATGTTCTTGTGCCTGATCTTGCCCAGGGTCGCAATCTCCGCTTCGAAGGCGTCGGTGACGGCAGGATTCTCGAGGCTGCCGTCTTCGCCACCTTTGCCCGCGCCCCAGAGCTTCTTTACCGCCACCGTCTCTCCGTTGCTGAGCACCGCCTTGTAGACCTTGCCCGAACCCCCGCTCCCGATGAGGTTGTCCTCCTCCAGGCAGTCCAGAATCTCGTATTCTTTGAAACCCAGCTTGTGGAAAGATGTCAGGGTCCATTTCGATTTGTCAGCCGCACTCTTTGCCTGCTTAAATTTCCTGTACCTCCAGTAGAACCAGCCGACGCCGATGACAAGCACAAGCGCTGCAAGTATGAAGATTGATCGGAGCAGCCACAAGTAGCCTTGGTTCCTGCTGGCGCTTCCCTGGGCACCAGAGCAGAGCCCTGCCAAGTCTTGGCACAGGCCAGGATTGCCCATGAAGCTCCCCCTGTAGGCTTGACTGGCATACAACGGGGGCAGGCCGCCCGAAAGACCGTTGTTTGAGAGGTTGAACCTGTTCAGCTTCAAATTCTGCAGCTCGAGAGGGATCTCCCCGGTGAATAAGTTGCTTGAGAGGTCGAGATAGTTGAGAACTGGCAAATAGCCCAACGCCGGTGGAATACTGCCATTAAACTGGTTGCAAGCAAGATTCAGCTCGCTTAGCCTTTTCCATGCTTTGATTTCCGTGGGAAGTTCCCCAGAGAGAGAATTGTTGTGGAGGTCAAGCTTCTCCAGCGAGCCCAATCTTCCTAGCGAGGGCAGCAGAGGACCCGACAGCTGATTATTGTCCGCAGAGAGCTCATGAAGGTTGTGGAGGGCCCCCATTTCCTCAGGGATGGAGAAGGTGAACTGGTTATTTGAGAGGATCAGATTGGAGAGGTTGCTAGCGCCGGCGACGGCTGGGGAGATTCCCCCGGACAACGAGTTGCCACCGAGGTCGAGCAAGTAGATGTGTGGCAAGCCCCACATCCCCAAAGGGACCTCGCCGGAGAGGAGGTTGTTGCTGAGCCGTACTCTCTGCAGAGTCCGGCACCGGCCGAGACCGTCCGGTATGGTCCCGGAGAGGGAATTGTCCATTAGCATCAGCCCTTCCAGCGAACCCCCGTCGCAGATGCCCGGCGGGATCTCCCCGGTGAAGAGATTCCTGGACAGGTCGACAACCGCGAGCGGGGAGTGCTTCCCCAAGTCCGCCGGGATGGACCCATTGAGCTGGTTGTGGAAAAGCCTGAGATCAGAGAGCTTTCCGGCCTCGGCAACGCTCGCCGGCAGACCACCGACGAGGTGGTTATCATACAGGACGAGGCTTTCAAGGAGCGGCATGGCGAAGAAGCCGGCGGGGATAGTCCCTTCCAGGTGGTTCATGGAGGCGTCGATTCGGCGGAGGGAGGGGAGCTTGGTCAGGCCCGTTGGAATCCCCCCACTCAAGGAGTTGTTGTAGAACTCGATCTGGACGACGTTGGAGAGCTCCGCGAGCGAGTCGGGGATGGCGCCCTCGAGGTGGTTCGACGAAAGGTCGAGGTTGACAAGGCTGCGGAGGCCCCCCAGGGACGTCGGGATGCCGCCCATGAGGTTGCATTGGGCCAGCCATAGCTGGCGGAGGGAGGTGAGGTTACCGATCTCCGGCGGGATGGGGCCAGGCTTGAACGGGTTGTAGGAGAGGTTGAGCTGCCGGAGGGGCGCGACCTGGCCGAGGAAGCCGGGGATGGTGCCGCTGAGGTAGTTGGAGACGAGGGCCAGGTTCTCTAGGCCAGGGAAGCGGCCGAAGGCGGGAGGGATGGGGCCGGAGAAGCTGTTGCCGCTAAGGTCGAGGTGGCGGAGGAGGGGGAGGTCGGCGAGCGCAGAGGGGAGAGGGCCGGCGAGCATGTTGTTGGAGAGGTCGAGGTGGACGAGGGCGGGGCAGGGGGAGAGGGCCTGGTCGGGGAGGGTAGAGTTGATGAAGTTCCAGGAGAGCGAGATGTTGGAAAGGTTCGGGAGGCGGCAGAGGAGAGGGTGGAAGGGACCTTCGAGTTCGAAGCCGTCGAGCTTGAGGGAAGTGACGGAGCCGGCGCCGGAGCAGGAGATGCCCGTCCAGTTGCAGGGGTTGGCGTCCCTGGAGTTCCAGTTGGCGAGGTGGCCATGGGGGTCCTCGAGCCCGCGCCTGAACTGGAGCAGGTAGAGCCCTTCCTGGCTCAGTGAGACCGCACAGCCCAGTAGCAGCAGCAGCAGCAGCAGCAGTACCAGCAACAAGAGGGAGTAGGGAACGGAAGCGGGGCGGCGGCGGAGCATGGCGGCCGTAGGGGAGGGGAGACGGTGGAGGAGAAAGGGGTGAGAGAGGAGTGAGCTGCGGTGGTTGGGGTAAGGTTGAGGTGGGTGGCGTAGGAAGGAGGGAAGAAGGGGGAGGGAGGTGGTAGTGGGGCGTTGGTAGCAGTCTGTTGCCCTGTTGCTTCAAAAGTTTCGTTTTTTATTTATCTGATGATCTAATGATGCCGGAGGTGGGGAACTCATGGGGGGGGCCTGAGCAAGAGTGTCGTGTTGGGGTTGGGGAATGCCGAAGAGGTGGGGGGGAGGGGCAGAGGGCAGGGAGGGCAAGGGGGTTTTGGGGGCAGGACAACAGAGCTGCCCCTTCCGCAGAGGTCTGTCCTCCTCCTCACAGAATTCGCCACTGGAACAAGTAGAGAGAGTGGGGAAGGGGAGGTGCTTCACGTGACCGGCGCTGGAAGAGGAATTAACCGTTTGTGGGCATTAGAGAGAAGAAGATTAACATTTCGGGGGAGTGGTAAGTTGGTAACCACCAGGGTTGACTCGGTCATAGGCACCTTTCTCTGAATCGGCCTGTTCCAGGCCCTTCAAATGTGGATGGTTCGGGTCGGCTCGGCTTACTCACATGTTTGAGGGGTTCTTTATTTTATTTATAAAATTAAAATTTCATATAATATTTGAATTATTTATCCTATATTTTAACTTGTAAAACTACTGTTGCATCAATCTGTATGAGTTATTTAGTTTGTTTTTATTTTTAACTAATTTCTAAACATTATATCTTTATTAGATAATCAATAAACCGATACACTAGCGAGTAAATTTTAACGTTCATCATCTTTGAAATGGAAGATTCATGATTAATAATTCAATATTTTATTAGTATTATAAATTTTAATTTAAAACTATTTTCTTAATTTTTCTATATTATATTATCAGTTAAATGATTAATGACGAATAAGACTGATTTATCTTTAATTATGACTAATGGTAACTTTTGCTTTCACTTATGGCATTGGGTATAATCTTGTGGCTGAGACAAGAGCCTTACATGATGGCCTGGCTGTTGCAAAGCAGTGTGGCATAAGATTGGCAGCTATTTTTTCGGATTGTGCTGTTCTGGTGGAGGCTGCAAGGAAGGAAATTGCCCCCAGTTAGATGACAATCCCATGGTGGAAGAGGATCATGCTGTTACTTCAGGAAAGTGGTTGCCCGCTACAGCATATATATAAGGAGGGGAACCAAGTGGCCGATTCCCTGACATCTTTTGCTTGTACTGTATCTACTAACTCAATTTTTATTCGAGTTAGAGATCTTCCATGACCGACAAGGGGTGCATTCAGGATAGATAGGGCAGGATTGCCAGCTTTCTGTTCTTAGCTCCTTTAGAGTACATTCTTTAGCTTTAGTTCTTTTGTCATTGGGTACATAAGGGCTTTGCTCTGTTGTTTCTAAGGGGTATGCCCCAATGTCTCTGTAATTTTCCCAGAAAATATAATAAAATTTAGGGCCCTGATGCAGCCTGGGGGAGTGGGAACACTCTCCCTCTCTGAGGGAGGGTGCACTCGACCAGTTTCTAGCTCCAGATTGACCCGTGCTTTGATTAAAAATATATATATATATCTTTAATTATGACCCATGGTCACCGTGATCTTCTGATACGAGTCGTCTCAACTAGATCAGTGGATATGAGTCATCCGACTCAGACCGAATCGGTGTCCCAGTCGATCGACCAACCATGGCAACTACTAAGCGGCGGTGATGGTGATCCCCCTTCGTCAGCTTTATAAACGTCTTGTTTTCCTGTTGAAAAGGTGAGGTGCGGGGGGAGGGGGGTGTAAAAAAGTTAAGGTGTGCCCGCGTCGTGGATGTTGTGATTTGTTGCTTTCTTTTTTTTTTTATATCGCCAGATGATTAGATGGCAAAGAGAAAATGTTAAAGTGAAATTAGGTGGTCTTCGGCGTTTGATTTGACGAACAGCTTGGTTCAGTTGGCCCTCACTTCCTCATGTATTGGGAAGGTCGGAGTTTCAAATCTCACTTATTCATGGTTCGGCGGAGCTGGATGTTTTTCTTACATCACTCTCTTCTCGGAGCAAAATTTTTACTTTGTATGTGCATAATCTCCACTGTTGGACGCACTCGGTAAATTTGATATTCGTTGTCCTCTTTTTTTTTTTGAACATAGGATATTCATTCATATCATACTAAAGATATAGTACATGGAAAACGAGGACACCAAACCGTACAGGAACAACCATCTTCGACCCATACCGTCAACATCCCTTCGAGCAACATGAAGCAAAAACAAGAAACAATTGAGATCATTTGCTCCCAAAGAGACTGAGAACTCCAAGAGACGTCGATGAGACAGTTGCCGCTTCTGAAGGTGACCAGTTTCTTCCTCGAGGAGCACGGGGCTTCTGAACCACTCTTGCGAGTAGCGATGTGAGTAGGACGCTCGGATAGCAAGCATCCGGTGGGATGCAAGGGGGATATGCGTTGTATCTCCGAGCTCCGTAGGGGCCGAGGGGAGATACTCATCTCATGCATCACGTCAAGCTGGCCTCTTCTTCGTCGAGTGCTCAAGGAACCGCCCAGCGCCGTGAGAAGGGACCGCAGAGATAGTATGTTTCAAAAGGGGTTTGGGGAGACAGAACGGAGGTGGGGAAGGTGGAAGGGGAATGGCAGAGGGGGTGGGGCAGGAGGGGGGCTGTGGAGAGTGAACGGGGGGAAGGCGGAGGGGGGCGGTGAGGGATGGTGGTGCAGGAAGGGCTACGGAGGGGAAGAAGGAGGGTGGAGGGGAGGGTATGTGGAAGAGGGCTGGGGCGAGACACTAGGGGTGAGGGGGTGGGAGCGGGGGGGCGGCGGTGATGCCTCGGGCAGGGGGGGAGGCGACGGAGGGAGGATGGTGGGGGGGGCAGAGCGTCTGGCTAAGAGGGGGGGGAGATGGGAGTATTGGCCAGAAGAAGGTAGCGGGGAGGCCGGGGAGAGGTGCTGACGGGGGCGGGGAGGGATAAGCGTGGGGTAGAGAAGCGGGGGAGTGGAACAGGGGGGAGGCGGGGGAGGGGAGCGGATGGCGAACGGTGGGGGAAGACACAGAGGTGACTAGAGGGGGGGATGGAGGGAGGAGGGGGGTTCGGCGGGGAGGGAGGGGCCGGCGACGGAGAAGAGTGGGGTGGGGAAGAGGGGAGAGGGGGGAGGAGGTAGGGGGAAGACGAAGAGGGACGGCAGGAGAGGGGGGCGGGAGGGGGCCGACGGAGAGGGAGGATCGGGGGAGTACCTGGAGGAGGGGGGGGGGAGTTCCCGACGGGAGCTCCCCCCTCCCGACGCGGGGAGGGATAAGCGTGGGGTAGAGAAGCGGGGGAGTGGAATAGGGGGGGAGGGGGAGGGGAGCGGATGGCGGACGGTGGGCGAAGACACAGAGGTGACTAGAGGGGGGGGATGGAGGGAGGAGGGGGGGTTCGCCGGGCAGGGAGGGGTCGGCGACGGAGAAGAGTGGGGTGGGGAAGAGGGAAGAGGGGGGGAGGAGGTAGGGGGAAGACGGAGAGGGACGGCAGGAGAGGGGGGCGGGAGGGGGCCGACGGAGAGGTAGGATCGGAGGAGTACCTGGAGGAGGGGGGGGAGTTCTCGACGGGAGCTCCCCCCTCCCGACGGTCCACCGTCAATGACGCTGATGAGGGGGCTGCCGGAGTGGTCCGGCGAGGAGGCCATCACCGAGGGCGGTGAGAGTTCCAAGGGTGGGTGGGAGCTCCCACCTACCCCTGACCGATCCACCGCTGAGGGCGGTGTGATATTCGTTCTCCTTGTATCTATGGAATGTGTAATATGTAATACTACACCAATAGAGAAAGAGAGAGATGGTTCTAAAGAATTATATACCAATAAGTCGAGCACTTGCCGCACTGCCAAGCATTCGTTTCTCCCTCAAGACCCTCCTCTCCTTCTCTCTCTACTCTCCTCTTTGCTCTTCGCTCGTCTCTGACTTAAACATCAGAGAGTTGTCCTCCAAGATCAGTCCAGAACTCCTTCTGTAACGACCCGAGAATCTGATTACCGGGAAGGCCCGATAACCCGAGACTCGCACCGCCACCCACGAGTCCGAATACTCGAAAGGGTTAGAAGGATGGTGTGGAAACTACACAAGTATCACAAATAATTGCAGAATTAAACAGTTATATAAATAAGCAGGAAATGAATTAACATTTTACATGGTCCACAAACAACAATAAAATAATGACAGTAGTCCACAACTAGTACAGAGACAAGAAAGGAAAGTACAGCTACACGGGACATACCCCGGATCTGACCTCTGGCACTAACGCTGGGCACCTGAACCGCGCTGAGCCTCAGACGAACTCCCCTGAAGCCTCGCCTCGCCTGAAACACGGTGAAAACACGCAGGGAGTGAGTCTCGGAACAAGACTCAGTAGGGATCACTCGAACCCTACCTCGCAAACGGAGAAACCGCTACGCTAGCAATAAGCGAGTACCTCAAAAGGGAAACCTTGCCATCTACAAAGCATCGGTCTCACGGCATGAAAATCGACACACGTGCCACAGCGAAACAACCGGAACCCAACGGCCAACACGGCAGAAACCTGAAGGTCGAAGTCGTAACGACTGACAGCCTGACACTCCCGACTCGACAGGAGTACCTCCCACTAGAAGCACAGTCGGTAGCGTCCCCTGACGACTCACACCGCACCGCAGGTGAACTGCCTGACGTGGTAGCACCTACCAGAGGCACGGACACCGAACAATTACCACAAACAAGTGACTAGCTGGGGTCATGCTCGTCAGCGTGTGTCCAACTGCCCCCAACCACGTGTGCACACACAGACCATGCGTCCTAGGTCTGGCCCTCTGACCGGTTTTCCCCCGTAGCCGGACTCTGGCTAACGATGAGGGGCCCGACGGAAACCAGTCTAAAACTGTCTCTAAAGGTAGCCTCTCCACCACTCCCTGGTGGGACCACACGCGTGTAAGCAGGCTACATCTAGTGGAGTGTCACTGAAGGAGTAGACTCTAAAGTCAACGGAAAGCAACGTCACGACCGGACGGTACAAGGAACGCCCCTCGTACAAATCACCGTCGCACGGCGACACAAGCCGACAACAACATCTCCCGGCACCGCTCGGTACGACGAGAGACAAGTCGACATGACCCGTCCCCTTGATCGGTCCACCTTGGGCCGCTCAGGGATGTGCGGTCCTACCGGGGCCGCACCAGGTTTAAACGGTCAGGACGTGACCGTTCTACCCCAGGTCTAAACGGGCAGATGAATGGCCACCACGGGCCCGTTCAACTGATGTGCGGCTAGCTCCTGGCCGCACGTGGGTGATGAACGGTCCGCTATTGGCCGTTCGTCTCCCAACGGTAATAAACCTGAACGGTTAGGCCGTAGCCGCACTAGGGAAGAGCGGCTATGGTTTAACCATTCAAGGGTTGTGCGGTCCAGATCTGGCCGCACACCCAGGCGATGGCACCAGACGACGTACGGCCAGACCCTGGCCGCACGAAGGGTTGAGCGGCCAGCTCCTAGCCGCACACCCCGGTGCGCTGTATAACGGTAATCATCAACGGTCGAAAATCCAGGGTTGGGTGGTAGTTATGGGGCCGCACTTCAGGATATGCGGTCCCACGATAGACCGCACAACCCCACTACGCGCCGAGCCGATAAACGGCCAGAACAGCGCCGCACAAGGGTTGTGCGGCCACTGGTTCGACCGCAAATCGCTCACCGGCGCGAAAACGGCGAACCGCGCCGGAATCGCCCATTCCAACCCCAAACAAGCCCCACGAAGGGGGAAACGGTGAGAGAAGAACCCCCAAGCCCCCTATCATGCTCCTACGCTCCCGAAACGCGGAATCGTGGCTTAAAATGATGGATCGGACGGTCACTCCCCAAAGCATGCACGACCCTTCCCGATGCGAAATTAACCCCTCTCGACCTCGTCTCGAGCTAAAACTCGCGAGGAAGGAAGACAAGAGGCTAAGGAACGTCACCCTACCTCCGGTTCGCGACGAGACGCGCCGATCCAAGCCCGAATCCACGAAGAATGCCGTTAAAACCTCGCCTTCCCACGCTTCCTACGCTCGCCGCACGCCCGCACGATCACCTCGTCGTCACCTACGTCCTCGCACCGTCGCACCGCCGCCGTCTACAGCCGGAACGGAGGCCGCCACGCTCGAACGGGAGAGAGAGAGAGTGAGAGGGCCGCCACGGTCGTGAGGGAGGAAGAAGAAGAAAGGAAGAAGAAGAAGGAAAAGGAAAAGAATTAGGAATTTATAGAAAATCTAGAAATTCTAAAAAATACTGAAAAATAAAAAATTACATTTTCGGGATCCTCGGAACGCACCGATCGCAACGGTACCACTTGTGCCCAGGTGAACGACCCGGTTCACCCGCAGCGAGATTCCGAAGGAATTACCGAAACCCACATCGGTAATCGGAAAACACGCGTGAAAAAAGCCGCGGAACGCTTCCGGGCCTCCGAAACAACTCCGGATCGCGTCGATCCGAACATGAAAGATGTCCGAAATGAAATTTCAGACACAACGGAGCTGGACACTCCGAGAAACCAGATCCGGGACCCACGAAGAAGGATCTGAAAGGTCTGGGATATTACAGCCCTCCCCCCTTAAAGGAATTTTGTCCTCGAAATTGAGAACAACCCAAGGGGAAAGAAGAGGAAGACTCACTCGAACAGGTAAGGGAACTGCTGACGCATCTCGTCCTCACGTTCCCAAGAAGCCTCACCACCAGAGTGTTGCTACCACACCACCTTCACCAAGGGGATGGCCTTGTTCCGTAGGTGATGCTCTCGCCTATCCACGACGCGGACGGGAAACTCTGGAAGAGAAAGATCTGGAGTCACCTCGGGCCACACAGAATCCTCAAGCACATAAGAGTCATCAGACATATACTTCCGCAACATCGAAACGTGGAACACGTCATGCACCGACGCCAACTCAGGGGGTAACTGCAACCGATAAGCTACCTCACCGATGTGCTCCACAATCACAAAGGGACCAACATAGCGGGGACTCAGCTTCCCATGCTGTCCAAAGCGCATCACCCCCTTCATCGGAGAAACTCTCAAGAATACCCGATCGCCCACGGCGAACGCGAGGGGTTGCCGCCTCCGATCAGCATAGCTCTTCTGCCGACTCTGGACCGCCAACATGTTCTGACGAACCACGTGCACAACATCCACACACTGCTGCACCAACTCCGGTCCCGTCAAAACACACTCAGCAACCTCAAACCAGTCAAGTGGAGTCCGACACGGACGCCCATACAACGCCTCATAAGGAGCCATGCCAATGCTTGAATGATAGCTGTTGTTGTAGGCAAACTCCACCAATGGTAGGTGGTGAATCCAACTCCCCTGCCACTCCAGGCAGCAGGATCTCAGCATATCCTCCAAAGTCTGGATGGTCCTCTCAGATTGACCATCTGACTGAGGATGGTACGCTGAACTAAATGCCAACTCCGTGCCAAGAGCTCGCTGGAAACTCCTCCAGAATCCAGAAGTGAAGCGCGGATCTCGATCCGACACAATGGAAATGGGAATCCCATGCAACGGAACGATCCGCTCCACATAAAGACGAGTCAACCTGGACACGCTCCGGCTGACCTTGACCGGTAGCAACTGAGGCACCTTCGTCATCCGATCTACCAGCAACCAAATAATATCTTGCCCACTCGGAGTCCTCGACAACCCCACCACAAAATCTGTGGTCACGTGGTCCCACTTTCACGCGGGAACATCCAAGGGCTGGAGAGTACCTCCTGGTCGCTGATGCTCCGCCTTCACCTGCTGACAGGTCAGGCACTTGGCCACAAACTCGGCCACATCTCTCTTCATACCAAGTCACCAGAACTGTCTCCGCAAGTTCTGATACATCTTCATCGCACCCGGGTGTACGGTGTACCTGCTCCCATGAGCCTCGCGCAACACCGCACGTCGAACCCGCTCCTCGACTGGGACGTACAGTCTGCCACGAAATCTCGCAGCACCGTCCTCACCGAGTTCCACATCAGCTAAGGCCAAAATCCGGGACAACTCAGGGTCCCCATGCTGAGCCTCTGTCACCTGACGGCGGATAGCTGGCGTGACAGTCAGACTTGCAAGCACTGCTAACCCTGGCTCTTGGGGAATCTTGAGCCTAAAAGACACTTCGGACACTTGTTCCCAGAGCCTCCACTTCCTCAACATCAAGGCACTGACCGCGACCTTCCGACTCAAGGCATCGGCTACGACATTCATCCTGCCCGGCTGATAAGACAGGGTGAAGTCATAATCCTTCATATACTCCATCCAACGCCTCTGCTTGAGGTTAAGGTCCCTCTGCGTGAACACATACCTCAAACTCTGATGGTCAGTGAACACCTTGAACTTTTCCCCGTACAGATAATGCCTCCAGATCTTCAGCGTGAAGATCACAACCGCCAACTCAAGGTCATGGGTAGGATAGTTCTCCTCGTGGGGCTTCAGCTGCCGAGATGCATAAGCCACCACTCTACCATGCTGCATTAACACAGCACCCAATCCGACCCCGGAAGCATCTGTACACACCACAAAATCTCCCGATCCAGAAGGTAAAACCAACACCGGAGCCGAGGTGAGCAATCCCTTCAGCTCCCTGAAACTCTGCTCACACTTCACAGACCAGACGAAAGGCACATCCTTCCGTGTGAGTCTAGTCATCGGGGTCGCAATGCGAGAAAAATCTTGGATAAACCAACGATAATAACCCGCAAGCCCCAAGAAACTCCGGATCTCGATCACAGACCTCGGCCTTGGCCATCGCATTACTGCCTCGACCTTGGCGGGGTCCATGGAAATGCCATCACCAGAAATCACGTGCCCCAAAAAGTGCACCTCACGAAGCCAGAACTCGCACTTACTGAGCTTCTCATACAACTGGTGATCTCGCAGCGTCTGCAGCACCACACCCAAATGGTACGCGTACTCCTCGGCAGACCGCGAATAGACAAGGATGTCGTCCACAAATACGACCACGAACTGGTCCAAATACGGATGAAACACCCTCTGCATCAAGTCCATGAAGGCTGCGGGGGCATTGGTGAGCCCAAACGGCATCACCAGAAACTCATAATACCCGTACCTCGTACCAAACGCAGTCTTCTCCACATCGGACTCGCGAATTCTCAGCTGATAGTAACCGGGTCGCAAATCAATCCTCGAGAATACTCGAGCGGACTGAAGCTGGTCGAACAAATCATCGATCCGTGGCAACAGATACTTGTTCTTAATGGTCACTTCATTCAGCTGCCGGTAGTCAATGCACAACCGCAAGCTACCGTCCTTTTTCTTCACAAACAACACAGGCGCACTCCAAGGGGAAAAGCTAGGACGAATGTACCCCTTGGCCAATAACTCTTGCAACTGCGCCCGCAACTCCCTCAACTCAGCGGGAGGCATACGGTAGGGAGCCTTCGCCAACGGTCCCGTACCCGGCACGACCTCGATCACAAAAGCGATCTCCTGCTGGAGAGGCAATCCAGGTAAGTCCTCCGGGAAAATATCGGGAAACTCGCACACCACCGGAATGTCCTCGACATCCGGACGCGGCTGGTCTACCAAGACCACAGAAGCGAGAAAACCCTGACAACCCGCATCAAGTAAACGGCAAGCTCGAATCATAGAGATAAGAAAGCGAGAAGAGGAAGACCTGATACCTTGGAAATAGAAGGTGGGTCCACGAAGTCGTCGAAAATAAACTCTCTTCGAGCCACAATCCACCAACGCATGATGTGTCTCGAGCTAATCCATGCCCAAAATCACATCAAAGTCCTGAAGCGGCAACGCATAGAGCCTAGCCAGCAAACTCCGCCCTTCCACCCACACGGGAACCTCATCGAAACAATACGGAGTGATCATAAAATCACCCGAGGGCAACTCCACTGTCAAATCGCAGGACAACTGGGTCACCGGCTCTTCGATACTCAGCGCGAAATCCTCCGAAATAAACGAATGAGACGCGCCAGAATCAAACAAAACCCGAGCCGCACAACCTAAAATATGAACGGTACCTTCCACGAGCTGCGACGCCATTGCCTCTGCCCTGGTCATGTGTGTGATCTGGCCTCGAGCTCTCTGCCTGCCTCCCACACTAGCTGACCTGGGTAGCGACGGATACTGTCCCTGCTGCTGCAGCTGCTGCGGCCTCTGCTGCTGGGGAACCTACTACCGCTGAGGAAACTGCTGCTGCTGCTGCCTCTGAGGACAGTCACGCGCCATATGCCCTGGCTGGTCACACCGAAAATAGATAATCGGCGCCGTGCACTACCTGCCTGGATGGAACTCGTTACACCGTGGGCACGGCCCTCACGATCCACCCACTCATCCCTGACGCTGAAACGGAACCGGCTGCTGTGCACTGCCCGATGAAGCCTGCCCCTGACCCTTGGACTTCTTCTTTCGGAAACTCTTCCCGAAGAACTTCTTGACCTTCGTGCCAAAAGACACCGATCCTGTCACTAACGCTGCCGGTGCCGGCGCTCCTAAACCACCCGACGCATTCTGGAAGGAACCCTACTGTTGGGTAGCCGACTGCAGGCTGCGACCTGACAAAGACTGTCCCTGGCTAATCGGTCCTCGAGTCCTCTGCATATCCATCTCCAAGGAAGCCACAACGCGAGATGTTGTCTCCAAATTGGTGGCAGCATTCGCGATCAAGTGGTGCCTTAGCTCCTGCCTCAAGCCCTGAACGAACTGTGCGGTCTTCACCCTCTCATTCTCCATGATATGAGGTGCATACCGACCCAGCTCGACAAACCGGGCCCTGTACTGCAACACGGACATGTCGCCCTGAACCAGCTCCAAAAACTGACGCACCCGCTGCGTAGCAATAAACTTTGGACAGTAGGTACGCTCGAAAGCATTGACAAAGTCGCCCCACACAATCTGCTCAAGTGGACGAAGCTGGAAAGACGTCTTCCACTCGGAAGACCACCACTCCCGAGCCGTACCCTGCAACTGGTTGGAGGCCAACATCACTCTATCCTCCGCAGTACTCCGCGCGGAAACGAACACCCGCTCCATCTCGTCGAGCCAACTCCGAGCCAAATCAGGGTTGGGCTGACCGCCGTAGTAAGGTGGATGAAACTGCATGAAATCCCTCACTACTCGGCCTGGCCCACCCCTGGTCGACGAGTCCTCACCAGCCTCTCCGCCAAACTGCTGAGACATAAGCTGGTACATGCCATGAAAGAAATCCTCGACCCCCGGAAATCTCGTAGTATCCACTGCCTCGGTGGCCGCAGGTGGCACTCTACTCTGCTCCTCCTGCTCCTGCTGAACCTCCTGATGGATCTCCTGACCTCCAGCCGACTGCCCCTGCTGAGAGCGAGCTGCCCGCCTCGGCGCCATACCCGCACCTGGAGCAAAGACAGAAAGCACGGAACAGCAAGGTTAAGAGAAATACACGATGCCCAATGCCAGCGTCAACTGTACTTCATCGCTGTGGACTAGTGGACCACTACAATCACTTATGATTCTCGTATAATTCCACAACCGCGCTCTGATACCAGCTGTAACGACCTGAGAATCCGATTACCAGGAAGGCCCGATAACCCGAGACTCGCACCGCCACCCACGAGTCCGAAGACTCGGAAGGGTTAGAAGGATGGTGTGGAAACTACACAAGTATCACAAATAATTACAGAATTAAACATTTATATAAATAAGCAGGAAATGAATTAACATTTTACATGGTCCACAAACAACAATAAAATAACGACAGTAGTCCACAACTAGTACAGAGACAAGAAAGGAAAGTACAGCTACACGGGGCATACCCCGGCTCTGACCTCTGGCACTAACGCAGGGCACCTGAACCGCACTGAGCCTCAGACGAACTCCCCTGAAGCCTCGCCTCGCCTGAAACATGGTGAAAACACGCAGGGAGTGAGTCTCGAAACAAGACTCAGTAGGGATCACTCGAACCCTACCTCGCAAACAGAGAAACCGCTATGCTGGCAGTAAGCGAGTACCTCAAAAGGGAAACCCTGCCATCTACAAAGCATCGGTCTCACGACACGAAAACCGACACACGTGCCACGGCGAAACAACCGGAACCCAACGGCCAACACGGCAGAAACCCGAATGTCAAAGTCGTAACGACTGACAGCCTGACACTCCCGACTCGACAGGAGTACCTCCCACTAGAAGCACAATCGGTAGCGTCCCCTGACGACTCACACCGCACCGCAGGTGAACTGCCTGATGTGGTAGCACCTACCAGAGGCACGGACACCAAACAAGTACCACAAACAAGTGACTAGCTGGGGTCACGCTCGTCAGCGTGTGTCCAACTGCCCCCAACCACGTGTGTACACACAGACCATGCGTCCTAGGTCTGGCCCTCTGACCGGTTTTCCCCCGTAGCCGGACTCTGGCTAACGACGAGGGGCCCGACGGAAACCAGTCTAAAACCGTCTCTAAGGGTTGCCTCACCACCACTCCCTGGTGGGACCACGCGCGTGTAAGCAGGCTACGACTAGTGGAGTGTCACTGAAGGAGTAGACTCTCAAGTCAACGGAAAGCAACATCACGACCGGACGGTACAAGGAACGCCCCTCGTACAAATCACCGTCACACGGCGACACAAGCCGACAACAACATCTCCCGGCACCGCTCGGTACGACGAGAGACAAGCCGACACGACCCATCCCCTTGATCGGTCAACCTTGGGCCGCTCAGGGATGTGTGGTCCTACCGGAGCCGCACCAGGTTTAAACGGTCAGGACGTGACCGTTCTACCCAAGGTCTAAACGGGTGTTGGCACCTAAAATATGATCGTCGGCGACCAAGCCATAAGGACGAATGACCCGGCCCACCGAAGCGCGGGAGCCGATAAAGATCAACACATCGAGGATCTCTCAAGCTGCCAGAGCCTCGAGTCATTCCGTATGGATGTGGGGACTTCACCTCAGGAGAGCCGAAATGAATCCACAACCAACTAGCAGTGCGACCAAGCCTGCCCAATGAACCGGCATCGACTTTGTCGTGCTGCATCCACTACACCCGTTGTCCGACCAAGGTCGACGGTCTACCCGGTGGCTACCCACCTCATGAAAGGCTCTCCTGAAGATAAAGGAGTCCCCCCTGGCTCTCCGAGACGGAGGACCGAAAGCTCTGACGGCAGAAGATCCCGATCACCCGGCATGGGTACGGCTTCCCGCTAAGATGGGCCCATTAGTGGCCGAATGATCACCCAGCTCGGGCGGAACTATCCCTGGGGTTATCTCGCCCTCTAAGGAGCTTCGGGCACGAGCCAGGCCGAATCAACAGCATGGATCATAGAGCCGAGGGCCGTGTCAGCGGGAAACCCGCACGATCAAACTAAAGCTATCTGGAGTCTTGAGAATAGACGTAAGTTGACCAAGGGATTCCGACAAAACACCTCGTCAAAGTCTGGATGGGCGTTGGCGAGATAAAAGTTCACGGTGACCCCCAGAATTGTCCCCGGACTCATCGACTGCCCGAAGCTCGTATAGACCACTAGCCCGGCATGCCCTTGTCCCGGCGCGCCCCATCTTCAGCCCTTATACCGGCGCGCCCCCATCTTCAGCCCTTATGCCGGCGCGCAAATCACCCTAATGGATGGCTCCGATCCCGGCGCGATAAGCCTTGAAGGCTCCCCCCGGCGCGCCAATCCCACGCCGGTTCAACGTTCGAACTCGTGCCCCTATATATATATGGCTGTTCGAGAATAAAAAGAAAAAAGAGAGAAGAAGAGAGGCAGATCAAGAAGAAAGACCAGAAGATATAGAGAGAAGAAAAGGAGGGAGAGGAGCTCTTGAGAGGGTTTTCTTCTGAAGTAGAGAGGGAGTAGGAGGAGCTTCGACCGGTCATCTTCTTCCTCTGTGATACCCTGTTTCGGGAACAGGTGGGCACTGGTGTGCTGATTCTTTTCCGATTTTTCGAAGATCTCTCTTCTGAAACTCCCACCCATCGAATGTAAGCGAGGGGGGGAGGAGCGACGATGATATGAGTCGATTCTCCTCCCCCCTCTATGCGATTTTCTTCTTTTGTTCTTCCCCTGTTGTTGCGCTCCGAGCGTCCTCTGCCTTTGGTATTGTCGAACGTCGACCAAACAATGGTGCCGGTGCTGTACTCTCACCATGTAAATGCTAAACCCTTCCCATTTCTGGGATGGTAATATATATACGTGCGTGTGAACGTCAAACCAATAGATCGAATGAATGATCCTTAGCCTCTTTTATCTACGCCAATGCCCGTGTCTGGGTTCTTCTCGGCATGGCTGTGATTCCGGTTTCCCCCGAAGTCTGCATCGTGCCCCGAATCATCGTGGGCTATAGAAACACCCCTCCCCGGGGGGCTTTTCTATCGTTCATTCCTTTTTTTTATGTTTGATTCAAGGATTTTCGCATCTCCTTCTCTCCTCGGATGGAGCCGTGCCTCTGCGCGTGCCTCTGCCCGCCATACGCAGGGTCTATCCCCCCTGAACATTACTTTCCAACTGTTTGAGCATATGCCCATGCAATGAGCCTGCCTCGTTTATGCATTTACTGCGTCTGGGCATCACGATCATCTGCACTGTTCCGAGGGTTTCTCGCCGCTTCGATCACCCGGGGAGGGGGACATTCCCCTGTTGCTTCCTGAAGTTGCTGGGCGACGGGGGGGGGCTCTATCTCTCAATGGTAGGCGCCTCCTTGAAGCCATCGCAGACAATGATAGGGGTCTTGGTTCAATGAACTCAACCCCAACAAATCAGGGCCCGATCGAGACCGGGGGATGTGTGCTCCTTGTAGGCTAGCCCTCGGAGTCCCACTCTCCCAATGGTCAGTTCCTCCATGGGATGAATCGCAGACTATGGGTCCTCCACCCCTCGCAGGCTAGTCCTCGGGGTATGGCTCCCTTCGTCAACGACCTCGTCCCTCTGTCTCTTCCCTTATGGAATTTTGGTGCCCCTAGCAGGCTAGTCCACGGGGTACTCCATCCAGTGGGGTTTGCTGGCTGCCTTCATGTAGACCGACGGTTTAGGGGCTTGTTCCATAGGTGAGCATGACCCCGCTTCTCCCCTGCAACTCTTCAGGTTCAGGGGAGATGCTGTCCAATTTTGGACAGATTAATAATGAATAAACCATAACGAAACGATCGTTCTGGACCCAATTATCCCGGTGCTCGAGTAGGAACCTCGCACTGGCTTAATCACACCATCCTTCAGGGTTCTGGACTTCAAATTCAATAAGCAATTGGCCCCAAATAACTTCAGAATCCTCACCCAAAACTTAACAAACTCAATAGTTGCAAAATTCATAGAAAAGGTGGGTTGAACGGCGCGGCCTTAGCCGGCGGGCCCTAATCCGGCACGGTACCCCCCCGCGCCGGATTAACGGTAGACTCATATCCCTTTTTTTTTCCTTTGCGCCTTTCCGGCGCGCCCTAAACCGGCGCGCCCAATCCCTTTTGCGCGCCGTCTTAACCGGCTATATGGCCGCGCCGTATTAGCCGCTATACCTACGTTTCTTCGCGCCGTATTAACATTCATCATGGCCGCGCCGGATTAAGACGCTATACCTACGTTTTATCGCGCCGTATAAGCTACTTATCGCAGGGTCGCGCAGGTTTTGAAACCTCTTGTTGCTTTAATCGCTCATTTGCCCCCGAGTGGATCTCGTCCCTCGGGGTTGGCGTTAATAAATCACAATGGGTAATAAATTGAATAAGGGAGGGGCCAAGCGAGCCCGAACTATATTGTTATCATATCTTCATTACCACGTCCGTTAGCACTTTGCTTTCGCTATCACACTTGTGTTGCCTTCCCTCTTCTCGACGGGGAGTAATAAACGTGGTTGATCACCATTTACTTCCACAATTCCGTTATCATGCTTAATATAGTCATGAACGTCATGTGTGCATCCATGCATACATCCTCGGGTAGATCAAATGGCGTCGACAGAAAAGCCGGATTACGTCTGGTCGGAAGTCTGCGCTATGCGCGACGGTGGTCTTCGGAACTACGTCCTCAGCCACGTGCCGAGGATCCATAATTCCATGAACTATGCATCTTCTGCACGATAAACATATGCATCATGCATGTCTTCGTCATGATCATCATGTAGCTCTTTTTAATCCGGCTTCGACAGCCCGCTATCTCGGCAATTAATCAAAGGTGTTCCCTCCTCGTGGGGGATGTAATTAACGCCATAGCCTTTATGGTATGGCGGACTGCTGGTCCCGACCGAACCTCACATTCGCCCGACATGGGTCAGAATGAGCGCATCATAAAATCGTCACTCATGTGACTGGCACGCCCGCGTCGTCAATCGATCATTTGACTACCAGTTGGTCAGTCGGTCGATCGACCC
The DNA here is from genome assembly GCA_022559845.1 of Amorphophallus konjac. Taxonomy (NCBI): domain Eukaryota; kingdom Viridiplantae; phylum Streptophyta; class Magnoliopsida; order Alismatales; family Araceae; genus Amorphophallus; species Amorphophallus konjac. Next base: position 19,360,457 of record CM040125.1, read on the forward strand.
GCGAAAGAAAGGAAAGAAAAAAAAGGTCGCGAACAACGGGCAGATGAACGGCCACCACGGGCCCGTTCAACTGATGTGCGGCCAGCTCCTGGCCGCACGTGGGTGATGAACGGTCCGCTATTGGCCGTTCGTCTCCCAACGGTAATAAACCTGAACGGTTAGGCCGTAGCCGCACTAGGGAAGAGCGGCTATGGTTTAACCGTTCAAGGGTTGTGCGGTCCAGATCTGGCCGCACACCCAGGCGACGGCACCAGACGACGTACGGCCAGACCCTGGCCGCACGAAGGGTTGAGTGGCCAGCTCCTAGCCGCACACCCCGGTGCGCTGTATAACGGTAATCATCAACGGTCGAAAATCCAGGGTTGGGCGGTAGTTATGGGGCCGCACTTCAGGATATGCGGTCCCACGATAGACCGCACAACCCCACTGCGCGCCGAGCCCAGCCACAGCGCGCCGAGCCGATAAACGGCCAGAACAGCGCCGCACAAGGGTTGTGCGGCCACTGGTTCGACCGCATATCGCTCACCGGCGTGAAAACGGCGAACCTCGCCGGAATCGCCCATTCCAACCCCAAACAAGCCCCACGAAGGGGGAAACGGTGAGAGAAGAACCCCCAAGCCCCCTATCATGCTCCTACGCTCCCGAAACGTGGAATCGTGGCTTAAAACGATGGATCGGGCGGTCACTCCCCAAAGCATGCACGGCCCTTCCCGGCGTGAAATTAACCCCTCTCGACCTCGTCTCGAGCTAAAACTCGCGGGGAAGGAAGACAAGAGGCTAAGGAACGTCACCCTACCTCCGGTTCACGACGAGACGTGCCGATCCAAGCCCGAATCCACGAAGAACACCGTTAAAACCTGGCCTTCCCACGCTTCCTACGCTCGCCGCAGCCCGCACGATCGCCTCGTGGTCACCCACGTCCTCGCGCTGTCGCACCGCCGCCGTCTACAGCCGGAACGGAGGCTGTTGCGCTCGAACGGGAGAGAGAGAGAGTGAGAGGGCCGCCACGGTCGTGAGGGAGGAAGAAGAAGAAAGGAAGAAGAAGAAGGAAAAAGAAAAGAATTAGGAATTTATAGAAAATTTGGAAATTCTAGAAAATATCGAAAAATCAAAAATTACATTTCCGGGATCCTCGGAACGCATCGATCGCAACGGTACCACTCGTGCCCAGGTGAACGACCCGGTTCACCCGCAGCGAGGTTCCGAAGGAATTATCGAAACCCACACCGGTAATCAAAAAACACGCGCGGAAAAAGCCACGGAACGCTTCCGGGCCTCCGAAACAACTCCGGATCGCGCCGATCCAAACACGAAAGATGTCCGAAACAAAATTTCGGACACAACGGAGCCGGACACTCCGAGAAACCAGATCCGAGACCCACGAAGAAGGATCCGAAAGGTCTGGGATATTACACATTCTGACACGTTGTTTAGTGTTTATAGGTTTTCTCGAGATAGCCAGACGCTCTTCTCCTCCCCTCCAAACAAATCTTGAAGGTGTAATACGAGGCCCTAGTAACACTTTCTAGTCTTTACATTTTTTGGTACCGTTTATGGGAACTCGATAGAAAGCCATAGCACCCCATGGAAACCACCGCAACACTAACAATTGCCAGAGAGCTCCATACTCCCGACTAGCTATCCAAGAGGCCTTGTCCTCCTCACATCCATCTTGCAACGTTGCTCTACCAAACCCCGCCGCCGACAAGTTGGCAGAGATGTGCCGCTAGATCCAAATGTTGATGGAGGTGTACCAAGGCCTCCTTAACCGCCAAGTGGAGCAGAATCGTGTTCCGATGGCTCCTTCCCAGAACGGTAGAGCACCAACAGTGGCAAACTTACGCCGCATGTGTGAGCCTTCATTCCTCTCTACCGCCCACACTACTCACCCACGCAACCAGCCCTCACGGCGTCCCGCCAGTCTGCTACACACCAACCCCAAGATGGCGCAGTAGCTACGATGCTATGAGGAGGTCGAGCGTGAGCTCGAAGGAAAAGTCCACTACCTAGATGACATTCTTCAGGTGGCACGAACCAAAAGGTTGATCGATGATGACTCCAACTTCCACGCACCTTTTTCCCGCGAGATCATGGACACACTGAACCCCTCGAAACTCTAGTTGCCGTCATTCACCCTGTACGATGGCACCACCAACATCGCCGACCATATGCACAGCTTTGAATCCAACTTGATATTTCATTGGGCCTCGGACGCTATCAAGTGTTTGACATTCGTCATCTTATTGTGAGAGAACGCTTGGACATGGTTCGAGTCATTGCCCGTCGGGTTCATCACCTCCTTCTAGCAGTTCAAAAAGATGTTCAAAGAGACCTTCCTCAACGGCAAAAAGGAGGTTCATTCTGTCATAAGCTTCCTTGCCATAAAGAAGGGTCGTGAAGAACCCTTATGGGACTTCATTGCCCACTTCCACAAGGAGGCCCTCCGCATTCTCCGCTTGAACATCAGCATCGCCATGACAACGCTGACACAAGGCACCCATGATGCCATCCTCCGAAGAACCCTCAAAGTGGAGTCCCCTACCACGCGGACGGAACTACTCCTAGTCTCCCAAAAACATGCCAACTGCAAGGAGAATAATGCAGCGTTAGGCCGAGCTATAGGAGCCGATCACTCCGAGTGCAAACGCCTGGCCGAGTTCCCACGCCAGGAGAGAAGTAAGCACGAGCGTTGTGATGGACGGGTAGAAGGAGAAGCCCCTCTATAGGCACTACACTCCTCTCACCACCCCTCCCGAGCAAATCTTCATGGGGATCCATGAAAAACCTTACCTCCGTTGGTCCAACAAGATGAAGTCCGATCCTCGGACGAGGAATCGAAGAACTTACCGCCACTTCCATTGCAACCATGGCCACGGCACAACGGACTTCGTTCAATTCAAGGACGCCCTCGAGGACTTGGTTCGCTGAGGGCTCTTGGACAAGTTTATGACCAAGGCCGTAGAGCAAAAGCATCAAAGAGCAAGCTCGCCACCCCCTATCGATAACTGACCCAATGGAAGAGAAATCATGATGATCTCCGGAGGGCCGACATCAGGCGGGGATACCTCCAATAGGCACCGGGCGTATGCTCTCCAGGTCAACCAGGTGGAGTGCGAAGATCCTGATCATCGTGACCCACCTAGGACTCCTGCATGGGACTGCCACAAGGAACCCATCGTCTTTCCATATGAGGACCTGGCAAGCATGACCACTCCGCACTCTGATGCTCTTGTAGTCTCCACTACGATCAATCAATGTACTGTGCGTCACATCCTAGTTGATAATGGAAGTGGTCTATATGTCATTTCTTAAAATTGCCATGTTTTGATGGGTGCCAATCTCCCCGGCATTGCGCCCGTGCACACTTCCCTGTTTGATTTCTCTAGTTCTACGGTCTACCCTGAGGGATAAATCTCCTTGCCGATCACTTTCGGAACCACCCTTCACGATGTGCGAGGCATGATTGGGTACAATGCCATAATCAATCGAGGAATCCTAGGGGTGTTAAAAGGCATCCCCTCGTCGTACCACCAGAAGTTGAAGTTTCACTGTGATGATCCAAGATCCGGATATCAGGAATAACCCGATACCATTCGAATCCTGGCCCGCCGCCCACGAGCCAGAGGGCTCGGAAGGGCTAAAAGGAGTGTGGAGGCACAAAAAATAGGAAATAAAGCAGGATAATTCAACAATTAACAGAAATAAATAATCTAACTACAACAGAGTCTAGCCCAAAAAAAGTATAATCTAGGGTAGAGAAGCGTACCCAACACCGAGTGGACACTCGGCCCGGCGAGCTGGCAACTAAGAACCTCCACGTAGCACCCTCGAACCTCGAGGAAGAACCGTCGCACCTGAAACCAGGGGTGTAATGCCCTGGATCCTTATTGGATTCTTATTAGGTATTTATTTATTTCTTCTTCACACTCTCTCCTCCCTCATTTCTCTCATCTCTTTCTCTCTTTAGTCTCAGGACCGTTCGATGCGGGGCGTGCGACCGTGGAGAGCTGGCCGAGGCGGGGACGCGATGGAGTGATCGGGACGCGGGATGGAGCGACGGTTTGAGCGTGGCGTGGCGCGATCCCTCGGTGGATTTCGAGATCGGCGCGGTTCGTGTTTTGGCATTTTCGGCACGGATTAGTTGCTTCGGTGCACGGTTTCTTTGGTGGAGGTAGGGAGACGGATCGCCTACTTCTCATGCACGTCTTCCCTACAGTTTCACGTTGTTCGGTGCTAGAACGGGCGAGTTTGGGCTCGTTTAGGTAAAATCGTGGTTTTGGGAGTTCGCTGGGTTCATCGAAAAATGACGACGGTTTTTAGATCAGTTAGTGTCAATGGACTCCCTGGAGTGTCCGCATTCTATAGTAACTGATTTCGTGTCGATTGGCGGTCATTCGGGACCGTTAGGAGCCCGAGAAGTCCGGTGATTCCATTTGGGTCGATTTGAAGAAATCGCCCGTTTCTCGCTATTTCTTGGCCGATTTGACTCATGTTGGAGTCTAAGTGTTGTATATCGTCGTTATGGATGTATCCCCTTCGTTTCGGAATGAACGGGGCGTGGAAAGGCCACGATCGGGCCGATCCTGTGGTTTGCTCGCCGTGACGCCTACGCGGTTTAACATTAACCGCGTTGGGCTTAGGGCGGCTGGTTTTGGACCGTTTAGAGTGAGTCGGTGGGCGTCTGCACGGTCGCGCGACAGACCGCCTAGTGGATGGCGCTGCCAAGTGTGAGCCGCCCAGTCCACTTGAGCGGCTGGTTCCCAGCCGTTCTATTTTTCCCGTGGTGTTGAGTGGCCAGGTCTTGACCGCTTAGCACGGTTGACCTTGGGTCAACGTTTTAAGGCGGTTCATGGGGCGGTTCTCCCTTAGCCGTCCTGTGCGTTGAGCGGTCTGTCCCTAGACCGTTCTGACCGTCGTCTGACCGAGTACTGTAGTAGGTCGGTTGGCTTGAGCGGCTTTCCCTTAACCGCTCTATGCCTTGGGGCGGTCCAGCCCTAACCGTCCAGTCTTTCAGTACCTTGAGGTCTGTCCCGTTGAGCGGTTCCGTTTAAACCGTTCTGTTCGATTGAGCGGCCCTGTCCGGACCGTTCAGCTCATTGAGCGGCCCCTTTGTGACCGCCCAGTGAGTTGAGTCCGTGGTTGTATCTTCTGGCCGTGATGGCCTGATCTGTGTCCGTCTGTCTGTGTGTGTGTCATAGGACGGTTAGCTAGTCCGTGTCGCGTGTCTTCTATAGACCGCTGGGTGGTTTGTCGGGCAGGTCAGCTAGAGTTGACTGATCCTAGTGGTCATATCCTTGATCGCTACAGTCGTCTCGTGGCTCTACCCACGACTGCCGGTATCCTTGTCTCTGTGTGCGTTGCGGCTACTTCCTTGGCTGCTTGGTTCGCCTGGCGGCTGGATAAGGAGTCGTTTATGCCCAGAGGGTTGTTCTTCGTCGTTTCGATTTTCGTATGTCTTGGCTTGACCTTGTGGTCTGCCTGTTGTCCTGTGGATGTCTCCTGACGTCCTATGAGGGCTAAGACTACGTTATGAGGTAGCCATGAGTTTTCTTGCTTGGAGTAGGATTCTCTTTCCTACTGTTGAATCGTCATTGTCCGGTTCCGGTCAACCCGGGGTGACCCAGTGGTTGACAGGTGACCTTGTGTGTCTCGGCAGATCTGTCCAGTTCGAGACATGGTTCTGGGTGCCTCGAGGTATCGTCTTACCTCGATTTACGTGTCCAGGTGTACTGAGGGTCTCGTTGATCCCTCAGGTCTCCGTGTGTCATTTTCTACGGTTGTTTCCTCTGGCTTAGGATTAGACCAATTGGCGGCGTGTCTCTGCCGTTGTACAACGATCTTGACTCCGAGTTGTGAGACTCAAGGATCGTTGTGTTAGTAGGTCTAGTCGTCTTGTCCTGAGTCTGTTGGCAGTTGTCTTGCTACCTTGGTGCTTCGTAGTACGTGCGACAGTGCTTCCTTGCCTGTCTGTACTACAACACTCTTGTTTTAGAGTCTCTGTGTCTAGTGAGCCTCCACTAGTCGTAGCCTTACGACACGTTACGACGTGTCGACCCACCTGGGAGTTGGTGGCGAAGGCAGTTCCCGATATACGGTTTGTAAGCTAGTTTCTGTGGGCCCCCGCTGTATAGTGGCGTCCTGCTGGGTGGGGAAAATTAGCTAGAGGCCTGGCTCTCCAGCAAGAGTCGGTGTGTGCACACGTGGTCAGGGGCGTTGGACTGACGCCGACGGGCGTTACCCTGTCTAGTCACTCGCTACTGTAGTTCCTGTTCTGGTTCTGAGCGTGTCTTAGTCTCTGTCGTGTTTCGGGCGACAGCGCAGACGAGACACTTGTAGGCGCAGCATAAGACGTCAGTGGACGCAGCTGGCTGTTCTTCTAGTGAGGAGGTGCTTCCGTCACGTGACACGTGACTCTCGTGTTTCTCGCACGTCGTGACCTTTCGGGTTAGCCCTCTCGTGGTCTTGCCCGAGGTCAGTGTTGTGTCGTGTGCACGACGTTCTAGTCGTGTGTGTGTGGTCGTGTCTAGAAGAGCGTGCATGGCAATCGAGTCATGTATGCTTTAGAGCGTCGGTGTCTGTCTAGGTTCTTCCTAGGCTTTTTGCCCGTCTTTGTAGGCCCGACAGATCGGTAACTCCTGACCTTGTCAGATCAGAGTTCGCCTTCCTGTTGCTGCCTGGAGTAGTTTGGGGAGCCGAGGTTAGTCCGGCAGCCGCGCTTGTTCGGTACGGCTTTTCCCTTTTCTTTGAGCTGTTTCTACTCCTTCCGTTCCAGTTTTCTTTTACAGCTTTCTAGTGGTAGTTTTCCTGCTTTACTACTACTGCTGTTTTAGCTGTTGTTCCGTGTTACTGCGTTATTTTTCAGTGGGGATCCGCGTGACCCCTACTGGGCCAGTGACACGAGGCTCACCCCTGCTTTTCAGGTGGGTGGCGTCGTTCTGCTTCCGCGATGCCTGGTGTGGCGTGTCTGTAGCTGCCAGCGGTACCTGCGTCGGGCTTCCCCCGACCTCAGTGTACGTCCTTCCTTTCTGTTGACTGTACTGCTTGTCTTTCCTTTGGACTGGACTCTGGTATAATTGTTAAATTGAAATTGTTAATTAAAAAGTAATTTTATTTCTGCTACTTTAGCAAACCGATCTAATGAAATTTAATTGCTTACTGTTATATCTCTGTGGCTTCAATGTACTCTACACATGCCTTTTATCCCTTCGGAGCTTTACCGCTCTTGGGAGGCCTCGCGGGTTCCAAGTGGTATCGGGTCTACTCGGTAGTTCTATCGGGTATATCCGGTATCCGGGATCCGGGTCGTCACAGGTGGTATCAGAGCAGTGTTCTGAGATGTTCGGAGTTCTTTTCTGAGCTATCAGAGCGTTGTTGTGTGAAGTACATGGGAATCCGAGATATACAGTATCCAGAGTCCTGAAAGTCCAGTACAGTCTTTCGCTGGCTTGGGTTTGCGATTCGTTGTCGCTTCGTTTTCTGTGTGTCGTCTTGTGCGTGCTGTATTAGCATTGGACGAGATGGTTTTGCTCTCGTCAGAATGTGACGGGATGCTCCTTTTTCGTCGTGGTGTTCGTCTCGATCATGCTGTACTTGGCAGAGTTCGCCGATAGGCTTGAATCTGCGGTACATTGTTCGAGATCTTTTCCGTGATTTGTTCAGGTGGCTGGTGACTTTTCGAGTTGGTGTGATGGCCGTACACGTTCTTACGTTGTTTTGGTCGTCCCAGCTTAAGTCTGTTCAGCTCCTGATGCGTTTCGCTTCGGTTGAAGTGGTCGATTAGATTCCTTGTTTGAGAAGATGCTCGGGCGAACCTAGGATTTCCCTTCCTGGTGAGCTGCTGTTAGTCGAGCTTGATGCTTCTCATCCTGTCTGGTGGAGTCTTTTCGAGGTAAGCCTTGGAATTGCTGTCTTGGGGATGCCTTTGTCCTGCGTCTACTTAAGGGTGGACTTTGTTTAATCTGAGCCGGATCTGCTCCTTATCTTGCGGTTGCTTGGCTTCGGACCTAATCCTTGTGTTGAGAGCCGTTGTGCGCCGTATTTGTCGTGCCGTGTCTAGCGGCCGATGTGTTGTGAAGGTTCGTTTATTGTTTCAGGACGTATAGGTAAGCTGAGACTAGCATTTTCTTTGTGCCTTGTGCTGAAGCTCGTACTCTCCTTTGTTTGTACTTAGGCTATTTGTGATCGGTTGCTCGTAGGATCAGTACTCGTGGCGTGTTATGTTACGATTTTTATGAGTTGCGATGGCGCCGTGTGTGTGCTGAGATGCGGATACCGAGATATTCCCTGTTGCCTGTGTGCGTTGTTTGAGTGCGTAGCGGAAGCGTGTGGGCTGGTCACCCATAGGTCGAGAATCGTTGTTGTGAGATTCTGGACAGTCGAGAATTTCGTTCTTCTCGATATAACTTCATCTTGGCTTCCTGTGCCTTGATGTTGCCTGTTGCCGTGTTGTTGCTGGAATCATTCTGGTGTTGGCGTTGGCATTTGTGAGCGTTGGGGAATCTGTCAGCATTCCTGCTGATTGAGTACCCTCTGCTCGTATTCTCTTTTCTTGGGTATTGTCTTCTCGAGGCGTGCTCGTGGCCCTTGAGATGCGTTCCCCGAGATTGTTTTTCTTGTTGTTGTGGGTCTGTTCTTGGTGAGCTGCTCGATGCATGACTAGTTCCTTGTAGTCGTGTGTTCAGCTGTCGTTGTACCTTGATGTGACCCAGCTTGCGGTTGTGTTCCGTGGTTCTGTGTTCAGTACGGAGCCGGGATCCTGCAAGTGTTGTTGCTGCCGTTGTTGTCGTTTTAGCGCTGTTTCTCTATGATTTTGTCTGTCTGTTTTGGCACTATGTGGACCAGGTCTTGTTAGTTAGCTTTGCTATACTCTCTTCTCCTGGTAGAGTTAGCATGCGACTCGATCAGATATAATGTCTGAATGAGGGCTGACTTGATTGTGCTTGTGGTCCAGTGCTGTCGTTGGCGTCCTGTGTGCCAGGTGTTCCCTGTTGCCTTTGGCACTGGAGCCGATGTTATTGTCGAGCTGTCAGCCGAGAGGACTGTCTCCTTGTTTAAGCTGATACTCGCCGTGTCTGTCGTTTCGTTTTCCCGATATCTGTTTTCGTGGCATGTGTCGTGTCTCCTTCCCTGCGAGACGTAAGCGACGTTGCCCTGTTTCGGAGGTGTTGGACTTGTGTTCACTTGGGTGCCGTGCTCGATCCAGAGCGTGTGCCAGTGATTATGGTCTGACTATGTTCCTCTGAACTGTGTTCTCTCGAGATTCGTGTCGTTTCAAGTTGTGTCGTGGGGTTGTTCTTCCCTGCTTCTCCTTTGCTAGTCTTTAAATTTTGAGGACGAAATTTCTTGAAGGAGGGGAGGATGTAATGCCCTGGATCCTTATTGGATTCTTATTAGGTCTTTATTTATTTTTTCTTCACCCTCTCTCCTCCCTCATTTCTCTCATCTCTTTCTCTCTCGTCTCAGGACCGTTCGACGCGGGGCGCGCGACCGTGGAGAGCTGGCCGAGGCGGGGACGCGATGGAGTGATCGGGACGCGGGATGGAGCGACGGTTTGAGCGTGGCGTGGCGCGATCCCTCGGTGGATTCCGAGATCGGCGCGGTTCGTGTTTTGGCATTTTCGGCGCGGATTAGTCGCTTCGGCGCACGGTTTCTTCGGTGGAGGTAGGGAGACGGATCACCTACTTCTCCTGCACGTTTTCCCTGCAGTTTCACGTTGTTCGGTGCTAGAACGGGCGAGTTTGGGCTCGTTTAGGTAAAACCGTGGTTTTGGGAGTTCGCAGGGTTCGCCGAAAAACGGCGACGGTTTTTAGATCAGTTAGTGTCAATGGACTCCCTGGAACGTCCGCGTTCTATAGTCACTGATTTCGTGTCGATTGGCGGTCATTCGGGACCGTTAGGAGCCCGGGAAGTCCGGTGATTCCATTTGGGTCGATTTGAAGAAATCGCCGTTTCTCGCTGTTTCTTGGCCGATTCGACTCCCGTTGGAGTCTAAGTGTTGTATATCGTCGTTATGGATGTATCCCCTTCGTTTCGAACGAACGGGGCGTGGAAAGGCCACGATCGGGCCGATCCTGTGGTTTGCTCGCCGTGACGCCTACGCGGTTTAACATTAACCGCGTTGGGCTTAGGGCGGCTGGTTTTGGACCGTTTAGAGTGAGTCGGTGGGCGTCTGCGCGGTCGCGCGACAGACCGCCCAGTGGATGGCGCTGCCAGGTGTGAGCCGCCCAGTCCACTTGAGCGGCTGGTTCCCAGCCGTTCTGTTTTTCCCGTGGTGTTGAGCGGCCAGGTCTTGACCGCTTAGCACGGTTGACCTTGGGTCAACGTTTTAAGGCGGTTCATGGGGCGGTTCTCCCTTAGCCGTCCTGTGCGTTGAGCGGTCTGTCCCTAGACCGTTCTGACCGTCGTCTGACCGAGTACTGTAGTAGGTCGGTTGGCTTGAGCGGCTTTCCCTTAACCGCTCTATGCCTTGGGGCGGTCCAGCCCTAGCCGTCCAGTCTTTCAGTACCTTGAGGTCTGTCCCGTTGAGCGGTTCCGTTTAAACCGTTTTGTTCGATTGAGCGGCCCTGTCCGGACCGTTCAGCTCATTGAGCGGCCCCTTTGTGACCGCCCAGTGAGTTGAGTCCGTGGTTGTATCTCTGGCCGTGATGGCCTGATCTGTGTCCGTCTGTCTGTGTGTGTGTCATAGGACGGTTAGCTAGTCCGTGTCGCGTGTCTTCTATAGACCGCTGGGTGGTTTGTCGGGCAGGTCAGCTAGAGTTGACTGATCCTAGTGGTCATATCCTTGATCGCTATAGTCGTCTCGTGGCTCTACCCACGACTGCCGGTATCCTTGTCTCTGTGTGCGTTGCGGCTACTTCCTTGGCTGCTTGGTTCGCCTGGCGGCTGGATAAGGAGTCGTTTATGTCCAGAGGGTTGTTCTTCGTCGTTTCGATTTTCGTATGTCTTGGTTTGACCTTGTGGTCTGCCTGTTGTCCTGTGGATGTCTCCTGACGTCCTATGAGGGCTAAGACTACGTTATGAGGTAGCCATGAGTTTTCTTACTTGAAGTAGGATTCTCTTTCCTACTGTTGAATGGTCATTGTCCAGTTCCGGTCAACCCGGGGTGACCCAGTGGTTGACAGGTGACCTTGTGTGTCTCGGCAGATCTGTCCAGTTCGAGACATGGTTCTGGGTGCCTTGAGATATCGTCTTACCTCGATTTACGTGTCCCGGTGTACTGAGGGTCTCGTTGATCCCTCAGGTCTCCGTGTGTCGTTTTCTACGGTTGTTTCCTCTGGCTTAGGATTAGACCAATTGGCGGCGTGTCTCTGCCGTTGTACAACGATCTTGACTCCGAGTTGTGAGACTCAAGGATCGTTGTGTTAGTAGGTCTAGTCGTCTTGTCCTGAGTCTGTTGGCAGTTATCTTGCTGCCTTGGTGCTTCGTAGTACGTGCGACAGTGCTTCCTTGCCTGTCTGTACTACAGCACTCTTGTTTTAGAGTCTCTGTGTCTAGTGAGCCTCCACTAGTCGTAGCCTTACGACACGTTACGACGTGTCGACCCACCTGGGAGTTGGTGGCGAAGGCAGTTCCCGATATACGGTTTGTAAGCTAGTTTCCGTGGGCCCCCGCTGTACAGTGGCGTCCTGCTGGGTGGGAAAACTAGCTAGAGGCCTGGCTCTCCAGCAAGAGTCGGTGTGTGCACACGTGGTCAGGGGCGTTGGACTGACGCCGACGGCGTTACCCTGTCTAGTCACTCGCTACTGTAGTTTCTGTTCTGGTTCTGAGCGTGTCTTAGTCTCTGTCGTGTTTCGGGCGACAGCGCAGACGAGACACTTGTAGGCGCAGCATAAGACGTCAGTGGACGCAGCTGGCTGTTCTTCTAGTGAGGAGGTGCTTCCGTCACGTGACACGTGACTCTCGTGTTTCTCGCACGTCGTGACCTTTCCGGGTTAGCCCTCTCGTGGTCTTGCCCGAGGTCAGTGTTGTGTCGTGTGCACGACGTTCTAGTCGTGTGTGTGTGGTCGTGTCTAGAAGAGCGTGCATGGCAATCGAGTCATGTATGCTTTAGAGCGTCGGTGTCTGTCTAGGTTCTTCCTAGGCTTTTTGCCCGTCTTTGTAGGCCCGACAGATCGGTAACTCCTGACCTTGTCAGATCAGAGTTCGCCTTCCTGTTGCTGCCTGGAGTAGTTTGGGGAGCCGAGGTTAGTCCGGCAGCCGCGCTTGTTCGGTACGGCTTTTCCCTTTTCTTTGAGCTATTTCTACTCCTTCCGTTCCGGTTTTCTTTTACAGCTTTCTAGTGGTAGTTTTCCTGCTTTACTACTACTGCTGTTTTAGTTGTTGTTCCGTGTTACTGCGTTATTTTTCAGTGGGGATCCGCGTGACCCCTACTGGGCCAGTGACACGAGGCTCACCCCTGCTTTTCAGGTGGGTGGCGTCGTTCTGCTTCCGCGATGCCTGGTGTGGTGTGTCTGTAGCTGCCAGCGGTACCTGCGTCGGGCTTCCCCCGACCTCAGTGTACGTCCTTCCTTTCTGTTGACTGTACTGCTTGTCTTTCCTTTGGACTGGACTCTGGTATAATTGTTAAATTGAAATTGTTAATTAAAAAGTAATTTTATTTCTGCTACTTTAGCAAACCGATCTAATGAAATATTATTGCTTACTGTTATATCTCTGTGGCTTCAATGTACTCTACACATGCCTTTTATCCCTTCGGAGCTTTACTGCTCTTGGGAGGCCTCGCGGGTTCCAAGTGGTATCGGGTCTACTCGGTAGTTCTATCGGGTATATCCGGTATCCGGGTCGTCACAAGGGGTGAGCCTCCAATCACTGGCTCAGTAGGGGTCCCACAGAATCTCAACCGTAAACAACGGTAGCATGGAAAGCAACAACGGCAAGAACGACAGTAACATTAGGAATAGTAAACACGGTGGCCAGTAAAATCTCGACTCTACAGCTACTCCTACTGTACCGAGAAATAGGTCTCGATCTCACCGTCGGGGACCACCAGACAATGAACCACCCTAGTCACGCTACTAGGAAAATGCCACGACGTCGGGAACTCAATGCTATCTAGGGGAAAGCCCTCGGTGACGCTCACCGGAACCCATAGACCTCGGCATCGGGAAAACACCCGGAAGTCCACGCAAAACCACATCTCGCAGACGTGAAGCGGAACTCGACTCTTGAGAAACTCACGTCACGTGACGGGAGTACCTGCCCACCAGAAGTAAGGCCGGATGCGTCCACTGATGACTTAGTCCGAAGCCTCAGGTGTCTCTCTGCGGTGTCCCTGGCGGAGACAGAGACACCGTACAGTAACCAGGAACACAAAACAAGGACTAGCTGGGGTCGCGCTTATCAGCGCGGGTCCGCCACCCCCAACCACGTGTGCACACACAGACCATGCATCCTAGGTCTGACCCTCTAGCTGGTTCTTCTCTCAAAGCCCGGAGTCAGCTACGCGTGGGGGCCCTATGGTAACTAGCCTAAAAACCGTCTCTCTCGGGTAAGTCGCTCCACCACTCTCGGGTGGGTCAGCACACGCGTGCCGTAAGAAGGGTACGACTAGTGGGAGGTCACTAAATGTGAACACGGAAGACCACGCACGCACACATAGTGAGTAACGCGGAGTAATAGGTGGCGCGGAGCCACCCGACTCTGGACAGTCCACTAGACCTACTAACCCAACGGTCCTTGAGTCACGAGACTCGAGTCAAGACTATCGCACGTGACGGCACAACGCCATCGATCTGGCCTAATTCTTAGGTGTAAAACTACGGTAATACGAATACCAAGGTAGCTCACGAGCCGTCGAGTTGACCCCTCATGCAAGGGACACACGAGAAACCTCTAGCCCCATTCTGGTTGACTAGACTCACAGTCCAAGGCCATACACGTGGCTCACTCGGAATCCACCTTCCGAGAAACCCACGCCGTGCGGGGAAGTCCCACCGCACCCATGCCGACTCACGACGACTCAATCTAGCGAGAACACGAAAGTCCGGAACACGTGAGGTCACCCGGACCCACCAAACCTACGGGCACGCTAATCGAGATAACACAATATCTCAGGACACTCCTAAAAATATGAACACGGGTCCCACGGTGTCCAGGGCATTCACGAGGCCGAAGGTTGACCACTGGGTCACAATCGGATCGACCGGAGACCAATACAACGTGAAACAAACACGGCGAGCACGAAGAACAGCCTGGCGGTCCTCTCTGGACCGTTAGGGAGCCTGGCGGTCTCCTCCGGACCGCAAGGCATGTCCTAGCTGTCCAGCTAGGACCGCAAGGCCCCTAAGACACTTAAACCACAAGCGGTCACCTCCGAACTGCCAAGCAGGGTGGCGGTCCTCCGCCTGACCGCTAGACGTAGCCTAGCGATCAGTCGTAAGGCCACTACCCCACAGACCTCAAACGATCAAAACACGGACAAACGGTCATGCCCTGACCGCTATGCGATGCCTGGCAGTCTTCACCAGACCGCTAAGCCCTCTTGGCAGTCCATCACGCGATCGCAAGGCTCGAACTGACATTGGGGGGACCCTAGCGGTCTCCACATGACCGCTTAACACCCTAACTGTAACGACCCGAGATCCGAACACCGGGAAGGCCCGATAACCCGAATCTCGAACGGCCACCCACGAGGCCGAAGACTCGGAAGGGTTAAAAGGGATGGTGTGGAGATACACAAGAATCTAAAATAATTACAGAGCTACGCAGTTTAAATGAATTAAGCAGGAAGCAATAAATGACATTAATTAAATTACATGGTCCACAATAATAACAGCAGTCTAAAATATATCAATAGTCCACAACTAGTACAGTCCAAAGAGAAAGGTACAACTACGCGGGGCATACCCCAGAACTGGCAACTGGCGACTAACCCTGGGCACCTAAACCGCATGGAGCCTCGGAAGCGCTCCCCTGAAGTCTCGTCTGACCTGAAACGCGGAAAACACGCAGGGAATGAGCCATAACACAAAAGGCTCACTAGGGATCATCCGATCCCCACCTCGCAAACCGAGAAACTGCATGAAAAGTAACTACAAGCTACCACTAGCAGGATGTAGAACGGAGAGCTGCAAGAATATATAAACGGGAAAGTTCTACTACGTCTAGTATCGAACGCATGGCACAAAAATCGAGACAACTCGACAAAACTCAAGAGTCGCTACCAGATAAAGATAGGAGTACCAACCACTAGAAGCAAGGCTGGATGCGTCCACTGGCAGCTTAAACCGCGTCTCGGGTGTCCCCCTCGACCCCTGGTGGAACGGGGATACCGTACTAGTAACCATAGAACAAGTGACTAGCTAGGGTCGTGCTCGTCAGCGCGGGTCCAACCGCCCCCAACCACGTGTGCACACACAGACCATGCATCCCAGGTCTGGCCCTCTGACTGGTTTTCCCCTCAACCGGACTCTGGCTGCAAGACGTGGGGCCCAACAGAAACCAGTCTAAAAACCGTCTCTCGGGGTAGCCTCGCCACCACTCCCTGGTGGGACCACTCGCGTGTCAGAAGGTTAAGACTAGTGGAGGGTCACTGAAGCAGTAGACTCTCTAGTCAACGGAAAATAACGTCTAAACCGGACAAAGTACAAGGGCCGCTCCCTGTACCGACACCGACTCACGGTGACACAAGCCGAGGACACCACCTCCCGGGACCCCACGACACCCTAACATGTGGCCCCCACATGATGCCCAGCATCAGTCAGACCACGGGTCAACACGCGGATCGAGGTCCACTCACCCGGGACTCGAATCGGTAAAACATAACTCTAGTTGGGCATAAACCACTGGCGGTCCACCTTTGGGCCGCCACAAGGGCTAGCAGTTTAGCTTTAGGCCACCACAGGGATGTAGCGGTCTCATTATAGACTGCCACCCTCTGTGTTGCGGAGGCAAAAATGGTCCTACATAGGGCCGCCAATGGGCATGAGGCGGTTGTACCTTCGGCCGCCAGACCCCAAAACCTCGAACAGTCAAAAATCCAACGGTCAAAACTCCTCGAAGGCCACGCCGGCCAACTCGGCTAGCGGTCGGCCTATCGGCCGCCACATGGGCTCTGGCGGTTCATCGTGTGACCGCCAGGGCCAACCCACGCACGGGACGCCAAAACGGTCGTATGGGGACCGCCAAAAGGAAGTAGCTGTCACTGGAAGGACCGCCAGACTTCTAGAAAATCAAGAACGGCAGGAAACCCTAAAATCGCCATTCCATGCCCCATTCACCCCCGGGTGAAGGGGAAACAAAAGGGAAACTTGTTCCCAAGCCCCCAATGCATCTTTTGATGCCCACAAATCACAAAATGGCGGATTAAAACACTAGATCGGTCACTCAAGCCCCAAAACATGATTTTTCCTTCCCGGCATAAAATAGCCCTCTCTCGACCTCGCCTCGGCCTAGAAATCACGGGGAAGATAAATGCCAAGCTAAGGATCGTCACCCTACCTCGGATTCGTCCGAAACGCGGCGGATTGCCACCGATCCTCAAAAACTCGCTTGAAACCCTCGTTCTTCCCAAGTTTCCCACGAGCCACTCACGCCGACGCGATCACCTCGCCGCCGCCGTCGCCCACCACAGTCTGCAGCCGGAGGGGCACGCCGCGTCGTCTCTGGAAGAGGAGAGAGAAAGAGAGGGGGCGCTGGTTCTCTCATGGGCGAAGGAGGAAGGAGGAGGAGGAAGAAGAAGAAAGAGAAAGGAGAACAGAAAAAGAAAAAGAAATGGGGTTATATAGAAAATCCAGATTTTTCAAAAAATATGAAAAAATAGAAAAACAAACCCCCGCGATCCTCGGAACACGCTGATCACCGTGGTACCGTCCTTGAGTATGTGAACGACCCGGTTTACCCGCTACGGGTTTCCGTAGGTCCTGTCAGGAAAAAATATGGGAAACTACGGAACACGTTCCGGGACCTCCGAAACAGATCCGAAACGCACTGATCCGAATCCGAAAAAGGTCCGAAAGATAATTTCGGGTAAAATGAGAACAAATTCTCTGAGAAAATAAATTCGGGACCTAAGAAGAAGGATCCGAAGGGTCTGGGATATTACACTAACGGTCCCTGGAAGGACTGCTGGGCCTTCCCGAGCCCGAAAACGGCGGAAACCGCAGAAAAACCCATTCCACGCCCCATTCATACCCATGTGAAGGGGAAAATAAGGGAAAACTAGTCTCCAATCTCTCTAGCACCGAGAGGACCTATTTAAACCCCAAAAATACGATCAAAACACTAGATCGGGCTCACACCCCAAAACATACTCTTTTCCCCAAAACGCTCAAATAAGCCCGCTCGGCTCACCACAGCCTACCAAAATCACGAGAATGGAAGTACAAGGGTTAAGAATCCGTCCCCCTACCTCCACCGAAGATTTCACGCACCGCGCACGCCGATCCATGAAGAAAACACCACGAAACTCTCGCCGGCTCACGAACGCGCCACCGAGCCTCATTGCGCCACCACGCCTCGATCCTTGACCCGTCCTTGTGCTCCTCGTCCTCACGCCGTCCCTGCCTCGCCCACCATCACCCCTGTCGGCCGCCCGGAGGAGAGGGGGAGAGAAAGAGAAGAGAGAGAGTGAGAAAGAGAGAATGAGAGAAAGAGAAGGGGTGGCGGGTTATTAATAGAAAAACCCAAAAATTCCAGAAATTCAAGAAAATACGAAAAAATTACCTCCACGATCTTCGGGAAGAGCACAACGCCCCGGTACTATCCCAGAGTCGGAGAATGCAACGGTTTACCCTGCGTAGAGTTCCGAAGGCACATCAGGAAAAATACGCGTAAAGCATAAAACACACTCTAGGACCCACGAAAACGATCTGAAGCTCACGGATCCTGACCCGATAAATGATCTGAAAAGTCCGGGACGTTACAGATGTCCCCCCTTAAAGAAAATTTCATCCTCAAATTCAGGACTAGCACCAATTCACAGGGGAGAACATCTTAACCACCTGACAACATTGTCAGAGCCCCAGCACAGAAAACCTCGGTTCTCACGAAAACACAGATCCTGAGGGATACGGCCAGACTTTAATCACGAACAACGCCTCGCTCATGATCCAACACACGTCGATCATTAGAGTAGGCATGAAGCAAAAACACAAGTCTGGTATCACCACAGCAGCACGGAAACCAACTTTGCCAGAAGACAACTTCCGCAATTCCTAGATCCAATCCAGGAAAAGCACATCACGGAAACGGCCACCAAAGGCCTCGCTTGCACACGGCTCTCACCATTCTCGACTCGCTAAAACCAGCATCTTCTGTCTGTGAAAGACCAATCACCGGTCGCCAGACATTCGCCAATGGGAAACCCTTGACTCACTCAGCTTCTTCCTTCTTTCCTGGTCCTCCACTAGATCCAAAGGGCACATTCCAAATCTCGACAAGCCATCCGTTGACCCGCGCACAGACCAACACCACAACCAGACCTATCATCATGCCAACTCTATCCTCTAAGGGGAGCACGACGAACCAAATGCCAAGGTCCTGGAGTCTTCGGTTGTAATGCCCCAAATTTTTCGGATCCTTGTTCGTGGGTCCCGGATCTGCGTTTCTAGTATATCTAGCTCTGTTGTATCCGAAATGATGTTTCGGACATCTTTCGGTTTCGGATCGGCGCGATCCGGAGTTGTTACGGAGGCCCGGAAGAGCTCCGCGATTTTTCCGCGTGTTTTCCGATTCCCGGTGTGTGTTTCGGTAATTCCTTCGGAACCTCGTTGCGGGTGAACCGGGCCGTTCACCTAGGCGAGTGTGGTACCGTTGCGATTAGTGCGTTCCGAGGATCGCGAGGGTGTGATTTTCTATTTTTCGAGATTTTTCTGAATTTCTGGATTTTCCTATATATATAACCCTTTTCTCTCTCTCCCCTCTTATTTCTCTCTTCTCTCCCTCTCTCTTCTCACGCTCTCTCCTCTCACTCTCTCCTCTCCGACGGCCGACAGGGTGGAGCGTGGGCGAGGTGGGGACGGCGCGGGCGACGTACGGGCGAGGATGGATGAGGATCGAGGCGGTGGAGGCGCGGTGAAGCTCGGCCGTGGATTCGTGGAACGGCGAGGCTTCAACGGTATTTTCTTCGTGGATCGGCATCCACGGTGCGCGAAATCTTTGGTGGAGGTAGGGAGATGGACCCCCAGCTCGTGCACTTCCTTCCCCGTGAGTTTTGTAGGCCGTGGGGAGCTGAGCGGGCTAATCAGGGCGATTTGGGGAAAAATGCATGTTTTTGGGGAGTGAGCCGGATCTCTCATTTTATGGCGTTTTTGGCATATCCAGGGGTTTAGATGTATGCCAAGGGGCTTGGGGATGGATTCCCCTTTATTTCCCCATCACCCGGGGGTGATCGGGGCGTGGATCGGATTTTTGGGTGTTTTCCCGCCGTTCTCAGTTTTCCGAAATGGTCGCGGTCTACTAGTAACCGCTTTCATTGGTCGCGGTCTTGGGAGAACCGCATTTGCCCAAGAGCGTCGGCAAGCATCGCGGACGTGCGATAGACCATTTTCGGCTAGTCGCGGTCGTGACCCGACCGTGACTGTGTGGTCGCGGTCCTTGGGCGACCGCTACCATCGGGTTTGCGCGTGGCTAGTTGCGGTCGTGAGGTGACCGTGACTGCGTGGTCGCGGTCCTCGGTCGACCACTACTGTGTGGTCGCGGTCCCCAGTCGACCGTGACTATGGTCGCGGTCCCCAGGTGACCGTGACTATGTTGCGGTTCCCGTTTGCATTGTTTTGACCTCCGGTGGACCCGGTTGTGACCTAGTGGTTGACTTTAGGTCTTGTGAGTGTCCCGGACACCCCGTGGAGTTCCGTGACCGTGTCTTTGGGTGTCCGGAGGTTCCATTTACCTCAATTAGTGTGCCCATAGGTGTGGTGGGTCCGGGTGACCTCACGTGTTCCGGGTTTTCGTGTTACGCTCGATCGAGTCACCGTGTATCGGTGTGTCTACGGTGGGGTCTCCCCCGCATGTCGTGGGTTTCTTTGGAAGGTGATTCCCATGTGGGCCACGTGTTTGGCCTTGGACTGCGAGTCCAGTTATCCGGCCTGGGGTTGGAGATTTCCCGCTGCCCTGGGATGGGAGATCTACAAGGCGGCTTGTGTGCTGCCATGGGAATCGTGCTTCTGTATTTTCCGTGTGGCCCATGTGGGTGGCTTTAGTCATTTGCGTTCCCTTCCTGATGGAGTGGTCTTGGCGGCTCGTGAGTTGTCTCGGTACTCGTGCTACCGTGGTTTTAGACCTAGAGATTGGACTAGATTGACGACCTTGTGCTGTTGCGTACAACGGTCTTAACCCCGAGTCTTGTGACTCAAGGACCGTTGGGTGTAGTGCGTCTAGAGGACTGTCCAGAGCCCAGTGGCTTAGTGCCACTTGAGTTTTCTTGACTCTCGCGTAGGGTGCGTGCGTGGCCGTGGACTGCGAGTCCTATTTCTTGTCCGACTGTTGTCACCGTGCGACGGTGCTGGTACGTGGGATGGTCCCCATACTTCGTCGGGTTCGGACGTTGTTTTCCGTTGACTTGAGAGTCTACTCCTTCAGTGACCCTCCACTAGTCGTAGCCTACCAGTACGCGGTACCGGTCACACTAGGGAGTGGTGTACGGGCTTACCTTAGAGACGGTTTGTGGACCGGTTGCCGTCGGCCCCCACGTCTTGCAGCCAGAGTCTGGCTGAGGGGAAAACCGATCAGAGGGCCAGACCAGGGACGCGCAGTCTGTGTGTGCACACGTGGTTGGGGACAGTGGACGCACGTCGACGGGCGTGACCCCAGCTAGTCACTTGTTTGTGGTTACTTATTCGGTGTTCGTGCCTTTGGTAGGCGCTACCACGTCAGGCAGTTCACCTATGGTGCGGTGTAAGACGTCAGGGGACGCTACCGACTGTGCTTCTAGTGGGAGGTACTCCTGTCGAGTCGGGAGTGACAGACTGTCAGTTTCCGTGATTTTGACCTTTGAGTTTTCGGTCGTGTCGACCGTTGAGTTTTGGTCGTTTTGCCATGGCGCGTGTGTTGGTTTTCGCGCTGTTAGACTAGTGCTAGTGGCTTTACCGAGGTTGCGTCTTGCCGTGCAGTACCCGTGACCAGGTGTCAGGGTTGCACTTTGGACAGCGTGTCCAGGTTGGCCATGTTTTGGGAGACAGGCCTCTACGGCGTGGTTGCCGTGTGTTTTACTTCGGTAAGCGGTACTAGTGTAGTTCGGTAGCCTCGATTGTGAGTTCGGGGTGTGTTTTTGGTACAGTAGGAGTAGCTGTAGTGCCGAGTTTCGACCGGCCACCGGGCTTACTGTTCCTGCTGTTGCGGTTGCTCTTGTAGCCATCCTTTCTGCTACCGCCGTTGTTTCCGGTTGGGGTTCCACGGGATCCCTGCTGAGTCTCTATTTTGGAGACTCATTCCCTGCTTTTCAGGTGTGGCGGTTCTTCCTCGAGGTTCGAGGGCGCGGAGCAGAGGTTCTCAGTTGCCAGCTTGCCGGGCCGAGTGTTCACTTGACATGTGGTACGCTTTACTGCTTTAGACTGTACTTTCTGTTGGACTGGACTCTGTTATAGCTGTAGTTGTTTGTTTATTTCTGTTAATTGTTGGATTGTCCTTTTTTATTTTCTATTTCTTTGTGCCTCCACACTCCTTTTAGCCCTTCCGAGCCCTCCAAGCTCGTGGGCGGCGGTGCGAGTCTTGGGTTATCGGGCCTTCCTGGTAATCGAATTCTCGGGTCGTTACAGCTGGTATCAGAGCGGTTGTTGTGGACGTACATAGAATTCGAGATATTGCAGTGATCAGAGTCCATAAGGTCCAGTACAGTCGGCAGCTGGCTTAGGGTTTTGTGTTCGCTTTCTGCCTAGTTTCTCGCTTGAGAGCTTGTGTGCGCTGTGCGGCGCTGTAAAGGTGGTTGTTGTTCGCGGCTTTCGTGCCAGCATGGGGTCTAAGGATCGAGGTTGAGAGCCTTCTCTCTCATCGGTGGTGGCCCTGGTTGTGCTACGTTGGGCAGAGGTTGCTGGCAGGCGCGAGCTCGCGGTGCTGCGTTCGAGGAATCTGCGGCGTGGTCAGGTGGCTGGAGATGATTTTCGTGGTTAAGTGGCCGTGAGCGTGCTCTGAGGGAGCTGCTGTCGGTTTTGGCCACTCCAGCTTGAGGTTTGTCCAGCCCCTGAGGTGTTCTGATCGAGAAGTGTGCTTGGGTGAGCGGAATATCTTCTCGGTGAGCTGCTGTTTCGTCGAGCCTGATGTCCTTGTCGTGCTCTGTGGCGTCAGAAATGACGTGTCGGTCCCGGTTATTTTACGGATTTTGAGGCAAGATTGGGCTGTGGTGTCCCAGTACGTCTTGCTCTTGCGCTCTTGTGTGCGATTGGGTTGTGTTCACCCTGGAGTTGGCTTGAGATGTGAAGGCTCCACGGCGAGTTCGGGACTCGAGGACGAGCGTCGGCGGTTATCGTTATGGCTCGTGTTGCGGCTCTTGGTGTGGTGTGTTGCAGTTTGAGGAATTACAGCAGTGGTGCGTCGAGAGATGTTGTGATTGTGGTCCGACATGACACTCGCCGAGGGTGTCGGAGGTGCTGACCTGATGGAAGCGATGGTTTTCCTAGGTGCTGGATGGTGCTGTTTCCAGCATGCGCGAGGTTTGAGGTCAGGTCGAGCGTGGAGTTCTTCCGTTGGTCGGTAGTGCACTGGTTTCTCCTTTGGTAGGGAGAGATTGTGTTGGCCTAAGGTTCGTCGTCTTGCATTGCGTGTTCGGATTGGTTGGCCTTGTGTGCCAAGAAGTCCGTGCGAGACGTGCTCCTTGTCTTGGCAAGGTGGTTGCTTGTTGATGCGCTCGACAGTCGTCATTTAAAAATATCGTGCCACACAAATTTCAAAATTTATACAACCGCAGTCACTCACTTAGATGATTTTGAAAATACGAGTAAAGTGGTAAGAACGGGTCGATCCCACGGGGAGAAAATTTGAATGTAAGTTGGAAAATACCCTTATGTTTTGGAAAACCAATTACTTTTGTTTGATTTGAGTGCGATTACAACTAACGGAAATAAAATTGCAATTTGAAAGAACAAGAGATAAGTTAAAGAAATATTTAGCCAATGAATTGAAGAATGCCGCCGTTTCCTCGCCGAGCCTTTGATGAAGATCGCTCCGCCTTGGAAGTCGACGCCATGAGATGATTTGAAGAAGACCACCGCTTTGGGTGTGAGTGAAACACTTATGAAGAAATAGGTTGGATAGAACATGTTTGAGACACTAAGTTGAAAACATAACAGAATTTCATTGAAAATAGAGGTTGGAAGAAATAGAATAACTTAAAATCTAAATGGAATTAGAAAAAATGGAATACATGAAAGTTGTAGAGAATTAAAAGATGAAGAATTTTTATGAAGAACACAGAAACAGAAAATGAAAGGAAGACAATGAAAAACTTGAAAAATCAAGATCTATTGCTGTTGGTGAACAGTAACTGACAGAAAAATAGAACAGTAAAGAATTAATTCTAGAGCTCAAACTAAGAAGAATTTGAAGAAGTGGAAGAAGAACAAAAGTTAGATCTAAAAGAGAGTAACAACGTGCATGAAGAACGTAGAGTAAAATTATGATTGTAAAGGCTTCAAAATGGTAAATGGGTGGAGACTATCACTTCGGATGAACAGTACATGAACAGGACAATACTTAAAAACACAAAGAATAACTTTTAAATTAGAAGGAATTAAGGAAGTAATGAAAAGAGAAGTTGAAGAACACTTATAGATGGACAACTTTGTAGAAGATATTAAATTGAAATAAAGATCACACAAGCTTGTACATTGATTATGAATAACCGAAATGGCTAAGAGTACAATGAAATCCTTCAATACAAACTTAACACAAACTTCAAAACGTGAATACAAAAGCTTTCAAAATCTATCCCTACCAAAGCCACAAAGTAAAAACTTGAAGAACACTTACAAACTTGATCAATCCATAGCTTACTACTCCTAGTTATCCTCTCTTCCTAATCTCCTAACAATGGAAGCTCCCTCCCCTTTTATAGAGTTATTTCCCATGTGAACACTTTGTCAATGTGAATCAACCCAATTGCTACTATTTTGACCAAAAATGATGTGCCAACATGTGTTGCACATTTTTCTAATTTTTTTGATTATTTTTTTGATTTTTATGGTATTTTTTCTTCCATCCTTTCTTCCTTTCTTTCTCTTTCTCTCTCTCCTGCGGCCGCGTGCGCCCGGCCCGCCTTCTCACACGCTTTTGCGCGTCCGTGCGCCACGGTCGGTGGCCGCGTGCGCCGCCTGGCCTGCCCGCCTCCGCGTGTCTTGCGCGGGGCGCTGTGCGCCCGCCGACTTCTTCCTATTCTGCCGCGTTGACCGCGCCGGCAAGGGCGCGTGGACCGCACCCGCCTCCGACCTGCAAAACAGAAACTACACACACACACTCATTCACACGCACACACACACACACTAATACCTATATTAGTTATGTATTAATATATATATATATATATATATATATATATTATATATTATACATATTAATATATATATCATATATATTATGTATATAGCTTAAAAAAATCCTAAATAATATCAAATAAATTTATTTTATTTCTTTTCTTTTTGAACAACTCCTTGGGCTTTTGGCCCAGTTCAACATATAATGTTATTTTCTTTTTTTTTATATTTATTTTTTGTAGTTTCCCTCGTACTGCGTACTTGCATAAATAAGTCAATATTGTTATTAAAATTATTTAATTTTAGAAAATTAAATGTTTGACTCTAAATTAACAGTAAGTGTGATATGTGTATATTTATTATTATTTAAGCTCATAAAAATATGTAATATCATGAATTTATATGTAAAAATACACACTTATCACCTGTGAGAAGCTGTGCCCATTCCCTTGTCGTGTGAGGGTGTGCTGGCGCTGTTCCGGAAGGGCGAGTGCCGGTTGGGCGGTGTTTGCTTTCTCGGCTATGCGCGCGGATCTGAGTGCGCAGCGGAAGTGTGATGGGCTTGTGACCCATTGGTTCAGGATCGTAGCGTTGGTTGCTACGGGCGGATTCCTGAGTGTGCGTTGAGCATTGGAGGATTGGTTTCTCGGTGTGAGGCGTGTTGTTGCCGTGCCGTTACTCGAGATATTCTGGTTCTTGGCACTGGCAGGATGGAGTGTTGGGAAAAGTGCTGGCTAGTGTGCCACATGAGTACACTGTTCCTGTGATGGAAGCCGTGTCAGGCGTCGGTGTTGGACCTGGATGGGGTTGTTGAGGATGTCACCTGACGGAGGTCGAGGACGTGTTGGTCAGAGTCGGTGGCTTGGTGCCCGACTTGTGTTCCCAGTCGTGTCCTTGAATGAGATCATTTTTGGAGAAGTGATCTCTGGCAGGCTGTGGGTTCCTGATGGTAGCTGCGAGTGACTGGTAAGGCTAGTCTCATAGCCGACCATGGTGAGATGTATGTTGCTTAGGGACCCGTGAGCACTGTTCAGGTGGTGTCCCGTGGCTCTGTGGTAAGGGCGGAATCGGGATTGGCAGATATCCACTTAGATTGATCGAAGGATTTGATGAGACCAGATGGAAGAGTGATGCCTTTGGGCGGAGGCCTTTTGTGAGATTGGCGTCGGTTTGGTGGTCCTTGATAGGACGTTGGTGTCGCAATGGTTATCCCTGGTTTGGTTACCAGCATGGGATGGTTCCCCTATGAGTCTGAGTCGAGTGAGATGATGACTGAAGACACCAGGAAAGAAGGAAGAACCTGAGCGAGCAGTTGGTGGTCGTCGACGTGTGGTCATTTCATAGACAGAAGATGCTGGTGGTTGGGGCTCGAGCGTGGCGAGAGCCATGTGCCAGCGAGACCTTTGGTGGTCGTTTCCGTGATGCGCCTTTCCAGACGGGATCTGGGCTTTGTCGAAGTTTATCTTCTGACAAGGGTTGGCATGGTGTTATGTCCGGCTTTCGGCTTGCCATGTGTGAGATGTTTCTTGGTGCTGAGTCGATGAGCTGGTTGCGGTCTGTTGAGATGGCTGCTTGAGTTGGTGGAGGCTCTGTTTTGGTTGCTCCCTTGAGGAGGGCGTGCGACCTGTCAGCTGGCTGTGAAGCTGATGTTTGTGCTGTCTCCCGACCATAGGATGGATCGGTGGCTATTTTCTCGTGCGAGGGTTGTGATTCCTCGGTGAGCAAGATTGTGGCTGCGGCGCCATGGTGGATTCTCGCGTTGTCTGAGGTGATGTCGGACTGTGTCCTTTGGTATATGCCTGCTCTATTGGCCAGTGTGCTCGGCTCGAGGAGCGAGGTATTGCTTGTGATTGTAGGTCTGGCTGTGTCCCTTAAGATTGGTGTTTTTGTGAGAATCGAGGTTTTCTGTGCTGGGGCTCTGAAAGCCTGTCAGTTGGTTCAGTGTTCTTCCCCTGGGACTTCGTGCTAGGTCCTGAATTTCGAGGACGAAATTCCTTTAAGGGGGGAGGGCTATAATGCCCCGAATTTTTCGGATCCTTGTTCGTGGGTCCCGGATCTGCGTTTTCGGTATATCTGGCTCTGTTGTCTCCGAAATGATGTTTCGGACATCTTTCGGGTTCGGATCGGCGCGATCCGGAGTTGTTTCGGAGGCCCGGAAGACCTCCGCGGTTTTTCCGCGTGTATTTTCTGATTCTCGGTGTGTGTTTCGGTAATTCCTTCGGAACCTCGTTGCGGGTGAACCGGGCCGTTCACCTAGGCGAGTGTGGTACCGTTGCGATCAGTGTATTCCGAGGATCGCGAGGGTGTGATTTTCTATTTTTTGGGATTTTTCTGAATTTCTAGATTTTTCTATATATATAACCCTTTTCTCTCTCTCCCCTCTCATTTCTCTCTTCTGACGCTCTCTCCTCTCACTCTCTCCTCTCTGGCGGCTGACGGGGTGGAGCATGGGTGAGGTGGGGACGGCGCGGGTGAGGTACGGGTGAGGATGGATGTGGATCGAGGCGGTGGAGGCGTGGTGAAGCTCGACCGTGGGTTCGGGGAACGGCGAGGCTTCAACGGCGTTTTCTTCGTGGATCGGCGTCCACGGTGCGCGAAATCTTCGGTGGAGGTAGGGAGATGGACCCCCAGCTCGTGCACTTCCTTCCCCGTGAGTTTTGTAGGCCGTGGTGAGCCGAGCGGGCTAATCGGGGCGATTTGGGGAAAAATGCATGTTTTTGGGGAGTGAGTCGGATCTCTCGTTTTATGGCGTTTTTGGCCGATCCAGGGGTTTAGATGTATGCCTAGGGGCTTGAGGATGGATTCCCCTTTGTTTCCCCATCACCCGGGGGTGATCGGGGCGTGGATCAGATTTTTGGGCGTTTTCCCGCCGTTCTCGATTTTTCGAAATGGTCGCGGTCTACCAGTAACCGCTTTCATTGGTCGCGATCTTGGGAGAACCGCGTTTGCTCAAGAGCGTCGGCAAGCGTCGCGGACGTGCGATAGACCATTTTCCGCTAGTCGCGGTCGTGACCCGACCGTGACTGTGTGGTCGCGGTCCTTGGGCGACCGCTACCATCGGGTTTGCGCGTGGCTAGTTACGGTCGTGAGGTGACCGTGACTGCGTGGTCGCGGTCCTCGGTCGACCACTACTGTGTGGTCACGGTCCCCAGTCGACCGTGACTATGGTCGCGGTCCCCAGGTGACCGTGACTACGTTGCGGTTCCCGTTTGCGTTGTTTTGACCTCCGGTCGACCCGGTTGTGACCCAGTGGTTGACTTTAGGTCTTGTGAGTGTCCGGACACCCCGTGGAGTTCCGTGACCGTGTCTTTGGGTGTCCGGAGGTTCCATTTACCTCGATTAGCATGCCCGTAGGTGTGGTGGGTCCGGGTGACCTCACGTGTTCCGGGTTTTCATGTTACGCTCGATCGAGTCACCGTGTATCGGAGTGTGTATGGTGGGGTCTCCCCCGCATGTCGTGGGTTTCTTTGGAAGGCGATTCCCATGTGGGCCACGTGTTTGGCCTTAGACTGCGAGTCCAGTTATCCGGCCTGGGGTTGGAGGTTTCCCGCTACCCTGGGATGGGAGATCGAAAAGGCGGCTTGTGTGCTGCCCTGGGAATCGTGCTTCTGTATTTTCCGTGTGGCCCGTGTTGGTGACTTTAGTCATTTGCGTTCCCTTCCCGAGGGAGTGGTCTTGGCGGCTCGTGAGTTGTCTCGGTACTCGTGCTACCGTGGTTTTAGACCTAGAGATTGGACTAGATTGACGGCCTTGTGCTGTTGTGTACAACGGTCTTAACCCCGAGTCTTGTGACTCAAGGACCGTTGGGTGTAGTGCGTCTAGAGGACTGTCCAGAGCCCAGTGGCTTAGTGCCACTTGAGTTTTCTTGACTCTCGCGTAGGGTGCGTGCGTGGCTGTGGACTGCGAGTCCTGTTTCTTCTCCGACTGTGCTCACCGTGCGACGGTGCTGGTACGTGGGATGGTCCCCGTACTTCGTCGGGTTCGGACGTTATTTTCCGTTGACTTGAGAGTCTACTCCTTCAGTGACCCTCCACTAGTCATAGCCTACCAGTACGCGGTACCGGTCACACTAGGGAGTGGTGTACGGGCTTACCTTAGAGACGGTTTGTGGACCGGTTGCCGTCAGGCCCCACGTCTTGTAGCCAGAGTCCAGCTGAGGGGAAAACCGGTCAGAGGGCCAGACCAGGGACGCGCGGTCTGTGTGTGCACACGTGGTTGGGGACAGTGGACGCACGTTGACGGGCGTGACCCCAGCTAGTCACTTGTTTATGGTTACTTGTTCGATGTTCGTGCCTTTGGTAGGCGCTACCACGTCAGGCAGTTCACTTGCGGTGCGGTGTAAGACGTCAGGGGACGCTACCGACTGTGCTTCTAGTGGGAGGTACTCCTGTCGAGTCGGGAGTGACAGACTGTCAGTTTCCGTGATTTTGACCTTCGGGTTTTCGGTCGTGTCGACCGTTGAGTTTCGGTTGTTTCGTCATGGCGTGTGCGTTGGTTTTCGCGCTGTTGGACTAGTGCTAGTGGCTTTACCGAGGTTGCGTCTTGCCGTGCGGTACCCGTGACCAGGTGTCAGGGTTGCACTTTGGACAGCGTGTCCAGATTGGCCATGTTTTGGGAGACAGGCCTCTACGGCGTGGTTGCCGTGTGTTTTACTTCGGTAAGCGGTACTAGTGTAGTTCGGTAGCCTCGACTGTGAGTTCGGGGTGTGTTTTTGGTACAGTAGGAGTAGCTGTAGTGCCGAGTTTCGACCGGCCACCGAGCTTACTGTTCCTGCTGTTGCGGTTACTCTTGTAGCCTTCCTTTCCGCTACCGTCGTTGTTTCCGGTTGGGGTTCCGCGGGATCCCTGCTGAGTGATGCGCTCGACAGTCGTCGTTTAAAAATGCCGTGCCACACAAATTTCAAAATTTATACAACCGCACTTACTCACTTAGATGATTTTGAAAATACGAGTAAAGTGGTAAATACGGGTCGATCCCATGGGGAAGGAATATAATCTTTATAGATCATGAGTTGGAAAATATCCATATGTTTTGAAAACCGATTTACTTTTGAGTGTGATTAAAACTAAAGGGAATTAAATTACAATTTTGAAAAGTTAATTAAAGAATATGAGATGGGTGAAGAAGAGAAATTGGAATAGGTGAAAAGATGAGAGTTTCAAAACTTGGCATAGATGAATTTTGATTTCTTTGAAAGTGAAAGAATGCAATTGAAATGAAATTACAATTCTAAATAACAAGAGATAAGTTAAGGAAATTTAGCCAATTTGATGAAGAACGCCGTCGTTTCCACGCCGAGCCTTTGATGAAGATCGCTCTGCCTTGGAAGTCGACGCCGTGAGATGATTGGAAGATGACTACCGCTTTGGGTGTGAGTGAAACACTTATGAAGAAATAGGTTGGATAGAACAAGTTTGAAACACTAAGTTGAAAACATAACAGAATTTCATTGAAAATAGGGGTTGGAAGAAATAGAATAACTTAAAATCTAAATGGAATTAGAAAAAATAGAATACATGAAAGTTGTAGAGAATTGAAAGATGAAGAACTTGCATGAAGAATACAGAATCATAAAACGAGAGGAAGATAATGAAAAACTTGAAAAATCAAAATCTATTGCTGCTGGTGAACAGTAACTGACAGAAAAACAGAACAGTAAAGAATTAATTCTAGAGCTCAAACTAAGAAGAATTTGAAAACGTAGCAAACATCAAAAATCTAGATCTACAAGATAAGAACAACTTGCATGAAGAACTCAGAGTAAAATTATGAATGTAAAGGCTTCAAAATGATAAATTGGTGGAGACTATCACTTCGGATGAACAGTACATGAACATGACAGCACTTAAAAACACAGAGAATAACTTTTAAAATAGAAGGAATTGGATGAAATGATAAAACGAGAAGTTGAAGAATACTTAAAGATGAACAACTTTTGTGAAGAACTCAAAATGAAATAGAGATCATAACAATGAGTAATGAGACTAAGAAAAGACTGAATTCCAAAACAAAACTTTCATTAAGATAACTTCAACTTACAAACTTGACATCAAAAGCCTTCAAAACACAACTCCTACAAGCAATAACTTCAAGAATACAAAGAACACACTTACAATTCTTCACAACCCATAGCTTCCTACTCTCCTAGCCTCTCTTACTTAACTTCCTCACAACCCCTCTTCATTACAAATGAACCCATTTATATAGAATACACAACACCCCTCTCTTCATGTGAACATCCATGCTAATATGAACACATAATTGCTGCTCTATTTGACCCAAAATGGTAGGCTGACATGTGCTACACACTTGGGCATTTTTTTCAGATTTTTTCAATTTTTTCGATTTTTAATGGGCCATTTTCTCCTTCTTTCTCTCTCATTCTCTCTCTTCCTGGCCGGCGGGCGCGTGCGCCGCCCGGCCAATTCTCTCTCCTCCGCCTTCCTTTGCCTTGCCGCCGCGTGGACCGCGGTCGTCGGCTGCGTGCGCCGCCGCCTGGAGCCGCGCCCGCGTGCCTGCCGTGTGGGACTTGTGCGCCGCCAGCGCGTGGAGCGCGCATTGACCGCGCGGCACAGCCACGCTGACCGGCCTCCTCCATGCCGCGGGTTCGAACCCCCAACCTGCAAAACACTCACACACGCACACACACACTATAGTTAGTTAGATATAATAGTTAGTATATATATTGTATAATATATATAATTCATATTTGATATAAATATCATATATAGCTTAGAAATTTTTTTTCTTTTCTTTTTGCACAAATACAAAATAATATTTATATTTATATTTATTTTATTTATTTTATTTTATTTTCATAATATATTATATAGATATATATATGTATATATGTATATATTATGTATATAGCTTATTTAAGACCTTTAAAAATATCAAATAAATTTATTTTTTTATTTTTTTATTTTATTTTTTTTTTATTGAACAAATCCTTGGGCTTTTGGCTCATTTCAATATTCATTATATTTTCTTTTTTTCTTATTTTTATTATTTTGAGTGTTTGTTAAATAAGGAAATATCTTTATTAAAATCATTTAATTATAAAAAATTAATTATTTTACTATAAATTAAAAGTAAGTGTGATAAGTACATATTTATTATTATTAAAGCCCATAAATAATATAAATAACATGAATTAAGATGGGAAAATACACACTTATCACACCTCCCAACTTACTCATTGCTAGTCCCTTAGCAATGCAAATAATGAAAAATTTTAGGACTATCAAGAGTTTAAAATATTCATGTCTCATTTCCAGATCATCGTTCATAGAATCGACTAAAGATTAGGAATCTGGAATCATGATCACATACTAGCCTTATGTAGGAAATTAAGGTACATGATTAAGAATTCTAATAAAAATTCAGTAGCACTTGTGCATGTGAAATGCTAACGTCCCAATATAGACAATTGCGTCCCTCGTTTGCTATTCCGAACAAATACCTTTCATATCTGCACTTCCGAAACAGAGCATTAAGCATAATAGCTTTTTGTCTGCCTTATTGATATGTCCCTTTTGAGATCTTTTGTATTCTTTTCTTCTCTTTATTTTTTTTTCTATATACACATGATGTCGCACTACCCTTCACTGTTTTACGCGAACCTCAACACATCTTAGGTGAAGTAGGCCCGGTTACACAGATCAAAGTTCCCTTTTCCTTTTGACGCGAACCTCAACACGTCTTAGATGAAGTAGGCCCGGTTACTCAGAATCGGAGCATTTTTCATGGTATTTTTTCTCAAAAATTTTCAATTGTGCTTTTGCACTAATTTTGATAACTGGGCAGAAAGCTTTGTAAAAGATCTCTTCTTCAAGAAGTGTAGAATATCAGACAGCATACCCAAAATAGCAGAAGGCTTGTCCTATTAGCGTGCAAAGTGATTTTATTTTTCTAAAGTGCACATGAACTTTAAAGAGATTCTTAACTCAGTTTTCCATGGCTAGATTAAAGAAAGTATCCATCATCATTTTCCTAGTCTTTTCTATTCCAGAATTACCTTTCATGATACATGAATCAAGAAACTCCAAATCGGGAAAATATTTATTTAAGATAGAAAAATTTTACTCTCCCCCCCAACTTAAATGACATTATCCTCAATGGCATAAGCACTAGACAGATCAGAGAACAAGTAAATAGATAACACGGTTGGATGGAAGGATACAACCTGATGGGTGGGGCGAAATGATGAAGGCTCCTGCTCCGCGTGGCCGATCAACTGAAACACACTCAAGCAAAACATCAAATCACAAAATCTTGGATTCCCGCCCAAAAGCTATTGCTTAGCACACAAGGAGGGAACTTACCATGTCCATGAGTTGCAAAGGGAATCGACTACGGATGTCAACGTGTGTTACAGATCCGGATTTCCCGCATAAATGTCCCCTTATTTCTTGTTTGTGCGAAAGGCAGTCACAACGGGACAATGAACACATGGAATCTTTGGGCCGAAAAAGTCAATAAAGCACGCCTCCGACTCGATCACTCCATATGATAGAGTGGGCGCGAGAGTAAAGAGAGGAAGACTTGTCGCCAAAGCTGTTGCTAAAGGTGACGGGGATAGAGGCAGATCACCCTCTCTCCAATCCTATAAATACCTCCCTTTCCGCTCAACCTAGGCACATCAAAGGCTTGAGAGTAGATGTTGAGGAGTGAAAGGTTGTAAAGGGAAGTAGTGAGTGTTGCTCAATTTTAGAATGGAGGGTGAATCTAGCTTCAGAGCAGAAGGTGAGTCCTCTCGCTCCTCGAAGAGGAGCAGATCGGGCAGCAGTTCCAGGAGACTCTCAGAAGTCGAAGGACAACTGAGGGAGAGGACCCTACCACAACATGTAAGTGGCTCCTTGCATTCCTTTCTTCATGCTTTCGTCTCCGTTCTTCCTTTGCAAAACTCCCATTTCTCACTTTGTGTGTATGTGCAGAACGTGATGAGATCGCACATCTCGTGGGAGCTGGTAGTGGCGACCTATCGAGGTCTCCCGGCCTTCCAAAAGGTGAGGTTAGACGTGATGGGGTTCGGGGCCTTTCTCAGAATCGAGCCGATCAAGCTCGATCTTGCCCTGATCCAAGCACTACGTGAAAGATGGGATCCGACGAGTCGGGCATTCTTGATGCCGTGGGGGCACATGGTGCCTAGCCTGGAAGACGTGGTCCGGATTACGGGCCTCAAAGTAGATGGGGAAGCAGTGACTGGCGTTACCTATGCGGACTACCGAGAAGGTGCCCAGAAGCTGTTGGGGATGGACTTAGACGGTCAGAAGAACAGGTCAGTAGCTAGGTCATCAATCATGGAGGCATTAGGGCTTACTGACATGCGTCCTCGTGATGACGAATCCCTTGAAGAATTTATGGAAAGGGCAGAAAGAGGTGCCCGTGCTGTATATTGCGTTGATACCAGCAACTGGGAGAGGACCAACATGGATCTTAGGAGGTTCCTCCTCTTTCTTTTGGGCAAGTTGCTATTGGGCTCCAAGGGAGACAGTATCCACTGTCGCTTCTTAGAGCTACTTGTAGACTTGGAAAGAGTAGGACAATATGCCTGGGGAGTTACCGTGCTGGCACATATGTTTACAGGTCTGTCGCAAAGGACAGACCGAGAGATGACAATAAGTGGGTTTACGCCCTTCATCCAGGTAAAGAAATTTTTGTTGTTGTTGTTATTTGTTTTATGCTCTCTTTTTTTTGAATTTGTTGATATTAATGACACATGATGGTGTAGCTATGGAGCTACTATTACCTTCCAATGGGGAGAGCTCGTCACTCCCGGCCACTGACGGTCCCTCTTGCTAGACGGTGGCAACCCATCATGAGTACAGCACCTCTATCCTATCAACTGATGGTGTTAAGGCGGGAGTTGCAAGAGTTCCCTGCAGCGATGGTATGATACTTTTTCTCCCTTTTTTGGTTTGTTTTGTTTTATCATCATTTTTTTAGCTAACCAAGAAGATGCGTACAACCCATCAAAGGTGAATTGGAGGCCTTTCTCGAACATGGTCGATGTTGACCAACCGTGGGTAATTAGAAGCCGTGCCCGGTTTGGACGGGACCTCTGGCTTCATTGCTTGAATGAAATCGAGCCCCTCAGACTGAGATTAGCTATGAGGAACCTAGGGCTGGCCCAGGAATGGGTGGATATGACCATATCTCCCAGCATCGGAAAGCAGACGCGGGGACCGACAACCTGTGTCGATTGGAGGGTGCGCTTCCCCGAACAATATGAAGACTGGCAACGGGGTGGCACGCTCGTGGAATCTCAAGCACAAGACAGCGAGGATTACCTACGCCTCTATAGGGCAATGTATGCAGAGAGGCTCCAGCCTGGAGGGCTTGTAGAGGTGAAGAAACCATGTTTTTATCTTTTTCATTGTTTGTTTTTGATTTTTTTTTTCATTTTGTGAACTCATAAGCCATAATTGTAGGATACCCGTGATACTATAATAATGAACTTACGAGCTCGTCTGGCGGACACTGAGTAAGAGTTAAGTGACACCCGAGCAGCTCTGGGTTCATCAGTAAGTGTTTATGTATACACTCCAGGTATGATTTGAGCTTCATGGCGCTAACCACTTAATGTCACCTCATATGTGTTGCAGCGTGCCCAGCTCGATGCAGTTTCATCGGCGATGGGGGCAGATGGCGTTTCGTCCAGTCTATGGATTCCTACTGCAGAGCTGGATCTACTCCACGAGCAGCTTGCTCATGCCACACAACGTGCTGCGGAGGCAGAAGGGATGCTTTCTGCACAGGTGAGGGTTTCACCATTTATTATCCCTTATGCCAACATTGCCATATGACTGAGATGATATGTATGGCAGGAGAAAGAAACACAGGGGGCACTTGCGCATGTCACCCAGATGGAAGCTAGAATAACTGAGTTGAAAAAGGAACTACAGCATCGTCCTGATGAGGACTCTTCTAGGGACGCTCTGGAGCTGAGGATCACCCTTCAGCTGGAGAGAGAAGATAGAGAGAGAGAACGAGCTGAAAGAGAAAGGGACAGGGACAGAGAGAAAGCTAAGAGATTGGCCGAGAAAGAGGAGAAGAGGGCCCTAGAGGCCCAACTTTTTGAATTGAAGACCAGTCTCGGCCTTGCCGATCAATGGCTGAAGGATGGCGAGGAGCGCTATCGAAGAGCACGAGAGCGTGGCTTTCGTGTCAGTAGCTTCTTTGCTGCCCCCGCTGATCGGCGCCGAGGAGTGGAGATAGAAAGAGGACCTCAGAGCGGTAGGAATACCGCTGCTCTCGGCGTGGGAACACCCTCTAGAGTTTCTTACCCAGAGAGTGGCAAGACGAGTAATGTGGAGAAAGAAGGTGGAACCTGATGTAATCTCTTTGTTGTTTGTTTAAACTTTGTAATCTCTGGTTGTTTGTTTCTGTTGTTGAGAGTGGAAGAAAATATTTTTTTTATGCTTGGTTCTCTCTTCTTTTTGGTCTCTTGAATCCTTGCACACATCTAGCTTCCAAAAAAAAACTGATTACCACATAAAAATCACTTCAACTTTGGGTTGCTTCCCAAGAAGCGCTAAGTTTTATGTCGTCAGCCAGACACAAGGTAGAGCACTAACCAACGTGTGGCATTCAGAATGAGCCACCACGTGATCTTGTCTTCCTTCAAATTCTAGCCCTTATGCCATTAGAAGACAAGAGAAAATATGTACGGACCGGGGCTAGAAGTATGCGGGTTGCGCACTTTATTGAAGTTTTCCCTTGTCCTATTGTTCCTCCTGACGAGCTTTATAGGAATATCTACCCGGTGGTCCCGTTGCCCTATATCGTCCCTCCTGACGATCTTTGTAGGAGTGGCTTCCTCCAGGGTAATTTGTTCAGGCCATGGTAGCGTAGGAATGAGATTGTCAGCCTTAGCCACTTTCCTCTCAGTAACAGCCTCATGAACTTGAAGGGCATTGATCAACTTATTTTCCTGAGAGGAAGTCAAATCAAAGGTGAATGTGGTTGGCACATCCCCCTGAGGTCCTAGAATGTCAAGTGAGAGAGACTCAACTGGTAGGGGAATCAAAGTAGAAGGAATCACGACCCCAGTATCTAACTCATCCACAAATTCAGTCTTTATTGAATAGGCTTCAGGGGTTAGATCAAATAGGAAATTTTCTAATGAAACCCCTTCCTCACACTCATCACTCATCTGAGGATTATTAACCAAAATTTCCAATAATGGGATGGATAGAGGAAATGTAAATGATTCCAACCCAACCCTTTCATCACAAGTCAGATCAAATGAGAAATTCTCAAAGACGAGCCCATTATCACATTCATCACTAAACCCAAAATTATCAATCAAAATTTCCAAAAATGAGGTCGGTAGATGAAATGTAAACTTTTCTAATAAGGCCCCATCATCGTATTCTTCCAGGGGAGGAGGATATTCAGAATTTTGTTTCATTAAATCAATAATAGTATCACTTACAAAGTAATCCTCCTCTTTATTTATTTCCTCAAGTGAGTTATTTGGGCCATTATCCTTGACAGTAATATTCTCAATCTCAAAACATTCATAGAATGGGGTGAAATAAGCATCATTATCCTTTAAGTCACCCCGTTCTTCCTTTCCTTCCTGCATCATGGTATTACGTGCGCACTCCCCCTCACTCTCAATAGGGATATCGTGAGCCAAAATGACAGGCAGAAGGATGTCATCATCATCATCATTCACATATTGAGGGGGTTGGTGGAATGTTGAAGGAGAGGGTTGATAAGTAGACTGAGAGTACATGATTTGAGGTTCAAAGTAGTGGCCCGGTAAATCACCCCTGGCATCAATGTTGAATCCGAAATCTGGGTGAGATGAGTTGAGTGGAGGTTGAGTACACATGGGCTGCTCGTGGGCTGCTGGGGGTGAAAATTCAGACAGATGGGCTTGAAAATTCAGACACAAAAGCCGGTTCGCAAGCGTGGGGCACCGACGGGGTTTCATGGGCGTTTCTTCATGGATCGGCGTCCATGGCGCGTCGAATCTTCGGTGGAGGTAGGAAGATGGTTCCCTAACCCGTGTAGCTCATTTCCCCGTATTTTATAGGCCAAGGCGAGGTCGAGAGTGGGTTTATTTCGCATTTGGGGGAAATTCTCTATTTAGGGCGAGCGCCGGTTTTCAGCCGATTCGAGGCCCGATCGGAGTTTTAATTGTGTTTTTGGGTTGTGGGAATGTCCGGGGATGGATTCCCCATGTTTTCCCCTTCGCCTGGGGGCGAATGGGGCGTGGAACTGAACCCACGGTGGGGATCGGTCCGTCCGCGGGCAACGTCGGAGGCGGCCATTTCGGGGGCCGCACATGCCCGGGTCTGGGCGGCCAAGACCCTGGCCGCCCTGGTCACTGGGCGGCCACAGGGTTGGCCGCCCAGGGGGGAGGGCGACCAGGTATCTGGCTGCCCTCTGGTCAGGCCCTGGACTGGGCGGCCAAGTGAGTGGCTGCCCAGCCCATTGTGGTCTCGGGCCGTCGTGCTTTGTGGTTCTTTCGCCCGAGGTGTCCGTATGCGATACGGATGTGTGGGCAAGGTGTCCAGGTGATTCTTCGTGAGTCTGGAGGTGCCGTGTTACCTCGAATAGCATCCCCGTGGGTTTGGTGGGTCCGGGTGACCCCATGTGTTTCGGGCTTTTGTGTTCTCGCTAGAACGAGACGCCGTGTATCGGCATGTGTGCAGTGGGTTATTCCCGCAGGTCGTGAGTTTCTTCTGAAGGGGGTTTCCGTGTGGGCCGTGCGTGTGGCCTCGGATTGTGAGTCCAGTCAACCAGCCTGGGGCTGGAGGTTTTCTGTGTATCCGTTGGACGAGGGATTACCTCGGCGGCTTGTGAGTTGCCTCGGTATTCATGCTACCGTGGTTTTAGACCTAGGGATTAGGCCAGATTAACGGCGTTGTGCCGTTGTGTGCGCGACGGTCTTGACCCTGAGTCTGTTGACTCAAGGACCGTTGGGTTCATTAGGTCTAGTGGACCATCCAGAGTCTGGTGGCATCGTGCCGCCTATTACTCCGTGTTACTCGCGATGGGTGCGTGTGTGGCTTTCCGTGTTCACGTTTAGTGACCTCCCACTAGTCGTAGCCTTCTTACGGCACGCATGTGCTGACCCACCCGGGAGTGGTGGAGCGGCTTACCCGAGAGAGACGATTTTTAGGCTGGTTACCGTAGGGCCCCTCGCCTTTGCAGCCTGAGTCCGGTTGGGAAGAAAACCGGCTAGAGGACCCGACCTAGAGCGGATGGTCTGTGTGTGCACAGTTAGTTGGGGGTGTTGGACCAGCGCTGATGAGCGCGACCCCAGCTAGTCCTTGTTCGTGGTACTGGTTACTATGGTGTCTCTGTCTCCGCCTGGGGCGTCGCAGCGAGACACATGAGGCTGCGGACTAAGTCGTCAGTGGACGCATCTGGTATTGCTTCTGGTGGACAGTGCTCCCATCACGTGACGTGAGTTTCCCGTGCGTCGAGTTTCGCTTCACGTCTGCGAGACGTGGTTTCGCGTGGAGTTCCGGGTGTTTTCCCGATGCCGATGTCCAGGGGTTCCGGTGAGTGTCACTGAGGGCTTTCCCCTAGACAACGTTGAGTTCCTGACAGCGTGGTCGCTTCCCTAGTAGCGTGACTAGGGTGGGTTGTTGTCTGGTAGTCCCCCGACTGTGAGATCGGGGTGAGTGTTTTCGTGTACAGTAGGAGTAGCTATATAGCCGAGATTTCACCGGCCACCGTAGTTACCGTTCCTAATGTTACTGTTGTTCTCATTGTTGCTGCTTTCCGTTACCGCCGTTGTTATCAGTTGGGGTTCCATGGGATCCCTACTGAGCCAGTGACAGGAGGCTCACCCCTGCGTTTCAGGTGCGGCGGCTCTTCCTCGAGGTTCGAGGGTGCTGTTCGGAGGTCCTTAGCTGCCAGCTCGCCGGGCCGAGTGTTCACTTGGCATGTGGTACGTTTTCTGCCTTAGACTGTACTTTCTGTTGGACTGGACTCTATTATAGTTAGATTATTTATTCCTGTTAATTGTTGAATTATCCTACTTTATTTCCTATTTCTTTGTACCTCCACACTCCTTTTAGTCCTTCCGAGCCCTCCCGGCTCATGGGCGGCGGTTCGGGATTCGAATGGTATCGGGTCTTCTCGGTATTCGGATCTCGGGTCGTCACAACAATACCTCTAGCAACGGCACGGAAACAACACATCTCACACCAAGGCACTAATCCTCCAATGCCCAACACATCCTCAGGAATCCGCCCGTAGCATCCAACACTACGATCTTTGCACTCTGATCCACACGCATAGCCATCACAACGACAACTTGGGAACCTCTATCCCAACAATCCTCTGCAACTCCACAGGTTCCGATCCTCAACACATCGAAAATCACAACACCAGCTGCAAATTCTCACGAACACCGCCCAACTGGCACTCATCCTTCCAGAATAATGCCAACACTCTTACACATCAGGGAACGGGCAACGCTTCTCACTGGCAACCACCTTGCCAACACGGGACGCATCTCGCACGGACCTCATGGCACACAGAGGGCCAACCAATCCGGACACACGATGCAAGATGATGAACCTTAGCCAAACACGATCTCCTCCAACCAAAGGAGAAACCAATCACACCTCCGACAAATTGGGAGAAAATTCCATGCTTGACTTGACCTCGAACCTTGCGCACGCTAGGAACAGCACCTTCCAGCACAGGAAAAACCATCACTACCGTCAGGCTAGCAACTTCGAGAACACTCACCAAGTGTTCCATCGGACCATGGTCACAGCATCTCTCGATGCACCACTACTACAATTCCTTGAACTGCAACACGCCATGTCAAAAACTGCAATACGAGCCATAATCGGCAACTGCCAAGGCTCATCCTCGAGCCCCGAACTCACTACAAAATCTTCACATCTCACGCCAAATCCAGGGCGAACACAACCCATTCGCACACAGGAGCGCAGGAGCAAGAACTTACTAGGACGCCTCCGCCCAATCCTGCCTAGAAATCTGCAAAAATAATCGAGACCGACACGTCATTACTGACGTCACAGAGCACGATGAGAAAATCAGGCTCGACAAATCAGCAGCTCAACAGAAGATCCTCCGCTCATCCGAGCACAATTCTCGACCAGAACATCCTCTCCGACACCGCAAACCACAATCTCAACGCCTCACACTTCAAGAAAACTGGCCTATAGTCACGAATTTTACCTACACTTTTGAAAAATGTAGGTATAAGTGACATATTCCGACGTTTTTAAATTAACGTTGGTAAATTTCCTATGTTTTATTATAACTTAGCTATATGGTCATTTTATTCTGACGATTTTTTAATAAACATAGGAAAAAGTAATCTATTCCTACGCTTTGTAAGTAAATGTGAGAGTAGGTCTTAGATATTATTTCACTTTGTGTTAAAACGTAGGAATAAGTCATTTCAAATAAAAAAAATAAAAATAAAAAATGTAGGAAGAGCGGATACCCTGCGGGCGCCAAAGTTGGCGCCTGACACTTTTCAATTATTCCCCATTTTAACATATGTTCTTTCCGCATGACACCCATTCTCGACCTCCTCTTCCTCCTCCTCTTCCTCACCTAGTGGCCGGCCATCAGCTTCTTCCTCACCCGATAGTTGGAATCCCACCTCGCCGAGTCCGTGCCATCGTCTTCCTCTTCTCCTTCATCTTCTTCCTCCCGTTCGCACTCTTCCTCTGTCCCCCTCCATCGATGGCTGGCGGCGACATGAGAGGACGTGGCCCCGGTGACGACGGTGATGCCAGGGGGATGCGGCGTTGACGATGATGGTGGCGGTGGACGGTGGGCACGGGGGAGAGAAGGGGCGGTGACGGTAGGGCACGGGGGCAAGGTGAACGACGATCGCAAATGAGCGCAGAGCGGCGGCCTCGCTAGTAGGGGCAAGCAGCGACTTCACCAGCGAGGGCGAGCAGCGGCGATCGCGGGCTGGGGGAAGATCCGACGAGCGTAGAGTCCTCTCCAACATCGCCTTCTTCTTCCTCCTCCTCCCCGTCTTTGTCTTCTTCCAGAGTCAGATTCTTATAGTCAATCGAAACACCAGTCGGACCTCGGCCGGAAGAGCGGCGGCGGAGGGGAAGCCCCAGGAGCTAGCATGATGGTGGGGTCATCGTCCTCGTCATCATCCTCCGTCTCTTCCCTGACCTCATTTGATGCCTCGTCAGTGGATGTTGTCACCGTCGTGAACGGCCCCATCGTCAAGTTCCTCAGCAGCTACGACGGGAAGATCCTCCCCAGCCACCATGACGAGAGGCTCCGTTACATCGGCGGGGACACTCCGGTGCCCACCGTCGACCGCGCCGTGCCCTTCTCAGGTCCGTCCTTCCATTTCTTCTGTTCGTTCGTGTGTTTAATTCAATTTGATTGTGCAGGCTTGTTGGCCTTTCGTGCGTTAATTCCTGTGGATTTTATTTTGGGTTTGATGTTGATGGGGGTATTGGGGGAAGCTTTTATTAGGGTTTCGTTTAATTCAGGTTGATTGAATCATTAAATTGCTCATGATGTGTGTCGGGATCGATTGTCATTGGTGTTGTTTTCATCGGATTTTTGGGTTTTGTGTTGATTTGTGCTTTTGATCTTGTGAGTAATGCATGTTGTGGGGTTTTGTTTGTTGATGGAGCAGAGCTTGCGGCGAAGATGGCGGAGCTCTGCGGGTTGGGGGTTCCGGTGAGCATCCGATGCCAGCTCCCGACAGAGGACCGCGACGCCCTTGTCTCTATCACCTCTGACAAGGACCTCACCCCGCATCAGCAGCAGTAGCACCCCCATCTCATCCACCACGGCAACTACTGGCAATGACAGATTCTGCGGGTGCCCACCCTCTCCCCACCCCCATCTCATCCACCACGACAACTATTGACTACTTTTCAAGCACTTTTGTAGACTGGTGGCTATTATACCATGAGTTGCAGAAAATGAAAGTTAAGCCAGATACCATATTTTACAGTTGGTGTCAAGGAGGAAATTGTCTATTTTTGTAGCGTGTTTTGGTTATTTGTGTTCTTTAAGTGCTTATTATTGACTATGTTTGAGTTATGCTTTTGAAGAGTCCTTGCTTGTGCAGGGTTATGCTTTTGCAGAGTCCTTGCTTGTGCACAAACAACATGATTTTTGTAGGTTTTCTCTAAAATGAAGGCAGCCCTATATTTTACATCTTTTTTTGCCTCATATGGAACACTCTCCTGTCCTTGTTCCCTGTTGATGTTAAAATAATTTTGGCTCCACATTTTTAAGTTATCATCTATTTTCTGGTTGAAGTTGCCATGTGTAGACAGGCAAAAAGGCTTCCATGCTCATTTATATCTTTGTCTGTTCTTCCACCACATGGTGTTTCATTAATTCTTTACCTCTCATATATGTTACTGAGCCTCCGTGTTTGCACGTATTCCATCTAGGGGCTAGCTCAATGCTTGGCAGTTGAGTCATTCATCACTGGTCTTTTCACTAAAATGAGTTCATTTTAGTTTTGTGAAGTTTTCTTCATGATAACATTTCCATGAATGGATAGCTACATTTCTGTTATATTATGCACAAGGATGAAATTTTATTTTCTCATTGACTTCTGGGATGTGCAGCTAAGAAGTGTTTGAGCTCTCTAGGAGACCAGATTGTAGGCTGTGGTTTTTGCCTTGGTGATTATTAGTTTAAAATCCCTCCCGGCAATGTGAGAGTGTGAGAAATATCATTCTGCCATTTATCATCCTTACTACTGTATATTCCTAGATGGTTGTTCTTAGAAATTAGAATGGATTGTATGCTTGCAAATTTTTTTTGACCATGATCCCAATAACAAGCATAGCTAATTATCCTTTTTCTTTGGTTTATATAACCATAGGGTTTATATCCTAGATACATTATAATTTTTGTTCAATCAGCATTGATGATTGCTGATTCCAAACATATGCTTATTTCCCATTACACAATCTTGAATCTCTATCTCCTATCATTGGGTCTAGCAGCCGTTTGCTCACATTCTTAACTCCATTCTTTTTTATCTTGCATGTACAGTTCTCTACAGGTGGCAGCAAGCTATCACACAAGAATTTTGTACTCACAAAAATTTTGACGTTGGTCAACTTGGTTTATAGGTCCTGATTTTGGAATGTCACTTATTGGCCAACTTTGACTCACTCATGATCTGCCTCATGAGGAAATATATGCATGTTGATGTGCAATTTGAGTATGAATAGAACTCATAAAGCATTTGGCTGGCATTCAAGTTTTGATAAAATGTTATTTACTCTAAGCAGGCAAATGATTTCATGGTGCTGCCACACCATTCACATCTGCCCTTCTTCTGAACTTCTCAAGTCTTTGTCAGGTTAGAAATGAGCTCAAGCAATTGCACAATTGATTTCCTTCTTTCCCTTTTGTTTTTGTTCTAGATGGATGATATTGGGTGGCCCAAATTTACTGCTGATGTTGTTGGATATTGCTTTCTTTTGCATAGACTTGTCATTTTTTATCACACATGATTTTTCTTCATACTGTATGAATTTCAGATTTCACACATGGTGAAGTCCTTTACTTCTTCCCAACCTTTACCATCCTCCTCCCCTTGCTCAGTGATCGCCTTCTTGCTTTGGCTATTCCCCACCCAATTGCAATTACTTTCCCTTTCTTTCACTATCTTGATTATGCCGACTTGGTCCTTACTTTTCTTTCTACTAAGTATATGATGCATTTTAATAGTTCCCGCACCATTGATTCTCCCC
Source organism: Amorphophallus konjac (assembly GCA_022559845.1). Classification (NCBI taxonomy): domain Eukaryota; kingdom Viridiplantae; phylum Streptophyta; class Magnoliopsida; order Alismatales; family Araceae; genus Amorphophallus; species Amorphophallus konjac. Next base: position 19,404,576 of record CM040125.1, read on the forward strand.
AAGGCCTTGAAGTAAGTTTGTAGAATTTTCTCCATTTGTAACTAAACTAGTTCACTAAGCTTGTCTTATATGCAGGATGCAGCTTTAGGAAGTTATTTCTCTTGAGAACATAATTTTTCTTTTGTCTATCTATTTTTTTTCTTTGCCTTAAACTTGGTGTATCATGCATGTGTTGACACTTGAAAGTTGATTGAGTTTGATTTATAGATATGAAAGAAATGCCATTCTTAAACTGTTATTCCTTAGAAAAAAATATTGGAAAATTGCAACCCTTGAAAACTTTAAATATTACCTCTATGCCCCGGCCTTTATGGAATTTACCCCTGAAGCTTTATTAGAGTTATTGCATTTTGTGAGGTATAAGGAATATGGTTAAAATCTTGTTTTCTATTCTAGGTTCTCAACCCAACATGGAGTGGCAGCCCAAGTCGAGCCAAAAATCAAAGGTTGCCAACTCTGATGCTGAGATCGACCCTTCCTCACCTCATGCTGACAATTCCGAAATCAAGTATGTGGGATTAAAACATTTTGAAAGTGAAAACTAACTATAATAAATGTGTAGCTCTTTGAAAACCTTTTGACTTCTGCTTGTATTTTGGACAGATGGCTTATGGGATTTTGTTTGAGTGCTCACTTGGCTAAGGATGATTAAAGATATGGATTTTTCTAGATGATGACAAACATAAAAAATCATGAATCAGAATTTTTGACATCTGACTCACTATTGTTCATAAATAATCATAATGACAGATTTTTTTGGGCTCTAAAGCTCTGAAGCTACAAGTTATGAACTAAGCATATTTTTGAAAATTTTGTAGGTACCTATACATGGATGTTGTTCTCAATTTTAGTCATGGGCTTTATATTCGCAAGTTCAGTTCTATGCAGCTATGAAGGATGAACTAGAGCACATAAAACCATTGGCCAAGTTTATTGTGTTTAAATCAATTGTATTTCTAACTTGGTGGCAGGGGGTATGTTGTGACTCCTCTGTGTTGATGATGTTGACATATGCTTTACTTCATTGGTAACACCTTGTTTTGATTGATTGGCAACTATTTATGCTTTGATGAAATTGTTCTTATCAGATTGTATGTGTGTTCTATGCACTTCATAGGTTTACACACTGCACACACACTCAAAGTCCACACATTGCACGTAGAGTCCATACACTGCCTTGTGTTGTGTTTGTGCATTGTTGAGAATGTAAGTCAATACATCCATGCACAGTCTGGACAGTAGTGGGTCGACCCCCTTCCTAGATGGGTCGACTCCCTCAGAACATTCAAGTCTATACACTGTCCATCTTCTTAGTGTCTCATGCAGCGTCAACGCAGCAAGTCTATACATTGCATTGGCTAAAGTCTGCACAACGTCCGTCTCATTTAGAGTCTAAGGCAATGTCTATACACTGGACTTGAAGTGTGTACATTGAGCGTCTCATTGAGCATCTCATGAAAGTCTATACAGTGGTTTAGGCTAAGTGTGTACATTGTCCGTCTTGTTTGAAGTCCATACATTGCATTGCATTGGCTAAGTATGTACACTGTCCGTCTGACTTAGCGTCTTGTGCATTGAGCGAAGTCCATACATTGTAGCTCGCACATTCAGCAAGTCTATACAGTGGTTCAGGCTAAGTCTGTACATCGGACTGTGTTAGGCGAAGTATGTACAACGAACTGTTCATGCATCAACATTCAAAGTCCATACATTGGAGTGTAGCATGCACGAAGCTAAGTCCATACATTGGACTGTAGCATGCATCAGTGAAGTCTGTACATCCTTCATTGAACTTCCAAGTCTATACATCGAGGTGAAGTCTGTACATCCATCAATGAACTTCCAAGTCTGTACATCCACCTGTTCAACTTCGAAGTCTGTACATTGGAAGTTTTACCTACGTTGCACTCACAAGTCTGTACATCGGTAGCTTTACCGACGTTGCACTCGAAGTCTATACACTGATAGCTTTACCGTCGTTTCCCTTGGCAAGTCTATACATTGGAAGTCTATACATTTGTTGCCTTGCTTTGTTCAGGTCTGTACAGCCTTTCCTTTGGAAAGTCTATACATCGTGAAGTTTACACATTGGCTGTTGAATGATCTCCAAGTCTGTACATCGTGCATCTTTTAGTTGAAGTCTGTACAGCCTTTGCTTCGCCAAAGTCTGTACATTGGTCTGCATTGCATTGCATGAAGTCTATACATTCATCTGCATTGCATTGCATGAAGTCTATACATTGCACGAGCTGAAGCCTGCCTAAGTCCATACACTGGCTGCTGTTCTTCAAAGTCTGCACATTGTTTTACGCTTCAGCAAGTATGTACAGCGGTTGCCTTCTTATATGAAGTCTGTACATTGCATTCGAGTTCATAAGTCCATACAATGAAGTCTATACAATGCATTTAGTCTTACAAGTCTGTACAGGGTTTATACTTAACCTGATAAGTCTATTTCGACTGTCTGACAGGGATTCTTTACAGAGATTGGTGACTTGGCTCGTGATCCAAGGAGGATGAGGTGTTGTGATGGTGACACGTGGAAGTAGCCCATCACTGGATGCTACCACGTGGATAGAATTGCCTCGGTTCTGGCGAATTCACTGGGCGAGAAATGTGGAAGCCACGCGCCCTTATCCACCTGCTACTGGTATATATACAAGTCTTCGTCTTCAGATGAAGGTTGATCGATGAAGTGGGCAAAGTCTATACAGTGAGCGAAAAGTAGCAGAGAGCCACCGATCCACAGAGGAGAAGAAAAAGAAAGAAGAAAGAAAAATAGAGAAGAAGAGAAAGAGAGAAGAGATGAGTTGAGAGAGTGAGATTGAGAGAGCTTGTTCGAGAGGTTGTAAATCAGTCTCTTGGTTCAGATACCAGAGCTGATATGTTTGCTCATTGAGAGCTATTTCCCTTCCGGGTTTTCTTATTTTCATTTGCTTCTGTTTTACTGCTTTCGAACTCTTGTTTCTTCAAGCTGTGAGGCAGCATTAGCAGTGGAGGTCTCCACTGGACAGGTGAAGCTGTAATCCTCAGCAGGCAAGACTTGGTCTCGGACGGCTAAGCTGTATTGCCCAGCTGTTGCAGAGGATCTGTTCCTCTGGTCGACAAGCTGTAAAGCCCATCGAAGCTGTGTATCAGCGGTTGTATGGCAAGCTGTGTTGCCTAGCTGTTCAAGCTGTTAGTCAGCGGAATCCACACTCTAGTTGGAGTGTGGGGTGGACGTAGATCTCTGCATTGAGATCGAACCACCTTAAAATTGCTGCCTACTTTGTGTTTGCTTGTGGGTCTTGTGTTTTCATTGTGCACCTTAGTGAGATTGCTTGTGTTCTATTGTGTGGCTGCATGTGTCGACCCATTACATAGTGGTTCTTCATTTGGCTTAACTGCTGTTTGCCTATATTCCGCATTAGAGCTTATACTAGTTTTTAATTTGGCATTAGATCTATTCACCCCCCTCTAGATCCACACTTCGTGGAGATAGACTGCGTCCATCTAACATAACACTTGGTATCAGAGCCATACTCTTCTACAGGGACTCATCGCCCGAAGAGGAAGGTAGAGATGGATGCTCGAGAGATGATAGCTGAAGGACACTCAACTACAAAGCCCCCATTCTTCGATGGATCTAACTACGCATACTGGAAGAATCGTATGCAGGTATTTTTGAGGGCTAAAGATTACGAGATCTGGAAGGTAGTCAGCAAGGGACCTTATGAGCTGTCCCCTAATGAGGAGGTCTGGACCAAGGAGGAGATCAGGAGGTCCACACTGAATTGGAGTGCCATAAACGCCATTCAGTGCTCTCTGCACCCTACAGAATTCTCCTGCGTATCAGCCTGCAAATCAGCTAAGGAGATGTGGGATGCACTGGAAGTAATTCATGAACGGACCTCTCAGGTTAGAGAGCAGAAGGTAAATCTCCTTGTGTCAGAATACGAAGCCTTCAAGATGAAGCAGAACGAGACCATCAGTGAAATGTATGCTCATTTGACTATCATTACCAATGGTCTCAGAGGTCTCGGGAAACCTCAGACAGAATATGATGTGGTGAGGAAGATACTTCGCTCCCTGACTCATGCCTGGCATACTAAAGCTACAGTGATGGAGGAGTCAAGGGACTTGCGAAATACAAGAGCTGATGAACTAATTGGTTCGCTGATGGCATATGAGATTAATATGCCAAAGATGGAAGAAGATGAGAGGAAGAAGAAGCCGATAGCGCTGAAGGCTGGTTCCAGCAAATCCAGCTCCAGCAGTTCATCATCAGATGAAAGCCTGAATGAAGAAGATATAACTCGTTCTGAGATGGCCATGATGACCAGAGAGTTCAGGCGATTTCTCAGGAAAGGAGCAGGACGATACAGCCAGAAGAAATACAGTGGCGGCCGAAGGGATAAAAGGTATAAGCATAACCCTGCTAAGAAAACTAAAACTAACACTTGTTATCAATGCAGGAAACTGGGCCATCTGAAAGCTGACTGTCCAGATAATCAGAAATACAAGGACAAGTCAAAGAAAAGGAACACGAAAGGGAAAGCAATGGTGAGTACCTGGAGTGATGAAGATGAAGGTTCCTTCAGTAGCAGCTCAGACAGTGAAGCCGAATCTGAGAAGCCCATTTGCCTTATGGCAACAAGCTCCGAAGACAGAGAGGAGGACTCAGATGAGGTAATCACTAGATTTGAAAATTTCACAATTGCTGATTGGGTAGATGCTTACCATGACATAGCTGATAGAGCTGATGATATTAGAAAAGAGAACAAGCATCTAAGAAGAAAGATCAATTCCATGCAAAATGATAAAACTCTAACTGATATAATTGCATGTCTAGAATCTGAGAATAAAAATTTGAAACTCACATGTTCTAAATTAGATGAAATCAGAAATGAGTTAAAAGCCTCTAAAGAAGACAATGAGAGGTTAGATAAAGAAGCTGATGAATGGAAGCTGAAAATTTAAAAATATGAAAGTGAGATAAAAATTATTTCTGAAAAATATGAAGCTGTCCTCAATGTAAATAATAAATTGAAAAAGTATATTAATGAAATTCAGAAAGACAATGAGGATAAGTTGAGAACCATTGAAAAAATGACCCAAGGATCTGAAAACTTAAATGCTTTATTGGGGTCAAAGGTTAATTTCAGGAGAGAGGGCCTAGGATTTAACTCTAGTGCAACTAAGAGCTTTGGAATGAAAACTATTTCCTTTGTTGCACAAAAGAAGAGAGGACCTCTGATTAACATGAATTCCAATAATGCTGTGAACACAAATGTGAATCTGAAACAGCCCACTGCAGAGGAGAAGGGCAAACAGAAAATTGGTGAGCCTAGTAGAATTGGCACTTCCAAACCTAACTCTAGTGCTCAACCCAAGGTTAGGGGTCAGCCTGCTCAGATAAAAAAACCCCATGTCAATGCCAAAAAGTCTTCACCACCACCATCACAGAAAAAGACCCAACAAAAACCTGTGAACAGGTCAGCATGGTCAAGGGTGCAGGGAAGACAAAATGCTTTTAGGAGTCAGCCCAACAAATTTAATCCACCTAGACTTCAGTCCTACTACCCCACACAGTCAACCTATCCTAATGGGTTTGGGTGGACTAGAACTCAAGGGATGCATACAGGGTATGTTCATCAACCTACACAATTTTACAGACCCTATGTCAGAAATTGGGATAATGGGTATGGTAGTCGGATACCTAGGAATTTCTAATCTTTCAGCTAGCCCAAATATCACTTTGACCAAAACCTTATGAATGCAACCTGGCCGAAGCAGTGGCATAACAACAACAATTTTGTGAATAACTCTGTTGGTGCTAATAAGAAGAAAAACAACAAAAATAAGCGAAAGAATAACAGAAGGAAAACTGTAAAATCCACTGAACAAAGTTCTTTTAAACAAATGTGGATTATGAAAAGTCTGCTTTCTTGCTTTGCTTCTATTTCATCTGTTCTGGAGCCCAATCAGTCTTGGGTTCCAAACCTCTCTACCTAATTGTGTATGCAGGTATGCCTGGCAGCCAAGAACAACTTGTGGTACTTGGATAGCGGCTGCTCCAGGCATATGATAGGAGATAAGGCCAAGTTCTGCATGCTGACTGAGAAACTAGGAGGCCTTGTCACCTTTGGAAGCAACACAGAGGGTAGGATTATTAGATCAAGTAAGGTAGGTAAGTGTTCTACCTGCTGCATTGATGATGTTATGCTGGTTGAAGGGTTAGCTTATAATTTACTTAGTATCAGCCAGTTGTGTGATAAAGGATATAAGGTTTTATTTGATTCTCAATGCTGCAAGGTTTTTGAACCTGATTCTAAAATTGTCAAATTTTCTGGAAAAAGAATAAATAATACATACATGATAGATTTAGATGATATTCAACATTCTAACATATGCCTTACTGCTAGTAGAGAAGACTTAGTATTTTTATGACATTGTAGGTTAGGTCGTGCTAGTTATACTATTTTGCATAAACTGAATAAGCATGGCATGGTTAGAGGACTTCCTGAAGTTTCCTTCAAGAAAGAAAATAAAATATGTGATGCATGCACTCAATCAAAGATAACTAGAAAGTCATTTAAGTCTAGAACTGAAAATCTGTCTTCTAAACCCTATGAGCTGATACACATTGACCTTTTTGGGCCAACCAGATCTGGGAGGAAGTATGGGTTTATCATGGTAGATGACTTTTCTAGATATACTTGGGTTTATTTTTTATCTCATAAGAGTGATGCATTCTCAGAATTTCAGGAGTTCTATGTTAAAATAAATCATAAAATTGAAAATATCTTGACTGATCATGGAGGTGAGTTTGAAAACTCACAGTTTGATGAATTCTGCAGGTCAAATGGAATTAACCATAAGTACTCCTCACCAAGGACACCTGAGCAGAATGGAGTAGTGGAGAGAATGAACAGAACACTAGTGGAGATGGGTCGTACACTCTTGGTTGAAGGTGGTCTACCAAAAAAGTTTTGGGCTGAAGCAGTAAATACTGCCTGTTATGTAATTAACAGAGCCATGGTAAGACCTTCTACCCAGCAAACACCATATGAGATCTTAAAGGGTAAGAAACATTCTATTGCTCATTTCAAGGTTTTTGGATGTAAATGTTTCATTCATATAAATGATAAAAGAGACCTTGATAAATTTGAACCTAAAGGAGAACCAAGAATATTTCTTGGTTATTCTGAAAACACCCGAGCATATAGAGTGTACAATCTGAATTCTAAAACTGTTGAAGAATCTCCACACATAGTTTTTGATGAATCCTTATTGAAGAATAATATTGGTCAATGCAGGAATGAAGACAATGGTGATATTTTGAAGGAAGGAGATCCTGCAGACAAATCCGAGGATGAGGGAGGACATGAAGAGCTTAATGAAGAAGAGCCTACAGTTCAGGGGGAGGTAAATCAAACTCATGATAGTCCAATTGTTAACATTAGATATCTTAAGGATCATCCTGTAGATAATGTAATTGGAAATTTACTTGACCCTCCTAGGACTAGAGGCCACTTAAGAATTCAAAATGAATTGAATGCTTTTGCTTTTGTTTCACAAGTAGAACCCAAGTCCATTGACTGTGCTCTCAAAGATGTGCATTGGATTAATGCCATGCATGAGGAGCTCAATCAATTTGACAGGAATAAGGTGTGGCATTTGGTTCTAACTCCTGATCATGAAACAATCATAGGGACTAAATGGGTGTTCAGAAATAAAACTGATGAATCAGGGAATGTCATTAAAAATAAAGCCAGACTTGTAGCTCAGGGGTACAATCAGGAATTTGGAATAGACTTTGAAGAGTCTTTTGCCCCTGTAGCGAGGTTAGAAGCAATCAGAATATTATTGGCTCATGCATGTTCCCTAGGTATAAATCTTCAGCAGATGGATGTGAAATCTGCTTTTCTAAATGGGGAAATTAGGGAGGATGTCTATGTGAGACAGCCTCCTGGGTTTGAATTTTTAGATTTCCCTAATCATGTTTATAAACTCAAAAAGACTCTCTATGGTTTAAAGCAAGCTCCTAGAGCTTGGTATGACAGGTTGAGCAAATTCCTCACTGACAAGAACTTCACAAGAGGTGTAGTTGATCAAACATTGTTTACCAAGGTGAGTCATTCAGATATTCTTATCATTCAAATTTATGTGGATGACATTATGTTTGGGTCAACTAACCCCAAATTGTGTGAGGAATTCTCTCAGATAATGACTGATGAGTTTGAAATGAGCTCAATGGGTGAGCTCAAACTGTTTCTTGGACTGCATGTTATACAAACAAAGGATGGAACTTTCATCTCTCAGTCCAAGTACATAAAGAATTTATTGAAGAAGTACAAAATAGACAACCTCAAGGAAATAGCTGCTCCAATGGGTACCTCAACCAGTTTGGATGAAGATCCTAAAGGTAAACCAGTGGATCAAAGGCTATATAGAGGTATGATCGGATCCCTTCTATATCTTACAGCATCTAGGCCTAATATTCAATTTTTAGTGTGTTTATACTCTAGATTTCAGGCTTGTCCTAAAGAAACTCATCTTAAGACTATGAAAAGGATTTTTAGGTATTTACTAGGCACCCAACAGCTAGGTCTATGGTATCCTGCTAGGTGTGAGTTAGAACTTCTAGTCTACACTGATGCAGACTATGCTGGGTGTTGAGTAGATAGAAAAAGCACCAGTGGCTATTGTCAATTCCTTGGTGGCTGTCTAGTATCTTGGGCATCTAAGAAGCAACACACTGTAGCTTTGTCTACAGCTGAAGCTGAATATGTTGCTGCAGGTAATTGTGCTACCCAAGTACTATGGATCAAGCACCAATTGGATGATTATCAGATAAAATTGGGATGTATTCTAATGTTATGTGATAATACTAGTGCTATATGCATTGCTAAAAATCATGTTCATCATTCTAGGTATAAGCATATAGAGATAAAACACCATTTTCTTAGAGATGTTGTAAATAAAAAGGAGATTGAAATGAACTTCATTGAAACTGAAAAATAAATTGCTGATATTTTTACTAAGCCTCTTGGGAATGAAAGATTTAAATTTCTTAGAAAAGAACTTGGCTTATGTAAATTTCAGCATGATGAATAATTTGTTCAGCTACTTTGAATAAAATTTCTGATTTGGACTTGCATCTGATAGCTTGAATAAATCTTGTGGATGTTGAATGTTGCAACAGACTCATGATCATGCATGACATACTTTTTCATGACATATTTTTTCATGACATATTATTCATTGCATATCATAACAGTTGGTATCTAATTATTGCCATTCATTTGCAAAACTGCATGCATATAGACAGAGGGAGTATTATTAGAAATTCAGAGTGGTCATCAACTTTCTTGAATTCATTCATTCTTTGACCCTGAATGAGTTGAATCTGACATATGGCAATCTGTTAGTCAGTTCTAATTCCTAAGCAATAGAAAACGGACTTCTTCAGTTATAAGAATTTCAATTGCTTAAAGACTGACTTAATGGTTTAATTTTTATAATTTTTGGAGTTTAAAGATTGCAATCAGTAAATAAGAAAGCTAAAAATTGATAAAACTCTCAACCCTTTTCTTATTTCATGTCAGACAAAGCTACTTATATCTGAAAACTCGTCTGAAATCATGTTAGAGAAGCTAAGTATGTGTATTGTTCTTAAACAAGTCATTCTGAAACAAATAAAGGACAGCTAAGAAAGATATTGAAAAACATTGAAAATCAATTGAAAAATAACATTGGCAGAGCAATGACAGATAAATCACTGAGAAATTGAGTGATCCATCAAAGAAGTGGACAACACTCATGTCATGAGGTGTATCAGCTATCTCTGTATAAAATGATCAAAACAGTAGGTTGGTTTCACTGAGTACCTGGGGGTAACTGGCGTCTGATAAACGTGTACCCTCAAATAAAAAGGTGTAAATCAGTTTTATTGTATTTGATCATAGGCAGAATGGACCATGATGTTGAGTATCTAGGGGTATTGGCGTCTGATAAACGTATACCCTTACGTAAAAAGGTAAATGGTACCTGAATGCCCAAAATGAACTCATATTGAAAATGCTGTTCTTTCACAAGAAATTTCTTGGATGTCAATTTATTTATTTTCAATACATGACCTGGTATCTCTTAATTATTTTTCCTGAGTCTATGAAAGTAAGATATGTTGAAACTGAATCTCTCATGCAAATATGATTCTAGTTTATTATTTTATCATGTATAGAAAACTTATCCATTGATTGTAGTGCATGAACTCAAAATTTTATAGTCTTTAAACCAGAACTCTATCTGAAAGTAGTTTATAACTTCATATGACTGAAGATCTCTGTGCTTTAGAATGCTTATTCTTGAACTACTTCTTCAGAATGCCAGTCAGATGATATCTCTTGTTACTTCCCTTGTACTCACTTTCCCTCCTCTTTGTTGATGGCAAAGGGGGAGAATATTGTATGAATTCTGAATTCATTCCACTGGAAGTGTATGCATTATGTTATGGCAAAGGGGGAGATTTTGTTTGTAGGGAGTTGCTTACATTTCGTAGTATGCATGCATAGCATCTGCATGACAATCTGAATAACAAATCATGTCTCTCATCATCTGTATGACAGGTAATTGCTATTCTATATGATAAGGGTTTGCCATCATCAAAAAGGGGGAGATTGTTGTGACTCCTCTGTGTTGATGATGTTGACATATGCTTTACTTCATTGGCAGCACCTTGTTTTGATTGATTGGCAACTATTTATGCTTTGATGAAATTGTTCTTATCAGATTGTATGTGTGTTCTATGCACTTCACAGGTTTACAGACTGCACACACACTCAAAGTCCACACATTGCACGTAGAGTCCATACACTGCCTTGTGTTGTGTTTGTGCATTGTTGAGAATGTAAGTCAATACATCCATGCACAGTCTGGACAGTAGTGGGTCGACCCCCTTCCTAGATGGGTCGACTCCCTCAGAACATTCAAGTCTATACACTGTCCATCTTCTTAGTGTCTCATGCAGCGTCAACGCAGCAAGTCTATACATTGCATTGGCTAAAGTCTGCACAACGTCCGTCTCATTTAGAGTCTAAGGCAATGTCTATACACTGGACTTGAAGTGTGTACATTGAGCGTCTCATGAAAGTCTATACAGTGGTTTAGGCTAAGTGTGTACATTGTCCGTCTTGTTTGAAGTCCATACATTGCATTGCATTGGCTAAGTATGTAAGACGTACCACATGCCAAGTGAACACTCGGCCCGGCAAACTGGCAACTGAGAACCTCCGCCCCGCACCCTCGAACCTCGAGGAAGAACCGCCACACCTGAAAAGCAGGGAATGAGTCTCCAAAATAGAGACTCAGCAGGGATCCCGCGGAACCCCAACCGGAAACAACGGCGGTAGCGGAAGGGAGAGCTACAACTACAGCAGGAACAGCAAACCGGTGGCCGGTCAAAAACTCGGCACTACAGCTACTCCTACTGTACCAGAAGGCACACCTCGATCACGCAGTCGAAGCTACCGAACCACGCTAGTACCACCTATCGAAGTAAAACACACGGCAACCACGCCGTAGAGGCATGTCCCCCGGACACAGCCTACCTGGACACGCTGTCCAAGGTGCAACCCCGACCATCCGATCGCGGGTACCGCACAACAAGGCGCAACCTCGGTGAAGCTACTAGCACTAATCTCACGGCGCGAAAATCGACACACGCGCCACAGTGAGACAACCGAACTCAACGGTCAACATGACCGAAAACTCGAAGGTCAAAGTCACGAAACTGACAGTCTGTCGCTCCCAACTTGACAGGAGTACCACCCACTAGAAGCACAGCCGGTAGCGTCCCCTGACGTCTTACACCGCGCCGCAGGTGAACCGCCTGACGTGGTAGCTCCTACCAAAGGCGCAAACACCGTACAAGTAACCACAAACAAGTAAGTAGCTGGGGTCACGCCCGTTGACGTGGGTCCAACCGCCCCCAACCACGTGTACACACACAGACCACGCGTCACTAGGTCTAGTCCTCTGACCGGTTTTCCCCCGTAGCCGGACTCTGGCTACCGACGAGGGGCCTACGGTAACCGGTCCACAAACCGTCTCAAAGGGTAAGCCTCTCCACCTACTCCCAGGTGGGACCACTCGCGTGTAAGCAGGCTACGACTAGTGGAGGGTCACTAAAGAAGTAGACTCTCAACGGAAAACAACGTCCGAATCCGACGACGTACGGGGACCACCCCACGTACCGGCCCCGTCGCACGGTGACCACAGTCGGAGAAGAAACAGGACTCGCAGTCCACGGCCACGCATGCACCGTGCACGAGAGTCGAGAAAACTCAAGTGGCACTAAGCCACTAGACTCTGGACAGTCCTCTAGGCGCACGACAACCAACGGTCCTTGAGTCACAAGACTTGGGGTCAAGGCCGTTGTACGCAACAGCACAAGGCCGTCAATCTGGTCCAATCTCTAGGTCTAAAACCACGGTAGCCCGAGTACCGAGATAATTCACGAGCCGCCAAGACCACTCCCTCGGGAAGGGAATGTAAGGGGCATGGCCACTCACACGGGCCACACGAAAAACCCAGAAGCATGATTCCCAAGGTAGCACACAAGCCGCCAGGTTGATTTCCCATCTTGAGCAAGCGGGAAACCTCCAGCCCCAGGCCGGATAACTGGACTCGCAGTCCAAGGCCAATCACATGGCCCACACGGGAATCGGCTTCCAAAGAAACCCACGACATGCGGGGGAGACCCCACCGCACACACACCGATACACGGTGACTCGATCGAGCGTAACACGGAAGCCCGGAACACGTGAGGTCACCCGGACCCACCACACCTATGGGCACGCTAATCGAGGTAACCAGAACCTTCGGACACCCCAAAACACGGTCACGGAACTCCACGGGGTGTCTGGGACATACACGGCCCAAGGGGAGCACGATCAGCCGCAGGCCGCCTGCCCCGGGCAGCCCGGCTGGTCACCTCCAGGAACGCGCTATAGGTGCATAGCGCGTTCAGGAAGAACGCGCTATACACCCCTAGCGCGTTCAGGAAGAACGCGCTGGGACCCCAAGGCGCGATAAGAACCGCCTTACTGTTCATCTTCTCCGATGAACGTGCCCCGTCAGGGCGGCGCGACCCTCAAGAACGCGCTAGCTAAGGCTAGCGCGTTCTCAGTCCGCGACTGAAAACGGTGGAAACGGCAGAAAAACCCATTCCACGCCCCGTTCACCCCCAGGTGAAGGGGAACCAAAAGGGGAAACCATTCCCCAAGCCCCTAGGCATGCATCTAAACCCCTGGATCGCCCAGAAACACGGTAAAACGGGAGATCCGGCTCACGCCCCAAAAACATACACTTTCCCCAAATCACCCCGTTTAGCCCGCTCGGCTCACCACGGCCTACAAAACTCGCGGGAAATGAAGTACGCGGGTTGAGGGTCCATCTCCCTACCTCCACCGAAGATTTCGTGCACCGTGGACGCCGATCTACGAAGAAAATGCCGTTGAAGCCTCGCCGTTCCACGAACCCACGGCCGAGCTTCACCACGCCTCCACCGCCTCGATCCTCCTCCATCCTCGCCCGCGCCTCGCCCGCGCCGTCCCCGCCTCGCCCGTACTCCGCCTCGTCGGCCGCCGGAGAGAGAGGGAGAGAGGAGAGAGCGTGAGAAGAGAGAGGGAGAGAAGAGAGAAATGAGAGGGGAGAGAGAGAAAAGGGTTATATATATAGGAAAATCCAGAAATTCAGAAAAATCCCGAAAAATAGAAAATCACACCCTCACGATCCTCGGAGTGCACCAATCGCACGGTACCACTCGCGCCCAGGTGAACGCCCCGGTTCACCTGCAACGATGTTCCGAAGAAAAAGCCGAAACCCACGCCGGAAATCGGAAAACACACGCGGAAAAGCCGCGGAACGCCTCCGGGCCTCCGAAACGACTCCGGATCGCGCCGATCCGAACACGAAAGATGTCCGGAACAAAATTTCAGACACAACGGAGTCAGACACTCCGAAAAATTAGATCCAAACCCCGAGAAGAAGGATCCGAAAAAATCCGGGGCATTACAGCCCTCCCCCTTAAAAGAATTCCGTCCTCGAAATTCAGGACCAAGCACAAAGTCACAGGGGAAGAACACTGAACCGACTGACACGCTGTCAGAGCCCCAGTACAATAAACCTCGATTCTCACGAGAACACCGATCCTGAGGGACACTGCTAGACTTACAATCACAAGCAACACCTCGCTCCTCACACCGAGTGTAGACACGCCAAAATTGACGCTATGTTGATCAAATCTCATGTCACTATGTTGACGCCCCAAGGTGAACTTCAATACATTCATAATATGAAGTTTTTCTATTTTTTGTGTGTTTTTTGATTTATTCTTGCATTTTTGTGATTCGCGACCTGAAGAGGGGCGTGTTTTAAATAGCGACCTTATCTAGGGCGTGTTCAAAAGAAAGGACGACCAAATGTCAGGGCGTCAATTCCTGGTATTATCTGGTTTCAAAATAAATTCAAAATAAGTTTAAATTATTGATTAACGTCCTTCCTCAGGGCGTGGCTTCAATTAACGCCTTCATCTCAGGCGTTTTCTCATAATTTTCAAATAAAGTAAGTTTTATTGCCAAAATTAAATCCAAGAAGTGACGCCCTTGATAGTGGTCGTGTTTTGAGTAGCGTCTTGATGTAGGTCGTCAATTTGTGATTTGACACCCTTCTGAAGGTCGTGTTTTATCCTTCGGTGTCGTGTTTGAGTATGCCTTTCCTGAGTAGTTCCCTGCCTCCAATGGTTTCCTTGCTCGAATTGGAGTTAGAGTCCTGCCTTCTTTGATCATTGCCTATCCATATCTTCCCAAATTTAAGCTTATCTTCGATTGAAAATCCTATAAAAGGATGTTCTGGTCGATCTAGATAGAGGTTGACGGGTCAGAGAGTTCACAAGTTACGATTAGAGGTTTACAGATCTTCATCTTCCTCCTGTGCGATCGTTTAGAAAGGGCTCTGCTTCCTTTGCTTCCGATCAACCGCGTCCATCTTGTTTCCCTTTACTGTCGTCAGGGACAGCAGGGTTTTTTTTCATTTATTATGTTTGTGTTGCTTCGTCTTCATCCATCGTTCATCATCACTGTGTCGTTTTCTTTTTTTTTTACATTAGCTTCATCACGTCCACTGTGTTTTTCTTTCTTTTACATTTGCATTAGTTTTATCACACATCTCCTCCCCTCCCTAATTCTTCTTAGGGGTTTTAAAAACAACAAAAAAAGTGGTGCGCATGTTTTCATCCTTTTCATCATATTTTCTATTTGAGAGTTGATACTACACACCTTTGGCTGATCCACTTCTCTTGGCTTGTTTTATTGTCTTTTTTGTAAGGGTAATCAATAAAGAAAAACCCCCTTCATCGGCCGGCCGGTTGAAGGAGGAGGAGGAATTCACAATCCATCCCGCGTTCTATTTTCCACCAGGTATTCACGATCTTCTTTGTTTCTTCTTGAGGTAACCCCTCTGGCGATCACCCTCCTTAGTAGCACCACGTGCTTCTTTTCCTTATTATTATATCATCTCCCCCTTATTTTTGTTATGCTTCCTCATATTTAAATCTCTTCTTCATGTGTGGATTTATCACAATCTACAAATTGGCGATCACGGTGGGACATCCACTATTTTTCTTTTGATTACCATCTCCTATTGGCACCCACGTGTGCCCTTTCCTATTGGCACCCACGTGTGCCCTTTCCCCTTCGGCACCCACGTGTGCCCTTTCCCCTCGGTACCCACGGTACCCCTCCCCTTGTGCCCCACGGGCACTCTCCCTTGTGCACCCTGCACACTCCCCGGGATCAGCCAGTTTGTGATTGCATATTTCCTGAATTCACGCCTCAAATAGAGGTGCCTTTTCTTTTAACGCCTTCATCCAGGGCATGTTATTACTGTGTTACGTCTTCTGTCAAGACGTCTTTCATCATTTTACTGCTTTTATCACGCTACCTGTGAATTCACGCCCTGCCCTAGGGCGTTCTTTTATTGCATAGCGCCTCACCTCAAGGCGCTTTGTCAAATTTGACGCCCTCACTCAGAGGCGTCCTTTTCATATTTCGCGCCTCAACCAGAGGCGTGTCTTTATTTCTCACTGCTGGCTCATGGCCTCTCGCAGTGATTCACGACAGTGACCCTGTCGTTGCTTTGGTTGATAGCGACCTGCCCCAGGTCGTCTCTTTCCTGCGTTTTACAGAAGCCTGCTTCTGTTGCTGTCTGTGATAGTTTGTTTGGTTATTACATTGCTTGCCTATATTGCTGTGATCTTATCATCTTATTTTGCATATTGTGGCATTTGGTTGAGAGACCTCCTCTCTCTACACTAGGATTCCACGCACCTCTCTTGGAATCGGGACGACCCTCCATTGAGCATTCCGTCTCTTTGGACCGGAAATCCCTTTTCCAAGACCTCCGTAAGTCCCCGCACCCGTGGATTCCCTCACGGACGTCGGGCTGGTTGTACCCTTGAAGTACCCGGAGTATAGAGAACCTATCGTTAGTGAGGAGAGAGAAAGAATCTAGTTGACCCGGAGGTTACACTTGGATCAACTAGGTTTCACATTGCAAACAGAAGTGAACTATTCAACAATTTAATCCACTCTAATCTCAAGCATAACAATAAAATCTTGCGTTCATCTCAACTTGGTTGCATACACTTGCTTGGATTGATTTGTTTAGACTTGTTTGGATTGAGTTGTCTCTCCTCTTAAACATGCAACTCCGTTCAGGTAAAATCATCAACATGGCAGGCTACGGATATTCTTATGATGATGAGGATGAGAATGTTTTTGGCCAATATGAAACTCCCCTGCAGGATTCCATCTATTATGAGGGAAATTACCCTCCTCCTCAGTCCCATCATCCTCAAATCCATGTGGTTGATGCCACTCCTCAAGAGGTTGCGCCCTCTTCCCAAACTTTACCCTCCAACACCTCGGGGAATTCTTCTCCATCCCTCAATGTCACGGATTTAATTAATGCTTTATCTCAGTTAGACGATTCCCAGCGGCAGGCTATTCAGGCCGCTTTGAAAGGGAAGTCTATTCCCTCTTCATCCTCCAATCCCCCTCCGGCCGAGAGTAGCCATCACCTCACTAATGACCAGGCGGTCTTGCACAAACCCCCCTCTCGTCCACCAACGCCCGGTGCGGCCATGCCGGCCCAACAGGCGAGCTATTCAGCGGTTAGACCTCAGTTCCAACATCCCCGAATTCTGCGGACACCTATACCACATTCTTTTATTCAAAATCCGGCCCCAGTCGAGTCTGACACTAATATGCTATTACTCCAGAAATTGGCCAGCATGGAGGAGCAACTAAAGAAGGTCACCACGGCTAAGAATGCCCCGGAAATTTCGCTCCCTACATTGCCCGTCTTCCACTTACCACCATTTGAAATGCCGAACTTCCGGCGATATAATGGGACTGGTAATCCTTTTATTCATTTGAAGGACTTCAGGTACGAGACCTCCTTCTGGCAAGACAACAAGGCCTCTTTGGCCTATTTATTCAGGAGATCTCTGGAGGGGCCAGCCCTTGAATGGTTTTATTCACTGGATTCCGCTGATGCCGGCGACTTCGATATTGTTCAAAGGAAGTTCTTGCAAAAATACAGAGACCGGGTCGGACCATCCCTTTCGCTCACAGATCTGGTCGCGGAAAAGATGAAGCCCGAGGAAGACTTCATAATGTTTGCTGATAGATGGCGGTCTATGGCCGAAAAGTTGAAAGATACACTGTCTGAACCGGAACAAGTCAAGATGATAATTTCCAATGCCACTCCTCAGTTCCGGCACATACTGGCCATGAACCGGTTAACCACCATGGAGGAGCTCTACGAAAGGGCTCGTTATATCCAGACGCAGATGAAGGATTCGCCCATTATGGACATGTTTGAGCCGAAGCCACGGCTATTTAAGAAAACCACAAATGTCAACAACAGCGGGCCCACGACGGAGGGCACTATTACAAATGAGCAGGTTGGCATAGTTGGCCACCCCCATCAAGCTAACCCACGTCCTAACCCACCTCCACCACAAAACCCCCATTTCAACTCCACTCCACAACGCCAATTCGCACCCCAACATTCCTTTGCTTCACCACCAAACCAAGCGCCCCGCGCTAACCCTCCAGCTCCGCAACAGTACCACCAGGTACCACCACCTACCAACTATGGCCAACAACAACAACGGAGACCACCACTTGGCCCCAAAAGGGACCACTACCCTCCATTACCAGAAAGTCTCCCGGATATTTTCAATGCCTTAATGGCCGCCAATTTGCTCATATTTCCAAGGGAAAGAACAGCGTGGCCCGCTAATGTTGACACATCCCGTTACTGCGCTTTCCGTCGTGCACCTGGTCATAACCTTGATCGTTGCTTCCACTTCAGAGATTACATTTATGATCTAAATGACCAGGGTGACATCAATTGGGATGAAATGAGGCAATTCATCGCCACCATGAAAGAAAGAAGGTCTCCTCGGCAGCAACAGGCTCAGCAGCCACAACAACCAGCTCCACAGCAGCAACAACAAGCTCCAGCACCTCAGCACGATATGGGGATTGTCCACAATCCACTGCCGGAGCACCCGCCAAACCAGCACGTAAACCCTGTCACGTCTCTCTATGAAGTGGAGAGAGGGCAGGGATGGCATGAAGAAAACGCCTCTGTCGGGGCACTTTACCATAATCAAAATCAACCTCCGCGCCTCTTGCGCACCACTTCTTCTCCTACCCCTCAAGTGGGCCGATCTCTTCTGCGCCCCGTTAATTCACCGCCTATCACCAATTCTCCAACCCTGCCGGTTCGCCCCCTTCTTACACGCTTATCACCTCTACAGCCTACGCCACAACAAAACCCATCCACCACCAACCCTTCGCCACTGCCATCTAGGCCACTCCTCATCCGCCCATCACAAACGCCCACTGCACCCGCCACCACTACTCCTTCACCGGCAAGGATCCCCCCACCATCGGTTCCGCCACCTTTTGTACCCAGAACCCTTCTCATTCCACCCCCCACCAACTCCCACCGCATTCGGGTATCCCTTTCTACCTCTACGCCTCCTACCAGGGCACCAGCACCCTCTACAAGGATTCCCTCTGCGGGAACTCCCACTCCACCACTTCTTAACACCAACACACCTTCTTCTTCTTCTAATCCCCCTCCCACACTTGTCTCGACAAAGGCACGTCAAGGCGTGGCGCCGCTCCGCAGTGGACGGATGTTCCACCGTATTTTTCCACAGAGAGAGTTAGAGCCCGTGCAGGGGCCGCAAGAACAAGAACAAGAACAAGAGTCAGTGCCAGGAACTCAGTATGATTTGCTAAAGCACTTGGACCGAACACCAGCAAGGATTTCAATCCTGGAACTAATTAAAAGGTCCACCACTCATCAGCTAGCGTTGAAAGAATATCTGCAAAAGGTGATGGTCAATGAGGACATTCCAGTTGAGCAGATAGTCACAGTTTTAACACCCGCTAGCAGTCAGCCGGCAATTACTTTCCATGAACATGAACTGGCGCCACTCCCAGCAAGAATGCACGCTCTATGCATCACAGTTGACATTAATAAGGTGGCTGTTAAGCAATGTCTGGTGGACACTGGGGCATCCATCAATGTCTTGCCACCTAGCACCTTGAAGTTGTGTGGCATTCCGGAATGCCAAATTCGGCCGTCTACTATCACAGTCACTGCATATGATAACACGAAGAAACCTCCTCTAGGCATGATTACGTTAAAAGTAAGTTTGGGTCCTGCCGCCATCACAGTATATTTCCATATTCTGGATATGGATCCGACATTTAATGGCATTCTGGGACGCCCCTACATTCAGCAACTCGATGCGGTGCCCTCCACAAATCACCAATGCCTTAAATTCCCACACAAGGGCCGCATTATTAAAGTTACCAGTATGCCGATTTTGCCAGAGGAGGATATTCATGTGGCTTCGTCAGTTCCATCCATGTGGCCGGCCAACAAGCCACTATTATCTGTGCTGGACGTCCCTTGTCCACGACCAATATCAGAAAAAGTCACAACGGTTGCTATGACACCCCTGCCTCCCAAGGGGAAAAAGAAGAAAATAATGATGAACACCTCTGGCTGGAACATCTTAATGAAAATGGGGTATCAAAATGGCAAAGGTCTGGGTGCCAACTGTCAAGGCAGGATTAGGCCTGTTAAACCTCAGAAGCTGATTACACGAGGTGGCCTAGGTTACAAAGGGCCAGGCAAAAATGAAGATGAACCATGGGCATTCATGACATCTACGTTAAAAACAGATCGCCAACCGCTCACTTGGACATTAAAGACACATTTTGTCACGGGTGGCTTTTAAAATAATGAGCAAACTACCATAATCACTTCCATATTAGACTGTCATGATGTTCATGCTAGAAAGTTTGCTCGTCATATTGTCCCGTTGGCCACATACAAAGCCCTGGAGTCCTTAAAGCCTGACAAAAGAAGAAGAATGGATGATCCAGAATGCGACTGGTACAGGTGGTTCGATATGCAGGATATTACTATTTCTTTGAGCCGCCTCTTCATGCCGACTGACCCGGAATGGCCGCCACTTATTCATGAATTGATTGAGATGCCAGCTGCAATTACAGATAAGAGGCAGCTACTGAGTGACTACACTGATACTGGAGAGCCAGATGTTCCGTTTGAAGAAGGCTTCACCGTGGACAGGCTGTGGGCTGGCCTCTTTTCTCTCACTTCCATGCATCCATCTGTGCTTGCTTCTCTATATTCTCATCGGTTTGGTCACGTGCCAAGACCACCTCCGATTATAATCAATTTATCTCCAGATTCAATCCAAGTTTCTCTCACAATTCCTTCTTCGCTCCTCGAGCGATTTTCTAAACTCTCCATCACGCCCCCGCGCGGGCCATCACTGATTCAATCTTTCTCTGATCTGGCAATTTCCACTCCTCCTGCTATTCTCCCTTCACACTGCTTTCTTCTCGAAACAGAAAATAAAAATAAAGAAAAAGACAAAAATGAAAAAAAAATGTGAAATTCCCAAATTTCCAATCCTCCATTTCTGTTGAGGAGACCTCCTATTTCTCTTCTGAGTGCGTCCCGACCCAGGGGCCGCTCCTTCAAGATTCATTGCTAAATCTTTTCTCCCCCTCTGGTGAGGGGACTTCCTCTGTATTACCTCCTGTATCCACTTTTTCACCTCCTTCCTTTTCTTTTTCCAGTCAAGCTAGTTCTTCTTCTTCTTCTAATAAAATTCATGGGGTAGATTCTCATAAGAAGTCCAAGGGTAAGCAGATTCCCCGTAGGTTTCTGTTGGAGTTAGCTATCAGATGCCAGGCTTGTTTAGCCCTTCCTGAATTTATAGAGAATCCAATCATTCTGCCAGAGCTGGAATATGAGGGTGCTGTTGTTTCCTATGAGGGTTTGGGTGTCTATGAAATTATGAATGATGAAGACCCTATTGAAGAGGGGGATGAGAGTTATGAAGAATATGAGGACGAGGCTGATGCTTTTACTAGTGGCATAAGACGATTTGACGAACCGTCAGCCTCGGTAGAAGAGCCTACCAAAGAAATTAATTTGGGTACCGAGGAAGACCCTAGGATTGTCCTCATAAGCAAGAATTTACCGCCCTCCGAAGAGGAGGCGCTCATTTTGGTCTTGCAAGAATACAAGGACACGTTCGCATGGAGTAATGAGGATATGCCTGGATTAGATCCTGCGCTCGTTGAACACCGCCTTACACTTAAGCCAGTGTCTGTGCCGGTCAAGCAACGGTTGAGGCGTTTCCACCCTAATATGGCTTTAAAGATGAAAGAAGAGGTCGACAAGCTCCATAAGGCTAGATTTGGTAGAGTTGTCCTCTACCCCAATTGGGTGGCTAACATCGTCCCGGTTATGAAGAAAGATGGAAAAGTTCGGATTTGCATAGACTTCCGGGATCTCAACCGTGCGTGTCCTAAAGATGACTTCCCCCTCCCTCATATTGATGTTTTGATTGATAACACGGCAGGATTTGAGACCCTCTCGTTCATGGATGGCTTCTCAGGTTACAATCAAATTCGTCTGGCCGAAGAAGATCAAGAGAAGACATCATTCACTACACCATGGGGTACTTATTGTTATGTGGTCATGCCTTTTGGACTTAAGAATGCTGGAGCCACCTACCAGAGGGCTATGATGGCGATTTTTCATGACATGATTCATATCTATATCGAGGTGTATGTGGACGACCTGGTTGTAAAATCAAGGACAAGGATTGAACATCCTGGGGTTCTAGCCAAGGTCTTGCAAAGATCACGAGAATATCAGTTGAAGATGAACCCCAAGAAGTGCGTGTTTGGTGTTTCTTCAGGGAAGTTGCTTGGTTTCATTGTTAGCAAGAGGGGAATTGAAGTTGATCCCAACAAGGCAAGGGCCATTAGAGATATGCCTCCTCCCAAGAATTTGAAGGAAGTTCGAGGAATAATCGGGAGGTTGCAGTTCATTCGCCGCTTCGTCTCCCAGCATTCACAAAGATGTAGGCCGTTTTACGAGTTTACTAAGCCGGGAGTCAAGTTTAATTGGGATGACAAGTGTCAGGCAGCCTTTGACGGATTGAAGGATTATTTGGCCAATCCTCCTGTCCTGAGGCCGCCGATTCCAGGCAAACCACTCGTTCTCTATGTCTCAGTCCTGGATGACTCTGTAGGTGCTGTCTTAACTCAGGTAGACGAAGAAGGTAAGGAGAGGGCAGCATACTATTTGTCTAAACTTCTTAACCCCTGTGAGCAGAGGTATTCAGCCATGGAGAAAACTTACGCTGCTTTAGTCTGGGTAGTTCAGAAGTTAAAGCACTATTTCCTAGCTCACGAGGTTCACCTCATTGCTCGCATTAATCCGATTAAATTCCTCCTTGAAAAATCTGTCCTCACTGATACGCTGGCAAAGCTTCCTCTCTCAGTTTGATATCACTTACATTCAACAGAAAGCTATCAAAGGTTACGCCATTACCGAACATCTTGCTCACCACCCTCTACCTCGTTTTGATCCTGTCAATTCGGAGTTTCCAGATGAAGAACTAATGTCTATTAATCAACCCCACGATCCTATGTGGACATTACATTTTGATGGAGCTCTAAATTCCCAAGGAAGAGGGATCGGCATGGTTCTTTTAACACCAGAAGGGGTCACCATCCCATTTGCTGCTCGGCTCACTTTTCCCGCCACCAATAATATAGCCGAGTATGAAGCTCTTTTGGCCGGTCTTCAAACCGCTCATCGATATGGTGTCACCCATTTGAGGATTGTAGGTGACAGTCAGCTCATTCTGCGCCAGGTGTTGGTCAAATGCCGCACTATCAATCCTAAGCTCAAACCCTACCAGGAACTTGCTTCAGCTTATGCCAAACTCTTCACCAAATTGATTTTCGTCCATGTTCCTCGTAGTCAGAATATCCTAGCTGACGCTCTTGCTTATTTGGCCTCTGCTTTAGTCTTCCCTCCTGAGCGTGATTTTCATGTTCCTCTAATTCATCAGCGTGACACGCCAGCTATCAAGGATCGTGCATTTCTCGATATTAGGGATAAGGTGCTTGAGAAGGACAAGCAGAAGGAATCTCTTAAAGGCAAAGAGGTCATGCTTTTAGACTGGGAAGAAGAATTGGCTGACGAAGAGAAGCCTTGGTATTATGAGATTGCCAGATATTGCAATGATCAGTCCTATCCCGAGGAAGCCACCGCAGAAGAAAAGAAAGCAATTAGAAGAGTGGCTCAGCGTTATGTTTTGATTGGAGGTGTGCTCTATAGGAGAGGGCTCACCGGTGTTTTACTAAGATGCCTCGACGATGATGAATCATGGAAAGTTGTGGAAGAGGTGCATTCTGGAGTGTGTGGTGGTTATGTGAATAGCCAGATGCTAGCTAAGAAGATTATTAGGCTAGGTTTCTATTGGCCAACTCTAGAAGAGGATTGTTCCATCTATGTTCGAAGGTGTGTTAAGTGTCAACTGCACGCCGACAAGATTCATTCTCCTGCTTCTTCACTCCATCCTACATCCTCCCCATGGCCTTTCTCCATATGGGCTTTTGATATCATTGGACCTCTTGGTGATTCGAACCTCTTGACCAAGCAAAAATCATTCATCCTCACGGCAACGGAGTACTTCACCAAGTGGGCGGAAGCAGAAGCTTACGTGGAGATCAAAGCGTCAACCGTCTGCAAGTTTATAATGAAGAACATCATCACGAGGTTCGACATTCCAAGCACCATCGTCACCGACAATGGACCCCAATTTATCTCTCAAGAAATCAAGGATCTCTGCAACAGGTATAACATTGCATTGCATCATTCTTCTCCCTATTATCCGCAGGGCAATGGCCAAGCAGAGGCAACTAACAAAACTCTGATAAAAATTGTCAAAAAGACGTGTGAGGCTAATAAATTTTCGGACTGGCCAGACAAGTTAGTTGAAGCTCTCTGGGCCTATCGAACTTCCATTCGTACCCCCACTGGGCAAACCCCTTTCGCCCTTACTTATGGAATGGAGGCGGTAGTCCCTTATGAGATTCTCATTCCCTCTCTACGAGTACAATTGGATAAGGAATTTTCTATTGATGAACGTCGTGATTCCATCCTCGCCCAATTGGAACTCCTACATGAGAAGCGTCTGGTCGCCGCTGAGCATGCGCGCATTTATCAAAACAGGCTCCGCGTTTTTATCAAAAGAAGGTAATTGAGAGAAAATTTAAAATCGGTGAGATGGTAATTAAGAGGATTTTCGTAAAGCCGGGTGGCCCTCGCTCAAAACTCCAACCCAATTGGGAAGGACCGTTTGTTATAAAAGATGTTTTTCCAGGCAATGCTTATAAATTGATTAATGCTGAAGGAGAAGAGTTAACTCACCCTTGGAATGGTTTATATCTTAAGAAATACTACCCTTGATTCAAAATCCAAACAAAATGAAAATTGTTTCAAAAATCCAAAACAAAGTGGAATATTTCTAAAAACAAAAAAAAAAATAGAAACTCCAAAAAGCAAACAAAAAAATAGAAGAGATCAAAATTGGTGCCATGGCACACGAAGGATCAAGGTCCGAAAGGTCAAAATTCAGAATTCATTCATCAGTCTTGCTAACTTAAAAGGGGATTGACTCCCGCACACACTACACGCTTTATTCTTGAACTCAAGCAGTGCAAAATCCGTTGGAAAGTCAAAAACCTGACTAAAAGTGAAAGACAATACCCGTTCTTTTCTTCTTCGGCCCATAAGGGAGGAAGGGAAACCTCGGGGTAGACATGCCAAGCCTATCCGCCGCCCTAGTAGGTGGAAGTCAGGGCCCAAAAGGGAGCAAATGCCATAAAAGCCCAAGTACAATTAGGTTTATTTTCATCAATGCAAATCAATTCCAAAGTGAAAGTCAAGTTGTGAAAAGAAAAGCATGTCAAGAGGGCAAAGTCCCCGCAAGGAAAACCTTGGGCGTATGCGTGCAATATAAAAGGGGCAAAAGGCAACAAATTTCCCTACGCCAAAGACCGAACCCCAACAGGCATAGGGTAGGGGAGGTAACTTTGCCTTGAGCATCTCAGAATCCCTTATGGGCTTCCCTCATATTTTCTTCCATCCTTTCTATGTGATAAGTCACGAACTGGCAGGATGGTCAAGACGGACTAAAGAAATTGCACTGTGCGAAATCTCGAATACAAGTCAATTATGACCACGTCCACACCCTTTTAATTACTCAAGAAAGGTTAATGAATTTTAGATGGTGACCGTGTAGGACCCGTGGTCTTGATAGCCTTGTCAACCCTTTTTTGCAGAATAATTCAATTAACGCCTTTTGCTAAGGCGCTTTTTATAGAATTAACGTCCTAGATTAGGTCGTCTATTTCAGAATAATGTCTCTGAACAGGTCGTTACTTTCTCCAAAATTAGATTTCCTTTTAAAATTCACGCCGTCTTCTAGGGCGTCTTTATGCGAACCACGACCTACTCTAAGGTGCATTTTTCTAGAAAAATAACAAAAAAAAATAAATGAGTGAAAAAAGAAAAAAATGCATTTCTTCACGATGTATGCTTGCATTTCTGTATGGGCATCTTTTATTTATGGTTCGCATATGCGTGCTTGCATGATGCATCTCCCCGCTATCAGTTATTTTACCTTATTTGATTAAAGACTTGGCCCCTTGACCCGCTATCCAGGTCAAAAGCAAAGGCACCCCTTGCTTATTGAGCAAGGGGCCAAGTCGAACAGATAAATTAACTTGTTTATTCAATGTGTGGATTACAGTTGCAGGTATAGGGAAGAACGTGGAAAGAGGAAAAGGCCACAACTACACAAAGTGCTCAGGTAACAAAAGATCTCAATCTTATATATATATACATCATGAATGTCTATCATGTACAAGTGTGAGGGTGGAGGAGTACAAGTAAGTCCCTAAGCTCTCGCCTCCACCCTCCTCTCTCCTACTCTCAACCTCCTCCTCGCCGTCCCGAGCTGGCGCTGGTGGAGGAGGCATGGGCCCCCGTGAAGAAGCTGGAACCCGAACCTGACCCCCTGCCTCGCTCCTCTCTCGGAGGGAAGAGCCCGCCACAAAGGTGGAGCTGGTGAAGGAGTATCCCGCAGCCCGTGCTCTCTCGCACCCTCGCTGGAGACGCTCCTCAGACACTCGTAGCCGCTCCTGAGAAAGGATCAACTGGGTCCTCGAGTTTACCAACTCTCGCTCGCGTGCTGCTACCTGCTCCTGGTATCAGGCACGCTCCGCCTGGTACTCCTCTCGCTCACGAGCACGCTCCTCGCGCTCACGGGCACGCTCCCGTCGCTCCAGCTCTAGAGCCACCTGCAGCTCAGCCACGTCCTGAGGAAGCTCCTCTCGTCGCCTCAGGGACCTCTCAAGCTCTGAGATCCGCTGATCACGGATCGCCAACTCGGTACGTACCTCCTGAAGCTGAGTCATCTGCAAACAGGTAAGCAAATCATCAATTCCACAATTAATGCAATGATTCAATTCAAGCAATATATGATTGAACCACTCACCTGTGTGCTCGTCGCACGGAAGCCCTCATCAACGCAGGTAAGAGCGGCTCGAAGCTCCTCAGTCTGTAAAATGAATTTCATCAGTGCACAATTATATAATCAATATTTGAATGGATCTATGTTTTGGAATTTACCCGTGAAGCGAGATCGCGCTCTGCTGCCTCGGCTCGTGCGATCGCTCCGGCTAGCTGCCCTGCCAGTGCAGTCACCTCTGCACTGGGCCCTCTCGAGCTGGAGGCCTCTCCTGGGTCTCTCCTCGCTGCTTCCTGCTGGGCACGCTACATTCATTGAGATCGTCAGTGGCTAATCATCAATAACTCAACAAAAAAAAGAGATATACATGTGCATATAGGAATAATTTAAACACTCACCAGGGTCTCTAGGTCTGCCCGTGTGGCGGCCAGCTGGTCCTCCAGGCTGTGTAGGTGGGCCTGGGCATCCATCTCCGCTATGTCCCGTGCATCCTGCATTCATTACATATTAGTCACATGATAGAAAGCATTTGCATTTAATTTAGAAATAGTTGCATCCATACATACCCCTAAGACCCTCATCTGGGGTCGGCCGGCGTAAACCTCCCAGTAACGCCGGAGGTAGTCGGAGCTGTCAGTCGCCTGGGAGGTGACTCTGGTCCCGCCTCGCTGCCAGTCGGCGTACTGCTCCTCGAACCGCACCCTCCAGTCGGTCGCCTTCGTACGACCGCGCGTCTTCTTCCCGATGCCCCGCGGCTCGCCTACCTCTACCCACTCCTGGTGAAGGCCTAGTGTCCTCATCACCAACCTAAGCCGTAGCACCTCGATCTCGCTCAGGCAGTGAACCCAAAGCTCACGCTCAAAACGAGGACGGCCCGCTACGACCCACGGCTGGCCCTCGTCCGTCATCCCCTCATAGGGTCTCCACTGAACCTGCATTCATAAACATACATGTCATCATTTCATCATCATCATAGTAAATTCAAAATAAATGTAAAAGAAAGATGCATAACATTCATTCATACCAGCGAGGGAGGGAAGTCGCGGAACTCTCTCCGCAGCACCCACAACTCGTAGCCTAGTGGGGCTCCAAACACAATCGGCAGCCAGCGCCGTGCCAGAGGGAAAGCTCCCTCACCTCCAGGCCGTGGGTCAGCGCGCCCCATCGGCATGTATAGATGGCTCCAAACCTGCATCCATGCATCACATTAGTGAAGCATTCATCAGCATGATAAAAATAAAAGAAAAGAAAAATGAAAAATGCATACCTGAAGAAAAGGTGAGAAGCCACTGACGGTCGTCTCTCGACCTGTCCCGGTGGACAAGTCGGCCATCATGTGCGCCAGCAGCGCCGCTCCCCAGGCGTAGCTGCCAACTGCCTCCAGGTCCTCGAGTATCCCCAGGAATCAGCAGTTGATGACGTCGCCCTTCGTCCCGAGCAATAGCCTCCCCAGTAGCAGTAGCAGGAACCTCCTCAGGTCTCGGTATGCTCTCTCTCTGTCGGCTGGGTCCTGGCAGTAGACTGCCCTAGCACCGTCTATCAACCTCTGCGAAAACTGCTCTAAGGTCTCCCCGGACCTGTGCCTAGCATTCCCTAAGCCCATCACTGTAGTAAGGTCGGTGCGGAAGATAGTCCTACACTCGCTGGGTGTCTCGTAGACCATCTCTAGCCCTAGCAGCCTCTGGGCGAACTCAGTGTAGTCAGGGTAGGTGATCCCGCTCACAGCCTCACCGTCTACCCTCAACCCGGTGATCCTAGCCACATCCTCTAGGGTGGGAATCATGTGCCCCCATGGCATCAAGAATGCCCGGCTAGTCCTGTCCCATCTCTCCCGTAGAACCTGGATAAGAGGTAGGTCTGGCCTAACTGGCTCTATGCTAAGGAAGGCCCCAAACCCCATGGCATCTACCCTCGCTCTCTGAAACTCGGGGAGGCCGTAGTATGCTGCCCGGACCATAACCCAGGAGATCCGTGTCCTCATCAATCCCTGCATGTAAACAAAAGAATTTTCACTTAATTATGTTGATTATTCATGCTGAATCTCATTTTGATTGCCTTGGATTATATTGGTGTTTGATTTTAATTAACGACCATCCTCAGGTCGTGGTTTGTTGAATTAGCGCCCCTGAGGAGGGCGTGGTTCTCAGTGTGCTTTGAATTTGCGACCTATCCTAGGTCGCTGTTCATCTAAGCAACGCCTCTGTGTAGGGCGTGGTTCTATGGTTAATTTCTGAATTCCTAAAAAATATTTCAAGTCACGCCCTTGGGTGGGGCGTTTTCCAAAATGGGTCTGTTAATTAACCATGAATTAATGAATGAACGACCTCTGGTTTGGTCGTCTGTTGTTGAATTAACACCCCGATGGGAGGCGTTGTTTTCAAGTTTTTTAGAAAATAAAATAAAAATAATGGCATGCGAAACAAATTCATGGAAAAATATTTGAAATAATTAAAGCATGGAATTGATATAAATTAACAGCATTGATATGAATTTAAATGGGCGACATGCTTTAGGGCGTGTTCTCATGGGGTTAATTATTCTTCAGGAAAATAATTTAATTAACGCCCTTGGGTCGGGTGTGTCATGTTTGAAACGTGACGCCCCTGAGGGCGTCTTCTTTCTGGGTTGCAGGGTTTGTACCCGAGGGCTATGGAAATGGCATAAAAATGAAATTAAAATAAAAAAAATGGAATTAGGGTCAGGGGCCTACCTTCTTGTGCTTGGGTTCCTGTGGTTGAGGCCGTGGTTGGCGTGGTCGTCGGAGTTGGCCGGGGCAAGGACCGGTCGCCGCCGTGGGCGGCGGCTCATCGCCGTCCTCATCTTCTCCTTCTTCTTCCCCCTCGCCCTCTTCATTTCCTCCATGTTCGTCTCCTCTACCTTCGTCTTCTTCACCTCCTTCGTTGGCCTCTTGGCCTTCTTCAGCTTCGTCGCCGACCGCCACCGCCGGTGCGTCTTCAACCGCCGCCACTGCGTCGTCCTCCTCGCCGCGGGCGTCATCGCCCAAGTCCACAACTTCTGGGGCAGCCACCCTCTGCCGCTTCAAACCTCCGCCGGCCATAGCTTAGGGCTAGGGTGTAGAAGGGAGAGAGAAGGAGAGAGAATGAGAGAGATTGGGGGAGGGGGTTCTCGGTTAGGGTTACAGAAGAAAGAGAGAAAGAGGGGAAATGGACGGAGGAAGAAGAAGAAAGGAGGGAAAGTTAAGTCGAACGGTCAAAAAGAATTAACGACTTAAGGAAGGCCGCGTCTTGTGGAATCAACGACTGACATCAAGGCGTTTCTTAATAATTGACGACATTTCTTAAGGCGTTATTTTTGTTTGCATGGGGAATGATAACCGTCGTCAGACGCATTTTGTAACACCCTCAAATATAGTTAAATTGTACTCTATATCATCGAGGTGCCTTTTCGAGTATCGGCTCAGTTCTTGGAAAGAACTCCGAAGTTAAGCGTGCTTAATGGGGAGTAGTATTGGGATGGGTGACCTGCCCGGGAAGTCCCTCATTCTGGAGCCGATCACTGTTAAAAAGGGATAAAACCGTGAGGCCGGTAGGCCAAAGCGGACAATACCTCGATGGTATAGAGTACGGGGCGTGACATAATGGTATCAGAGCCATACCCCAGCCGGAAGTGTGGGAACTAAGTGCCATGCAGGGCAAAGTGCTACGCTATGGGAGCCACCTCTTGAACCCGCAATGGGACAAAGTGCTACATAGTGGGAGCCGCCTCTTGAGCCTGTAGGGGCCACCTCTAGAATCCTACCTGCCTGGGGATTTGATTGCGTGCTATATGTGCCCAGCGACGAGGACGTCGCCTATATAAGAGGGGTAGATTGTAACACCCTCCAATATAGCTAAGTTGTACTCTATATCATCGAGGCGCCTTTTTGAGTATCGGCTCAGTTCTTGGAAAGAACTCCGAAGTTAAGCGTGCTTAATGGGGAGTAGTACTGGGATGGGTGACCTGTCCGGGAATTCCCTCATTCTGGAGCCGATCACTGTTAAAAAGGGATAAAACCGTGAGGCCGGTAGGCCAAAGCGGACAATACCTCGATGGTATAGAGTACGGGGCGTGACACATTTAATGGCAATTGATTGATTTGATGGGAATAATCATTACTGTTTTTGAGTAACAACTATGATTGGGGCATTTTTTATAAGAAACGTGGCTTTGCTGAAGGCGTTAATTTTGGGATTTCAACGAATATATTTTGGAATATGAATCGTATTAACGCCTTGCATTAGGACGTTTTTCAGTTAACGCCCATTGGTGAAGGCGTCAAATTTGTGAACTGGAATGTTGAAGACGACCTGTGGTTAAGGCGTCCTTTTATGAATTCACGACATTGCCTGAGTCGTTATTTGCAACAGAATCAGAACGTTGGAAGAGTTGATCAGAGACACAGTAAGATGGCTCAATAAAGGAAATATCATTGAGTTATTGGAAGAAAAGATTACAAGGCTTAATGAGTCATTTTGGGGCTCAATTTTCTAAGAGCTATTACATAAGATTTCCATTCATCTCTGTCTTCATTCAAGCTTTCTACAGGTTGATGAGCCTTGTTGATTTTTCACAAAGCTTGAATAGTTGTGCATTCTTCACCATCTTCGTTGCTGCCAAGGTCCCGTCTCTTGATAGGAGGGAGGTGTGATGGGTCCTCGAATACTCGCCGTGGGAGCCCGAGTTGAAGGAGGCACCGATGTGAATTGTACAAAACGAATTCTGAAGCGCCTATGAGACGAAGGTCCGTCCCGGGAGAAAATCTTGCACGGATTTCTTGAGTCTTGAGTATTCTCGGGGCACAAGTGAAGAGATTCTTTGGCATTACTTTGAGGTGCTCTCTCCATTCCGCTCTCTTCTTGATTTGGGGAATTTGGTTCGTCACTCTATTGCTTATCCCAAGTGAACTGGTCATATAAGAGAGTGGGTTTTTTGAGAAGATTCTCGAGGATTGTTGGGTTTCGTCACATGGATCGAACTTGAAGTGAAATCTACCCAACTAGAGAGTGCTAGCATGCATCCGTAGATGGGCCTTCCCATCGCCGCCGAGGTAAGCCCACTATAGAGATAGGCTAGAATCGTCGGTCCCACTCTATCTCCTTCCCATAAGCTCGCTATAGCGCTTAACTGAGCCTCTTCTAGAAAGTCCTCCGTGGATGGGAATAGGAGTGCTCCTGCCAAGCACACCACGAAAGCCTTTGCTACCCGCTCTATCTCTTCATCTTCTTTAGCTTAATCCGCTCTCTTGTACACCCATGAGGCGAGCTTTAGAAGATTGATTCCTTTAGTGGCTTTGATTTGATTCACTAGGTTGGGGCTGGATATCAAGCTTGTCAATAGCTCATGAGAGGCAATTGGTTTTGGCATGATGGCCACCTTTTCCTCATCTCCTTGCTTCGTTCTCTTTAAGCCTAAGATTATCTCCAATTCTTCTAATAGGATCGTGGCTTCAAAAGTAGAGAAAAGAAAGGTATGGGTGGAAGGATGCCATATCTCTACAAGAGCCCCTATAGCAGCCCAATCAAGATGAATCTGATCATAATGTTTGGCATGGGTGACTAGACCCAGAAGATGCCATCTTGTTAAGTAGACTCTCATATCTGAAGAAAATTTGGAGAGTATGAGAGGGAGCCACTTGATTTTTGTGAATCTCCTTGCTCCTGGGACATTTGGGAAGTCCTGTGGAAGAAAGAAAGGAAGAACAATGCAGAGAAAGAAGAATGAATATGCATACAGAAGAGAATACAATGTTACAAAAACAGAAGGATTTTATCCTTACCTGATTTAATGTAATGCGGCTGCTAATATGCCCGTTAATCTCGGTCAACCTGGGAGTGGAGGACTTGGATCTCTTAAGTGCCCTCTCCATCTTCTGTTGCAGGAGGAAGCTCTGACGATTGCGATGTCTGCAGAAGAACAGACAGAAGAAGTAGCAGAAGAACAGAGCTCCGAAGGTTGCTTTGATTGATTTGAGGAATTGCCTTCCCTTTATAGGAGTCTGGGGAGTCTCGAGGCTGTTCGGAGTTAGCAAGTTGATTGACATTATGACGAGGTTTTGTTTACAAATCGAAAATGGAAGTTCGTGCTTAATTAACGCCTTCTGTTAGGGCGTCAATTGTTGAATTGACGACCTGACGGCGGTCGTGTTTTGTGTAACGCCCTTTCCAGGGTCGTTTTCTTCTTGAACTCTTGGTGCATGTAACGCCTCAGTGAAAGGCGTGTTTATCATTTTGACGCCCTCTTTATAAGGCGCCTTTCATGTTTTGACGACGTTTGGTCCAGGCGTGAATTTGTGAGCTTATGAATTTCCTTCCTTCCATGCTTTGATGAACTTAAGTGCTATTATTTCGTTGGAATTCTATTTTATTAAGCACTTATGATCATGTTATGTTTGGAATTAAGGATTATTTATATTGGAATTTTGAGAGAACTAATGAACTCTTGAGTGCAGGAGATTGCAGGTTTCGAGATACTCGAATTAATGTGGAGGTAACATCATGTTGTTCTTGTAAGCATTATTACTATATGGTATCTACGCTATTATAGCATATCAGGGACCTTGTGGTTCTGATGAACCTGGCATTTGAGTTCCCCTTCATCAAAAACGGTGATAGTTCCAGGAGAGTCTTGATCACACGGATAGGCTGTTGAGTCGTTAAAGGTCTGGGACGATGGTTCCACTTTCTGAGTTGATGCATGGACAAACGGGCTTCGGCTTAGTGTCAGCTCAGAGATCTGGATTCTTGACCAAATCTAGATGGCTTAGCAATATTATCCTTGATTATTTTCTATCTTTTAGTTTGTTTTATCTTTCCTTTTAGCCCAGCATGCATCATGTAGGACTTTGAGCCTCATGCTGAAAATCTTCATATTATGGCAGTAATGAAGGTCACTCGCTCTTGATTGAGTTGACATGAGATATTCCCTTCCAAATTGAGTACTTTGTTCTCTTTGAAGCCGCTTAGGCTGATTTCTTTGAAATGTCCCTTTGCTGGGTCTCCATCTCAATTTCCTTTATTTTTCTGTAAATCCACCTTGGTTGTAGCACGTCCACATTGGCTGGTAACCGCTCTCCAATGGTCTCTTTATCGTGCCATGCGCACATTTTACTTGCTTAGTTTAATCTCCTTTATCCAGTAAATTGATGTTTCCTTGGAACTACTCGGAGTTGTTTCGCTCAGAATCTTGGAAAGATTTCCAATGCTTAGTGTCTGAGGCGTGTCACATCACACATTGGCATCTACTTATCAGTTCGTTCCACTTCATTCCGTTTGTGGCTTTCACTCCATTTCGTCTCACTCCCTTGCAAAGCAGACGCCAAGGCGGGCAGCTGTAGACACGCCAAAATTGACGCTATGTTGATCAAATCTCATGTCACTATGTTGACGCCCCAAGGTGAACTTCAATACATTCATAATATGAAGTTTTCTATTTTTTGTGTGTTTTTAGATTTATTCTTGCATTTTTGTGATTCGCGACCTGAAGAGGGGCGTGTTTTAAATAGCGACCTTATCTAGGGCGTGTTCAAAAGAAAGGACGACCAAATGTCAGGGCGTCAATTCCTAGTATTATCCGGTTTCAAAATAAATTCAAAATAAGTTCAAATTATTGATTAACGTCCTTCCTCAGGGCGTGGCTTCAATTAACGCCTTCATCTCAAGCGTTTTCTCATAATTTTCAAATAAAGTAAGTTTTATTGCCAAAATTAAATCCAAGAAGTGACGCCCTTGATAGTGGTCGTGTTTTGAGTAGCGTCTTGATGTAGGTCGTCAATTTGTGATTTGACGCCCTACTGAAGGTCGTGTTTTATCCTTCGGTGTCGTGTTTGAGTATGCCTTTCCTGAGTAGTTCCCTGCCTCCAATGGTCTCCTTGCTCGAATTGGAGTTAGAGTCCTGCCTTCTTTGATCATTGCCTATCCATATCTTCCCAAATTTAAGCTTATCTTCGATTGAAAATCCTATAAAAGGATGTTCTGGTCGATCTAGATAGAGGTTGACGGGTCAGAGAGTTCACATGTTACGATTAGAGGTTTACATGTCTTCATCTTCCTCCTGTGCGATCGTTTAGAAAGGGCTCTGCTTCCTCTGCTTCCGATCAACCGCGTCCATCTTGTTTCCCTTTACTGTCGTCAGAGACAGTAGGGTTTTTTTTCATTTATTATGTTTGTGTTGCTTCGTCTTCATCCATCGTTCATCATCACTGTGTCGTTTTCTTTTTTCTTTTACATTAGCTTCATCACGTCCACTGTGTTTTTCTTTCTTTTACGTTTGCATTAGTTTTATCACACATCTCCTCCCTCCCTAATTCTTCTTAGGGGTTTTAAAAACAACAAAAAAAGAGGTGCGCATGTTTTCATCCTTTTCATCATATTTTCTATTTGAGAGTTGATACTACACACCTTTGGCTGATCCACTTCTCTTGGCTTGTTTTATTGTCTTTTTTGCAAGGGTAATCAATAAAGAAAAACCCCCTTCATCGGCCGGCTGGTTGAAGGAGGAGGTGGAATTCACAATCCATCCCGCGTTCTATTTTCCACCAGGTATTCACGATCTTCTTTGTTTCTTCTTGAGGTAACCCCTCTGGCGATCACCCTCCTTAGTAGCACCACGTGCTTCTTTTCCTTATTATTATATCATCTCCCCCTTATTTTTGCTATGCTTCCTCATATTTAAATCTCTTCTTCATGTGTGGATTTATCACAATCTACACCGAGCACACCGGCCGACAGAGCAGGCATATACCAAAGGACACAGTCCGGCATCACCTCAGACAACGCGAGAATCAGCATGGCATCGCTGCCACCATCTCGCCCACCGAGGAGACACACCCTCGACACGAGAAACAACTACCGATCCATCCTATGGTCGGCAGATATATCGCACATCAGCTTCACAATCGGCTGACAGGTCGCACACCCTTCTCAAGGGAACAACCAAAACAGAGCCTCCACCAGCTCAAGCAGCCATCTCAACAGACCGCAACCAGCCCTTCGGCTCAGCACCAAGGAACACCTCACACATGGCAAGCTGAAAGCCGGACATAACACTGTGCCAACTCTTGTCAGAAGACAAACTTCGACAAAGCCCAGATCCCATCCGGAAAGGCACATCGCCGAAACGACCACCAAAGGTCTCGCTGGCACACGGCTCTCGCCACGCTCGAGCCCCAACAACCAGCATCTTCTGTCTCTGAAAAGACCATTCACTGGTCACCAACCGCTCGTCAACGGGAAACATTCGCTTGCTCAGCTTCTTCCTTCTTTCCTGGTCCTCGACCGGGTCCAAAGGAAACATTCCAAACCTCAGCAAGCCATCCGTCGACTCACACGCGGACCGATGCCGCATCTCGAGCTGCACTCCTCTAGGACTCCGCATCCGAGTTCGAACATCGCGCCAACTCGACCCTCTCGGGGAGCATGACGAAGCCAAACGACAAGATCCTGGTGTCTTCAGTCATCACCTCACTGGACTCAGACTCACAGGGGAACCATCCCATGCTGGTCACCAAACCAAGGATAACCATTGCGACACCAACGTCCTATCAAGGACCACCAATCCGACGCCAAACTCACAAAAAGGCCTCCGCCCCCAGGCGTCACTCTTCCATCTGGTCTCATCAAATCCTTCGATCAATCCAAGGGGACACCTGCCAATCCCGATTCCGCCCTTACCACAGAGCCATGGGACACCACCTGAATAATGCTCACGACGACCTGGTCGCCGACACCACGACCAAAGCACTCTGGGTCCCCGATTGATTATACATCTCACCGTCACAATCCAACAAGACCGTAGAACCAACAGACACAGCTGTGGTCGGTCACACGGTTAGGCTCACTAGCCACTCACAGCCGCCAACCGGGACCCATAGTCTGCCAAAGACCACTTCTTCAAAAATGATCTCATCCGAGGACACGACTGGGAGTACAAGTCGGGCACCAAGCCGCCGACTCTGACCAACACGTCCTCGACCTCCGTCTGGCGACATTCTCAACAACCCCATCCAGGTCCAACACCGACGCCTGACACGGCTTCCAACACAGGAACATGGTACTCATGCGGCGCACTAGCCAGCACATTCCCCAGCGCTCCATCTTACCGGTGCCAAGAACCATGATATCTCGGGCAACGGCACGGCAACAACACGTTTCACACAGAGGAACCAATCCTCCAATGCTCAATGTAAACTCAGGAATCCGCCCGTAGCAACCAATGCTACGATCCTGAACCAGTGGGTCACAAGCCCACCACGCTTTCGCTGCGCACTCAGATCCGCGTGCACAGCCGAGAAAGCAAACACCGCCCAACCAGCACTCGTCCTTCCGGAACAGCGCCAGCACACCCTCACACGACAAGGGGATGGGCACAACTTCTCACAGGCAACCACCTTGCCAAGACAAGGAGCACGTCTCGCATAGACTTCATGGCGCACAAGGCCAACCAATCCGAACACACAATGCAAGACGACGAACCTTAGCCCAACACAATCTCTCCAACCAAAGGAGAAACCAGCACACTTCCGACCAACAGAAGAACTCCACGCTCGACCTGATCTCAAACCTCGCGCACGCTGGAAACAGCACCATCTATCACCAAGGAAAACCATCGCTTCCATCAGGTCAGCGCCTCCGACACACTCGGTGAGTGTCACGTCGGACCACAAGCACAGCATCTCTCGATGCACCACCGCTACAATTCCTCGAACTGCAACACACCACGCCAAGAGCCGCAACATGAGGCATAACGACAACCGCCGATGCTCATCCTCGAGTCCCGAACTCGCCGCGAAGCCTTCACATCTCAAGCCAACTCCAGGGCGAACACAACCCATTCGCACGCAAGAGCGTAGGAGCAAGACTTACTGGGACACCACAGCCCAATCCTGCCTCGAAAACTGCAAAATAATCTGGACCGACACGTCATTTCTGACGCCACAGCTCATGACAAGGACATCAGGCTCGACGAAACATCAGCTCACCGAGAAGATCCTCCACTCACCCGAGCACACTTCTCGATCAGAGCACCTCACGGGCAGGACAAACCTCAAGCTGGAGTGGCCAAAACCGACAGCAGCTCCCTCAGAGCACGCTCACGGCCACTTAACTACGAACAGTCCGCACCAGCCACCTGACCATGCTGCAGGTTCCTCGAACGCAGCACCGCGAGCTCAAGCCTGCCAGCAGCCTCTGCCCAACGCAGCACAACCAGGGCCACCACCGATGAGGGAGAAGACTCTCAACCTCGATCCTTAGGCCCCTTGCTAGCACG
Organism: Amorphophallus konjac; assembly: GCA_022559845.1. Lineage (NCBI taxonomy): Eukaryota > Viridiplantae > Streptophyta > Magnoliopsida > Alismatales > Araceae > Amorphophallus > Amorphophallus konjac. The sequence goes on from CM040125.1 coordinate 19,442,851, forward strand.
AAAGCCGCGGACAACAACCACCTCCACAGCGCCGCACCGCGTACTCAAGCTCTCAAGCGAGAAGCTAGGCAGAAAACGAACACAAAAACCCTAAGCCAGCTGCCGACTGTACTGGACCTTACGGACTCTGATCACTGCAATGTCTCGAATTCCTATGTACGTCCACAACCACCGCTCTGATACCAGCTGTAACGACCCGAGAATCTGATTACCGGGAAGGCCCGATAACCCGAGACTCGCACCGCCGCCCACGAGTCGGGAGGGCTCGGAAGGGCTAAAAGGAGTGTGGAGGCACAAAGAAATAGGAAATAAAGCAGGACAATTCGACAATTAACAGAAATAAATAAACAACTACTACAACAGAGTCCAGTCCAACAGAAAGTACAGTCTAAAGCAGTAAGACGTACCACATGCCAAGTGAACACTCAGCCCGGTAAACTGGCAACTGAGAACCTCTGCCCCGCACCCTCGAACCTCGAGGAAGAACCGCCACACCTGAAAAGCAGGGAATGAGTCTCCAAAATAGAGACTCAGCAGGGATCCCGCGGAACCCCAACCGGAAACAACGGCGGTAGCGGAAGGGAGAGCTACAACTACAGCAGGAACACTAAACCGGTGGCCGGTCAAAAACTCGGCACTACAGCTACTCCTACTGTACCAGAAGGCACACCTCGATCACCCAGTCGAAGCTACCGAACCACGCTAGTACCACCTACCGAAGTAAAACACACGGCAACCACGCCGTAGAGGCATGTCCCCCGGACACAGCCTACCTGGACACGCTGTCCAAGGTGCAACCCCGACCATCCGATCGCGGGTACCGCACAATAAGGCGCAACCTCGGTGAAGCTACTAGCACTAATCTCACGGCACGAAAACCGACACACGCGCCACGGTGAGACAACCGAACTCAACGGTCAACATGACCGAAAACTCGAAGGTCAAAGTCACGAAACTGACAGTCTGTCACTCCCAACTCGATAGGAGTACCACCCACTAGAAGCACATCCGGTAGCGTCCCCTGACGTCTTACACCGCGCTGCAGGTGAACCGCCTGACGTGGTAGCTCCTACCAAAGGCGCAAACACCGTACAAGTAACCACAAACAAGTAACTAGCTGGGGTCACGCCCGTCGACGTGGGTCCAACCGCCCCCAACCACGTGTGCACACACAGACCACGCGTCACTAGGTCTGGTCCTCTGACCGGTTTTCCCCCGTAGCCGGACTCTGGCTACCGACGAGGGGCCTACGGTAACCGGTCCACAAACCGTCTCAAAGGGTAAGCCTCTCCACCTACTCCCAGGTGGGACCACTCGCGTGTAAGCAGGCTACGACTAGTGGAGGGTCACTAAAGAAGTAGACTCTCAACGGAAAACAACGTCCGAATCCGACGACGTACGGGGACCACCCCACGTACCGGCCCCGTCGCACGGTGACCACAGTCGGAGAAGAAACAGGACTCGCAGTCCACGGCCACGCATGCATCGTGCGCGAGAGTCGAGAAAACTCAAGTGGCACTAAGCGACTAGACTCTGGACAGTCCTCTATGCGCACGACACCCAACGGTCCTTGAGTCACAAGACTCGGGGTCAAGACCGTTGTACGCAACAGCACAAGGCCGTCAATCTGGTCCAATCTTTAGGTCTAAAACCACGGTAGCACGAGTACCGAGATAATTCACGAGCCGCCAAGACCACTCCCTCGAGAAGGGAATGTAAGGGGCACGGCCACTCACACGGGCCACACGGAAAACCCAGAAGCACGATTCCCAAGGTAGCACACAAGCCGCCAGGTCGATTTCCAATCTTGGAGTAAGCGGGAAACCTCCAGCCCCAGGCCGGATAACTGGACTCACAGTCCAAGGTCAATCACATGCCCCACACGGGAATCGGCTTCCAAAGAAACCCACGACATGCGGGGGAGACCCCACCGCACACACACCGATACACGGTGACTCGATCGAGCGTAACACGGAAGCCCGAAACACGTGAGGTCACCCGGACCCACCACACCTATGGGCACGCTAATCGAGGTAACCAGAACCTCCAGACACCCCAAAACACGGTCATGGAACTCCACGGGGTGCCGGGACACACACGGCCCAAGGGGAGCACGATCAGCCGCAGGCCGCCTGCCCCGGGCAGCCCGACTGGTCACCTCCAGGAATGCGCTATAGGTGCATAGCGCGTTCAGCAAGAACGCGCTGGGATCCCAAGGCGCGACAAGAATCGCTTACTGTTCATCTTCTCCGATGAACGCGCCCCGTCGGGGCGGCGCGACCCTCGAGAACGCGCTAGCTCAGTCCGCGACCGAAAACGGTGGAAACGGCAGAAAAACCCATTCCACGCCCCGTTCACCCCCAGGTGAAGGGGAACCAAAAGGGGAAACCATTCCCCAAGCCCCTAGGCATGCATCTAAACCCCTGGATCGCCCAGAAACACGGTAAAACGGGAGATCCGGCTCACGCCCCAAAAACATACACTTTCCCCAAATCACCCCGTTTAGCCCGCTCGGCTCACCACGGCCTACAAAACTCGCGGGAAATGAAGTACGCGGGTTGAGGGTCCATCTCCCTACCTCCACCGAAGATTTCGCGCACCGTGGACGCCGATCCATGAAGAAAATGTCGTTGAAGCCTCGCCGTTCCACGAACCCACGGCCGAGCTTCACCACGCCTCCACCGCCTCGATCCTCCTCCATCCTCGCCCGCGCCTCACCCGCGCCGTCCCAGCCTCGCCCGTACTCCGCCCTGTCGGCCGCCGGAGAGAGAGGGAGAGAGGAGAGAGCGTGAGAAGAGAGAGGGAGAGAAGAGAGAAATGAGAGGGGAGAGAGAGAAAAGGGTTATATATATAGGAAAATCTAGAAATTCAAAAAAATCCCAAAAAATAGAAAATCACACCCTCGCGATCCTCGGAGCGCACCGATCGCAACGGTACCACTCGCGCCCAGGTGAACGGCCCGGTTCACCCACAACGATGTTCCGAAGAAAAAGCCGAAACCCACGCCGGAAATCGGAAAACACACGCGGAAAAGCCGCGGAACGCCTCCGGGCCTTTGAAACGACTCCGGATCGCGCCGATCCGAACACGAAAGATGTCCGGAACGAAATTTCAGACACAACGGAGTCAGACACTCCGAAAAATTAGATCTGAAACTCGAGAAGAAGGATCCGAAAAAATCCGGGGCATTACAGTAGATCTCTGGATTGAGATCGAACCACCTTAAAATTGTTGCCTACTGTGTGTTTGCTTGTGGGTCTTGTGTTTTCATTGTGCACCTTAGTGAGATTACTTGTGTTCTATTGTGTGGCTGCATGTGTCGACCCTTTACATAGTGGTTCTTCATTTGGCTTAACTGCTGTTTGCCTATATTCCGCATTAGAGCTTATACTAGTTTTTAATTTGGCATTAGATCTATTCACCCCCCTCTAGATCCACACTTCGTGGAGATAGACCGCGTCCATCTTACATAACAGGGTAGCTATTACCATGTGAAACAAGATAGGTCAGCTTTGGCAATATCTCAGTGCATAACTATCATGATAGTGCAATTTTAAGAACAACAATTTTAGATGCCACATCTTTAAATATAAGTCTAAGTTTACAATATGTACCATGTAAACCTCTTTTAGGCCTTGTTAGATGATAATCTGAGCTGTGATCCATACATACAGTATTTTATATCTTAAATAAATATAGGTTCTTTCTAGCAGTAACGGTCAGATGTGTTATGCTGGTCTCATCCAATTCTTGCATGAAATGCATTGCAAAGTTAATTTCAGCTGCTAACATTCAATTTTATCTTGGAAGATATGCCAAAAGAACCGATAGAAGAAAGGCAAATGTCATATTCATTTTATGCAAGATGAGGTGCTATGAACTTCTTCATATCCACTTCAATCATCAAGAGAAGTGATAATAGGAATAGATGCATCTTTGTAATATTTGTTTCTATTTGTATTTAATGTTTTGCTACAATTGATGTTATTCCTGATAAAGTATACCCATCCTAGTCTTTGTCAGTGGTTGATAGGCTCTTCTTGGGCTACAGTATTAGAGAAAAGAGATGGCCTTCATTTTCCTGTAGATTTATATATTGAGGGTACACATTTTTTTACTTTAGCTTAGTTTGTTCCTTATGAAAATTCTGGATCTTGTCTCTAACTGAGATATAGAGTTCAGAAAGAAATGAAGAATGCTGCTGGGAAGTTTTTTAAAAAAGACTTACATTGTCTGTTTCTTAATAACAATCTCTAGTGGTACCAACCCCTTTCAAGAAAAAAAAATTGACCTTTATTTGGTTGCATATATTAGATTGTTGTAGTTCAAATCTGTTCTGTTTTCATGTTAAAATACTATTCTTAGTCTATTAGATATCTGGATAGTTCCCGGAAGAGTGTGTGTTGCTATAAGACTGCGACCTTGAAATGTAGAGGAATTGGTGGCAGATGTTGATTTTGCTGACTGTGTTGAATTGCAACCTGAGGTATGTATCAGTATTAATTTCGAGGTGACTACATGCTGCACGTCTCTGAGCATGTTTCAGTTAATTGATTTTCGTATGTAGTATCCTGAGATCTTGCCTTAGTAACTTTCACTGACTTGTTTAATTCTTGATTTGTTATCATTCATGGCTTAGCTTAAAAGGTTAAAGTTGCGCAAAAATAACTGGGATTCAGACAGGTATGAGTTTGATGAGGTGCCAACAGAGTTTGCATCGCAAAAACTCTTCATTTGTAACAACGAGGTGACTATAAGCATTTATTTAATGATAAATATATAATATATTTATTAATTAGTATAAATAAGATTAATTTGCATGATGAATTAGCACTAATAATATTAATTAGCATAATTAATTAGCACTAATAACATTAATTATCATTATAAGATTAAGCAACACTATAATACGTAACTATTTAATAATAATTAAATAATATATTTATTAATTAACAATAATAAGATTAATTAAAATGATTAATTACCATTAATAACATTAATTAGCACTAATAAGATTATTTAATATTGCTAATTAGCATTAATAATATTTATTAGCACAATTAATTAGCACTAGTAATGTTAATTAGGATAATAAGATCAAGTAGTAACATAATAATTAATTATTTAATAATAATCATATAATATATTTGTTAATCAGCACTAATAATATTAATTATCATGACTAGTCCGCACTAATAAGATTAATTAATATAGTTAATTAGCATTAATAAGATTAAGTAGTATCATTATAATTAATTATTTGATGATAATTAAATAATATATTTATTAATTAATACTAATAAGATTAATTAACATGATTAATTAATATTAATAATATTAATTAACAGTAATAGATTAATTATCACTGAGAATGGAGAGTGAAAAATGGGGATAAGAAAGTGAGAATAAGTCATTCGACCTATAGAGTGGAATGACTTATCTCCAGTCTTAATCTTATTTTTGAGGATAATTTCGTTCTCCTTAACTCCCTTATTCCTATCAATTATAATCAAACTAAATAAAGAATGGAGTTGAAACGAAAATATCCCTTTTTTATCCCCGAATCAAACTGGGCCTAATAAATGTCTCAAGTTGAGACTCTCAACTTCCGTTAGAAGGCCCATCACCGGAATGAAACGGTGATCGGCAAGTTTTTGAATGAAATGAAGATGTACAGTGATGCTTTAACGCTCGTCAATGCACCGAACATACACTAGTTACGCAAAAGCAAGGGCCACCAGATGTTTGATCAGACTTGAGAGAAAAACGTTGTCCTGGAAAGATGCCGATGATGATGCCCCACTTGGCCATCTGAATCTTTCACCGTCATCCTTGGGCTGATTCACCTCTACTTAAAACCTTTTGTTTTCTTTCGCTACACATCATGCAACCACGTGCCTTTCAATTCTTTAAACATGCAGAGCACCTCGCCACACAAATTTATGCATAGAAGACGACCCGGACTGCACAGAGAAAACAGCCCGACATGGCCAACCCCGCCGACGCAGTGGTCGAGAGAGCCCGTCGACCGAATCAGTGGAACCGTGCGGCCGGGCCAGCCGGATGCATCCCAGCACCCACACGGACACGAGAGCTCATCCGCCCCCGTTTCAATGGCACGGACTTCCACTTGGAACGTGGAAGCTGAAGCCATCTCTGCGTGTTAATACGAACACCGAGATCTAGGTGGATGGACCAAACATATATGTCAAAACTATGATCAAATTATAGGGAGGGCAGGGGTATTGTTTAAAAAGGTGAGATTTAAGTCTTAAGATGAGGTACTAGAAAAACGTCTTGAGACATGCGTCTCATGTCTTTTACTTGAGGCTTACGTCTTTTTTTTATTAAGGTGGTACGTCTCACCGTCTTCACCGCCTTAAGATATTTAATTGGGACGTGTGCATCACTTGAAAAGATGATGTAACGAGTGTTATAAGGTATTCCCAAGATTTACGTTTCTTTTGTTGTCTTTAAAATATAATTCAATACTTTTTTTCTTGGTAGATATTTTTTTTTTAACAGGGAGGGGATAATCGAGCTCGAACTAGGGCTCTCCCTTATATGGAGAAGGGTGACGAACCAACTGCACTAGATAACTGGCTCATAATTTAATACTTTTAAAATAATATAAAATTTATCATTGAGTTGATAAAACATTAACACATGAAAATTAATATTATTTTAAGTATTTTTTTTTTATGATTTTAAGATTATTTTTTTCTCTGTTAAGATTTACGTCTTATATCTTACGACTTACGTCTTATAAAACTTACGGAAAACGTCTCACAATCATCTCAAGATCTTTTAAACTATGAGCGAGAGAGAACAAGCCCGCCCCATTTCAATGCGGGTACGGAGAGCACTGATAAGCAGGGGAGCTAGCAGGGCGACACGCACGACTCGGACGGCAAATCAGACATCACCTCCGGAACTGTGAGCGCGCACTCTGGCAGTCAAATCTACGTCAAAATTCTTCACTCGTGCTCTGGCGGAAGCTGAAGGGCATGGCAATTGACAGCGTACATACCAGAGCCCCGCGGGAACCACCACCGAGCTCTCTACTCTCTCCCTTGGACTCCTGTCGCTCTCAGCTTTTCGTCTTTTTATTCCTCTATCCCCTGCAATTTCCAATGCTCAGAGTGCGTTGACGCCAATGACTTGTGAGATCATAAGCAGCAGCCCAAGTCTTGCAGTTGCGGTGAGATTCGGATACGGATCGTTCTGCGGGATCGATATTATACATCCACGGTAGAAACAACGGGGTTGGGGGGGGGGGGGGGGTTGGAGTATTTACATGGTCGTGGGGAGAGCTTCCCCGGAGCCTCGAACCCCACCATGGCTTCGGTGACCGGCCCGACCAGCAGAGGGCGGGAGCTTCGCAAGTTGCATTGTTGTGGGTAACATGGTCCCGAGGATCGACATCGCTTTCCATGCTCCCCTCCTCTTCCATTGAGGGGACATGTTGCATTGAAGGATGAGTCTGTTGACTGTGGCGGGGAATAAGGCTTATTTAATAGATATATTTCAAATTCGAACGATAATGCTAATTTTTCTCTTTTCGAATCTTTATTTTTCGTATTGTTATGACGCTTAACATGTCACCTTCATATAAATACTCCGAATTAGAAATAATGATCTTCTCAGAATAAATCTCTTTAAAAGAAAGAAGATTTTGAACTCCTAGTTGGTAACCGATTAAGCAGGGTTAGGATGAATTAATTCGGATAGGGTGGATTAGTTTTTGTTTGATTTTTTTTTAATCCGGGTCAGATACAGTTATTTATATTTTTTTGAAACGTTTATCAAATACTTGTGAAGATTAAAAAAAGATCTTAACATTTTTTTAAAATATATGGAAAAGGTTACGCACTATGTGACAGGATAGATGGTGATCTAACATCCCCTCGCTGCTGCCCTCAGAAGCAGCCGGACAGGCAGAACACCCCCCCCCCACCATTATTACGATGGAACTCTGAAGTGAGTGGTGGTCAGTGAAGTAGAAGTGGGTGTGAGCTCAGAGTGACAAGGTGGCAAATGTTTCCTTCTCCTTTTGAAAACTGAAGGCTTGCAAGTGTGAAACGGAGACGTCCCAAGAATTCCACATTGGCGGCTCTACAGTGACCGAGCCCCGTGCTAATCCGAGTGATATCCCCGTGTCTAATCCAATAATTAGAGCCAGTTAATGGCAAATGGAAGTTTCCTCTTCCCTCGGGAACCTTATTCTACGTTTTGGATGGCGAGTCCAGTGTTATAATTCTTATTACCACGGCTCTGCTGGTCGCGTGCGCGGTGCACGTGTGTGGCTGGGCCTGCCGGTTCACACGCATGGGGCCGCCTCGGCCAAGGGGGTGGGCTGGGCACGGGGACCCGCGGGCCGTACCCGCGGGGCCGTGTCCTTGTCGCCACGCCCAACCCCGGCGCGCCTTCCCGAGTCACCTGGGCGGCTGGGCCGCTAGCTTTCATCCGTCAGTCTTGTCTCTTTTACTCGCAGTGGGCTTCTGCAGGAACCCATCTGTCGTTGGGTGACCCCCGCTGGTGTACAGACTGGTGATCCGTGAGGGAATGATTAGACGGTTTACTTTTGTTATTCATTATAAATAAAAAAGATTTTTAATATTATTATTTTATTAAATAATTATTAAAATAAAATAATTAATTGGGAAACTGGCAAAACTATGACATTATTTATTCTCCCTCCTTCAGAACTTCAATTACCGTAATCTCTTTACTTTTTGTCCACCCTTAATTTGCTAAGATAAAAATGACAAAATATGTAATTTTCACTGACATTAATCAGATATCATTTATGAGATTAATAATAAATGAAAATTAAATTTATAAAAAACTCTTGCTCGAATGTTCTTCGTTAGAATCGTAAATAAATGGACAGAGATTGATCTACGAGACTCACTCCACGCTATTTTAAAAAATGAAGGGATTTTTACATATATATATATACTATTGTAAAGTTCAATTTTATCAAATATATATTTCATCGGAACATATTATCATGAATATCCTCGAATTATAGAAATGTCACGATTATGTCCTCGTCGTAACTCCCCTGTGTTTTGTTAGTGTTGGTGTACTACAGACCAATTTAGGGTCGGGTAGACCCGATATATGTACGATCTTGTTCATTATTAATAAAGTGGTGTTTGAGCGTAAATATGCGCTTGTGTTACTTTACGTTGTCCCTAGGATATGTGGTTGTAAAGTCAGCTCGAGATGGATCTCGAACATGAGATTGACTTTACATGTACACATACCTTAAACTGTTCATGGTTGGAGGGTAATCACTCGGGGACTTTGATTACCTATTAAACCAGTACACATGATGTGTTTGTGACTAGTCTCATGGTCATTGGTGCGGGGCACCAACACATATGTGTAGGTGTATGTCCTTGGAGGATGTACACTGAACTGATCCGCTATTGGATCTTCAGATTGTTGATTATACCTAATGTCAACTGAAGATCCAATTGTCTCAGTAGCATCGTTGGTCCTTTGACCTGAGACATTGATCGGATCTTACACGAGGATTAGAATGGTTTAATCACTTGGCTAAGTGACTTTAACCATAAGTCATGAGTTGCCGAGTCGTTAACCACTCCAAGATACGTGTGAAGATCATCAATGGTCAAGAAGGGATCGCTCACTATCGGGTATATATCAGACAGTTAATGTGTAACGACCCGAGAATCCGATTACCGGGAAGGCCCGATAACCTTAGACTCGCACCGCCACCCACGAGCCCGAAGACTCAGAAGGGTTAAAAGGATGGTGTGGAAACTACACAAGCATCACAAATAATTGCAGAAATTAAACAGGAAATAAATTAACAACAACAGTAACAGTAGTCCACGACTAGTACAGTGACAAGAAAGAAAAGTACAGCTACACGGGACATACCCCGGCTCGGCACTACCTCTGGGCACCCGCAACACGCTGCACTCCTGACGCGCTCCCCGAAGGTGGCGCCTCACCTGAAACACGGTGAAAACACGCAGGGAATGAGTCTCGGAACAAGACTCAGTAGGGATCACTCGAACCCTACCTCGTAAAACGAGAAATCACTACACTAGCGGTAGGAAAGTACCTCGGAAAGGAAAGCCATGTGCTCTACAGAACCAGGCCCTACGGCACGCAAACCGACACACATGCCACGATCCGAGACCGAAACTCAACGGTCGAACCGCAAAACCCGAAGGTCGGAAACACACGACTGACAGTCTGTCACTCCGTACTCGACCACTAGAAGCACAGCCGGTAGCGTCCCCTGACGTCTTACACCACGCCGCAGGTGAACCGCCTGACGTGGTAGGTCCTACCCGAGGCGCAGACACCGTACAAGTAACCACAAACAAGTAACTAGCTGGGGTCACGCCCGTCGACGTGGGTCCAACCGCCCCCAACCACGTGTGCACACACAGACCTTGCGTCACTAGGTCTGGTCCTCTGATCGGTTTTCCCCCGTAGTCGGACTTTGGCTACCGACGAGGGGCCTACGGTAACCGGTCCACAAACCGTCTCAAGGTGAGTGCCCGTACACCACTCCCAGGTGAGACCAGCACCTCGTACTGGTGGGCTACGACTAGTGGAGGGTCACTGAAGGAGTAGACTCTCAAGACCACGGAAAACAACGTCCGAACCAGACGAAGTACGGGGGCCGTCCCACGTACCATCACCATCGCACGGTGACCACGGTCGGAGAAGAAACGGACGCACCGCCCACGGCCAAATGCATGACCAAGGCAAACGGAACCTCCGGACACCCAAAGACACGGTCCCGGAACTCCACGGGGTGTCCAGGACACACACACAGCCCAAGAGGAACACCCGACGACAGGACAGATCACGCTAGGGACCCCTAGCGCGACAAGGAAGAACGCGCTAGGACCCCCTAGCGGGACAGGGAAGATCGCGCTAGGGCCTCCTAGCGTGACAAGACAGGTCGCGCTAGGGACCCCTAGCGCGACAAGGCAGATCGCGCTAGGACCCCATAGCGCGACAGGAACCGCCCTACTGCTCATCTTCTCCGATGAACGCGCCCCATCGGGGCAGCGCGACCATCAAGAACGCGCTACTGGAGTATAGCGCGTTCTCAGTCCGCGCCCGAAAAACGGTGGAAACTCCCAAAGACTCCAACCACGCCCCCAAGCCTCCACCGGAGAGGGGGAAATCAAGGGGAATGACCCCTAAGGACCCCTAGCATGCTTCTAAGCCACCAAAACATGAAATAGCGGGCTAAAATCATAGATCGGGCGAGCTCTCCCCAAATCATGGAAAACCCCAAACCCGCTCAAACAAGCCTCTCTCGGCCTCCCCGCGGCCCACAAATCACGGAAACGAACGGAAAGAGGCTAAGGAACGTCACCCTACCTCGGGGTTGTCCGAAACGCGGCGGATCGCCGCCGATCCTCAAGAATCGTTCGAACCTTCACGAACTCCCCACGCCCTCACCGAGCACCGAACACCGCCGCGATCGCCACACCGCCGCCTACGCCACGACGCCGTCGCCTCGCCGTAATCCGCAGCCGAAGGGGGTGGCGCCGGGGCTAGCACCGGGAGAGAGGGCGGTCACGGTGGAAACGCACGGGAGAGAAGGGAGGAAGAAGAAGAAAGAGAAAGAAGAAAAGAAAAAGAAAAGAAATAGGGTTATATAGAAAATCCGATTTTTCAGAAAAATATCGAAAAATTGAAAAATATATTTCCGGAATCCTCGGAACGCACCGATCGCAACGGTACCACTCATACCCGGGTGAACCGCCCGGTTCACCCGCAGCGAGCTTCCAAAGAAAAAGCCGAAACACACACCGGGAATCGGAAATCACACGCGGAAAAATCGCGGAACGCCTCCGGGCCTCCGAAATGACTCCGGATCGCGCCGATCCGAATACGAAAGATGTTCGAAACGAAATTTCAGACACAACAGAGCCGGACGCTCCGAAAACAGATCCGGGACCCACGAAGAAGGATCTGAAAGGTCCGGGATATTACATAATGGGTCATGACATTGACGCTCCGTTAAATCCCTGGCCAGGGTCGAGTGAGTTCGTTTAGAACAGACGTCATATACTTTACGGAGGTCATAGTCAAATGGCACGATCATGGGGTTTGACAGAAACCATACCATCGATCGTACCAGACTCATAGAAGGAGCGAGGGATTAAATCGATGCGGTAACTGTGGACTCACATGTTCCAGACAGGCTGGGTTTAAACCCGGCGTCCTCTAGGATCACGCGGATTTGCTTGACCCAACGTGATCGAAGGTTCGGAATAAATTAAACTATTCTTTGGCTCTAGTAGAAGTGAAGAATACGTTTAATTTACTTTTAATTGGGAATTAGAAGTTAATGGGCCTTAAACTAGAGTGACTATGGGCCTAGAGGATCACACACAATGGATTCTTGGGTGACAGATTATTATTATACAAATGTATGTATTATTTCTATTTAATTCCTTTTGGAAAGGAGTGTAAATGGAGCTTAATACATATGTATAATAGTAGATAGGATATATATATAATTTTGGTCTTTTGGAGCCCTTTTAGAAAATGACCAAACTCTATATATAGCATCCTACGTGAGTTCATTCGAACTCTTCTCTTCCAACCCTTTAAGCTAATCAAACATTAAGGCTTAAAGGAGAGGATTAGCCTCCCCCTTTCTCCCTCTTGCTCTCTCTCTCTCTCCAGAAGGTGATAGAGCCGGGGAAGGTCGTGCCGGGGAGGTACTGTCACTGTGCAAGGGTCCGTGTGGATCTGCTCTAGAGGCCGTACAGCTGTGCGGCTCGATATTCTGCATAGGCCATAGCGGACAGCGTCGTTCCGGGCAAGGTGAAACACGCAACCCGTAATTAGGGTCTTAGAAACACCGATTAGAGCACAGATTAAGCTTTCCATAGTACCGGGATCGGGTAAATAAATTTTTGTTATCCGCTGCGTTGTCCGATAGTGCTGTGCGAAACCTTAACGTGGTATCAGAGCCAGGTTCGCGCTCTGGTCGGTGTTTTATCGCCGTTTAGAACCATGTTTTAGGGGTAATTTAAAATCTTCAATTATTATTGCTAGAAGGGGATACTGGGCATCTCCGTTCTTTCAAGATGTTGGGCATCGCTGGAGTAAATTTTTATATATAAAAAAAATTTATGTCGGCCTGGTTTGGGCACAGTGCGCCGGCGGGCGCCGCCCACGCGGGGCGACCGCGTGGCGGGCGCCCGCGTGGCGCCGCCACGCGGACCACGGGCGCCCGCATTGCGGGTCGCACCCGCAACGCGGGGTGGCGCCCGCCCCGCGCGCGGGCGGGTCAGCGCCGGCGCCGCGCGCAGGCGGGTCAGCCCGCCCAATTTTTTTTAATTTAAAAAAAAATTACGTTTTTACCCCTTTTTAATTTATTGTGCTCTAATAAATTAATATATATATTAGATATATATATCAAAATGCACAAAAACTTAAATCAAATTTTATCTAGTATGTTAATTGTGTTATCTCGATGGTAAATGTCAAATGTTAATTTTTATTTAACCGTGTTGAATTTACCGAGGTGAGATAATTACTATTTATCTCAAGATAAAATGGTAATAATTGAAGTTACTTCAGTAAAATTTAAGTTGTTAAAATTTTAATTATTAGATAATTATAAAATTCAAATTTTAAATTTTATTGAAGTTAAATGTGAAAATTTTAATTATTTGAATTTTAATTATTAGATAATTATTAAATTCAAATTTTAAATTTTAAAAAATTACTAATTGAGGATAATTACATTATTTTAAATTTACTTTCAAACAAAATTATTGGATAATTAGTTTGAATTTAACTTTAAATTATTGACATGTTTAAATTTTGAATTTAAATTTAATTATTAGATAATTAAATTTAAATTTAAATTTATTTAATTATCTCAATTAGATGCCCCTGTAGAAAATGATGGTTCTTTACATGCTCTACTTTATTTACCTTGTATTGACCTGCTTGTCTGTTTAATTTTAGTTAATCATGTTTCGATTTTTAAAATTAAACAAAGCTGGCCTATTTTTATTTGCACATCCCATTTTTAAATTCAAAAGTAAGGATTATTTTCAGAAAATAACCCTTGATTGATTTTATTTGAATGGGTTGGCAAGTGATCATGGACTTAGAATAATGTAATTAATTGGGGTCTGCGAACCTCCTTTCTCTCTCTGTTAAAATTCTAATGTACTTCTATCTTCCTCCGTTGTTGTACTCGCCCTAAGGGCTACTGGAATTTGAGTCACATGTAATTTAATTTTTCCGACCTGCGTGCTGTGTAAAAGTTATAATTGATGCGGCGTCGAAGTTTGAAAGCGCGGAGCACACTCGACGAGGACGATCCAGATGCTTTGGAAGCGGACCGGATGTCTTAGTTACATTAGGGTTAAAGTCCATGATCACTTGCGTTTAATTTTACATTGGATGCATTTATTTTTTACAAAATATTAGGTACGGTAAATATATTGGATATATCTATATTACCACCTAGGGTGAGATCAAGATAAAATTAAATTCCCTCGCGATTAAATTTTAGATTTGGTAAGCGTGGCTTTAGGAGTCGTCGTGGCCCTCCATCATTATGGAGTGAATGAACGTCTTCATTTCATGGATTTGTTGTGCTTTCCACAAGGTCCATGAGTTTGGGGGCGGGATTAAACTCCAAGGCTCGGCCTCAATGGGGTGAGGAATTGAACTCGATTTTGTTGTGCTTTCCACAAGGGTCGGGTCATGAACTCATTGCTATGAAGTAATGATAGTTAGATCTAACCGAGAATATCCTTTGTTGTGCTTTCCACAAGGGGATGATTTCTCGGGAGCCAAATATCAGATATTACATTGGATGCAAGTGCCTATTGACTGCCCTTGAGATGGTGTATGGCTTGTTGTGCTTTCCACAAGGTCATACATCAGTCTCGTTGGGATTCCGACCCACTAGGTTGATCTCGTTGATCTCCCGTTCTATATACTGAGGGTTATATAGTCCGATCGAAAAATAGTGGGACTAACTAAGATAGAAAACCACATCTAAGTTAGAATTTGAACACATGCTAAGTTGTCTTTTATTTCTTATCCAGATTATAATGTCGTCGTCCAACCCCCTCCGCGGCATCTTGGATGCAAATCGCTTAACTGGACCGAACTACTCGGATTGGCTGCGTAATCTACGCATAGTCCTTACCGCCGAAAAGATTGCGTACGTGTTGGACACGGTTCATTCTGAGCCAGCTCCTGATGCCGACGAGGGCGAGTTACTGGCTTATGCCAAGTGGTCTAAAGACTCTTCTCTTGCCCAATGTTACATGTTGGCCTCTATGACTCCCGAGCTGCAGAGGTAATTTGAAAAGACTGATTGTAGAAGTATACTTCTCAATCTACGCCAGCTCTTCGGGGAGCAGGGTAGGATTGAGAGGTATGACATCTCCGAAAGGCTTTTCAGGACACGGATGTCTGAGGGTTCATCAGTACATGCCTATGAACTGAAAAGGATGGAGTGGATTGAAAGACTCAATGCATTGGGGTTCAAGTTGGATCTTGAACTATGCATTGATCTTATACTCCAGTCATTACCCGATTCCTTTTCTTCCTTCATCATGAACTTTAACATGAACAGGATTGAAGGAACTCTCCCAGAGCTGCTCAACATGTTAAAGAGTGCTGAAGGAACCATGCAGAAAGATAAATCATCTTCGTCTGTAATGAATGTTGGCCGGGCCAACAAGAAAAGGAAGGCAACCCAAATATCCACCACAAGTAACAAAGGGAAGGGAAAGAAAAAGGCCACGGGTAAGTAACTCGCCAAAGTTGACAAAGGGAAGGGCAAGAAGAATGAAAAGGAAGACAAATATTTTCGATGCGGGGAAACTGGACATTGGAAAAGGAATTGCAAGGTAATTCTAAATGAAGGTATTTTTATCATAGACCTTAATTTGTCATATATGGAATCCACATCATGGGTATTGGATACTGGATGTGCATCTCGCATCTGTAATTCTGTGCAGGTGCTGGCAAATAGAAGGCGACTGGACAAAAAAGAGATTGAACTGAGGATGGGTAATGGAGCTTTAGTTTCGACCAAAGCTGTCGGGACTGCACGACTCAGTTTACCTTCAGGAGTCAATCTGGAGCTGAATGACTGTTATTATGTTCCTAATATTATTAAGAACATTATTTCAATCTCTGGCTTGTATAACATTGGATATACATTGACTTTTAATAGCACTAGGTGCTCTATAATGAATAATGGTTTGATCATAGCCAATGGTTCATTAGTCAATGATCTTTATGTATTAGATACACGTTCTAATGTTATGCAAAGTTCCAATGCTGATGAAGTGAATTCTGCATATCTATGGCATTGCAGACTTAGTCATGTAGGTGAGAAAAGAGTCTCTCACTTACACTCAAATGGATATTTGAATTCGTTTGAATACTTAAGCCATTTGATACCTGTGAGTCGTGTCTCATGGGGAAAATGACCAAGGCTCCCTTTGGTGGACATGGTGAGAGGGCTGTTGACCTTCTCGAGCTCATACACTCGGATGTGTGTGGACCCATGTCCATAGAAGCAAAAGGAGGTTATCTCTATTTCATTTCTTTTATTGATGACTTCTCTAGATATGGCTATGTGTATTTAATGAGACATAAGTCACAAGCCTTTGAGAAGTTTAAGGAATACAAGAATGAAGTAGAGAAATAGACAGGTAAAAGTATTAGGCTCTTCGATCGGATCGAGGAGGTGAATACTTAAGCCATGAATTCACTTATCTTAAACACCATGACATAATTTCTCAGTGGACTCCACCGTATACACCGCAGCACAATGGTGTATCCGAAAGGAGAAACAGGACCTTGTTAGACATGGTCCGATCCATGATGTCTATGTCAGTACTACCATTGTCTCTCTGGGGCTATGCGTTAGAGACTGCGACTTATTTATTGAATAGGATATCAAGTAAATAAGTTCCTTCTATACCATATGAGATATGGAAGGACAGGAAATCAAATTTTAATCACATTAAAATTTGGGGGTGTCCTGTCCATGTAAAGAAGAACGATAGTGATAAGCTTGAGTCGAGAACCGATAAGTGTAGGTTTGTGGGATATCCAAAGGAGATGTTTGGATATTATTTCTATCACCCTTCTGAGCAAAGGGTCTTAGTGGTCAAGAGAGCTGTATTCTTGAAAAGAGAATATCTACTCCAGAAAAATAGTGGGAGCCAGATAGAATTGGACGAGGTCTAAGAACCACAACCCATAGACAGAAACTCATTAGATGAGACTGTATCAGTTGATCCTATTCAGAGTGAAACACTGACACTACGGAGATCTGGTAGACTGCCAAGAGAACCTGAGAGATATGTTGGACATGTCTCAGAGGGGTCCTCTAAGGTATGTATCGATGAGGATGAAGATCCTCAATCGTACCAGGAGGCGATCCGTAGTGTAGACTCCGAGAAATGGCAAGAGGCAATGCATTCAGAGATTCAGTCCATGTACACCAACAAAGTTTGGAACTTAGTTGATGTACCCGAAGGGAAGGTCCCTATCGACTGTAAATGAATTTTCAAAAGGAAAATCGGTGCAGATGGACAGGTTGACACATACAATGCTAGACTAGTGGTGAAAGGATATCGTCAAAGGTAAGGCATTGACTATGACGAGACTTTTTCGCCGGTAGGCATAGTTAAGTCAATCAGAATTCTCATTGCCATTGTTGCATATCTGGATTATGAGATCTGGCAAATGGATGTGAAGACAGCTTTTCTTAATGAAAATCTATCAGAAGATGTGTATATGGTACAGCCTAAAGGATTCACCTCCAAACTACATCCTAATAAGGTATGCAAACTTCAAAGTTCATTTATGGATTAAAGCAGGCATCTAGAAGTTGGAACTTAAGATTTGACGAGGCTGTCAAATCTTGCAACTTCATTCGGAATGAAGATGAACCCTGTGTTTACAAGAAGGTCAGTGGGAGCTCTGTGACCTTCTTGGTCCTTTATGTTGATGACATCTTACTCATTGGGAATGATGTAGAGATGTTGACATCAACTAAGTCTTGGTTGTCCAAGACTTTCTCCATGAAGGATTTGGGAGAAGCATCCTATGTGCTGGGCATAAGGATCTATCGAGATAGATCTAAAAGGATGCTAGGATTATCGCAATCCATGTACATAGACACTATCCTCAAAAGGTTTAGGGTGAAAAATTCCAAGAGAGGTCTCATTCTCATGAGACATGGAATTTGCTTATCCAAGGGGATGCGTCCTAAAACTTCTGAGGAGGTGGCACACATGAATAAGGTACCATATGCTTCGACGATAGGGTCAATCATGTATGCAATACTATGTACACGACCTGATGTTACCAATGCTTTAAGCATTGTCAGTAGATATCATGCAAATCCAGGTGAAGAACACTGGAAGATAGTAAAGGGCATCCTTAAGTACCTGCAAAGGGTTAAGGATCTTTTTATTCTTTATGGAGGAGAGGACCTACAGTTTAGAGCTTACACAGATTCTAGTTTCCAGTCAGATCCAGATGACTACAAATCCATGTCTGGATTTGTATTCATGTTGAATGGAGGGGCAGTCAGTTGGAGAAGCTCCAAGCAAGACACGACTGCAGACTTGACGACGGAGG
Source organism: Amorphophallus konjac (assembly GCA_022559845.1). NCBI lineage: Eukaryota > Viridiplantae > Streptophyta > Magnoliopsida > Alismatales > Araceae > Amorphophallus > Amorphophallus konjac. The sequence goes on from CM040125.1 coordinate 19,461,514, forward strand.
CGGAATATATTGCTGCAGCTGAAGCTGCTAAAGAAGCCGTCTGGATGAAGAAATTCATCTTGAAACTTGGCGTAGTTCCCGAGATATCAGCTCCCATCCCATTATTTTGTGATAATAATGGGGCCATCGCCCAGGCAAAGGAACCAAGATCTCACCAAAGGTCAAAGTATATTCTCAGGCACTTTCACCTTATTCGGGAGATTGTTGATCGTGGAGATGTGACAGTAGAGCGTGTACCGTCAGAAGATAACATAGTAGATCCACTGACTAAGCCTTTGACACAGACTGCATTTGAGCGTCATCGGGATAAGATGGGCCTCAAAGTTATGGGTAATTGACTGTAATTCAAGTGGGAGATTGTTAGTGTTGGTGTGTTACAAGCCAATTTAGTGTCGGGTAGACCCAATATATGTACGATCTTGTTCATTATTAATAAAGTGGTGTTTGAGCGTGAATATGCGATTGTGTTACTTTACGTTGTCCCTAGGATATGTGGTTGTAAAGTCAGCTCAAGATGGGATCTCGAACATGAGATTGACTTTACATATACACATGCCTTAAACTGTTCCTAGTTGGAGAGTAATCACTATGGGACTTTGATTACCTATTAAACCAGTACACATGATGTGTAGTGACCAGTCTCATGGTCATTGGTGCGGGACACCAACACATATGTGTAGGTGTATGTCCTTGGAGGATGTACACTGAACTGATCCGCTATTGGATCTTCAGATGGTTGATTATACCTAATGTCAACTGAAGATCCAATTGTCTCCGTAGCATCGTTGGTCCTTTGACCTGAGGCATTGATCGGATCTTACACGAGGATTGGAATGATTTAATCACTTGGCTAAGTGACTTTAACCATAAGTCATGAGTTACCGAGTCGTTAACCACTCCAGGATACGTGTGAAGATCATCATTTGTCAAAAATGGATCGCTCACTGTCGGGTATATATCAGATAGTTAATGGGTCATGACATTGATGCTCCGTTAAATCCCTGGCCAGGGTCGTGTGAGTTCGTTTAGAACGGGCGTCATACACTTTAAGGAGGTCATAGTCAAATGGCACGATCATGGGGTTTGACAGAAACCATACCCTCGATCGTACCAGACTCATAGAAGGAGCGAGGGATTAAATCGATGCGGTAACTGTGGACTCACAGGTTCCAGATAGGCTGATTTTAAACCCGGCGTCCTCTACGATCACGCGGATTTGCTTGACCCAACGTGATCAAAGGTTCGGAATAAATTAAAATATTCTTCGACTCTAGTAGAAACGAATAATACGTTTAATTTACTTCTAATTGAGACTTAGAAGTTAATGGACCTTAAACTAGAGTGACTATGGGCCTAGAGGATCACACACAATGGATTCTTAGGTGACAGATTATTATTATACAAATGTATGTATTATTTCTATTTAATTTCTTTTGGAAGGAGTGTAAATGGAGCTTAATACATATGTATAATAGTAGATATGATATATATATATAATTTTGGTCTTTTGGAGCCCTTTTAGAAAATGACCAAACTCTATATATAACATCCTACGTGAGTTCATTCGAACTCTTCTCTTCCAACCCTTTAAGCTAATCAAACATTAAGGCTTAAAGGAGAGGATTAGCCTCCCCCTTTCTCCCTCTTGCTCTGTCTCTCTCCAGAAGGTGATAGAGCCGGGGAAGGTCATGCCGGGGAGGTACCGTCGTTGCGCAAAGGTCCGTGTGGATCTGCTCTAGAGGCTGTACAGCTGTGCGGCTCGATATTCTGCATCGGACATCGCGGACAGCGTCGTTCCGCGCAAGGTGAAACACGCAACCCGTAATTAGGGTCTTAAAAATACCGATTAGAGCACAGATTAAACTTTCCATAGCACCGGGATCGGACAAATATATTTTTGTTATCCACTGCGTTGCCCGATAGTGCTGTGCGAAACATTAAATGTTTAACCCGAGTTAAGTGTGAGTTAAAGAGTAAGATTTTTGTATATATATTCTTGTAAAGTTTAATTTTGTCAAATATATTTTAGATGTAACGACCGTAGATGACATATTTCACAGAATATTCTCTTCCGTCGACGATAATAAATTAAAGGAGTATAATTATAATATTTCTATCTAAATAAAAGATATTTATGATAATATATTCTGACGAGATATATCTTTGATAAAATTAAATTTTATGAGTATATATATATGTAAGAATCTAAAAAATGATTGAAGAAACACGTTGACCGGAGACGTGCAAAACATTACCCCCAAGGTGATTTCTCATCTCAGGTGAGAGAATGTTAAGAAAATCTATCTCAAGATACAATCGAATCCACCTCTACGGGGCACGTCCGTAAGACGGAGTGATAATATTTTACTATCCCAGCACAAGATCACCGGAACATTTGAAACTGGGAAATAGAACACTGTAAACTTGTAAAATAACAAAAAGGTGTCTAATATTCCTTCCACATCTTTATTTAAAGACATGGGATCCAAAATACGCAAAGGTGAAAAGGTGTAACATGGAAGGAAGTGAGTGTTGGGTTTTGGAGTGGATGCAACGTGAAATGGTAAAAACCAAAACAAAAATCGGAAGTGACGGTTGGTTGTTTTTGGAGCTTTTTCCTCTCACATTTTCTCTTAAAAAATTTAAAAAAATCTTTTGTGGCGGTCGAAAAATGATCACTCACTTCACGATCCACACCTCTAGTAATTTATTTAATTAGAACTAAGAGTCTCACCGGAGAGAGACCTACAACCATCGAAGTACGGTCAGAAAGAGCCCTGAGAGTTATCCCAGGTCTTAACCCTCCAACAGTCAAGTTAGGGGAGAGGGGAGAGTGTTTTTGAGAGAGGGAGAGACAGAGAACGGGGGAGGTCTAAGGAAGGCTTTTTCGTGAGTACCTACTGGCCGTTGTGTCAGGTTTCTACATATATCATCGCTTGGGAGAGTTGACCGTTAGATTACCGTGATTGGGGGAGACGTGAGCCACTCAGCTCGCGTGCCTGACAAGGTAGAGAGGCATGGGTGCTGACTCGCCGTCTCCCATCGAGGAGATTGCTCGGCTATTAATGCGACAGGGGTGACGATCATTAATGAGACATGGCTCGTCGAAGAGGGCGTGAACCTGCATTGACTGGGGGAGTGGCGCGGGTGACATCCCAATTTCGTCGCCAGACTGGGGTGTCATTTCCCATTAATGCACAACAACAACCGTACGCGGGGGCCACTGCCGAAGAAGGCGCACATGGGTACGGACCATGCGTTGGACCGGCGCCAGGGCAGATGGTGTACTGGGCCTCCCAGGCAACGTGATGGGCCCGGGGGACTTGGGCTCCCGTGATGGGTTGGATGGTGGGCGTTTAATGGGTTGGCGAGATAAGCCCTCCTCACTAGCCCCCCCACTCCCGAACAGCATGGGTGTTCGGAGCTCGGGAAGACCTCGGGCCCCTCCTTGCCCCAGGAGGGAGAGAGTGATGCTTAGTCTCCATGTCTGATGTCTCGGGGTCGGGGCGTGGAGCTTTAAATGTGCCTGCCAATCGCTCTTCGAACCGTTGGGAACTGACGTTATCGTCATGATGGTGCAGCCCCACCCAACATGGGTGCGCAAGATTGGTTGGCGAAGAGACATGGGTTACGGTTTTCCCGCCTGTTTGGGGAATGGGGGGGATCTGCCCACGTGTCAATGGTGTGATCTAGGCTGTCGAAGCTCATCATTTCACTTACCGCCTCTTTCACTTTAAAAGGAGTGCGGGGAGCGGTGGGGGAGACATCTGTTTGTCTCCCCCGGTGCAGACTCCTACTGCTTCCTCCTTCCTTCTTCTTCTGGTGAGCTTTCTGCTTCCCACTTTTCCTCATGGCTCCCCGTAGGAAGTTGATCATAGCCCCATGAGCAGCTCGGAGGGGACCGCAGGCGGTGCCCCAGGTCCCTCAGGAGCTCCTTCTGGTCTCCCTATCACCTGGGTCTCCTACTGTATTACCATAGGTCCGAGGGAAGGGTAACATATCCCCCCAGAGTTCAACATCCTCTTCCAGACCACCGAAGAGCGGCTAGGGATTCGCTTTACAGAGGGGATCCCCATGTCGGTGGAGTCCTTCTGGGCCAGTTTCCATCTACCCGTCTACCCATCCCCGATCTCTTTGAAGAAGTGCTGGATTTTTATGGGGTCCAGACAGGGCAGATGACCCCCAACTCCTTGTGGATTCTGTGTGCTTTTACCCACCGTTGCAGTCAAATACGGTATTATCCGACAGTCAATCAATTCCTTAATCTTTTTTGCCTTCAATGTTGCTGTGACGACCCAAGATCCGGATACCGGGAAGAGCTCGGAAGGGTTGAAAGGAGAGTGGGGGTACAAAGAAATTAGAAATAAAGTAGGACACTTCAACAATTAACAGAATTAAATAAATAACTACAATAGAGTCCTGTCCAACGGAAGTACAGTCTAAGGCAGAAGAACGTACCCAACGCCAAGTGAACACTCGGCCCGGCGAGCTGGCAACTAAAAACCTCTGCGCAGCACCCTCGAATCTCGAGGAAGATCCGCCACACATGAAAAGCATGGATGAGCCTCCTATCACTGACTTAGTAGGAGTCCCGCGGAACCCCAACCGTAAACAACGACGGTAACGGAAAGTAGCTACTACAGCAGGAACAGCAAACCGGTGGCCGGTAAAAATTCGGCGTTATAGCTACTCCTACTGGAACGGAAACCAACACCCCAATCTCGTGGTCGGGAAACACCGGTCTAACGGAAAAACCTCTGGCTCCATAGCCAGGAGAACCCATCACGACAATCCTGACGTGGAGGCGCGTTTCACAGACAAAGGCCCAACCCAAGATCACGCGGTCTGGGTAGACACAATCACGACCTCACCGTCATGAACTCTACACCAACTACGGAAAACCCTTGGTGACGCTCATCGGAACCCTAGACCTCTACCTCAAGAAACCACCGGGAAACTACGAGTAAAAGCACGTCTCGCAGACGTGAAACGAACTCGAGTAGCTAGAAACTCACGTCTCGTGACGGGAGTACCTGTCCACCAGAAGTAAGGCCGGATGCATCCACTGACGACTTAGACCGCAGCCTCAGGTGTCTCCCTACGACGCCCCAGGCGGAGTCGAGACACCACAGTAACCAGTACCACGAACAAGGACTAGCGGGGGTCATGCTCATCAGCGCGGGCCTGATGTCCCAAGCCACGTGTGCACACATAAACAATCCACTCTAGGTCGGGTCCTCTAGTTGATTTTCCCCCCAACACGGACGCAGGCTGCAAAGGCGAGGGGCCCTATGGTAACCAGTCTAAAAACCATCTCTCGCGGGTCACGCTCTCCACCACTCCCAATTGGGTTCGCACATGCGTGCGTAGGAAAGCTACGACTAGTGGGGGCTCACTAAACGTGAGCACGGAAAGCCACGCACACACCCATCGCGAGTAACGCGGAGTAACAGGTGGCTCGGGGCCACCAGACTCTAGACAGTCCACTAGACCTAATAAACCAACGGTCCATGAGTCACAGGACTCGGGGTCAAGACCATTATACAGGACAACCTTATGTCATCAATCTAGCCCATCCCTAGGTCTGAATCCACGGTAGCACAAATACCGAGGTAGCTCACAAGTCGTCAAGATAATTCCCTATCCAAGGGAAAAGCGAGGAAACTCTAGCCCTAGGTTGGGTGACTGGACGCACAGTCGAAGGGCCAAACTCCCGGCCCACTCGGAAACCACCTTACCAAAAAGCTGATGACGTGCGGGAATAGCCCACCACACACATGCCGATGCACGGTGACTCGTTCTAGCGAGAACACGAAAGCCTGGAACACATGGGGTCATCCGGACCCCCAAGACCTACAGACACACTAATCAAGATAACACGGTACCTCTGGACACCCCAAAATTACAGACACAGAACCCCCTGGGTGTCCGGAACATCCACGAGACTGAAGGTCGACCATTGGGTCACAACCGGGTCAACCGAGGGTCAACACCACACAAATAAAACACAACTAGCACGGAAAACAGGGTGGGGGTCCTCCCTGGACCGTCAAACCACCTGGCGGTCTACCCCTGGACCGCAAGCCACAGCCTCGCAGTCCACTCTGGGCCGCCAGAGACACGTAGCGGTCACGCCAGGAGCACTATTGACCAAGAACAATTGGTAGTAAACGGTCATACCCCTGATCGCAACCCCTTTCCTGGCGGTCCACTCTAGGCCGCAAGCCACTGCCTGGCGATCTATCGCGAGGCCGCAAGGCTCGAACCGACATAAGGAGCCCTGGCAGTCTCCACATGGCCGCCAGGTTACATAACGGTCCCTTGAAGGACATATAGGCTGTCCCGAGCGCGAAAATGGCGGAAACGGTGAAAAACTCAATTCCACGCCCCGTTCACACCCATGTAAAGTGAAAAACAAAGGAAAACTAGTCCCCAACCTCTCTAGCACCGAGGGGACCCATTTAAACTCCCAAAATACGATCGAAACACTTGATCCGGTTCACACCCCAAAACATGCACTTTTTCCCAAAACACGAAAATAAGCCCACTCGCCTCACCATGTCCTATAAAACTCACGGAAAAGGAAGTATAGAGGTTAAGGATCCGTCCCCCTATCCCCACCGAAGATTCTACGCGCCGAGGACGCCGATCCACCAACAAAATGCCGTTAAAGCTCCGCCGGTTCACGAACTCGCCACGAGCTCCACCGCGAGCCACTGCCCTCCCGATCCTCGCCCATGCCCGGTTGCTCCTCGCCAGCGTCGCCCCGCGTCGCCCTTGCCTTGCTCCGTCGGCAGCTAGAGAAGAAAGGGTGAGAAGAGAGAGCGTGAGAGAAGAGAGAGGGAGGGGGTGAGAAATGAGAGATGGGGAGAGAGAGAAAAGAGGTTATATATATAGAAAATTTGGAAATTCTAAAAAACACAAAAAATTGGAAAAAATACTCCCCACGATCCTCGAAAAATGCACAACCCGCTGGTAACGTCTCGGAGTCAGAGAATGCAACGGTTCACGCTACACATGGTTCCGAAAGCTCACCAGATGAAAACACGTGTGAACCGCAAAACTCAATCCGGGACCTACAAAAGCGATCCGAAACCCACGGATCCTGATCTGAGAAATATCCGAAAAACCCGGGGAGTTACAGCCCTCCCCCCTTAAACAAATTTCATCCTCGAAATTTTGGACAAGTGCCAAGTCACAGGGGGAGAACACCTCGAACTAACTGACAACGCTGTCAGAGCCCCAGCACAGAAAATCTCGATTCTCACGAAAGCACCGATCCCGAGGGATACGGCTAGACCATAATCACAAGCAACACCTCACTCCGCACACCGCACACATCGATCATCAGAGAAGGTATAATACAAAAGCACAAGTCTTGCATCACCTCAGTCACAACGAAATCCAACCACGGCACCACTGCCACAATCTCACTCACCGAGCAGACGCAGTCCTCGTTATGAGAAATAGCCACCGATCAGAACCAAATGCTCGGTGGATCGAATAAACGTCAGCTTCTCTACCAGCTGACCGCCACAAATCCATCGGCTCTACGCCACGAACCAACTCACACATGGCAAGCCGAACGCCAACAACAGCACGGGACCAACTCTGTCAGAACTCAAACTTTGACAAAGCCGAGATCCAATCCAGGAAAAAGCACATCGCGAAAACGGACACCAAAGGCTTTGCTTGCACACGGCTCTCGCCATTCCCGAACCACAACAACCAGCATCTTTTGTCTGTGAAATACCAATCACCGGTCACCAGACACTCATCAACGGGAAACCCTTAACTCACTCAACTTCTTCTTTCTCTCCCAGTCCTTCACTAGGTCCGAAGTGTTGGGTCCCGCGAGGTGTAAACGGATCTAGAAGGGAGGTTGAATAGGTCCTATCAAAAGCTTTGGCCTATTTAAAACTCTGAGCTATCGGAAGCATGAACCACTCTTATAAAGTGAATGAATCACTTAGGGACAATGCACATCAGAATTAAGTAGAGTGGCTCAAATGAAAAGACTTGGATTACAAGCTATGAAACGTCTACACTTCTTTAAGCACATTTGTGATCTTGAAAGAAATAAGCCTTATAGTGCAGGGATCATAAAGCATAACACTAGAGCATGCAATAGCTTGCAACAACCGTGCGTGTGTGTGTGTGTGATATGTTGATTACTCAAAGTGCATATGTGTAACGACCCGAGAATCCGATTATCGGGAAGGCCCGATAACCCGAGACTCGCACCGCCGCCCACGAGCCGGGAGGGCTCGGAAGGGCTAAAAGGAGTGTGGAGGCACAAAGAAATAGGAAATAAAGCAGGACAAGACAACAATTAAGAGAAATAAATAAACAACTACAGCTATAACAGAGTCCAGTCCAACAGAAAGTACAGTCTAGAGTAATAAAATGTACCACATGCCAAGTGAACACTCGGCCCGGCAAACTGGCAACTAAGAACCTCTGCTCCGCGCCCTTGAACTTTGAGGAAGAACCGCTACACCTGAAAAGTAGGGAATGAGTCTCCAAAACAGAGACTCAGCAGGGATCCCGCGGAACTCCAACCGGAAACAACGGCGGTAGCGGAAAGGAACGCTACAAGAGCAACCGCAACAGCAAGAACAGTAAACCCGGTGGCCGGTCGAAACACGGCACTACAACTACTCCTACTGTACCAAAAACACACCCCGAACTCACAGTCGAGGCTACAGGACTACACTAGTATCGCTTATCGAAGTAAAAACACACGACAACCATGCCGTAGAGGCCTGTCCCCCGGACACAGCCGACCTGGACACGATGTCCAAGGTGCAACCCCGACCATCCGATCGCGGGTACCGCACAATAAGACGCAACCTCGATAAAGCCACTAGCACTAGTCTCACGGCGCGAAAACTAACACACGCGCCACGGCGAAACAACCGAACTCAACGGTCGACACGACCGAAAACCGAAGGTCGAAGTCGTCAGGGGCAGCACAAAAGCGGCCTTGTCGATTTCCCATCTCAAGGTAAGCGGGAAACCTCCAGCCCCAGGCTGGGTAACTGGACTTGCAGTCCAAGGCCAAACACATGGCCCACACGGGAATCACCTTCCAAGGAAACCCACGACATGTGGGGGAGACCCCACCGCACACACACCGATACACGGTAACTCGATCGATCGTCACACGAAAGCCCGGAACATGTGAAGTCACCCAGACCCACCACACCTACGGGCATGCTAATTGAGGTAAATAGAACCTCGGACACCCAAAGACACGGTCACAGAACTCCATGGAGTGTCCAGGACACTCACAAGACCTAAAGTCAACCACTGGGTCACAACCGGGTCGACCGGGGGTCAAAACCACGCAGATAGGAACCACCACGTAGTCGCGGTCTCCTGAGGACCGTGACCACCTAGAAGCGGTCGACCGGGGACCGCGAATAAGCAGTCACGGTCGGGTCACGACCGCGACTAGCCAGACGCAGCCCGGTGGTAGCGGTCACTCTAGGACCGCGACCACATAGTCACGGTCGGGTCACGACCGCGACTAGATGAAAGCGGTCTATCGCACGTCCGCGACGCTTGCCGATGCTCTTGGACAAACGCGGTTCTCCCAGGACCGCGACCAATGAACTCGGTTACTGGTAGACCGCGACCATTTCGGAAAATCGAGAACGGCGGAAAAATGCCCAAAAATCCGATCCACGTCCCGATCACCCCCGGGTGATGGGGAAACAAAGGGGAATCCATCCCCAAGCCCCATAGGCATACATCTAAACCCCTGGATCGGCCAAAAATGCCGTAAAACAAGAGATCCGGCTCATTCTCCCAAAACATGGATTTTTCCCAAAACGCCCCAAACGACCTGCTCGGCTCACCACAGCCTACGAAACTCGCGAGAAATGAAGCGCACAGGCTGGGGGTCCATCACCCTACCTCCACCGAAGATTTCGCGTACCGTGGACGCCGATCCACGAAGAAACGCCTCCAACACCCCGCCGGTGCCTCCACGCCCGCGAACCAGCTACACCGCGCATCACCGCCTCGTTCCTCGACCCGTCCTCGTCATCCCTCGTCCCATGGGCCTCGCCACCTCGCCCCCATCCGCCTCCGTCGACCGCCGGAGAAGAGAGGGAGAGAAGAGAGCGTGAGAAGGGAGAGAGTGGGGAAGAGAGAAATGAGGGGAAGAGAGAGAGTGGGGGGTTTATATAGGAAAATCCGTAAATTTGGAAAAATCCCAAAAAATAAAAAATCACACCCTCGCGATCCTCGAAACGCACCGATCGCAACGGTACCACACTCACCTAGGTGAATGGTCCGGTTCACCGGCAACGAGCTTCCGAAGGAATTACAGAAACACACACCGGGAATCAGAAAACACACGCGAAAAAGCCGCGGAACGCTTCCGGGCCTCCGAAACGACTCCGGATCGCGCCGATCCGAACACGAAAGATGTTCGAAACGAATTTTCAGACATAATGGAGTCAGACACTCCGAGAAACTAGATCCGAGACCCATGAAGAAGGATCCAAAAAAATCCGGGGCATTACAGCCCTCCCCCCTTAAAGGAATTTCGTCCTCGAAATTCAGGACCTAGCACAAAGTCCCAGGGGAAGAACACTGAACCAACTGACACACTTTCAGAGCCCCAGTGATATCGCCTCGACAGTCGTTGTTAAAAGTGCCGTGCCACACAAATTTCAAATATTTATAACCGCACTCACTCACTTATGGATTTAAAAACATGAGTATAATGGTAAGTACGGGTCGATCCCACGGGGAAGGAATTTGGTTATTTTTCTTAGTTGGAAAATATTCTTGTGTTTTGAAAAATCAATTGTTGGGTTTTGAGTGCGATTACAACTAAATGGAATTAAAGTGCAACTTCAAACAACAAAAGGTAAGTGAAAGAAATAATTATCCAATTTGAAGAAGAACGCCGTCGTTTCCATGCCGAGCCTTTGATGAAGATCGCTCCGCCTAAGAAGTCGACACCGTGAGATGATTCGAAGAAGAATTACCGCTTCGGGTATGTTTGAAGAAACACTTAAGAAGACAAGGGTTGCATATAACAAGTTTGAAAAGTTAAGTTTGAAAACATAACAGAATTCAAGTGAAAGTAGGGGTTGGAAGAAAAAGCATAGCTTCAAATCTGGATAGAATTAGAAGAAGTGTAAAACATGAAAGTTGTAGAGAATTGAAAAAGGAAGAACTTTGATGAAGAACACAGACACAGAAAATAAGAGGAAGGCAATGAAAAATCAAGATCTAACACTGCTGGTGAATAGTAACTGATAGAAAAATAGCACCTTGAAAAATTAATTCTAACTCTAAAAATACACAGAATTAGACAAAGTGATAGAAGAATGAAATGGAGATCTATAAGAGAGGAACAAAGTTGATGAATAACTCAGATTGAAAAGAGATCTAGAAAGGCTTCAAAACATAAGAAAACTAGAATGTCTCACCACGGATGAACAGTAAACACCTAAAACAGCACTTAAGAAAACGGACCAGAACTCTATGAAGTAGGAAGAATTTGAAGAAATGATCAACAGAGAAGTTGAAGAGCACTTGAAAACAAACAACTTTTATGAAGAACAGAAATTGAAATGAAGATCACAATCATGCGAAATAAGGCTAGGAAAAGGCTGAATTCAAAAATGAAACTTTTATTGAAAGAACTTCAACTTACAACTTTGACTTCAAAAGCTTGTAAAATACAACTCTAACAATCAACAACTTCAGAAAAATAAAGAACAAACTTACATTAAACATGATCCATAGCTAGCTCTCTTTCCCTACTCAACCCTTACTCACTACTCACTCCACTTACTAACTCTTCATTCAAGACCAATGCACCCTTTATATAGGGGTTACAAAAAACACTCCATCAATACAAACAAGTGTACCCAATTTTAGCCTAAAATGGTAGGCAGGTAGGTTCTGCCCACTTTGTCATTTTTTTTTCGGATTTTTCTGAATTTTTCTGATATTTTATGGCCTTTTCTTCTCCTTCTTTCTCTCTTTCTCTCATTTTCCTCTCTGTCGGCACGTTGCGCCGACCGGTTAGGCCTCCCGCGTTAGGCGCCTCGTGGGCCCGCCGTGCGCCGACCCGCTCACCGCCTGCCGCGTGTCCGCCTGCGTGAAGCACGCGGGCGCACGCGTTCCCCTTCACAGCTGTCGCCGTCCGCTCGCCACGACCCCCCGCCTGCCGACGCCACGCGTCCGCCCGCCGTGCGCCTTCGGGCGCCACGAACCCCCCCGTCCCCATTCGCCTTTCCTCGCCTCGTCGCCCGTGCGGGCGGCGAAGGCGAGAAGGGGCGGGGGCGGGTTTCAAACATTTTTTTTATTTTTTAATATATATATATATATATATTATATATATAGCTATGTATATATCTATAAATAGTTAGAAAATTCTAAAAAATAGTAAATAAATTTATTTTTTTGTTCTAAAAATTTTTATTTTCTTTTTGAACAAGTCCTTGGGCTTTTGGCCCATTCAAAATAATATTTTTATTTTCTTTATTTTCTTTTTCGTGGAGCTTTTCTCGTACTACGTGCCTGCATAAATACATAAAAATATAATTAAAATTTATTTAATTTCAGAAAAATAAATATTTGATACAAAATCAACAATAAGTGTGAGAAGTGTATATTTATCATTATTTAAGCTCATAAAGATGTAGATAATCATGCATTAAGCGATAAAAATACACACTTATCACACCCCCCAACTTACTCATTGCTAGTCCCTTAGCAATGCACATAATGAAAAATTTAAGACTAACAAGAGTTTAAAGATATTCAGGCCTCATTTCCAGTTCATCTTTCATAGAGTCAACTAAAGATCAGGAATCTGGAGTAATTATCACAGATTAGCCTTATGTCGGAAATTCAGGTATATGATCAAGAATCTAATCAAAATTCAGTAGCACTTGTGCATGTGTAATACTAAATTCACAGTAGAGACAATTGCATCCTCCAGTTGCTATTTCGAACAAATGCCTTTCAATTATGCACTTCTTACTTAGAGCGTTCAATGCACACTAGTTTTTGTCTGCCTTATTGATATGTCCCTTTTGGGATCACTATATATTTTTTTCCTTTTCTTCTTTCTTTCTTTTTTTTTTCTTTACACACATGATGCTGCACTACCCTTCACTGTTTTACGCGAACCTCAACACGTCTTAGGTGAAGTAGGCCCGGTTCCACAGATCCAAGTTCCCTTTTCCTTTTGACGCGAACCTCAACACGTCTTAAGTGAAGTAGGCCCGGTTACTCAGAATCGGAGCATTTTTCATGGTGTTTTTCTCATAATTTTATATGGCAGAAAGCTTATAACAAATCTCATTTTCAAAAGTGCAGAATATCAGACAGTATATTTAAAATAGCAGAAGGCTTATCCTTCTTGTTTCATTAGCGTGCATCGTGATTTTATTTTTCGAAAGTGCATCTGAATTTTAAAGAGATTCTTAAATCAATTTTCCATGGCTAGAGTAAATAAATTATCCAACATCATTTTCCCAGTTGTTTCTATTTAGAATCACTTTTCATGCGACATGAATCAAGAAATTCAACTCGGGGAAAACTGTTGTTAAACATGACGATTCAAGAAAGCAAGAATTTTTTTTTGTTGAAATTTTAGAAATTTTTGAAAATTTTGAAATTTATCTCCCCCCCAACTTAAATGACATTGTCCTCAATGGCATAAGCAGTAGACAGATCAGAGGACATGAAAAAAATAATTTGGTTGGGAAGGAAGGATACAACCTGATAGGTCGGGCGAAGTGACGAGGGCTTCATTGCATTGTTGCTTGACAACTGAAAAAGCAAACGCACTACATAAATCAAATCAGAAGCCAGTTATTAACACACAAAGAGTGGGACCCAATGTGTCCATGATTTTTAAAGGGAATCGACCACTGATGGCAACGTGAGGTACGGAGCCGAATTTCCCGCAGAAATGTCCCCCTATTGCGTGTTTTGGGCGAAAGGTGGTTACAACGGGACAAGAAACACATCGAATCTTTGGACCGAAAAGAGAGAAAAAGTCAATAAAGCACGTCTCCGACTTGACCACTCCACATGGTAGAGTGGGTGCGAGATTAACGGGAGGATGACGTGTCGCAAAGGCTATGGCTAGATGTGATGGTGCGAGATGCAGATCACTCCTCGTCAATCTTATATATACCCCCCCCCTTTCCACTCGACCGGAGAACATCGAAGTTGTGAGAGTAGAGTCGAGTGAAAGGGAAGTAGTGAGTGTTGCTCAAAGTTCAGAATGGAGGGTGAATCAAGCATCAGAGCTGAAGGGGAGTCGTCTCGCTCCTCGAAGAGGAGTAGATCGGGCAGTAGTGCCAGGAGATTCTCTGAAGTTGAAGGACTTGTGAGTGAAAGGACTCTACCACAGCTTGTAAGTGATTCCTTTCATTCCTTTCTTCTTCTCTGTTCTTTCTTTGGAAAGCTTCCCATTTCTCACTTCTGGCGTATGTGCAGAGTGTGATGAAGTCACACATCTCGTGGGAGCTGGTCGTGGCTGCATATCGAGGGCTCCCGGACTTCCAGAAAGCGAGGTTGGACGTGATGGGATTCGGGCCCTTTCTCAGAATTGAGCCACTCAAGATCGACCTTGCCCTGATCCAAGCTCTACGTGAAAGATGGGACCCGGTAAGTAGGGCATTCCTGATGCCGTGGGGGCATATGGTACCCAGCTTGGAAGATGTGGTCCGAATCACGGGCCTCAAAGTGGATGGGGAAGCAGTGACTGGTGTCACCTACGCGGATTACCGTGAAGGTGCCCATAATTTATTGGGAATGGACTTACAAAGTCGGAAGAACAGGTCAGTAGCCAGGGCATCGATCATGGAGGCTTTAGGGCTTACTGACATGCGTCCGCGTGATGATGAGTCCATAGAAGAATTTATGGAAAGGGCAGAAAGAGGTGCCCGTGCTATGTATTGTATGGATACCAGCAATTGGGAGCGGACCAATATGGATCTGAGGAGGTTCCTCCTCTTTCTATTAGGCAAGTTGTTGCTGGGGTCCAAGGGAGACAGTATCCACTGTCATTTCTTAGAACTGCTTGTAGACTTGGAAAGAGTAGGACAATACGCCTGGGGAGCTGCTGTGCTGGCACATCTGTTTACAAGTCTGTCGCAAAGGACAGACAAAGAGATGACACTAAATGGGTTTACGCCTTTAATCCAGGTAATGAAAATTTTTTTTGTTTTGTTTTTATTTTCTGCTTTTTGTTTGTGTTTTCATCAATGACACATGATGGTGTAGCTGTGGAGCTACTATTACCTTCCAATGGGGAGGGCTCGACACTGTCGACCACTGACGGTCCCTCTAGCGAGACGGTGGCAACCCATCATGAGCACTGTACCTTTACCCTACCAACTTATGGTGTTAAGATGAGAATTGCAAGAGTTCCCTGCAACGATGGTAGGATAAAAAAAAATTTCTCAAATTTTTTTTATTTATTTCATCCTTTTTTTTCTAACCAAGAAGATACATATAATCCATTCAAGGTGAATTGGAGGCCTTTCATGAACATGGTCGATGTTGACCAGCCTTGGGTAGTTGGAAGCCGCGCCCGATTCGGACGGGACCTCTGGCTCCATTGCTTAAATGAAATCGAGCCCCTCAGGCTGCGATTAGCTATGCGCACCCTAGGGCTGGCTCAAGAATGGGTAGATATGACCATGTCACCTAGCGTCGGAAGGCAGACGCGTGGACCAGCCACCTGTGTTGATTGGAGAGTGCGCTTCCCCGAACAATATGAAGATTGGCAACGGGGAGGCACACTCGTGGAATCTCAAGCACAAGATAGCGATGATTACCTACGCCTCTACAGAGCAATGTATGCAGAAAGGCTCCAGCCTGGAGGGCTTGTAGAGGTAAGGAAACCATGTTTGTATCTTCTACATTTTGTTGTTTTTTTTAAAAAAAATTTTCTTTGTTTGTGAACTCAAAAGCCATAACTGTAGGATGTTCGTGATACTATAATAACGAACTTACGAGCTCGTCTGGCGGACACGGAGCAAGAGCTGAGTGATACCAGAGCGGCTCTAGGTTCATCAGTAAGTATTTCAGTACATATTCCGGGTAGGCTTTGAGATTCAGGGCGCTAACCACTTAATGTCACCACATGTGCAGCGTGCTCAGCTTGATGCAGTTTCTTCGGCGATGGGAGCAGATGGTGTTTCTTCCAGTCTATGGATTCCCACATCCGAGCTGGATCAACTCCACGAGCAACTTGCTCATGCCACACAACGGGCTGCAGAGGCAGAGGGGATGCTTTCTGTACAGGTGAGGATTTCACCATTTAACATCCCTTATTCAAGCATTGCTATTTGCCTGAGATGAAATGTGTGGCAGGAGAAAGAAACACAAGAGACACTTGCAAATGCCACTCAGAAGGAAGCTAGAATAACTGAGCTGGAAGAAGAACTACATCGTCGTCCAGATGAGGATTCTTCAAGGGACGCTGTGGAGTTGAGAATCACCCTTCAATTAGAAAGAGAAGATAGAGAGAGAGAACGGGCTGAGAGAGAACAGGACAGAGACAGAGAGAAAGCTAAGAGATCGGCCGAGAAAGAGGAAAAGAGGGCCCTGGAGGCCCAACTTTTTGAATTGAGGACTAGTCTCGGCCTAGCCGAGCAATGGCTGAAGGATGGCGAAGAACGCTATCGAAGAGCACGAGAGCGTGGCTTTCGTGTCAGTAGCTTCTTTGCTGCCCCCTCAGATCGGCGTCCATAGTGCGGTAGTAATACCGCTGCTCTCGGCTTGGGAATACCCTCTAGAGAATCTTGCCCCAGAGAGCGGCAAGACAAGTAATGTGAAGAAAGAAGGTGGATTCCGATGTAATCTCTTTGTTTGCTTTTGTGTGTAATAAAATACTTTTTGCTTGGCTCTCCGTTGTCCTTATCTCTCGAATCCCTAAACACATCTAATTTCCCACAACAATTTATTACCACACAAAAATCACTTAGGTTGCCTCCTAAGAAGCGCTAACTTTTATGTCGTCAGCCAGACACCATGTAGCTCATTAGCTCATTAACCAACGCGTGGCATTCAGAATGAGCCACCACGTGATCTTGTCTTCCTTCAAATTCCAGCCCTTAATCCATTGGAAGACAAGAGTAGACATGTACGGACTGGGGCTAGAAAGAGGCAGGACTCGCACATGATTGTTTGTAACATTAACCCTGTGTGCGATCCAGTTTTCAGCTTTAGATATCAAAAAATGATCTATGGCCAATAATTTGTCAAGATCAAGGTATAACCCTTGCATAATATCAATCCATCGGTCCCCTTCACCTGTATCGTCCCTCCTGATGACCTCTTTATTGACTACTTCCTCCTTGGGAACTTGGTCATCGAACGGTGGCTTAGGGATAAGAGTGTCATTATTAGCCACAGTCTTCGCAGTAACAGCCTCATGTGTTAGAAGGGTACTAATCAACTTGTCTTCCTGATGGGGAGTTAAATCAAAAGTGAATATTGTTGGTCCATCCCCCTCAGGTCCCAGAATGTCATATTGAAGAGGCTCATCTGGCAGGGGTAGCACGAGCCCAGAATCTAATTGATCCAATGATTCAAACATGAGGGGATCGGGCTCAATGGGTAGATCAAATTTGAAAGTTTCTAATAAAACCCCTTTATCACACTCATCATTTAATAGAAAATTGTGAATCAAATTTCCCAATAATGAAGTGGGAAGATCAAATGTAAATTGTTCCAGCTCGGCCCCTTCATCAAAGGTAAGATCAAATGGGAATTTTTCAAAGACGGAGCTTTCATCATACTCATCACTCACCTGAAGATTCTCAATGAAATTTTCCAAAAATGGGGTTGATAGATGAAATATAAACTTTTCGAACAAGGCCCCATCATCAAGTTCTTCCAAGGGAGGAGAATTAAGTTCCACTAAATCAACATGATTATTAATCATAAAGCAATCCTCCTCGACATGTAGATCTTCAATTAAGTTGTTTGGGCCACTAATTTTCTCAGTGATATTCTCAATCTCAAAACATTCATAGAATGGGGTGATGATATCAATAGGATCATTTGTATTCTTTAATTCATCCCCTAATTCCGTTCCTTCCTTCATCATGGTATGGCTTGGGCACTCCCCCTCACTCCCAATAATGATATCTTGAGCCAAAATGCCAGGCATCGGATCATCATCATCATCATTCACGTATCGAGGGGGTTGGTTGAATATTGACGAAGGGTCATGGTAAGTAAACTGAGAGTACACGCTTTGAGCTTCAAAGTAGTGGCCCGGTGAATCACCCTTAGTATTGACATTGAGTCTGAAATCGGGGTGAGATGAGTTGAGATGAAGTTGAGTATACATGGGC
This sequence comes from Amorphophallus konjac, assembly GCA_022559845.1. NCBI lineage: Eukaryota > Viridiplantae > Streptophyta > Magnoliopsida > Alismatales > Araceae > Amorphophallus > Amorphophallus konjac. The sequence continues at coordinate 19,479,876 of CM040125.1, forward strand.
TGCTCGTGAATTGCTTGGGGTAGAGGTGTAGACAAATGGGTTTGGATTGTTGAATCCATCCAAGGTAAATTTGTGTGATTACTCCAGCCAAGATTATCATCATCTGCAACATGCTTGAGCTGAGAGAATCCTAGGGAATTTTGGACCTGTGCTTGGATGACGGGAGAGAGTCGGGCTATAGTAGGGCATTCACTCACATGGTGAGTGAGACTGGCACAGAATTCACACACTTTCATGAAAGTGTGGATTGGGTTTTCCGCCTGTTTGACATGTCCTACAAGTTGTTGATGAGATGAGATGGAGGCACGATTTATTAAATTTTCACTCAAAATCTCAAATAGATCATATGCCTCATCTTCACTTTTGCTTAAAAATGCCCCTCCACAATATATGTCCACCATCTGCCTATCAAAATTGGATAACCCCTCATAAAATGTAAAGATAATTTGCCATCTGGGCAACCCATGATGTGGACATTGACTCACTAGCTCCTTTAATCTAACCCAAGATTCATGAAGTTGCTCTCCCGGACGTTGAGTAAATCCTGTAATCGCCCTTCTCATCATGTTGGTTTGGCCTATGGGGTAAATTTTTTTAAAAAATTCTGACTGCATATCTTCCCAAGTCCTGATAATCTTTCGAAAACTCCTTAACCAACATTTTGCTTTATCTTTTAACGAGAATGGAAATAAAATTAATTTAAGGGCATCATCATTAAAATTCTGAATTTTGATCAGTGAGCAAACTTCTAGAAAATCATCTAGATGCCTATAAGGATTTTCATTGAGATTCCCATAAAAAGATGGGAGCATCTGGATGAGACTAGGGCGAATCTCATATTGATCAATGTGAATATCGGGGAGTTGAATACAGGTGGAGGGCTTGTAAGAAGAAGGATAAAAATGCTCCTTCATAGGCGTGGGTTTCCCTCCAAGATGAATGGCCATAAAATGAATTTTGTTTTTACATTTTTTTAAGTATTTCAAATTATATATATATATATATTTTTTAATTTTTCAAAACTTTTTTTTACGCAAACACAAACAAGTTAACACAAATTATCCTAATGACCTAGATGCGACTCAGACCTACAAATGTGGTTTCACAAAGTGATTAAAATGAACTTAAATTCACCCTCAGTATGTCCACCGGCCAGGTAAGGGGTGGGGAAGTGGGAGGTTCCTCCTACTTTCGTAGGGACCTTATTATACAAAACCACAATCCCGCTTAAGGCGTTTGCCATCCGACCGTCTTGCCTTAGACACCAGTTTTCATAAGAGGATAAACCTAAATATCACAGGAATCACAGTGTGATCCTAGGGCCAACGTCTACTGGCTTTTATTAAGGCCTAGGTAATGCAGAGATGCAAGGGAATTGTGATTTTCGGGCTAAGGGAGGGTGATGAAATCCCCACCTTATCTTGTTAGGGGTGTTGCCCTTAAAGTATTTTGAAATGAAATACACACCACAATTTCAAACAAGGGGTTCCTTATGCAAAAATGAATGCCAGACTGGGATCAGTAGAACGTACCTTGCCCCTCGCGATCTTCAAAATGCAATGCAGAAATTAAACAAAGACAAATTCTAAGCTAAATGATGCATGACCTAGAGCATGCAAGTGTAGTTTCTACTCTTGCAATGAGGTCTTTTATTTGGTACAAATGAAGATTTTTTTTTGTTTTTGTTTTTAGTTAATGAACCTAACTAACTAGCATGAAAATTTTTCTTTTCTTTTGATTGTTTTTTATGATTTTTGTAGAGTTTTCAAGAAATTTTCAGATTTTTGTAAAGATTTTACAGAAAGTGGAAAGATAGAACCTGTTTCTTGATTTCAGCCCTTTAGCAATGCTTCCAGGCTTTCAACAACGTTTCATATCCTTGGAATTTCAGGTTGATTTTCCTCTTTCTTTGATTTTCAAATTTTTTTCTTTGTCCTGCACAAGTAAAAAGAGCAAAATGAATATTCACATATATACACCAAACACAAGAATATCCAACTATCATCATAATTCCCTCCCCGGCAACGGCGCCAAAAATTTGATGTCGCCTCGACAGTCGTTGTTAAAAGTGCCGTGCCACACAAATTTCAAATATTTATAACCGCACTCACTCACTTATGGATTTAAAAACATGAGTATAATGGTAAGTACGGGTCGATCCCACGGGGAAGGAATTTGGTTGTTTTTCTTAGTTGGAAAATATTCTTATGTTTTGAAAAATCAATTGTTGGGTTTTGAGTGCGATTACAACTAAATGGAATTAAAGTGCAACTTCAAACAACAAAAGGTAAGTGAAAGAAATAATTATCCAATTTGAAGAAGAACGCCGTCGTTTCCATGCCGAGCCTTTGATGAAGATCGCTCCGCCTAAGAAGTCGACGCTGTGAGATGATTCGAAGAAGAATTACCGCTTCGGGAATGTTTGAAGAAACACTTAAGAAGACAAGGGTTGCATATAACAAGTTTGAAAACTTAAGTTTGAAAACATAACAGAATTCAAGTGAAAGTAGGGGTTGGAAGAAAAAGCATAACTTCAAATCTGGACAGAATTAGAAGAAGTGTAAAACATGAAAGTTGTAGAGAATTGAAAAAGGAAGAACTTTGATGAAGAACACAGACACAGAAAATAAGAGGAAGGTAATAAAAAATCAAGATCTAACACTGCTGGTGAATAGTAACTGACAGAAAAATAGCACCTTAAAAAATTAATTCTAACTCTAAAAATACACAGAATTAGACAAAGTGGTAGAAGAATGAAATGGAGATCTATAAGAGAGGAACAAAGTTGATGAAGAACTCAGATTGAAAAGAGATCTAGAAAGGCTTCAAAACATAAGAAAACTAGAATGTCTCACCACGGATGAACAGTAAACACCTAAAACAGCACTTAAGAAAACGGACCAGAACTCTATGAAGTAGGAAGAATTTGAAGAAATGATCAACAGAGAAGTTGAAGAGCACTTGAAAACAAACAACTTTTATGAAGAACAGAAATTGAAATGAAGATCACAATCATGCGAAATAAGGCTAGGAAAAGGCTGAATTCAAAAATGAAACTTTTATTGAAAGAACTTCAACTTACAACTTTGACTTCAAAAGCTTGTAAAATACAACTCTAACAATCAACAACTTCAGAAAAATAAAGAACAAACTTACATTAAACATGATCCATAGCTAGCTCTCTTTCCCTACTCAACCCTTACTCACTACTCACTCCACTTACTAACTCTTCATTCAAGACCAATGCACCCTTTATATAGGGGTTACAAAAAACACTCCATCAATACAAACAAGTGTACCCAATTTTAGCCTAAAATGGTAGGCAGGTAGGTTCTGCCCACTTTGTCATTTTTTTTCGGATTTTTCTGAATTTTTCTGATATTTTATGGCCTTTTCTTCTCCTTCTTTCTCTCTTTCTCTCATTTTCCTCTCTGTCGGCACGTTGCGCCGACCGGTTAGGCCGCCCGCGTTAGGCGCCTCGTGGGCCCGCCGTGCGCCGACCCGCTCGCCGCCTGCCGCGTGTCCGCCTGCGTGAAGCACGCGGGCGCACGCGTGCCCCTTCACCGCTGTCGCCGTCCGCTCGCCACGACCCCCCGCCTGCCGACGCCACGCGTCCGCCCGCCGTGCGCCTTCGGGCGCCACGAACCCCCCCGTCCCCATTCGCCTTTCCTCGCCTCGTCGCCCGTGCAGGCGGCGAAGGCGGGAAGGGGCGGGGGCGGGTTTCAAACATTTTTTTTTGTTTTTTTAATATATATATATATATATATTATATATAGCTATGTATATATCTATAAATAGTTAGAAAATTCTAAAAAATAGTAAATAAATTTATTTTTTTGTTCTAAAAATTTTTATTTTCTTTTTGAACAAGTCCTTGGGCTTTTGGCCCATTCAAAATAATATTTTTATTTTCTTTATTTTCTTTTTCGTGGAGCTTTTCTCGTACTACGTGCCTGCATAAATACATAAAAATGTAATTAAAATCTATTTAATTTCAGAAAAATAAATATTTGATACAAAATCAACAATAAGTGTGAGAAGTGTATATTTATCTTTATTTAAGCTCATAAAGATGTGGATAATCATGCATTAAGCGATAAAAATACACACTTATCACCCAGCACAGAAAACCTTGATTCTCACGAAAACACCGATCCTGAGGGACAGCTAGACTTACAATCACAAGTAACACCTCGCTCCTTGAGCCGAGCACACTGGCCAACAGAGCAGGCATATACCAAAGGACACAATCCGACATCCCCTCAGACAACGCGAGAATCCACCATGGCACCGCTGCCACAATCTCGCCCACCTAGGAGACACACCCTCGACACGAGATAAAGCTACCGATCCACCCAATGGTCGGCAACAAATCGCACATCATCTTCGCAGCCAGCTGATAGGTCGCACATCGTCCTCAAGGGAGCAACCAAAACAGAGCCTCCATCGGCTCAACAGGCACGATCCAACTCACAGAAGGCCATCCACTGACTCACACACAGACCAATGCCACATCTCGAGCTACACTCCTCTCGGACTCTGCATCCGAGTTCGAACATCGCACCAACTCGACCCTCTCGGGGAGCACGACAAAACCAATTGACAAAATCATGGTGTCTTCAGTCATCACCTCACTGGACTCAGACTCACAGGGGAACCATCCCATGCTGATCACCAAACTAGGGATAACCATTGCGACACCAACGTCCTATCAAGGACCACCAAACCGACGCTAATCTCACAAAAGGCCTCCGCCCATAGACGTCACTCTTCCATCTGGTCTCATCAAATCCTTCGATCAATCCAAGTGGACACCTGCCAATCCAGATTCCGCCCGTACCACAGAGCCACGGGACACCACCTGAATAGTACTCACGGGTCCCAAAGCAACATACATCTCACCGTGGTCGGCTACGAGACTAGCCTCACCAGTCACTCGCAGCTACCAATAGGAACCCACAACCTACCAGAGATCACTTCTCCAAGAATGATCTCATTCGAGGACATGACTGGGAACACAAGTCGGGCACCAGGCCACCGACTCTGACCAACACGTCCTCGACCATCGTCAGGCGACATCCTCAACAACCCCATCCAGGTCCACACCGACGCCTGACACGGCTTTCAACACAGGAACAGGGTACTCATGCGGCGCACTAGCCAGCACATTCCCCAACACTCCATCCTTCTAGTGTCAAGAATCACGATATCTCAGGCAACGGCAACAACACGTTTCACACAGAGGAACCAATCCTCCAATGCACAACACAAACTCAGGAATCCGCCCGTAGCAACCAACGCTACGATCCTGAACCAATGGGTTACAAGCCCACCACGCTTCCGCTGCGCACTCCGATCCGCGCGCACAGTCGAGAAAGCGAACACCGCCCAACCAGCACTCGTCCTTCCAGAACAGCGCCAGCACCCTCACACGACAAGGGAATAGGCACGACTTCTCACAGGCAACCGCCTTGCCATGACAAGGAGCACGTCTCGCACAGACTTCATGGCACACGAGGCCAACCAATCCGAACACGCAATGCAAGACGACGAGCCTTAGCCCAACGCAATCTCTCCAACCAAAGGAGAAACCAGCGCACTTCTGACCAACGGAAGAACTCCACGCTCGACCTGACCTCGAATCTCGTACATACTGGAAACAGCACCATCCAGCACCAAGGAAACCATCGCTTCTATCAGGTCAGCACCTCCGACACACTCGGCGAGTGTCACATCGGACCACAATCACAGCATATCTTGATGCACCACTGCTGCAATTCCTCGAACTGTAACACACCACACTAAGAGCCGCAACACGAGCCATAACGACAACCGCCGGTGCTCATCCTCGAGTCCCGAACTCGCCGTGGAGCCTTCACATCTCAAGCCAACTCCAGGGCGAACACAACCCATTCGCATACAAGAGCGCAGGAACAAAACTTACTGGGACACCACAGCCCAATCCTGCCTCGAAATCCGCAAAACAACCGGGACCGACACATCATTTCTGATGCCACAGAGCACGATAAGAACATCAAGCTCGATAAAATAGCAGCTCACCGAGAAGATCCTCCGCTCACCCGAGCACACTTCTCGATCAGAACAGCCGCTCTGCCACCTTAAACCACAACCTCAACGCCTCAGGGGCTGGATAAAACCAACGCTGGAGTGGCCAAACACCAATAACAACACCCTCGGAGCATGCCCACAGCCAGTTAACCATGAACAATCCTCTCCAGCCACCTGACCATGCTGCAGGTTCCGCTAACGCAGCACCGCAGCAACGCACCTGCCGGCAACCTCTGCCCAACGCAGCACAACCAGGGCCACCACCGATGAGGGAGAAAGCTCTCGACCTCGATCCTTCGACTCCATGCTGGCACGAAAGTCACAGATTGCAACCACCTTCACAGCGCCGCACAGCGCACTCAAGCTCTCAAGCGAGAAAACTAGGCGGAAAGCGAACACAAAACCCTAAGCCAGCTGCCGACTGTACTGGACCTTATGGACTCTGATCACTGTAATATCTCGAATTCCTATGTACGTCCACAACCACCACTCTGATACCAGCTGTAACGACCCAAGAATCCGATTATCGGGAAGGCCCGATAACCCGAGACTCGCACCGCCGCCCACGAGCCGGGAGGGCTCGGAAGGGCTAAAAGGAGTGTGGAGGCACAAAGAAATAGGAAATAAAGCAGGACAAGAGAATAATTAATATAAATAAATAAACAAATACAGCTATAACAGAGTCCAGTCCAACAGAAAGTACAGTCTAAAGCAGGAAAACGTATCACATCCCAAGTGAACACTCGGCCCGACAAGCTGGCAACTGAGAACCTCCGCTCCGTACCCTCGAACTTCAAGGAAGAACCACTACACCTAAAAAGCAGGGAATGAGTCTCCAAAACAGAGACTCAGCAGGGATCCTGCGGAACCCCAACCGGAAACAACGGCGGTAGCGGAAAGGAAGGCTACAAGAGCAACTGCAACAGCAGGAATAGTAAACCCGGTGGCCGGTCGAAACACGGCACTACAACTACTCCTGCTATACCAAAAACACACCCCGAACTCACAGTCGAGGCTACCGGACTACACTAGTACCGCTTACCGAAGTAAAAACACACGGCAACCATGCCGTAGAGGCCTGTCCCCCGGACACAGCCGACCTGGACACGCTGTCCAAGGTGCAACCCCGACCATCCGATCGTGGGTACCGCATAATAAGACGCAACCTCGATAAAGCCACTAGCACTAGTCTCACGGCGGGAAAACCAACACACGTGCCACGGCGAAACAACCGAACTCAACGGTTGACACGACCGAAAATCCGAAGGTCGAAGTCACAAAAACTGACAGTCTGTCACTCCCAACTCGACAGGAGTACCTCCCACTAGAAGCATAGTCGGTAGCGTCCCCTGACGACTTACACCGCACCGCAGGTGAATTGCCTGACGTGGTAGCGCCTATCAAAGGCACGAACATCGTACAAATAACCACAAACAAGTGACTAACTGGGGTCACGCCCGTCGACGTGCGTCCACTGTCCCCAACCACGTGTGCACACACAGACCACGCGTCCTAGGTCTGGCCCTCTGGCCGATTTTTCCCCGCAGCAGGACTCTAGCTACGACGAGGGGCCCGACAGAAACCAGTCTAAAACCGTCTCAAAGGGTGAGTGCCCGTACACCACTCCCAGGTGAGACCAGCACCTCGTACTGGTGGGCTACGACTAGTGGAGGGTCACTGAAGGAGTAGACTCTCAACTCAACGGAAAACAACGTCCGCATCCGACGACGTACGGGGACCACCCCACGAACCGGCCCCGTCGCACGGCGACCACATTCGGAGAGGAAACAGGACTCGTAGTCCACGGCCACGCACGCACCCTACGCGAGAGTCGAAGAAACTCAAGTGGCACTAAGCCACTGGACTCTGGACGATCCTCTACACGCACTACATCCAACGGTCCTTGAGTCACGAGACTCGGGGTCAAGACCGTTGTACGCAATAGCACAAGGCCGCCAATCTAGTCCAATCTCTAGGTCTAAAATCACGGTAGCACGAGTACCGAGATAACTCACGAGCCGCCAAGACCACTCCCTCGGGAAGGGAACGCAAGGGACTAAAGCCACCCACACGGGTCACACGGAAAATACAGAAGCACGATTCCCAGGGCAGCACACAAGCCGCCTTGTCGATTTCCCATCTCAGGGCAAGCGGAAAACCTCCAATCCCAGGCCGGGTAACTGGACTTGTAGTCCAAGGCCAAACACATGACCCACATGGGAATCGCCTTCCAAAGAAACCCACGACATGCGGGGGAGACCCCACCGCACACACACCGATACACGGTGACTCGATCGAGCGTAACACGAAAGCCCGGAACAAGTGAAGTCACCCGGACCCACCACACCTACGGGCATGCTAATCGAGGTAAATATCACCTCCGGACACCCAAAGACACGGTCACGGAACTCCACGGGGTGTCTGGGACACTCACAAGACCTAAAGTCAACCACTGGGTCACAACCGGGTCGACCGGGGGTCAAAACCACGCTGACGGGAATCGCCACGTAGTTGTGGTCTCCTGAGGACCGCAACCACCTAGAAGCGATCGACCGGGGACCACGAATAAGCAGTCATGATCGTGTCACGACCGCGACTAGCCAGACGCAGCCCGGTGGTAGCTGTCGCTCTAGGACCGCGACCACATAGTCACGGTCGGGTCACGACCGCGACTAGACGAAAACGGTCTATCGCACGTCCGCGACGCTTGCCGACGCTCTTGGACAAACGCGGTTCTCCCAGGACCGCGACAAATGAACGCGGTTACTGGCAGACCGCGACCATTTCGGAAAATCGAGAACGACGGGAAAATGCCCAAAAATCCGATCCACGCCCCGATCACCCCCGAGTGATGGGGAAACAAAGGGGAATCCATCCCCAAGCCCCTAGGCATACATCTAAACCCCTGGATTGGCCAAAAATGCCGTAAAACGAGAGATCCAGCTCATTCCCCCAAAAGATGGATTTTCCCCAAAATGCCCCAAACGACCCGCTCGGCTCACCACGGCCTACGAAACTCGCGGGAAATGAAGCGTACGGGCTGGGGGTCCATCACCCTACCTCCACCGAAGATTCGCGCGCCATGGACGCCGATCCACGAAGAAACGCCTCCAAAACCCCGCCGGTGCCTCCACGCCCGCGAACCGGCTACACCGCGCGCCACCGCCTCGTTCCTCGACCAGTCCTCGCTGTCCCTCATCCCACGGGCCTTGCCACCTCACCCCCATCTACCTTCGTCGGCCGCCGAAGAAGAGAGGGAGAGAAGAGAGAAGAGAGCGTGAGAAGGGAGAGAGTGAGGAAGAGAGAAATGAGGGGAAGAGAGAGAGTGGGGGGTTTAAATAGGAAAATCCGTAAATTCGAAAAAATACCGAAAAATAGAAAATCACACCCTCGGGATCCTCGGAACGCACCGATCGTAATGGTACCACACTCGCCTAGGTGAACGGCCCGGTTCACCCGCAACGTGGTTCCAAAGGAATTACCGAAACACACACCGGGAATTGGAAAACACACGCAGAAAAGCCGCGGAACGCTTCCGGGCCTCCGAAACGACTCCGGATCGTGCCGATCCGAACACAAAAGATGTCCGAAACGATATTTCGGACACAACGTAGTCGGACACTCCGAGAAACCAGATCCGGGACCCACGAAGAAGGATCCAAAAAAATATGGGGCGTTACAATATGTGTGTGAACAATCTAATCAAGTATGGAAGCACACGAACCTATGAATGGGGTTAGAAGATATAGATCAATCACACACGATAAACAACACACAATACAGGAATTTTTAAGGTGGTTCAGTTGCAACCCCGCAACCTACGTCCACCCCTCACCAAAACCCGGTGAGGCTTCCTTGCTGACTCGCAGCTTGACCGGGGACACGCCCCAAACAACAGAACAGAGAAAACCCTCTTTCTGTCTTCCTACACACAAAGTCAGTAGGGACGGCTACACCGCAGATCGGAGAACTCCCGATTATCTTCCTACTAACCACCGGTAGGGACGATCTTCAGTTTCAATAGATTGAATGAAATGAAAATAGAAACAAGATGAAAATACTCAAACAAGATATGAAGATATGCTAGAATGAACTAGATCATGTCTGAGGTTGTTGGATCTTGAATCTGTTGAGGATTTGATCTTCCTTTGATCCTTTTGAGTTGATGGAGCAGATATAAGATGTAGCTTGATCTTTCCTTTGAATCTCCTTGAGTTGATGAAGAAGAATATTGGATGTAGCTTGATCTTTTCTTGAATCTCCTTGAGTTGATGAAGAGGAATACTGGATGTAGCTTTGATCACCTTTGAGAGCCTTGAATGCTTCTTGCTTGCTTGGAGGTTGCTTGGCTTCAGATCTAAGCTTGAATCACATTGGAAGGATGAATAACTCCAGCCCGAAGTACTGTTCACGGAGTTGCTATAGTGCTTGCGAAATGGCCTCCCTTGAGCTCTCTTTGATTCACTTCATCAACTACATCAACTAGGGTTTCCAACACTCTTGTATTGGTTTTATAGACTTTGAATGGTCTATAGACAATCCCCAAACCAGATCCACAAATCATGGGTGATTAGGTGACTTTTGGATTAAACAAATCCATGTCGAATGGCCCTTTTCGAAGTGGAAACAAAAGTCAACAATTGATGGCTTGGGGCTGGCGGTCGACCTACAGCTTCTAGCGGTCGACCTCTTCTGAGAAATCTGCAAACGGGCGGTCCCTGGGATTTTTGGTCGACCGCTACTGGCTGGCGGTTGACCTGCAGCTGACAGAACTGCAGGCGGGAGTCTGCTGGCTGGGGCGGTGGACCGCCCCTGTGCTGGCGGTCGACCGCCAGCTGGGCAGCCCCCCAGTTCAGTCCGGGTCGGTTCGTCAGCCCTCCAGCTCAGTCGCTTGAGTCCATTAGTAGCCCGTTCATGTCTGTAACTTCATCCTTGTTGGTCTAGAAGGTACCAACTGAATCTTTGTCTTTAGACTCTCATCTTGTTCAGTGACCTTGGCTATTTGAATGAAGCTTGTAGTTGTTGTATAGACTTTACATCAAGGCTTGGACGTGTAGACTTTGTGTGCATGTATGAACTTTGTATAGACTTTATACCTTGATCATGGATGAGCCTGTACAGCCTTGCTTCATGAGCGTACAAAGTTGGTAACTTGATGCACGAACACAACAAAACGTAATGTATAGACTTTGCGTGTGAAGCAGCCGGCCAATGTATAGACTTGTGTTGCAGCCATCAACCAACGTACAGACTTCATCTGTAGCAACGTATAGACTTCATCTGCCGCAACGTACAGACTTTGTGTTGTGTATGCAGCCAACGTACAGACTTTGAGCAGCAGTCTTCCAACGTATAGACTTCATCCAACGTATAGACTTTGTTGGATGTATAGACTTGCTGAAGCCGAGTGTACAAACTTTGTTGGATGTATAGACTTGATGAATCCGAGTGTACAGACCTTGTTGGATGTATAGACTTGATGAATCCGAGTGTACAGACTTTGTTGGATGTATAGACTTGATGAATCTGAGTGTACAGACTTTGTTAGATGTATAGACTTGCTGAAGCTGAGTGTATGGACTTTGTTGGATGTATAGACTTGTTGAAGCCGAGTGTACAAACTTTGTTGGATGTATAGACTTGCTGAACCATGTCTCTTGATCTTGATCGTCTGCACTGAAGGTATAATGACATGAAATGTATGAATATTAACATTATCAAGTGCAGGTATAGCTCATTAATGACTACAGAGGTAGCTATCATCAAAACCATAAGAGTAATCATGTTGCACACATGTTCAACATTCTCCCCCTTTTTGATGATGGCAACTATGAGTCATTCTGAACTATAAGTCATTAGAGATTCACATGCATTAGTAATTCACATGACAACTATGAGTCAACAACATTCATCTTGTGATAATGACTCACATGGTTCTTACTATATCCCCTTTTGACAATGACGCACATGGTTCTTACCACATCCTTTTTTATGAATGACTCACAAAATCTTCTCCCCCTTTGACAACATCAAAAGATCCAGAAAAGAGAACGAGGGACTCGAGACTTGGCAAAGACAATGTAAGTGTGAGAGGTGGAGCCACAGCAGCATGATTCAGTTCCTCAAATAGTGGAGATGGATAGAGTAGCCAAAGATCAAATTTTTGATTTCAAATTTTGCAGATTTTTAGTGGTTTTCCAATATTCAGATCTTGTTTGGATTTTCTATGCAATGCATGGAAATGATCAAATTTTGATGCAAGCTACAATTGTATGAAGTCAAGACATGCATGTCACCCTAATGCATGAAAACATGATGACAATGATGCTAGGACTTATGTCAAATGCCAATGAATGAGAAAGTAATGTGATATCATTTGAAAGAGGACACCAATGATTTTGGAGACGACTTAAAAGGTGCATCAAGATGATACCACTTGTTGGATTATACCACTTGTGTAGTATGGTGATGTAATCGGGACAGCCTGAATGATTTATATATGTAGATATGGCAGATGAAGGTAAATAACAAGGAGCATCAAGATATGACTTCTCAAGAGAGAATGGAGGTTCTTTAATCCGAAACCAAGTTCATAAATCATAGTTATGGATTTTTCAGAATTTTCAGTTATAGAACCCAAATGTACCAGCTCTTACATTCAGATTGGTTTAATACTAATGAGTTTTGGCCTACTCAGTAGAATCACATGAAAACATTTGCATGCAAGTTTAATAGTAGTGAACCAGAAATTCATGTCAAAACCAAATTAACCTTCTCTTATCTTACTCATTCAGTTTCATTGGTTCCCTTGAGAGTGACCACAATAAGTATTGAGGCTAAACACTTAGATGACTTCGATTTGATTCATGAGAGCTACACATTCAGATTTTTCTTTTGAAATCATTTGAAAGATGATTGCTATCATTTTACGCGCAGTCAAGTGTAGCAACCACCTTTTGACGTGAGTGTGCACGTTCACCAGACGCAAGCACCCCTAGTTACTCAGTGTAGCTCACGATTTTGCTTCACTTAGAACAGAGATAGCATAGTCACCTCATGACATATCGAACCTCATTTTCTTTAATGAGGAGATATATTTCTCAGCAACAGTGCCATTGCTCTGCCTTGAGCTTACTTTAAGTATAGCCACTTTTTGAAATAAATAGATTCAACAAATATTTAAAAATAATACTTAGCTGAAGTTTCTCGATCAAGGATGCCTTTGTACTCAAAAAATTTTCAGATTCAAGATGGCATAACAAGTCAAAACACGAGAAACTAGTTTAAGTCTATTAAACCCGATCACAAACATGTTCAAGACCATCAAACTTCAAGACTCAAGAAATCATTAATATTAAACCAAAATCATTCATGTTCAAGGCAATCACAAGACTCTATAAGAGAAAATTATTCTTGAAGATTTACTCTGATAAACAACCTCAATAATAGATTGGGAATCCTCCAAGAAGTTCAAGGCACTTTGAATCCAAGTTGAACCATAAAAGGATTAAACAATATCATGCAGTGGCTTGGTTTAAGACGAGAGTGTTGCATAATTGGTAGGCAAGAATAGATGAAGAACACTCTCCCTGAGGTTATGCACTGAGCTCAGACAAAAGTAATTTTTAGATAGAAAGAAATGTGGGGTCGTCCTGTCAAAGGAGTGAGGTCGACCGGCATAATTTTGACTAGATTTTCATGATGAACAAGCTCCCCCTGAGAAGATGCATCCTATGACATGATATCAACAGATTGAAGATGAAACATATGCATGAATGCTGCAAAGAGACAGCTCCCCCTTACTATATGGCCTATATGCGACATTGACGCATGGTACGTGGCGGAGGTGAAACCTCACACATATTGAGTGCTTCTAGACAAGCATAGCCTGCCTTTCCATACATCAACATTTGATATACCATGGCCATGTAAAAATGATGATATACAAACCATGCAATGTATCGTGAACATGAATTTAATTTTATTATGCATGGATTGGTAATGAATTATGCAGCATAAGTCTTATGTGAATGCTCAAAGCAATGAAGATGCTGCAAGATGATTGCTTATTCTAGATGCATGCTTAGGTTCGAACATTTTCCTTGTTTTCCTAAATATGATTTGCATTAAAATAGTATGAGATCACAAGATGATGCAAACACAAATCATTCACAATTGATTTTGAACTGAATGTAACATGATGATGTCAATTGCTAGACTCCGCCTTTTGAGCAATGCTAACATGAATAACTAGTTGAGAATGCAGCCATGGTATGCATCATCAAAACCAAAGTCCAAGCATTTCATGTAGCTGATAGTAAGACTTAAGCAACTAATCATCACATCAACTTCATCAGCATAACAATTTTTTCATGAATTAAACAGCTGAAATCAAGCATGGTGTGAGCAAGTTATCAAGCTCAAAAGTTCATCTCACACCTTGGGAGTTTTACATTTCAAAGAGCAATTCAGTTTGCAGAATCTAATGACATTGGGCAGACGCATGATGCACTATCTACATGTCAAGATTAAACATGCAAGATGTATAAACTTAAAGGTTTATGTACATACCTGTGTCTTGAACTTTTATTTACCTTATGATCCTTTGTTCAGCTCCAAGACATCCTGCACCCAAAATTCTCATTTGAAATTTTTAGGTACCCAAGATTGCTTGGGTCCTTGTAGGTTAGCAGCTTTATCATATTCACCAATGTAGCTCATCTGTTTTAGGGAAATTAGATCATCCATTCTCATTGTATGACAATCATACATGTCATGACCATTTTTTCCACTGTAAAAATAGCACACAAAAGATTCAGCATTCTTTTTATGTTCATGTGCGTGTGCATATGCATTTTATTTTTGTGGAAGAGCATGGGATTTACCTTACATGGCATGAAGGTGATGCTTTCCCTTCAAGTGCCAGCACTCTCGGACAGTATGACCAGACTTACCACAATGAGAGCAGCAAGGAGGAAATTTTTTGTTTAAAGCCATGGAGAGTGTCGACCTGCTTGTATGGGAGTGTCGACTCTTTTGATTCCCCGTGTAATTCTGTGCAGATATCTGTTGAGTAGGTCCACTGACAGTGTTGACATGTTTCTTTCTTTGCTCTTTCACTTGCTGTCCTGCTCTAAGCTCATCATTTCTCAAGATAAAATAATCATGCACAGTGTGACCATGTTTACCATAATAATAACAATGGACATTCGTTTTGTGGAAAGCATGGTATTTAGCATTGAACATGTTATGGTGCATGTTTGGATGAGCATGCTGAATTTTACTTTTCTTTCGAGCAGTATGCCCTTTTTGGTGACCACAGGAAGTGGTGGCTTCCGGTGAGCCAGAGTCTTGGATTTGGGCAAACATTGACAAGAAATCATTCAAACCTTGAATTTCATTTTCAAGTGAGGAAATGTGTTGTTTAGATTCAACAAGGCCCTCTTCGCATGCTGCCAATTGCTCATTGAGCATGGCATTTACTGCTTTAAGATTTTGATTTTGTTGTTCGAGAGCATGCAAAGTTTCAGAGTGATCATCAATGAAAGATTTGGCTTTTTCATGTGCAACCAATTTTTCATTCAATTCTTCTTCAACCTTTTCATGTTCAATTTTCTTTTCCAACAACTCTCTATTCTCTTCTTTCAGAGAGTTAATCAGTTTTTGTTGCCATTCAATATCATTAGAGATTGACTTAGGTTGGTTTTGAAGTTTTATTATAATTTCTTCCAACCTAGTGATTTCACCATGAAGATTTTTATTTTCATCCCTTAGACATGCAATGCTTTGTTTATGCGTATCTAGATCAAAAGAGAGAGCGCTGTTGAGTTCTTCAAAATCAGAACACTTTTTACAAATCGAGCTTTCATTTTTGTTAATTTTCTTGAGATCATTTTTCAAATTTTTATTTTCTGTTTTTACTTTTTTGTATTGTGTGATCAACGCATCATAGGCTTGCATAAGCTCTTCAAAAGTGAAGTCCTTGGAGTCAGAGTTTACCTGTGATGAGGATGTATTGCTGGACTGTTCTACACGGTCGGCCATGAAGCATTCTTGTTCTTGTTCTTTCCCTTCATGGATTTTCACCAACTTGTCCAATACTTGCTTGGCTGTGCTGCAAGATGACACAAGATGAGTTAGTCTTAGATCAATTGCAGCTATAATTAAGTTATATGCAAGATGATTATCATTGTGTTTGGTCTCATGTTCAGCTAACCAATCAATTGAATTTGATGGCAGCTCATGAGGACCATTGTATATAAGAGTCCACAATTGTGGATCTATGGAGCTAACATAGATGAACATTCTTCCAACCCATGTAGAAAAATATGAACCATCATAAATGGGTGGAGAAGTCATCGAAGCAAGTGTAGCATGTGAATCCATCTTAATAACAAACACCGGGATCTTTCCCTGCAGATCGTTGGATCTGGGAATGACAGAGCCTCGCTCTGATACCACTTGTTGGGTCCCGCGAGGTGTAAACGGATCTAGAAGGGGGGGTTGAATAGATCCTATCAAAAGTTTTGGCCTATTTAAAACTCTGAGCTATTGGAAGCATGAACCACTCTTATAAAGTGAATGAATCACTTAGGGACAATGCACAGCGAAATTAAGTAGAGTGGCTCAAATGAAAAGACTTGGATTACAAGCTATGAAACGTCCACACTTCTTTAAACACATTTGTGATCTTGAAAGAAATAAACCTTGTAGTGCAGGGATCATAAAGCATAACACTAGAGCATGCAATAGCTTGCAACAACCGTGCGTGTGTGTGTGTGTGTGATATGTTGATTACTCAAAGTGCATATGTGTGTGAACAATCTAACCAAGTATGGAAGCACACGAACCTGTGAATGGGGTTAGAAGATATAGATCAATCACACACGATAAACAACCCACAACACAGGGATTTTCAAGGTGATTCAGTTGCAACCCCGCAACCTACGTCCACCCCTCACCAAAACCCGCTGAGGCTTCCTTACTGACTCACAGCTTGACCGGGGACATGCCCCAAATCACATAACAGAGAAAACCCCCTTTCTATCTTCCTACACACAAAGCTGACAGGGACGGCTACACCGCAGATCGAAGAACTCCCGATTGCCTTCCTACTAACCACCGGTAGGGACGATCTTCAGTTTCAATAGATTGAATGAAATGAAAATAGAAACAAGATGAAAATGCTCAAACAAGATATGCAGATATGCTAGAATGAACTAGATCTTGTCTGAGATTGTTGGATCTTGAATCTGTTGAGGATTTGATCTTCCTTTGATCCTTTTGAGTTGATAGAGCAGATATAAGATGTAGCTTGATCTTTTCTTTGAATCTCCTTGAGTTGATGAAGAAGAATATTGGATGTAGTTTGATCTTTTCTTGAATCTCCTTGAGTTGATGAAGAGGAATATTGGATGTAGCTTTGATCACCTTTGAGAGCCTTGAATGCTTCTTGCTTGCTTGGAGGTTGCTTGGCTTCAGATCTGAGCTTGAATCACCTTGGAAGGATGAAGAACTCCAGCCTGAAGTACTGTTCACGGAGGTGCTACAGTGCTTGCAAAATGGCCTCCCTTGAGTTCTCTTTGATTCACTTCATCAACTACATCAACTAGGGTTTCTAACCCTCTTGTATTGGTTTTATAGACTTTGAATGGTCTATAGACAAGTCCCAGACCAGATCCACAAATTATGGGTGATTAGGTGACTTTTGGATTAAACAAATCCATGTTGAATGCCCCTTTTCGAAGTGGAAACAAAAGTCAATAATTGATGGCTCGGGACTGGCAGTCGACCTACAGCTTCTGGCGGTCGACCTCTCCTGAGAAATCTGCAAACGGGTGGTCCCTGAGATTTTCGGTCGACCGCTATTGGCTGGCGGTAGACCTGCAGCTGACAGAACTGCAGACGGGAGTCTGCTGGCTGGGGCGATCGACCGCCCCTGTGCTGGCGGTCGACTGCCAGCTGGGCAGCCCCCCAGTTCAGTCCGGGTCGGTTCGTCAGCCCTCCAGCTGAGTCGCTTGAGTCCATTAGCAGCCCGTTCATGTCTGCAACTTTATCCTTGTTGGTCTAGAAGGTACCAACTGAACTTTTGTCTTTGGACTCTCATCTTGTTCAGTGACCTTGGCTATTTGAATGAAGCTTGTAGTTGTTGTATAGGCTTTGCATCAAGGCTTGGACGTGTAGAGTTTGTGTGCATGTATGAACTCTGTATAGACTTTATACCTTGATCATGCATGCGCCTGTACATCCTTACTTCATGAGCGTACAAACTTGGTAACTTGATGCACGAACACAACAAAACGCAATGTATAGACTTTGCGTGTGAAGCAGCCGACCAATGTATAGACTTGTGTTACAGCCATCAACCAACGTACAGACTTCATCTACCGCAACGTACAGACTTTGTGTTGTGCATGCAGCCAACGTACAGACTTCATCTGCAGCAACGTATAGACTTCATCTGCCGCAACATACAGACTTTGTGTTGTGCATGCAGCCAACGTACAGACTTTGAGCACCAGCCATCCAACGTATAGACTTCATTCAACGTATAGACTTTGTTGGATGTATAGACTTGCTGAAGCCGAGTGTACAAACTTTGTTGGATGTATAGACTTGATGAATCCGAGTGTACAGACCTTGTTGGATGTATAGACTTGATGAATCTGAGTGTACAGACTTTGTTGGATGTATAGACTTGCTGAAGCTGAGTGTATGGACTTTGTTGGATGTATAGACTTGCTGAAGCCGAGTGTACAAACGTTTTTGAATGTATAGACTTGCTGAACCATGTCTCTTGATCTTGATCGTCTGCACTGAAGGTATAATGACCTGAAATGTATGAATATTAACATTATCAAGTGCAGGTATAGCTCATTAATGACTACAGAGGCAGACATCATCAAAACCATAAAAGTAATCATGTTGCACACATGTTCAACACGGAGGGCACATTCCAAACCTCGTCAGGCTATCCGTTGACTTTCGCACATACTAACATCACATCTGATCTCAAGCCTCACGCCAACTCTACCCTCTCAGGGGAGCACAACGGAACGAATGGACAAGATCCTGGAGTCTTCGGTCTTCACCTTACTCGACTCAGACTCACAAGGAAAATCCTCCCATGTTGGTCACAGACCAAGGACCACCACATCCAACGTTAATGTCCCCTCAAGGACCTCCGTACCCGGCATTGTCCACTGTCCTGTCTCATCAAATCCTATCTCATCTCAATCACTCCAATTGGACGCCTGCCAATCTCGGTTCCACTCTTACTACAGAGCTACGGGACAGAACCTTGAGTAATTCATGACACACGACTCCAAGGCAACCAGGTTCCACTTACTATCATAGTAGCCTGGTCGACAACGCCACAGCCAATGCACACGGGTCCTCAACCTCGCAGACTCTTACCACCGCTGAGTCCTCTTCCACATCATTCTAAAACCTCCGAACTCATCTGACCTCTCGATAACACAGACCCTGCCGCTGCCGCTCACACGGCTAGCATTACCAGCCGCTCACAGCTACCAACTGGGACCCATAATCCCTCAGAGATCACTTCTCCAAAAACACAACCTCATCCGCGGACACATGCAACCTCCAACACTAGATAGGGTACTCATGCGGCGCACTCGCCAACATATTTCCCCAACTCTCCATCCTACCAGTGCCACGAACCACAATGCCTCTCGCAATGGCATGACAACAACACGTCTCACACCGAGGAACCAATCCTCCGATATTCTACACATCCTCTGGAATTCGCCCGTAGGAACCAACGCTACGATTCTGAACCTGTGGGTCATGGGCCCACCATGATTCCGCTGCGCACTCTGATCCACATGCTCAGCCAACACAACGACTCGGGATCCACCATCCTGACAATCCTTCGCAACTCCGTAGACTCCAATCCTTGATACATCAGGAACCACAACACCAGCCGCAAATTCTCACGAACACTGCCCCAATTGGCACTCGTCCTTCCAAAACATTGCCAACTCACCCTTACACAATAAAGGAAATGGGCACGACTTCTCACAGGCAACCACCTTGCCAAAACACAGGATGTGTCTCGCACGGACTTCATGGCACACGAAGGCCAACCGATCCGGACACACGATGCAAGACGACGAACCTCAGCCAAACACGATTCTCAACCAGAGCACTCGCTCTGCCACCTCAAACCACAATCTTAACACCTCAGGGGCTGGATAAATATCGAACTGGAGTGGCCAAAACTCTATAACGGCTCCCTCAAAACACGCTCACGGCCACTTAGCCACGTACAATCCTCGTCAGCCACCTGACCTCGCTGTAAATTCCTTGAATGCAGCACCGCGAACTCACGCCTGCCAGCAACCTCTGCCCAACGCAGAACAACTGGGGCCACAACCCATCAGGAAGAAATCTCTCTATCACATTCCTCGGGCCCCACACCAGCACTCCACGAAATGGCAACCACATTCACAGCACCAACGCCGTGCACTCAAGTTCTCACGCGATAAATCAAGTGAAAAACATACACGAAACCCTATGCCAGCTGCCGACTGTACTAGACCTTACGGACTCTGATCACTGTAATATCTCGAATTCCCATGTACGTCCACAACCACACTCTGATACCAACTGTGACGACCCAAGATCTGGATATCGGGAAGAGTCTGATACCATTCGAATCCTGGCCCACCGCCCACGAGCCGGAGGGCTTGGAAGGGCTGAAAGGAGTGTGGATGTAACGCCCCAAGTTTTCTTGGATCATTTATCGGGTCAGGATCCGTGGGTTTCGGATCGTTTTGTGGCTCCCAGATTGAGTTTTATTGTTTACGCGTGTTTTCATCTATCGGACCTTCAGAATACCGTGTAGGGCGAACCGTTGCGTTCTCCGACTCCGGGATGTTACAACTACGTTGTGCACTTTTCGAGGATCGCGGAGGTAATTTTTCATATTTTTTGGTATTTTTTAAAATTTTTGGATTTCCTATACATATAAACCTCCTTTTTCTCTCTCTCCCTCACTCTCATTTCTCTCTTCTCTCCCTCTCTCTTCTCACGCTCTCTCCTCTCGCCCTCTCTTATCCGGCGGATGACGGAGGTGGATGGGGGCGAGGCGACGAGGTTCGTGGGGACGTGGAGTGGCGAGGATGGAGCGAGGATCGAGGTGGAGGCGCGACGTTCGTCGTTCGCGAGCTCAGGGCGCCGACGGTGGTTCGCGGGGCGTTTCGCGACAGAACGGCGTTCACGGTGCGCGAAATCTTCGATGGAGGTAGGGGATGGTTTCCTAGCTCGAGTATTTCATTTCCTGTGAGTTTTGTAAGCTGTGGTGAGTCAAGCGGGGTGCATTGCTCGTTTGGGGGGAAAAATCATGTTTTTGGGGCGTGCGACAGATCGTCGGATCGAGCGAGGTTTCTCCACTTTTCTACCTCCATTTTTGGGTTTTGGGGTCAGGGGAATGATCCCCTATGTTTTTCCCCTCGATTGGGATCAAATGGGGCGTGGAACCGAGCTCACGGCGGAGCTCGGTTCGTCCACGGGAAACGCAGAGGGCGGTCACCTAGGTGGCCGTTTGTGCCCTGGTCTGGGCGGCCATGACCCTAGCCACCCAGGTCACTGGGCGGCCACAGGTCTGGCCGCCCAGGGGTGTTGGGCGGCCATGACCCTGGCCGCCCTGACCCATTAAGGCCCTAGACTGGGCGGCCAAGCCGATGGCTGCCCAGAGGGTGTGTCCGCCCAGGCAGTGGGGTACCGAGGTGCTGGGCAGCCCAAGGTGTGGGCGCCCAGGCCCCTGGGCGGCCAGATGGTTGGCCACCCAGCCCAGTCAGCCCCCAGGCCACTGTGTTCTGATTTTTCTTGCCCCGAGGTGTCCGTATGCGGTACGGTTCCACGGGAGAGGTGCCCGCGTGACTCTTAGCAATATGGGCTTCCTGTGTGGGTCATCACAGGCTATTCATGTGTGGGAATTTGTGTCCGTAGAGGGTGTTTTTCCCCCCGTATGTTCTTGGCTTTGGTGTATCCATTAGGTTGAGTCACCGTGTATCGGCATGTGTGCCGTGGGTTATTCCCGCACATCAATGACGTCTTTGGAACGTGGTTTCCGTGTGGGCCGTGCATGTGGCCTGTGGATTGTGAGTCCAATTGTCCAGCCTGGGGCTGGAGGGTTTTCTTCGTTCTTTTTGCATGGGATTGAGCTCGACGGTCACGAGCCGCCTTGAGCAATATATTACTGTAGTTTCTGACCTAGTGATAGGCCAGATTGACGGCCTAGAGCTGTCTTGTACGACGGTCTTGACCCTGAGTCCTGTGACTCAAGGACCATTGGTTTAATAGGTTTTAGTGGACTGCCTAGAGTCTGGTGGCACGGAGGCACTCGTTTTTCGAGCTAGACGTGGCAGGGCTTGTGAGTAGCATGTCCGTGTTCTGGTGGTTTCCCCCGAGAGTCCTTTCTGTGGTGACCCCCGTTGGTCATAGCTTCATGGGCACGCTTGTGCCGACCCACTTGGAGTTAGGTGGAGAGCTACAGTAACTTGCCTGGGCAAGCGCGTGCTGGCCCACCTAGGGGGTAGGTGGAGACCTACACCCGAGAGAGATAGTTTTTAGGCTGGTTACCATAGGGTCCCTTGTCTTTGCAGCCGGCGTCCGGCTGGGGGGAAGAACCTGCTTGAAGGTCATACCTAGAGCGCATGGTCTGTGTGTCCACACGTGGTTGGGGGCTGTCGGACCAGCGCTGATGAGCGCGACCCCAGCTAGTCCTTGTTCATGGTACTAGTTATTACTGAGTCTCTGTCTCCGCCTAGGGCGTCGTAGAGAGACACCTGAGGTGCGGTGTAAGACGTCAGTGGACGCATCCGGCCTTGCTTCTGGTGGGCAGGTGCCCCTGTCACTGGACGTCAGTTTCCGTGACCCTAGAGTCCATTTTCTGACCACGAGGCATGGTTTCCCGAACCGTTTCTATGTGTTCTCTGAGGTTGCCGCCAGGGACACTCGGTTGGATTACCGAGGCTTTACCCCTTGGCTGGGTCGGGTTCACGACATCGAGGTCGTGACGGTACCCGTGGACCAAGTGGTCCAGGTTAGGCCATGTCTTTGTGACAGGCATTTATGGCAGAGTCGCCGTGTGCTTTCCCTCGGTAGCTGTGGGGTTAGATAGTTCGGTGGTTCCCCGATTGTGAAATCGGGGAGTGTTCCGTGTACAGTTGGAGTAGTTGTAGCGCCGAGTTTTTACCGGCCACCGATTTGCTGTTCCTGTTGTTACTGTTGTTCTTGTTGTTGCTATTTTTCGTTACAGCCGTTGTTTACGGTTGGGGTTCCGCGGGACCCCTACTAAGCCAGTGACAGGAGCCTCACCCCTACGTTTCAGGTGCGGCAGTTCTTCCTTGAGGTTCGAGGGTGCTGTACGGAGGTTCTTAGACGCTAGCTTGCCGGGCCGAGTGTTCACTTGGCGTTAAGTACGTTCTCTGCCTTAGACTGTACTTTCTGTTGGACTGGACTCTTTTATAGTTGTTTATTTATTTCTATTAATTGTTGAATTATCCTGCTTTATTTCCTATTTCTTTGTACCTCCACACTCCTTTTTAGCCCTTCCAAGTCCCGGCTCGTGGGCAGCGGGTCAGGATTCGAATGGTATCGGGTTCCTTTCCCGGTATCCGGATCTTGGGTCGCTACAGTGGAGGTACAACGAAATAGGAAATAAAGCAGGACACTTTAACAATTAACAGAATTAAATAAACAACTACAATAGAGTCCAGTCCAACGGAAGTACAGTCTAAGGTAGAAGAACGTACCCAACGCCAAGTGAACACTCGGCCCGGTGAGCTGGCAACTAAAAACCTCAGCGTAGCACCCTCGAACCAAGAGGAAGATCCGCCACACCTGAAAAATAGGGGTGAGTCTCCTGTCACTGGCTCAGTAGGGGTCCCGCGGAACCCCAACCGTAAACAATGGATGTAACGGAATGCAGCTACTCTAGCAGGAACAGCAAACCGGTGGCCGATAAAAACTCGGCACTGTAGCTACTCCTATTGGAATGGAAACCAACACCCTGATCTCACAGTCGGGAAACACTGGTCTAACGTAAAGACCTCTGGCTACGCAGCCAGGAGAACCCATCACGACAATCCTGACATGGAGGCCCGTCTAACAGACAAAGGCCCAACCCAAGACCACGCGATCTTGGTAGACACAATCACGACCTCGCTGTCGTGAACTCTACACCAACTAGGGAAAACCCTCAGTGATGCTCAGCGGAACCCTAGACCTCTACCTCGGGAAACCACTCAGAAACTACGAGTAAAACCATGTCTCACAGACGTGAAACGGAACTCGAGTCGCTAGAAACTCACGTCTCGTTACGGGAGTACCTGCCCACCAGAAGTAAGGCCGGATGCGTCCACTGACGACTTAGTCCACAGCCTTAGGTGTCTCCCTACGACGCCCCAGGCGGAGTCGAGAGACCACAGTAACCATGTAATGCCCCATATTTATTTTTTGGATATTTTTTGGATCATTTTAGTGGGTCTCGGAGTGTATTTTATGTTTTACACGTGTTTTTCCCTGATGCGCCTTCGGAACTCTGTGCAGGGCAAACCGTGACGTTCTCCGACTCCGGGACTATGCCGGCGCGTTGTGCTCCTCCCGAGGATCAAGGAGGCCATTTTTCATAATTTTCTGAATTTCTGGAATTTTAAGATTTTCTATATATATTAACCTTTTCTCTCTCCCCTCTCATTTCTCTCTTCCCTCCCTCTCTCTTCTCTCACGTTTTCCCCTCTCCCCCTCTCACTCCGGGCGGCCGACGGAGGTGGCGAGGGCGGGTAGGCGTGGCTCGTGGGACGTGGAGCGACGGGCTCGGGACAAGGAGCGCGATGGTGGAGGCGGTTTGTGGGATCACGAGCCGGGGAGGGTTTAAACGGCGTTTCTTCGCGGATCGGCGAGCTCGGGACGCGAAATCTTCGGTGGAGGTAGGGAGATGGACCCCCAGCTTGTGCACTTTCTTTCCCGTGACTTTTGTAGGCCGTGGTGAGCTGAGTGGGCATATTTGGGGATTTTGGGAAAAATTCATGTTTTTGGGGTTGAGCGTCGATTCGCCGTTTCATTGCGTTTTTGGCCGATCCGAGGCCGTAGATGCATGCTAGGGGCCATTTGGGGGCTTCCCCCTTGTTTTCCCCCTCTCCCATGGAGGTATGGGGTCGTGGGATGATTTTTGGATCGTTTCCCGCCGTAGCGTTCTTTGGACGGTGTGACGGTCCTTCCAGTGACCGTCACAGTCTGTAACGCCCCATGGTGGGTGCGTTACGTGCTGTGACGCCCCAAGGAGGGTGCATCACAGGGTCTTGTTCTGTAGGTAGGGCGTCGATTGCTCTGGCGGTCTTACGATAAACCGCCAGAGAGTGTGACGCGCCTGGGTTCGACCGCTACATCTGTTTTTATGTTTTCGAACTGTTGGGGGTCACGAGTCTTCTAACACGCCTGGGTAGGAGCGTCATAGTGCTATGACGCCCCTGAATGGGAGCGTCAGAGCTGACGCAGCCCATTGTTCTGACGCGCCCGAGTAGGACCGTCAGAGGCTGTGACGCCCTGAGGTGTGTGTGTCACAACATGTTTCATTCTGTCTTCTAACGCGCTAGGGTTGGTCTGTTAGGTGCTGTGACGCCCCTATGTGGGTGCGTCAGAGCCTGTTTTCACCTCGGCATGTAATGCTCCAGGGTTGGACCGTCAGAGCCTTGTGGCGCTCCAGTGTAGGTGCGTCACAGCCTGTAACGGCCCAAGGTTGGACCGTCAGGCTCTGCGCTGCACCGAGTGTGTGCGGTCCCATTTCTTTGACAATGGTTTCTGTGAGTCAGTCCTTACTTCCAGTGACATGTCCACTAGTCGTAGCTTCCTGCGCACGCGAGTGCGGACCCACCTGGGAGTGGTGGAGAGCGAGACCCGGTGAGAAGCGATTTTTAGGCTGGTTTCCGTAGGACCCCTTGCCTTTGCCACCAGAGTCCGACGGGGGGGAAAACTAGCTAGAGGACCCGACCTAGAGCAGATGGTCTGTGTGTGCACACGTAGTTGAGGGCTTAGGACACGAGCTGATGAGCGTCACCCCAGCTAGTCCTTGTTGTGGTACTTGTTGCGTGTCTGAGTCTCACGCCCGGGGCATTGTAGCTAGACACTTGTGACGCGGTGTAAGACGTCAGGGGACGCATCCGGTCATTCTTCTAGTGGGTAGTGCTCCCGTTTGCTGGCAGGTGTGGACTCGAGTTTTGTTGGACCGAGGTTCAGTAGTACGGTACTGTTAGAGTAGACAGCTTTTCCATTTATTTACTTTAGCTTGTTGGTTCTACCGTACTCCTGTTAGGTAGGGCTTCTCTTTCTGCTTGACCGGTATAGTAGGAGTAGTTGTAGTGCCGAGTTTCTACCGGCCACCGGGTTTACTGTTCCTGTTGTTACTGTTGCTCTTGTAGTTGCAGCTTTCCATGCCGCCGTCGTTCTCAGTTGGGGTTCCGCGGGATCCCTACTGGGCCAGTGATAAGAGGCTCACCTTTGCTTTTCAGGTGTGGCGGTTCGTCCTCGAGGTTCGAGGTTGCTGTTCAGAGGTTCTTAGTTGCCAGCTCGTCGGGTCGAGTGTTCACTCGGCATGTGGTACATTTTACTGCTTTGGACTGTACTTTCTGTTGGACTGGACTCTGTTGTTGTAGTAGTTGTTTATTTTTATTTATGTTAATTGCTGAATTTTCCTACTTTATTTTCTATTTCTTTGTCCCTCCACACTCCTTTTAGCCCTTCCGAGCCCTCCCGGCTCGTGGACGGCAGTTCGAGTCTCGGGTTATCGGGCCTTCCCGGTAATTGAATTCTCGGGTTGCTAAAGCTGATATCAGAGAGGTGGTTGTGGACGTACATAGGAATTCGAGATATTGCAGTGATCAGAGTCTATAAGGTCCAGTACAGTCGGCAGCTGGCTTAGGGTTTTGTGTTCGCTTTCCGCCTAGTTTCTCGCTTGAGACCTTGAGTGCGCTATGTGGCGCTGAGAAGGTGGTTGCTGTCCGCGGCATTCGTGCCGGCGTGGGGTCTAAGGGTCGAGGTAGAGGGCTTTCTCTCTCATCGGTGACGACCCCAGTTGTGCTACGTTGGGCAGTGGTTGCCGACAGGTGCATTGCTGCGGTGCTGTGTTCGAGGTATTTGCCGCGAGGTCAGGTGGCTGGTGTGGATTATTCGTGGTTAAGTGGTCGTAAGCATGCTCGGAGGGAGCTGCTGTCGGTTTTGGGCCCCTCCAGATCAAGGTTTATCCAGCGCCTGAGGAGTTGAAGTCATGGTTTGAGGCGTTGGAACGGGTGCTCTGGTCGATAAGTGTGCTCAGGTGAGCGGAGGATCTTCTCGGTGAGCTGCTATTTCATCAAGCCAGACGTTCTTGTCGTGCTCTATGGCGTCAAAAATGATGTGTCGGTCTTGGTTATTCTTGTGGATTTCGAGGTAGGATTGGGTTGTGGTGTCCCAGTAAGTCTTGCTCCTGCGCTCTTTTGTGCGAATGAGTTGTGTTCGCCTTGAATTTGGCTAGAGGTGTGAAGGTTCCGCAGTGGTTTCGAGACTCGAGGATGAGCGTGACAGTTGTTGATTGTGGCTCGTGTTGCGGCTCTTGGCGTGGCGTGTTGCAGTTCGAGGAATCGTAGCGGTTGTGCATCGAGAGATACTGTGATCGTGGTCCGACGTGACAGTCGCCGGGTGTGTCGGAGGCACTGACATGATGTGGTGATGATTTTCTCAGTGCTGGAAGGTGCTACTCTCAGCATGCGCGAGGTTCGAGGTCAGGTCGGGCATAGAGTTTTTCATTGGTCGGGAGTGCGATTAGTTTCCTCTTTGGTTGGAGAGATTGTGTTTAGCTAAGATTCGTCGTCTTGCATTGTGTGTTCGGATTGGTTGGCCTCGTGTGCCATGAAGTTCGTGCGAGACATGATCCGTGTTTTGGCAAGGTGGTTGCCTGCGAGAGTGGTGCCCGTTTCCCTGGTGTGTAAGGGTGCTGGCGCGGCTCCAGAAGGACGGGTGCTGGCTAGGCGGTGTTCGCATTCTTGGCTGTGCGCGCGTAGATCTGAGTGCGCAGCGGAAGCGTGGTGGGCCCATAATCCACTGGTTAAGGATCGTAGCGTTGGTTGCTATGGGTGGACTTCATGAGGTTGCGATGAGCATCGGAGGATTAGTTCCTCGATGTGAAATATGTTGTTGCCGTGTTGTTGCTCGAGGTATTGCAATTCTTGGCACTGGCAGGATGGAGTGTTGGGGAATGTGATGGCTAGTGCGCCGCATGAGTACCTTATTCATGTGATGGAAGCCGTGTCAGGCATCGGTATTAGATTCGGATGAGGTTGCTGAGGATGTCACCTGACGGGGGTCGAGGACGTGATGGTCAGAGTTGGTGGCTTGGTGCCCGACTTGTGTTGCCAGTCGTGTCCTCGGATGAGATCATGTTTTGGGAAGTGATCTCTGGCAGATTTTGAATTCCGGTTGGTAGCTGCGAGTGACTGGTAAGGCTAGTCTCGTAGTCGACCATGGTAAGTCTCGTAGGACCCTGGACGCCTCCATGATAACCCCCGGATTCCCCCGAAAAGTGCGTCGGCAGTCATCCGTTAGGCATTTTCCTGGTCCCAGTAACTTCTGATGCATGCGATTGATGTTGATGCCGTTCCAATGCCACATGATTTCCGTAACGATGTGGTTTCCGGATGCCGAACGAGCGTTACGCTACTCGCCCAGAAGACGAGAGAAGACTCAAAGATAGGAAACACTCAAGTGATTCAAAATGTGAAAGCCGCTGTGGGGCATCGCGTGATAATATGAGATTTTCTCAGGGGATGTCAGGAATAGCGTGTCTACAGGTGCCCCGCCTTGGCGTCTGCTTTGCAAAGGAGTGACACGTAATGGAATGGTATCGAATTGGAGTGAAATGGAGTGGGAATGGACTGATAAGTTGATGCCAAGGTGTGATGAGACACGCTTTTGACATGACTGTTTGGAATCTTTTCTGTAGTTTCAATGAGACGACCTTGAAGAAGGTCTTTCAAATTTGACGATTGTTTGGACGAAAATCAAATAAGGGAGGGTGAGATGTGCGCTCAGGCACGAAAATAAAGGAGACCAACTTCTCGGTGTGGAAGTACCTGGGTCATGAACCTGCAGGTTTCACCTTTGGAGAGCGGTTACCAGCCAATGTGGAAGTGCTGCGGCCAAGGTGGGTCAAATAAGATAAAAAGTAAAGGAATATCTGAGGGTCTGTCCAAACAAGGGTCTAGTTTGGAAGGGCAGCGTAGGGCCGTTTCAAGGAAACTCAGTATTTCATTCAGAATGGAATATCTCATATTTGTAAGAATTGAAGCACAACGGCTTTCGCAATCGAATCACTTGAATGATCTTCCGCAAAAGACTCAAAGTCCTATATGAATGCATGCTGGGTTTAAAGAAAAATTTAAAACAAACTAGAATAGAAAATAGCCAAGGATAATATTGTCAACTCATTAAGAATGGGTCAGGATACCGATCCAGTGAGTTGATACTGAGCTGGGGCCCATTTATACACTCACCGACTCACTGAATGGAACCATCGTTCCCACGCTATCACCAGTTAACGGCCTATCCGTACAACCCAAATTCTTCTGGAATCGTCACTGTTTTTGTTGAATGGAAACTCAAATCCCATATTCGTTCGGGTCGCAGGGTCCTTGACGTGTTCTAATAGCGTAAATATCACATAGTATGATGCATGACACGGGGGACCAAACACCGAAGGATGGTATACAAGATAGGGCGAAAAACGTCCGTTGGTAAAACCTGCACAGACCATCATAGATTAAATACATCAGAAAGCAGCAGAAATATAACAGAATCGTGCCACAGTACAAGGATAAAACACTGACGACTTGACCACTCATGTGACACGTCCCGTCCCGTAGCGCCTCTCCTTTCCTATAAGTACCTCCCTTAGGCTAGTTTATTCAAATGTACCAAGGGGAGTTTTGAAAGTTCAGGAGGAGGAGAAGAGGAGGTTCTAGGGATTTTAGGATGGAAGGAGAGTCTTCCCGCGTTATGAAGAGGGGTAGGCCTAGTAGTGAGATCAGGCTATTTTCTGACCTCGAGGGTCATCTGAGTGGGACGATCCAGTCGCATATGGTAAGTTTATTTATTTCAAATTTATTGCATGAACTCTCTTCTCACTTTCCTTCATTTCTCTTCTTCTTTCCAGCCGTATCCACTCTTTCCGGGCCCGAGGAAGTTTTCCAAACTGCCATGGCTTTCAGAGCTAACTTTCAACATCTCCATTGGCATGAGGGATATACTCTCGAAGTGGCATCTTCAGGGGCTCCTTATTCACCCCAAACACTATGAGAGAATCCGTATGGACTGGGCGGCTATGGGCGTATTAGTGGAGATCTGGCATCCCCAGACCCACACTTTCATCTTCCCGATGTTCGAGGCAACCATTCTCCTCGAGGAGGTGGAACTTCTGCTCGGATTGAAGAAATTCAAGAGTGACGGGAAGGTGAAGGCTATGCGGATGCTGACCCGGGGGACTTCCGAGAGCGTCCTTGGAAGCTTCATGCCGTCCGACGCAGTCAGAAAGGTCCGCACTCAAAAGGGAATTGACTTGCAAAGGCTCGCGGTATGGGTTATGGATGCTTTGAAAGGGTAGCCAGATGATGAACATTTGGAAGGAATTATGAAAGGGTTCACCATCTGTCTGGCGGGTGCTCTCTTGTTCCCTCGTACTGACAACATAGTGGAAGAAACCCAACTGAGTGCTATCTGCGGGATCTGGAGTGGAAAGAGGGTGGGACCCGCCGTCCTTGCCTACCTTTACAGCGGTCTTACCGCCTCGAGCATGGGTAGGCCTCCTTTTGGTTGCGTACTTGTTCTGAGTTGCTGGGTCGATCTGCACTTCAAATTCGACCACCGCGAGGGGATGTCGACTGCTTCGAAGCTTTTCCAACAAAGCCCCCTTTATCACATAGCCGACGTGTTAGGCTTCGGTGGCACCGTGGCGAACCGAGTTCCGTGGCTGAAGAGGCGTGAAGACTGGCGGTCTCACTTCCGAACCATGGCACAAAATCTTTTCACTCGTGCTCCGACATGTCTCCTCTCACTTGAACTTCTCATGAGGCCTTCTCCCAGAGTTGAGCTCCAACTGATCGGCGCGACCGAGCTCATCCTTTACAACGCGCATCGGTGCTGCCTCCAGATTGGCCTTCCATGCCACTCGTTCCCACTGCTGACCGGGATCGTTCCTTTGAAGAAGAGGGAGTTAGGCATGGAAGTGGACGCGAAGGAAGCGAAGGCCATTAAAGCGCCTTGGAAGATAAGCGTTGCGGGAAAGGCCTTAGCGTATGTGGGGGAGGAATGCGAGCTGTGGGGGCTTATGTAACCGAATTGGGGAAGTTAAGGCCTAGGGTGCCTAAGCCCCTGATGTAGCCCATTCTGCTTTTCTGATGGAATAAAATCTGGCACATGACATTTTGGACCATTGTTCCCTGAATTATTATTTTATGATTTTTATTTTTGCTTTTTGTGTTTTCTCCTTCATGTTGTGGTTTATTCATATTATGGTCATATATATACATATATACATGCTTAAATGGGGGCGTCCAGGGGACTGGACGCCCCTAATTTTTTTTGAAAAAATTTTGAAAAATTTTGTTCTTTTTGTGGGGGCGTCCAGGGGCCTGGACGCCCCTATCTTTTCTTTTTTTTATATTTTTTTTGTTTGATGTGGGGGCGTCCAGGCGCGAGGACGCGTCTTATCCTTCGAATTCAAATTTAAAGCGCCAAGCGGCCTTTCTTTCTTTGTGCCTTACCCGCAAACGAGCCCGCCTCCTGTCGAGATTTGCTCGCCCCTTTTCATCTTCTTCCTCTCTCGATCGATGGAGTTTGGTGGGCCAGATCGTGACGAGGTGAGAGAGGGGAGAGGGACTCCTCGCTCGAGGAGGGATGCGCCCGAGCATGGAGAGGCGTCGATGGAAGTGGAAGGGCCTTTTAGAGCACTCGTGGGACCCGAGGGGCCCGATGGCGCGGAAGGAGGCGAACGCGGCCTGGTAGGTCCTTCGATCTCTTCCTCTTTGATCCATTTTGAGTTTTGAAGTGAGCCACGCGAGGGGGGGAAGAGGGTTCGGTGAGTGTTGCACTCAAATGATGGACGCGTCCTTGACAGGAGATGCGTTCTCGTTAACTGACAGAGGACCTCCCTCTTTGATGCAGGGTACGGTGAGAATCCCGGGCTTGGCTGACGAGTGGGCGAGCACGGATGAGCCGAGCCGTGTCAGGAAGGAGAGTCACGGCAAGGCGAAGCTCGAGGACCGGCGCGTACATTCCCCAGGTCAACAAGGGAGCGCACCGGTGCAGGGCAGTGGCGGCCTCCTGCAGCAGCGGAGGGGGGACCGAGCGGGGGCTCCTCAGCCTGGGAGACGGACGGAGGTGACAATAGGGCCTCAAAATTTTTATTATTATTATTATTATTATTATTTTGCCATGAAATTTCAGAATTTAACCAACGGTCGTTGTCTATCTATTTTTTATGTGCTCAGCAGGAAACGGCGGTAGGGATGGCTGGCGGATCGTCCTCCAATCCTCAGGCTCTTTTTCTAGAGATCGCCTCCCTCCAGGAGCAACTTGCCAGTGCGGTGGCCCGCGCGGTTCGTGCTGAAGAGGAGCGTGATGCCTGGGCCGCAGCTGTGGCAGAGTTGTAGCGTCGAGGTGAGGGGAGGCCCTCTCCAGACATTCTGGAGTTAAGGGTCCTTCTCCAGGTGATGAGGAGGGAGGCGGAGAGAGAGAGAGAGGAGGGAAGGGCCGAGCGACAGCGAGACCAGGCCGAGAGGAAAGCCTTGGAGGCCCAAGTGAGGGAGCTCCAACTAGGCCTTCAGGTCACGGCGCAAAGGTTATGAGCGATGGAGACGCGTTACGAGAGAGCACGAGAGCTCGGGGCGCTACTTCGCCGGTCCGGACGCTTTTCTGCTGGTGACTTCCTCGCCACGCCAGAGGAGGAGCAGCGCGCCACTACTGTGGAGCAGGCGCCACGAGGCGAGGCGAGCGCTGCACGGGGGCCCAGGAGGCTTCCGAGGGATCCTCACCTCGGGGGAGAGGAGAGGGATGCCTAGAGGGATGAGCGTGAGGATGATATCGAGAGTTGGCGAGTCAGTGGACCCGCCTCCTCTCTATGATTGTGATGTTTGTGACAGCTCATGTAGACTTCTGAATGATTTGATTTTCTATTGCTTGTTTGTTTTCTTGTGCGTTCCTTCTTCCCTACGCTTCCTTGTACTGTTCTCATGTGATGTGTCTGCCGACATCCTGCCCTAGACGGAGGATGGCATCTTGCTGCGACTATTCTTTCACGGGAATTTGTCATCAAGGTCAATGATGACAGCTTGGGCCTCTTTTCTCGGATGATTTTTCAAACTTTACGGATGGCCTCTACGTTATGACAGGGCGCCACAAGGAGCAGGTCATCATATTACACCGTCCGATCCATCACCTTGTGCGGGTGGTGAAGTTACTCATGGGACCGTAGGGGAGGCGCCTTATTGTGGGGGCTATCGTTGGAGGTAATATTGACCCGGACTTCTCCCATTTCTATATATACCTTCCTCTTTCGTTCCTCCAGGGGCATCGAGGGCCAACTAAGAGGAACTCAGAATTCTGGATGGAGGGCGAATCTTCCCACTCCTCGAACAGAAGCAGATCCAGCGGTAGCAGTTCCAGGAAACTCTCGAACCTTGAAGGGCAGTTCAACGAGAGGACCCAGTCGCAACTCGTAAGCTGAGCTTTCCTGCCCCGCCCCTTTTCTAATTCTTATTTTCTT
The DNA here is from genome assembly GCA_022559845.1 of Amorphophallus konjac. Classification (NCBI taxonomy): domain Eukaryota; kingdom Viridiplantae; phylum Streptophyta; class Magnoliopsida; order Alismatales; family Araceae; genus Amorphophallus; species Amorphophallus konjac. Next base: position 19,513,762 of record CM040125.1, read on the forward strand.
TCTTTCTTTCCTTCTTTCTCTCCTTTGACAAAACCTTATCCATCCCTCGTGCATGCGCAGAGCATGATGAAATCGCATATTTCATGGGAATTAGTAGCGGCAGCATATCGGGGTCTTCTAGATTTTCAAAAGGCCAGGCTAGACGTGATGGGATTCGGTGCCTTTCTCCGGATTGAGCCGATTAAGCTCGACCCGGTCCTCATCCAAGCCTTGCGCGAAAGATGGGACCCAGTGAGTCGGGCATTCTTGATGCCCTGGGGACACATGGTGTCCAGTCTAGAAGATGTGGTCCGAATCACGAGCCTCAAAGTGGATGGTGAGGCAGTGACCGGAGTTACCTATGCGGACTACCGGGAAGGCGCCCAGAAGCTACTGGGGTTGGAGTTAGATGGCCGGAAGAACAGGTCAGTGGCCAGAGCATCTATCATGGGGGCATTAGGGCTCACTGATACTCGTCAACGGGATGACGAGTCCTCGGAAGAATTCATGGAGAGGATGGAAAGGGGATGTCGTGCTGTGTATTGCACAGATTTTGACAATTGGGAGAGATCCAATATGGATTTGAGGAGATTTCTCCTCTTTTTCCTGGGAAGATTGATACTAAGCTCGAAAGGAGACGGCATCCATTGTCGTTTCCTGGAGCTACTATCAGACCTTGAAAAAGCAGGACAGTATGCCTGGGGAGCTGCCATGCTAGCGCACTTGTTTACGGGTCTGTCCTAAGAGGCAGATCGTGAGATGACTGTGAGTGGGTTCGCACCACTTATCCAGGTATTTTTATTTGTTTGTTTTTGTGTATATATATATATTTTGTTTGTTTGTAATAGTCCACTTGAGGCATTGACGGCATATGACGACGTAGCTGTGGAGCTATTATTATCTCCCGATGGGGAGAGCTCGGCATTGGCGACCAGCGATGGTGCCGTTAGCCAGGCGGTGGCAACCTATCCTGAGTGCAGCGCCTGTAACCTACCAGTTGATGGTGCTAAGGCGCGAGCTACAGGAATTCCCTGCAGCGATGGTGGGATTTTTTCCTCTTGTTATATATTGTTTCTTTTTTTTTTCGGTTCTAACTAGCTAAACGGGTACGTACCACCTCACCTAGATAAACTGGAGACCCTACTCAGGCATGGTCGATGCCGACCAACCGTGGGTTTTAACAAGTCACGCCCGGTTCGGACGGGAATTGTGGATACACTGCCTAAATGAAATCGAGCCGCTTCGGCTACGATTGGTTATGAGGACCCTAGGACTGGCCCAGGAATGAGTGGATACGACTGCGCCACCTCGCGTTGGAAGAAAGACACGGGGACCGGCAACTTACGTTGATTGGCGTGTGCGGTTCCCCGAACAGTATGAAGACTGGCAACGAGGTGGCACAATCGTGGAATCACATGCGCAGGATAGTGAAGACTATCTGCGTCTGTATAAGACAATGTACGCAGAGCGGCTCCAACCCCGAGGACTTGTGGAGGTGGGTCTCCTTTTTCCTCTTTTCTCCTTTCCTCCTCTCCTCTCTGTGGATGCTGACTCCTATGGTTGCAGGATGTGCGTGATACCATGATAGCGGACTTGCGATCACGCCTGGCAGAAACAGAGCAACAATTAGGCGACACCGGTGGAGCCTTGAGCGCTTCGGTAGGTGTATGTACAATGCGCACTCCTAATTAAAACTCTAGATTGATGGCGTTCGGCCGCTAATTTTCATCCCATGTGGTTATAGCGCGCCCAGATCGACGCGGCTTCGTCAGCGATGGGAGGAGGCGGCGTCTCTTCCAGCTTATGGATCCCCGCCTCAGAACTTGATTTGCTTCACGAGCAACTTGCTCGGACTACGCAGCGTGCCGCGGAGGCAGAAGGAATGCTCTCTATACATGTAAGAGTTTCAGTGTTGAGTTCTCCTTTTTTGCCTTGCCACATATCTGAGATAGTATATCTGGCAGGAAAAGGAGATGCAGGAGTCACTTGCCCATGCTGCACGGAGAGAGGCTAGAATAGCAGAGCTGGAGGAGGAATTACGGCGTCGTCCGGATGATGATTCTTCCAGGGATGTCATGGAGCTGAGAATCACCCTTCAATTGGAGAGGAAAGATCGTGAGAGAGAACGGTTAGAGAAAGAGAGGGACAGAGAAAGGGAGAGAGCCGACAGATTAGCTGAAAGGGAGGAGCGAAGGGTCATGGAGGCCTAGTTGTTCGAACTCCGAACCAGCCTTGGCCTCGCTGAACAATGGCTGAGAGATGGTGAGGAGCGCTACCGAAGAGCACGAGAGCGTGGCTTTCGTGTAAGTAGCTCCTTTGCTGCTCCCACGGATCAGCGCCGGGGTGTGGGAATGGGAAGAGGTGTACAGAGCGGTAGAAGTACCGCTTTTCGTAGCTGGGTAGCACCCTTAAGGGCGTTTTGCCCGGAGAGTGGCGGGACAAGTAATGTAGAGAGAGAAGGTGGAACTTAGTGTACAATTCCTTTTTAAGAATGGAATAAAGGGTATGATTTTGTTTGATTTTCATCTCACTCTTGCTATCTTGAATCCCTGCACGCATCACTGAAACAAACAGGTCAGTATCTCTGTTCTGACTTGGCCCCTTGCTCAATAAGCAGGTGTTCACTTCAACTGTCCTTGATAATGGGTCAAAGGGCCAAGCCTTTATTAACGAAGGCAAAGGGAAAGATGCGATAATGATGAATGTGACAGACAAGCACACTAATGCAAGCGAAATTTAAAAGTGAAATGCAGCATACAAATGCAATCACGCGGAATGATTTTTTTTGTTTATTATTATTATTATTATTTTTGGCATTTTTGTTGTCTTTGTTTATCATTCTAATTTTTTTATTTTCCAAATATCTACATTTTCTTTTTTCTTATCATTTTTGTTGCTAATGCCTGATAAGCACCCATATGGCACTTAACCTTCATGAGAACATGGGTTTTTTACAAACCTCCCAGGTATCCTAAGTGCACATCTAGGTTGATTTGGGTCTCTAGACCCCTCGAATGATGATCCCGCCGGCTAAGACTTACCCTAATGACAATACCGTCATGCCATGCTTAGGCTCCCAGTCGCTTCCGACCACAGGGATTCACCCAAAAAGTTTTCGAGGTAAATGATTTGCCCGACCCGGTGATGCGGGACGAGACACGGACACGACAAGCTCGCGATCGTCCCTTAACGAGGGAAGCGTCGGACGTGCGCGGTTGAGAAACCGGCAAGAGCTAGGGTGGTCGGCTCTCTCTTTCGTGCCCGAATCGGGTCACGGGACGGTCTCGCACTCTCTCGCAGCAGCGGTGAATGATAATATAGCGAGCTAACGGACCTAAAGCATGCTCTCTAGCAGCGACATAAACAAGTATATATGAAAATAAGCAAATGCCGAGTGTAGGGAGCGAGAACGATACCTCCACGCGCTCGGCGTGGGGAAGACAGACCCGGCCGAAAACTCGTACTCCCGGGAAACTTAACACACAATAATTACAGCAATGGGAACATGCCCACTCCACGCAGGGAGGTAAAGGGCTATACAAATGGGCCCGGGAGGACCGAATTCGGGTTGACGGCAGCTTCGTGTGTTGATTCGACTACACGCGTGTTCACGACCGTGGGGCCCACGTGCTGTCCGGAGAGGCCGTGTGGGACCCGGTGGTACCGCTGTAGTGGAGACACTTGGAGAAGCGCTCCCCGGGCTGGCGGCACGTTGGTTCGCCGGCCGGAGGCCGGGCGGCTCCGTTCGGCACCGGTCGGAAAAACTGATCGAAAATCTGCCGGTTCTGTATTTCAGCGTGCGCTCCGGCGAGAACGGACTCTGCGATCAGCACCGGTGTCGGAATGCGACGAGATCAGAGCCGTTGGAAAGCTGCTTCGAAGTACTACAATCTAGTGGCCTTCATAAAAATTCACCAGATTTATACTTTGTGTTGGAGAATTTTATATGATGCTGTTGTACAGTAACCGAAGACTCAGATCTGCAGATAACTTTCCTATTGATTACCTTTGACCGTGAAGTAGATGTCCGAATTTGAAGATATATTCTTCCGCAAGGTTGTAGGACATCGAACAAGAAAATCAGGACTATTTTTGGATCTGGATTTGGAGGTGGTGGAGATTTGTTCTGATTTTGGAAGTGGAGGGTGGTCGGATCTGGGATCTGACTACAAACACTGTACCAGAGGAAGAACACGAATTTCTAAAAATATATAGAAGGCTGATAAAAAATTAAGAAACTTTGTGGAGGTAGGGGGTGATGGACAGAACTCCCAGTAAAATTGGGAGGGTTTGGATAAATCAAAAAGATGGTCGGAGGGGAAGAACTCAGAGGTTCTGTACCTGGCAGATCTGGGATGACAGGTTGGACGAAAATATAAAAATAGTAAATGAAGGAATTTTGGCGTGAAAATTTATGTGGATCTTGGAATGAAAGGGATGAACACACCATAAAAAATTTAGATCAATCCAAGCTCGTGGCTGAGACAGACAATTCGTGGAAGCTGCTGCGGTCGGATAAAGATAGAACTGCAGAGGCGGCTCGATGGCGGCACGAACGGCGGCGGCGGCGGCACGGACGATCACCGGAGGTTGAGACGAGATGATAAAAGGTAGAATCACTCTAGAACTTGAGGTTGGAGGAGAGGAACCAGAGGGAGAGAGGAGGGGCTCAAGAACACTCTTGATTTTCCAATAATTTTCTCTTCATTTCTTCATTAATCTCTAATGACACTATACATAGGCTTATATAGAAAATGGCAAGGGGTGGGGGGCTGAGAATTTCATGGGAAATAAGTCATTTTCTTCCCCCATATGGTCAAAACTTAAAAAAAATAAATTACATATGAATGGAGCACTCCTTTGACTAGATAGGTAAGGTAGGTGGCCAACCTTTGAAATTTTAACCCCTTTGTCTCCCATGTGGTCAATTAGCATTCAAACCTTCTAGATGGCCACCTAGGATGGTTGACCAGCCCCACATGGATGAGGTGGACCAATGGGGAAGGGGAGGGGGCCCCCTAACTGGTCCTACTACACATTTGCATAAAAACCCACACAATCCTAGGGAATGACACATTGGCTTACAAAGCCTTACAATTGTACATATACTTTCCCAAGGATATAAAAGTAAATAAAAGGACTCAAATGTAAAAATAAAAGTTAATGCTTGGCATCGATTCTCATCAACTCTCCCCGGGTGGGAGGAACTCGACCCCGTCGAGTAGGGGTATGGATGCTCGAGTACTCCGGTGGATCCGTCACCGTGCCGAGTAGCGCGGGTATGCTCCACTCCAAGTGATCGTCACCTGCTCAATCCATATATACTTGATATGCACAAGCTGCTATGGGCTAGAGGTGGACACTCCGGGTGGGGCACTCTCAAAAGGGGAGGAGGCGGCTCGAAGACTCACTAGGAATCACCACTGGGTCCCTGTAGGTGACAGATCCGGGTATTGAGGTAGAACCGTTCCCAAACTCCTCGAGTGAGTCTACTCGCTTTCACACTCATAAGGGACTGACATCGACGAGCTTGCACACGACATATGCACACTCACCATGCACTAACACACATATGCAAACCACACAAATAAGAAACCGACTCATACATGACTCTAGACACACCTATTGTTAGTCTGACCCGTACATAGGTGACGGCGGACCAGGACACCCGAATGTGTGCCATGCATGCATGTTATGTAACCGGAGATGGGTGGTATGGGGAACACCTAAACATCCAAGTATGACCCAGTCATGCATGGACGGCCCTTTGGATTTGGGGGACTTGAGAGGGCTAGGAGGGCCGAATGTTGTTGTATGGTGGACGGACTTGGTGGGTGTAAATGACCCGACCCGTGGGGTAGGAGTGTGATAGTGGACTCCCTTGAAGAAATGAACTATATAAGGTGGGTCATGGGGTCCACTAAGGAATGGGTCAAAGGGATCAAAGAAGGTATGACCCCTTGTGGCGGTCTCCCCCAAGTCACGGTCCCACGTGTAGAAATTTTGAAGGTGTGGATAGTCACCTTCTTGCATTGTGATGGGTGGGACGGGGACCGTAAGCAAGAAGTATGATTCCTCCCTCAGACAAAAGGGTATGGATTCGGACTCGGCATGTAAGGGAAGGAGTAAGAGGATCTCCGTGGTGACACAACCCACGGTGCACTCGGAGGTAATGGACCCGAAGGTCGGATGGGTGAAGCTAAGACTAGCGGGTTGGTCAAAGCCTCGGGCCAGTAGGTGCGTCAACTTCCATTGCGTGTCTAATCCCATAATAAGGTCATCCAATGTATCAATATGGTGACTAGACCGAAAGGTAGTGTGGAAGGAGTTGACGGGCACTATAGGTAAGGTGGGGTCCATGGACAGGAAGGGATGTGGGACCAAGCCATCCTTGAGCCAACTAAGAAGTGGCTCGGCTATGTAAAGTGTTCCCGTAAGAAACACGGGTGGCTCGGGCTTTGGTAGCTACAAAGAAGAAGGTTCCGAATAGAGCTCGGAAGGAGCGGGTGGTGAGGGAGCACCTACGAGAGGTGAAGAAGCACTTATCCTTTCCAACAAATCCGAAATCATTTTCTTGCATTCCTCAAAGGAACGGGTTGGAGTAGGGACCTTGGGGTGGACTTGCTCCTCGTCCCTCGGCCTAGGTGTGGTCCTAGGCTCGGCTATAAGCGGGGCTTCCACTCGGTTGGAGGTACTTGAGTGGGTTGGATGGGGGTGCCAAGGGGAGGCTGGTTGGAGGTGACTGGGCGGGCCACTAGATTGGGGTCGCCTTGGTGGGCTTGGATGGCGGTGAAGGGGTGGGATTGGGTAGAGGTGTGGCCCACTTGATTGTGGGTGAGTTGGTGGGGTTGGTGAGTGGTATGACCTCCGTGGTTGGAGGTAGGTGGGCGGGAAACGTAGGCCCTCCTAAGCGCTCTCTTCATTTCCCACCATGACTCGATGGGTCTTAGATTCCTATCCTCCCTCCAATATTTGATGTTCCTCCAAGTTGCGGCGGCTTCACCAAAAAATCGCCTTTTGGCAACATCGACTTGCATGGGCCCGTACATGATGTACACCTCGAAGTAATCGTCCATGATGGCTTCCCATTCTAGATAGACACTCGGGTCATCGGACCCGTAGAAGTCCCGGGTCTCGGGCCTCGTGGGGTGGTTCGGGTGGTCCTTCCATTTGAGATAGTATCGCCACCATCCGGGCGTTTGGGAGTCCATGGGTGATTGGGGACTAGTGGGTGGACATGTCGACACTAGTAGATAAACCAACTAGACAAGGGACTACAACTCTAGACATGACGACCAAGACTCGGTACGTGGCGGAGATAACTGATCCGAAGATCACTCGCGCAAGTGTGCGACCTTCCCGATAGGCATAGCCTAACGTTTGGACAACACCTTTTGATATACCGGGTTATTGGGATGCAATGCAAAAGACATTTTTTTGTTTGTTTTAAAACAATGATGACCCTAAACACGACTTAGACGTAAATGACTAATGAATAGACATAAATGACACTCTTTTTTTTTTTTTAGACACCCTATACTCAACTCGCTCTGATACCAAATTGATGCGGCATGAGACACGGACACGACAAGCTCGCGATCGTCCCTTAACGAGGGAAGCGTCGGACGTGCGCGGTTGAGAAACCGGCAAGAGCTAGGGTGGTCGGCTCTCTCTTTCGTGCCCGGATCGGGTCACGGGACGGTCTCGCACTCTCTCGCAGCAGCGGTGAATGATAATATAGCGAGCTAACGGACCTAAAGCATGCTCTCTAGCAGCGGCATAAACAAGTATATATGAAAATAAGCAAAAGCCGAGTGTAGGGAGCGAGAACGATACCTTCACGCGCTCGGCGTCGGGAAGACGGACCCGGCCGAAAACTCGTACTCCCGGGAAACTTAACCCACAATAATTACAGCAATGGGAACATGCCCACTCCACGCAGGGAGGTAAAGGGCTATACAAATGGGTCCGGGAGGACCGAATTCGGGTTGACGGGCAGCTTCGTGTGTTGATTTGGCTACACGCGTGTTCACGACCGTGGGGCCCACGTGCTGTCCGGAGAGGCCGTGTGGGACCCGGTGGTACCGCTGTAGTGGAGACACTTGGAGAAGCGCTCCCCGGGCTGGCGGCACGCTGGTTCGCCGGTCGGAGGCCGGGCGGCTCCGTTCGGCACCGGTCGGAAAAACCGATCAGAAATCTGCCGGTTCTGTATTTCAGCGCACGCTCCGGTGAGAACGGACGCTGCGATCAACACCGGTGTTGGAATGCGACGAGATCAGAGCTGTTGGAAAGCTGCTTCGAAGTACTACAATCTAGTGGCCTTCAGATAAATTCACCAGATTTGTACTTTGTGTTGGTGAATTTTATATGCTGCTGTTGTACAGTAACCGAAGACTCAGATCTGCAGATAACTTTCCTGTTGATTGCCATTGACCATGAAGTAGATGTCCGAATTTGAAGATACTTCCGCAAGGTTGTAGAAAATCGAACGAGGAAATCAGGACTATTTTTGGATCTGAATTTGGAGGTGGTGGTGATTGTTCTGATTTTGGAAGTGGAGGGTGGTCGGATCTGGGATCTGACTAAAAATACTGTACTAGAGGAAGAACACGAATTTCTAAAAATATATAGAAGGCTGATAAAAAATTAAGAAACTTTGTGGAGGTAGGGGGTGATGGACGGAACACCCAGTAAAATTGGGAGGGTTTGGATAAATCAAAAAGATGGTCGGAGGGGAAGAACTCAGAGGTTCTATCACTGTAGATAGAAACCTGGCAGATCTGGGATGACAGGTTGGACGAAAATGTAAAAATACTAAACGAAGGAATTTTGGCGTGGAAATTTAGGTGAATCTTGGAATGCAAGGGATGAACACACCATAAAAAATGCAGATCAATCCAAGCTCGTGGCTGAGACAGACAATTCGTGGAAGCTGCTGTGGTCGGACAAAGACAGAACTACAGAGGCGGCTCGATGGCGGCACGAACGGCGGCGGCGGCGGCACGGACGATCACCGGAGGTTGAGAGGAGATGATAGAAGGTAGAATTACTCTAGAACTTGAGGTTGGAGGAGAGGAACCAGAGGGAGAGAGGAGGGGCTCAAGAACACTCTTGATTTTCTAACAATTTTCTCTTCATTTCTTCATTAATCTCTAATGACACTATACATAGGCTTATATAGAAAATGGCAAGGGGTGGGGGGCTGGGAATTTCGTGGAAAATAAGTCATTTTCTTCCCCCATATGGTCAAAACTAAAAAAAAATAAATTACATATGAATGGAGCACTCCTTTGACTAGGTAGGTAAGGTAGGTGGCCAACCTTTAAAATTTTAACCCATTTGTCTCCCATGTGGTCAATTAGCATTCAAATCTTCTAGATGGCCACCTAGGATGGTTGACCAGCCCCACATGGATGAGGTGGACCAATGGGGAAGGGGAGGGGGCCCCCTAACTAGACCTACTACACATTTGCATAAAAACCCACACAATCCTAGGGAATGACGCATTGGCTTACAAAGCCTTACAATTGTACATATACTTTCCCAAGGATATAAAAGTAAATAAAAGGACTCAAATGTAAAAATAGAAGTTAATGCTCGGTGTCGATTCCCATCACCCGGGTCTATTTCCTCACAACTCTAGATGGTATATGATGGAACACCCTAGAACCCTAACGACCAACGCGCGACGCTGACCCGGAATCAGACGCCGTCGCACCCATAGGTGACGCGCTTGCATTGGCCTAAGCCCAGGTTAAACAAGAAGACATCAAGATGGTAAACATGGGTCTTGACCAGCCAGAAACACAAAGACTCCTTCGTAGCGATAGCATTTACTTTTCTAAGTAGGCAACCATATATGTATACTAAAATAAGGTCGCAGACCTTGGCGGGTTTCACCCTTCGGAAACACCATCGAGCCTTCATCTTTAAAGGGAGAAGGAAGTGTGTGGGGGATAAACCTCCTGAGAGGACTGGCAAAACCGTTAATCCGGCGAGCGAATAAGGGCCCATTAACTCTTCCCTTTCGGACAACTTCAGACCCAATCTCGAGCACTTACATTTCATGGCCCCCTTTTGTGGATTCAGACTTTTGCTTTGAGGGGTCCCATTTATTGCATCAGGCACGGTCACGACCAGGCTTTCTTCTTGATTTTGATTTTGTGCTTCTTGAGGGAGATATAGCCGTTTAACGTTGTGGGCTCCCTTTTGTATGCCTGTGGGGACACTGCCCTCTTCTTGTGCTCTGATCGATGCTCGAGGAAATGGATCCTACTCTTGCCTTAAGGGGCTTGAGTTTTGGTTTCTCATGCTCATCGTTTTAAGGGCGCCGGCTATCTCGTTTGGTCGAAGAGAAGAGAATAAAGATTATAGCTTCCGGAGATCTTCTGGGTGCGACCCCACTATCGGTGATGCTACCAACTTTTTGGATAAAATACGTAGGCGAGTACATGTTGGTTTCCTTTGAGTGAGAATAGGCTGATGTGGCCGGATAGGGATCTCCACGGTTCTGGCAGACCAAGACCCGGTGCCTACCAAACCTTAATGGGCCCTATCCTAACATGAAGGTGTGATGCAGTGACCTGACTACATGGTGATCACCAGGCATCGGCATTTTGAATTTTCATATTTTTAGTGGTTTTCAAATTTTGTTATTTTTGTTATTTTCTGTCTTTTCATCATTTTTTTTATATTTTGACACTAAGTTACGGGTAGTACTTTTTAAGATAAAGCCCGTTCCAAGGGTGGGATAACTCGGTCCCTTCGGCATTGACTAGCTTGTAGGCGTTGCCAGGGTACACGGCTTGAATTACAAATGGTCCTTCCCAATTGGGTTGGAGCTTAGAACGCGGCCCTCCAGGTTTGACAAAAATTCTTTTGACAACCATCTCACCGACTTTGAATTTTCTCTCAACGACCTTCTTTTGATAAAAGCGAGCGAGTCTATTTTGATACACACGCGCGTGCTCGGCAGCGGCCAGCCGTTTCTCATCCAAGAGTTCCAACTGGGCAAGGAGTGAATTACGACGTTCGTCGAGGAGAAATTCCTCATCCAATTGTACTCAGAGAGAAGGGATCAGGGTCTCGTATGGGACTACCGTTTCCATACCATAAGTAAGGGCAAACGGAGTCTGCCCGGTGGGGGTACGGATTGAAGTGCGGTAGGCCCATAGAGCTTCGATAAGCTTTTCTGGCCAGTCTGAAAATTTGCTAGACTCGCAGGTTTTCTTGATGATTTTGAGCAATATTTTGTTGGTGGCCTCCGCTTGGCCGTCACCTTGTGGATAGTAAGGTGATGAATGATGCAATGCAATTGCGTACCTCTTGCAGAGGTCCTAAAGGTCCTGGGAGGCGAACTGTGGCCCATTGTCGGTGACGATTGTGCTTGGGATGCCAAACCTGGCGAGGATGTTCTTTATGATGAACTTGCAGACTATTGACGCCTTGATTTCCGCGTAAGCTTCGGCTTCGGCCCACTTGGTGAAATATTCCGTCACAGTGAGGATGAAAGATTTCTGCTTGATGAGGGAATTAGGATCACCTAGGGGACCAATGATGTCGAATGCCCACATGGAGAAAGGCCATGGGGAGGATATTGGATGAAGTGAGGAAGATGGTGAATGAATTTTATCGACGTGAAGTTGGCACTTGACACACCTACGGACATAGATGGCACAATCCTCTTCCATAGTGGGCCAGTAAAAGCCTTGCCTAATGATCTTCTTGGCGAGCATCTGACTATTCACATGGCCCCCACACACACTTGAGTGTGTCTCCTCTACACACTTCCAAACCTCATCGTCATCAAGACACCTTAACAGAACACCGGTAAGGCTCCTCCTATAGAGTAGACCTCCCATCACTGTATATTTCTGAGCCGCTCTTCTTATGGCCTTCTTATCTTCTGTGGTGGCTCCTTCAGGGTATGACTGATCTTTGCAGTATTTGATGATTTCAGAAAAACCATGGTTTCTCCTCGTCAGCCAGTTCTTCCTCGGCTTCTGTCAACATGATCTCCCTCTTCTCAAGGATTTCTTCCTGTAGGATCTTTCTTGCTATCCTGTCTTTGATGTTCACGTAGGAAGCGTCGTCAACTGCAGGGGCATGGCGCTTATAGATGTGAATGGACTCAAACCATCTCCCTACATGGAACCTTAAGGATGATGCCAATGAGGCGAGGGCATCGGTCAGAATATTCTCATGGCGAGGGACATGGACAAAGATCAGTTTGGTGAATAGTTTGGCAAAGGCAGCGGTGAGTTCTTAGTATGACTTGAGTTTAGGATCGCGAGTGCGATATTTAGTGAGCACCTGGCGAAGAATGAGTTGACTATCACCCACGACTCGTAATTCGGTGATACGAAAAGAATGAGCGAGTTCCAGGCCAGCTAGAAGGGCTTCATACTCAGCTATATTATTGGTAACTGGAAATTTGAGCTGGTATGCCAGTGGGAATGTAAGGCCTTCAGGCGATAGGAGGGCAATGCCGATTCCTTTCCCTTGGGAATTCAGAGCTCCATCAAAATGTAATGTCCACATGTAATCATCTGATTGGTTGATGGACATTAGTTCCTCATCTAGAAATTCTGACTGGACAGGATCGAATTTGGGGAGAGGATGGTGAGCGAGATGCTCGGCTATGGCATAACCCTTGATTGCCTTTTGCTGAATGTAGGTGATGTCAAACTGAGAAAGAAAGTTTTGCCAGCGTGCTAATCTATCCGTAAGGACAGAATTTTCTAGAAGGAATTTGATAGGGTTCATTCGAGCAATCAGATGGACTTCATGAGCTAGAAAGTAGTGTTTCAACTTCTGCACTACCCAAACAAGGGCGGCACAAGTTTTCTCCATAGCCGTGTACTTCTGCTCACAGGGGTTGAGGAGTTTGGACAAGTAATAGGTTGCCCTTTCCTTGCCCGCTTCATCGGCTTGTGCCAGGACAGCTCCCACGGAGTCGTCCAAGACCGAGATGTAAAGGATTAAATATTTATCTGGCGTGGGTGGAATTAGGACGGGTGGATTGGCAAGATATTCCTTCAATCCTTCAAAAGTTTTTGACATTTAGAATTCCAACTGAATTCTACTCCTGACTTAGTCAACTCATAGAAAGGTTTGCACCTTTGCGAGTGCTGGGACACAAATCGACGAATGAATTGCAACCTTCCGATTAACCCTCGAACTTCTCTCAGGTTTTTCGGAGGTGACATATCCCTAATTGCTTTAGCTTTGTTGGGATCTATTTCAATACCCCTCTTACTCACAATGAAACCAAGCAATTTGCCTGACGAGACACCAAATACGCACTTTTTTGGATTCATTTTCAAATTGAACTCCCTTGATCTTTGCAGCACCTTGGCTAGAACTCTCGGGTGTTCTACTCTAGTCTTGGATTTCACCAGTAAATCATCCACATATACCTCTAAATACACATGCATCATGTCATGGAATATTACCATCATAGCCCTTTGATAAGTAGCTCCAGCATTCTTCAAACCAAATGGCATGACCAAATAGCAATAAGTTCCCCAAGGTGTGGTGAATGACGTTTTCTCCTGATCCTCTTCTGCCAAACGGATCTGATTATACCCCGAAAATCCATCCATAAATGAGAGAGTTTCGTAGCCAGCCGTGTTATCAACCAACACGTCGATATGAGGCAAGGGGAAATCATCTTTTGGACATGCGCGGTTAAGGTCCCTGAAATCGATACATATTCTCACCTTTCCATCTTTTTTCATGACCGGGACAATATTTGCCACCCATTGAGGATATAGAACAACTCTAATAAACCTGGCTTTGTGGAGCTTATCGACCTCTTCCTTCATTTTTAAAGCCATTTGGGGGTGGAAACGTCTTAACCTTTGCTTTACCGAGACGGATCCCGGCTTTAGCGTTAGGCGATGTTCGACCAGGGTGGAATCCAATCCCGACATATCCTCATAGCTCCATTCGAACTTGTCCCTATACTCCTTGAGAACCTCGATCAATTCTTCTTCTTCAGATGGCGGCAAATTATCACTTATGAGGACGATCCTAGGGTCTTCCTCGGTCCCCAAGTTGATTTCTTTGGTGGGTTCTTCTATAGCGGCTGATGGTTCGTCAAACCTCCTCATTCCGCTAGCATATGCATCAGCCGCGTCCTCATATTCTTCGTCCCCTTCTCCAATAGGGTACTCTTCATCTGTGAGCTCATAAACTCCATATCCCTCATCAATCGTGCAATCCTCCTTGCATTCTAACTCTGACAGTTGGATGGGATTTTCTAGCAATTGAGGAATGGCTAGAAAGGCTTGACACCTATTGGCTAAATCTAGAAGAAATCGACGAGGAATTTACCTACCCTTAGATTTTCTTCTAGGCACTACCCTTGACTCATTATTCCTAACCTGACTGACTTGTTCTACGGACGGAGAAGAAGTTGAAGAATGTACAGGAAAAGACCCCTCAGTGGAGGGGTAAAGAAGGTCGCTCAAGGGACCTTGAACGAATGGCCCGTAGGTCGGGGCGCACTCGTGGAAGATGTAGGAGGTCTCCTCAAAGGAAATGCACTGTTGAGGAGTTCGAAAATTGACGTTTTTTTTTCATTTTCATTTTCAATTACAAGACAATTGAAAGGACTTGGGGAATAGGAGGAGGGGACTATAGCTAAGGGGTTGTAAGGCTCGTTGCGCAGATCATGGTTGAAAATCTGGCGCGGGCTGAGAAACCTACGCAAGAATGTGAGTAGAGAAGGGGACCTAGGAATATCATCAGACAAACGTCTAGCCCAAGAAAGAGTCAGCAGCAACGGCTGAGGAGAATGATCAGATAGAATGACGGAAAGCGATCCGTCAGTGGCAACGTCCTCTTGGCGAGGAAAACTTAGAATTTCAGCAATGTCAACAACCCCTTTTGGCACCTCGGAGATCAAAAGCGGCTCCTCCAAGTCCGGAGGTGAGAACATCTGCTGTAGTGCAATGGAAATATCATGTATATCAAACCACTTGTTCCACTCGCAGTCCGGGTCATCGTGCTTCCCCTTCTTTGTAGCCCTCGAGCAACTTTCGGCTAAGTAGGCAATCCGAACTTCCCCATGTGATTCTTGCAGCTGATCCCCCAACTGTATAACCGGCCCTTTTATGAAATGAGAGTACAAGGTCCATGTAAGAGGTTCTCCATCTTCCTCAATCGGGCCTTCAAAACCTAAGCCAGCTCTTAGGATTACCCCAGCCTTCCCTACCGGTCTCAGTCTTCCTTGTAATTGTGCTCCTAGACCTTTGCCTTGATGGTAACCTAAGTTGTTCATGATCTCCCATCCCTTGGAGTGGGAAGGGGAACGTGGCGTCGGCCCGGGAAGTGGCTTTCTTTGTGTTGGTGAAGGGCGGCTAGGGTCACACACATCTAGCAGGGAAAGGATAGGCCTATGGGTCGGCCAGACAGAGGGCAATGAAGTGTTAATAGCATCCACCGTAGGGAGCAGGGGCATGCTAAACACCTTGATGATCCGTCCCTTGTACGGAAATTTTAAGCATTGGTGGTTGGTGGAAGGGACAGCATTCAGCGTCTCTATATAAGGACGACCCAATATGCCCTTGAACGTGGGGTCCATGTCGAGGATGTGAAACTCCGTAAGAACAGCAACAGGACCCACTTCTACATTAAGGATAATCCTTCCCTACGGAGGCCTCTTGCTATTATCATATGCGGTGACTGTGATAGCCGATGGCCTTATCTGTTCTAAATCAACCCCACATAGCAAGAGAGTGTTCATGGAGATCACATTGATTGAGGCACCAGTGTCCACTAGGCACGGGTTTACGGGCACCCCGTTGATCTTCACGGCAATGCACAAAGCATATTTCCGAGCTTCCTGGGGGGCAAGCTCGTGGTCATGGAATGTGATGGCCGGTTGCGTGCTTGTCGGTGTCAGCACCGACGATATCTTCTCTACCGGGAGATCCTCGTTCACCATGACCATTTGGAGATACTTCATTAGTGCCTCTTGATGGGACGTGGACCTCTTAATCAGTTCCAAGATGGAGATTCGGGCAGGCGTCTTGTCCAGATGTTTTAGAAGATCATATTGTGTCCCGGGGATGGATTCCTCTAACTGCTCTTCAGTTCCTGTTCTGGACTCCGACCGTTCTGGGGAAAAACTCGGTGGAAGATCCTTCCACTTCGGAGCACCATGGCTTGTTGCTTTGGTTGCACCTCGACGGGGTTAGGTATGGGTTTTATCAGAGGTTTAAGTGGGGGAGGTATGGTCGGCGGAGCGGAGGTGATGACAGGTGTAAGGATCCTGATGAGGGGTTTGCTTGGGAGAGATGGAGGCGGAGTGGACGGCACCTGGGATGGATGGTGGATGATGAGAGGTTTCGAGGGTAGGGGTGAAGGAGTGGCGGAGGTGGATGGGGCCTTGGATGGGCGAGGCAAAATTAGGGGCTTTGAGGGTGTAGGTAGAGGTGTGGTGGAGGGCTGGACCGGGAGGGAACTGGCGACGGGGGAGCGGATAAGAGGGCGTGATGACTGTGGGACAAAAGGAGGTCCACTCGGGGGTTGTGGCGTGGTTCGAGCAGAAAGAGGTGCTGACCGGATGAGGCCAGGGGGTTGGCTAGGAATGTGATTGACAACAAGAACGGAGGTGCCCTCCGCGTGCCAACCTTGCCCTCTTCCGATTTTTGGGAAGGAAGAGATGGGGTTGACTTGCTGATTGGGTCGTTGGTGCTCCGGGAGTGGGTTTTGAACAATGCCCATGTTCGGTTGTTGCTGTGGGACCTGCTAAGGTTGTTGTTGTTGTTGTTGGGTTGTTGTTGTTGTTGTAATTGCGGTCTGGGGGGAGGTCTCCTTGCCTTCAAAGCGGCGACAACTCTCCTCATTTCATCCCAATCAATTAAGTGTCCATCATTCATATCATAAATGTAGTCCTTAAAATTAAAGCAGTTCTCCACTGTATGGCCCGGCTGCCTATGGTAAACAGAATATCTGGACGTGTCAATATTTAGTGGCCATATGGGTCTTTCTTTAGGCAAGATGAGTGAATTAACAGCCATGAGAGCATTAAAGATGTCCGGTAGTGATTCCGGCAATGGTGGGTAGTGAGCTCTCTTCGGGCCAATCGGCCTTCTCTGTTGTTGTGGTGGGGCGTAGTTCCCCGGGGGTGGAACATGATGGTACTGAGCAGGTGGCGGTTGTTGTTGCTGGGGATGGAAGGGTCGTGCCACATTGTTCTGATAAAAGTTGTTTTATAGGGGAGGACGATAGGGTTGCTGACCCTGTTGGTTCTGATGGAAGGGGAGTGGTAGGGCTTGTGGAGGCCTGGGGTCGGCTTGCTGGTTGGGATTGCCAACCGCACTCACCTGCTCATTTGTCACTACCCCTTCTGTCACCCCACCTTGGACACCAGTGCCCGACTTCCTAAACACCCTCGGCTTTGGTGGCTCGAACATATGCATGAGAGGGGAATCTTTCAGTTGTGTCTGGACATACCGAGCCCTCTCGTACAGTTCCTCCATGGTGTTGAGCTTGTTCATTGCCAGGATATGCCTAAACTGGGGGGTAGCATTTGATATAATCATCTTCACCTGCTCTGGCTCTGAGATGGTATCCTTTATCCTCTCTGCCAGAGACCTCCATCTATCGGCATACTGGACGAAATCTTCATCCTACTTCATTTTTTCGGCGACCAGGTCGGTGATAGAAAGAGACGGGCCAACCCGATCCCGGTATCTCTGTAGGAACTTCCTCTGAACCACGTCGAAGTCCTCAGCCTCACTCGGCTCTAGGGCGTAGAACCATTCAAGTGCAGGGCCATCTAATGATCTCCTAAAGAGGTATGCCAGGGATCTTTTATCATTCTGCCAGAACGAGGACTCATACATGAAGTCCTTCAAATGGGTAGAGGGGTTGCCAGTGCCGTTGTACCTACGGTACGTGGGCATCTCAGAAGGGGGAAGGCGAAATATTGGTAGGACAGGCAGAGAATCCTCAGGGGTGGATTTTACATCCACCATTTTCTGTAAGTTTCGGAATTGCTCATCCATCTTGTTCAACTTGTTCAAGAGGGACTGGGTGAACGGGTCAATTGGTGAAGGTGGCGCTTGCCACGGAGAAGCGGTAGCCGGAGACCTGAGAAGGAAACCTAGGATAGGAAGGGTATTGGGGTCTAGCAATGGATACGCCCGGTTGGATTGGTGTTTGGAGGGCGGGTGGCGCCGGAGATTGGGAGGGGAATTGGAAGGAGGGAGGCTGTTGATTTGCCTGCCCGAGAGGTGAGGGGGAGGGAATGGCCTGTACAGACTCTTGGACATGAGTGGTAGCCGGATTCGGCTCCGTGGGAGAGGGGGAAACCGATTTCCCTTTCAGAATGGCCTGGAAGGCCTGAAGTTGCTCAGGGTTGAGCTGGGTGTTGGCGAGGACACCTAACAGAGAGGAGATGTCCTGGGGGGAAGATGTATCCCCGGTAACGTTCGGCACCTCATGTGAGGGCTCGTGGGATGGACCGGCATCCACAGCGTAGACATGAGGCCCACCTTGGTAGCCTTGGTCCGGGCTGTATTCTACGTAAGAGCCATGACCCGAGTCATGCATTTGGGGCTCATAGCCGAAGGCGTTAGCCTCGAAAGCATCGTAATTATACTCGGCCATCCTTAACACTTTTCCAGAACGTAATAACATGCACCAGCACACAAGCAGCAGAGATTAACACACAAGTGGATGCTTTACGTCTCTTTTTTGTTTTTGTTTTAACTCTTTTTTTTCTTCTTTTTACGATTGTAAAAATTCACGCAAAATTTGTAAAAATCCTAGTTACACCTTTGTTTTACCGCCGTGTGAACTAGGGACACTCGACTCACCACGAATGGGTTGACTATCTCCAGGGAACTTCAGTGGTACAACCTGCCCAGTGAACGAAGAGGGAATCCTTCGCTGTCGGGGACTTACGGAGGTCCCAGTGAAGGAGATCCTAGTCCGTCGAGAGGAATTCCCGACGGAGAGTCCTTCCTTCACCGAGAGAGGGTGGTCCTTAGAAAGAAATAAAAAGAAAGATAGAAAAGAGGGACGGATGTATGCGATGAAATGCTGACAGATATATAGAGCATAACCGAATAACAAGACAATCAAGATATAACACCACACAAGAGATGATAAAGCAAATCACAAGAGGCGGCAGGAGTAACTAAAAGAAAGCGACTGAGAGATAAACAACACGCATGAGATGATAAAGCAAATCACAAGAGGCTGCAAGAGTAACTAAAAGAGAGCAAAAAAAAGTCCCACCGTGATCGCCAATCTGTGGATTGCCGAGGAGGGATCCACTTAAAAGAGGAGAAAACGAAAACTCGTGGTGACTAATCTAAAGGCTAATAAGGGGCATGAAACGTGCCAATAGAGAAAAGAGCATACGTAGGATGCTAAATGGATGTGATCGCCAGAGGGTTACCTCAATGAAAAGAAATGATCGCGTGTACCTTGTACGAGGCACGGAGACCGTGAATCGTCGAGAGCGGGAAATAGCGGGTTGCTTCTTCCTCCCCCTTCGGCCGGCCGACGGAGAGGGCTTTCTTTAATTACCCTTGCAAAACAACGACAAACAAGTAACGAGTGGATCAGAAAGACGAAGGTGCAGTATTCAATTCTAGCAATGCAAGTAATGAAATGATGGCCGGACACACACCTGGTTGGTGTTGTCTTTTAAAACCCCTCTCGGACACGAGTAGGTGGAAAATGCTTATGATGAATTACGATTATGCCAACGTAAGAACGGGAAGAGACTCCCTCATAAAAAAGGGGGGGTGTGGAAGATATGATATGATGAATGCAAGATAACTAGGAAAGAAGAGAGGAGAATGGCTTATTGGATGGTCGATGGCGAGGCCCGGCGGAGCTTCGGCAGTGCAAGGACGACGCGGGAGCACGATGGGCGAAGGCGGCCTTTCTCCCGCGAGCCCGGGCACCCAGGAATCCGGCAGAACTTCCCCCCCTACAAAACACCCGCGGGTTAGAAATAGAATTCGGCAGCCTATCGGCTCTCTTTTTTCGACCCCTGAACTGAGGGGGATAGGCCTCTATTTACAGAGTTCCAGAGGATGGAGGCGTCCAGGGGCCTGGACGCCTCCATCACTTGGATCTTTTTTAAACGACAATCTGACATGCTGACGGGTAGTAAGTGGCCAGGGGCACCCGTGACCTGGATGATGGAGGCGTCCAGGGGCCTGGACGCCTCCATGACATTGGATTCCTTTCAAACTACAAACCAGCCAACGGATAGTCGGGGTCAGGGGTGCCCGTGAGCTGAACGATGGAGGCGTCCAGGGGCCTGGACGCCTCCATAATTTGGATTCTTTTCAAACGACAGGCCGAGCAACTGTCAGGCAGTGGTCAGGGATGTCCGTGGGCTGATTGATGGAGGCGTCCAGGGGCCTGGACGCCTCCATAACTTGGATTTTCTTCAAACGACAGACTGAGCAACGGTCAGCCGATGGCCGGGGGTCGCCCGTGAGCAGGTTGATGGAGGCGTCCAGGGTTCTGGACGCCTCCATAAACTAGATTCTATTCAAACGACAGGCTGAGCAACGGTCAGTCGATGGCCCGGGGTCGCCCGTGAGTTGGTTGATGGAGGCGTCTAGGGGACTGGACGCTTCTATGAAATTATATATATATTTTTTTAATCTTATATATATATATATATTGTCATTATTTTGTATTGATGGAGGCGTTCAGGACCCTGGACGCCTCCATGATAACCCCGGGATTCCCCCGAAAAGTGCGTCGGTAGTCGTCCGTTAGGCATTTTCCTGGTCCCGGCAACTTCTGATGCATGTGATTGATGTTGATGCCGTTCGAATGCCGCATGATTTCCGTAACGAGGCGGTTTCCGGATGCCGAAGGAGCGTTACGCTACTCGCCCAGAAGACGAGAGAAGACTCAAAGATAGGAAACACTCAAGTGATTCAAAATGCGAAAGCCGCTGCGGGACGTCGCGTGGTAATATGAGATTTTCTCAGGGGATGTCAAGAATAGTGTGTCTACAGTCTTTCACAGACAGAAGATGCTGGGGGTTGCGCATCGGGATTGGTGAGAGCTGTGTATCAGTGAGGTGCCTTTCCAGATGGGATCCGGGCTTTGTCGAAGTTTGTCTTCTGAGTTCTGACAGAGTTGGCCCCATGCTGTTGTTGGCTTTTAGCTTGCCAGGTGAGATGGATGCGTGAGCTGATGGAGGCTCTGTATGGGTTGTTCCCTTGAGAAGGGTGTGCGACCGGTCAGCTGGTTGTGAAGCTGATGCGTGATTTATCTGCCGACCATAGGATGGATCGGTAGTTGTTGCTTGTGTCGAGGACTATGTCTCTTCTGTGAGCGAGATCATGGCAGCGGTGCCATGATTGGTTCTCGCGTTGTCTGAGGTGATGTCGGACGGTGTTCTTTGGTGTGCCTGCTCTAGTGGCCGGTGTGTGTGGCATGTGGAGCGAGGTGTCATCCGTAATTATGGTATGGCTGTGTTCCTCAAGATCGGTGCTTTCGTGAGAATCGAGATTTTATGTGCTGGGGTTTTGAAAGCGTTGTCAGTTGGTTAGGGTGTTCTTCTCCTGTGTCTTGGTGCTAGTCCCGAATTTCGAGGATAAAATTCCTTTCAGGGGAGAGGGGTGTAATGCCCCAGTTTTTTTTCAGCTATTTTTCGGATCATTTTAGTGGGTCTCGGGGTGTATTTTGTATTTTACACGTGTTTTTCCCTGATGCGCCTTCGGAACTCTGTGCAGGGCAAACCGTGACGTTCTCCGACTCCGGGACAGTGCCGATGCGTTGTGCTCCTCTCGAGGATCGCGGAGGTAATTTTTTGTAATTTTTGAATTTCTAGAATTTTTGGGTTTTCTATATATGTTAACATTTTCTCTCTCCCCTCTTATTTCTCTCTCCCCTCCCTCTCTCTTCTCTCACGTTCTCCCCTCTCCCCCTCTCACTCCGGGCGGCCGATGGAGGCGGCGAGGGCGGGTCGACGTGGCTCGTGGGCCGTGGAGCGACGGGCTCGGGACGAGGAGCGCGATGGTGGAGGCGGTTCTTGGGATCGCAAGCCGGCGAGGGTTTAAAAGGCGTTTCTTCGCGGATCGACGAGCTCGGGACCTGAAATCTTTGGTGGAGGTAGGGACATGGATCCCCAGCTCGTGCACTTTCTTTCCCGCGAGTTTTGTAGGCCGTGGTGAGCTGAGCGGGCGTGTTTGGGGATTTTGGAAAAAATCCATGTTTTTGGGGTTGAGTGTCGATCCGCCGTTTCATTGCATTTTTGGCCGATCCGAGGCCGTAGATGCACGCTAGGGGCCATTTGGGGGTTTCCCCCTCTCCAGTGGAGGTATGGGGGCGTGGGATGATTTTTGGGTCGTTTCCCGCCGTAGCGTTCTCGGGACGGTGTGACGTTCCTTCCCGTGACCGTCACAGTCTGTAATGCCCCAGGGTGGGTGCGTTACGTGCTGTGACGCCCCAAGGACGGTGCGTCACAGGGTCCTGTTCTGTCGGCAGGCCATCGGTTGCTCTGGCGATCTTACGATAAACCGCCAGAGAGTGTGACGCGCCTGGGTTCGACTGCAACGTCTGTTTTTGTGTTTTCAGACCATTGGGGGTCACGAGTCTTCTGACGTGCCTGGGTAGGACCGTCATAGCGCTGTGACGCCCCTGAATGGGAGCGTCAGAGCAGACGCAACCCATTCTTCTGACGCGCCTGGGTAGGACCGTCAGAGGCTGTGACGCCCCGAGGTGTGCGCGTCACAACATGTTTCGTTCTGTCTTCTAACACGCCAGGGTTGGTCCGTTAGGTGCTGTGACGCCCCTAAGTGGGTGCGTCAGAGCCTGTTTTCACCTTGGCTTGTGACGCTCCAGGGTTGGACCGGTAGAGCCTTGTGACGCTCCAGTGTATGTTCGTCACAGCCTGTGACGGCCCAAGGTTGGACTGAGTGTGTGCGGCCCCGTTTCTTCGACAGTGGTTTCTGTGAGTCAGTCCTTACTTCTAGTGACATTCCCACTAGTCGTAGCTTCCTGCGCACGCGAGTGCGGATCCACTTGGGAGTGGTGGAGAGCGAGACCCGGTGAGAAGCGATTTTTAGGCTGGTTTCCGTAGGGCCCCTTGTCTTTGCCACCAGAGTCCGGTGGGGGGGGGGGAAACCAGCTAGAGGACCCGACCTAGACCAGATGGTCTATGTGTGCACACGTAGTTGGGGGCTTAGGACACGCGCTGACGAGCGTGACCCTAGCTAGTCCTTGTTGTGGTACTTGTTGCGTGTTTGAGTCTCACGCCCGTGGCATTGTTGCTAGACACTTGTGACGCGGTGTAAGACGTCAGGGGACGCATCTGGTCATTCTTCTAGTGGGTAGTGCTCCCGTTTGCTGGCAGGTGTGGACTCGAGTTTTGTTGGACCGAGGTTCAGTAGTACGGTACTGTTAGAGTAGACAACTTTTCCGTTTATTTACTTTAGCTTGTTGGTTCTACCTTACTCCTGTTAGGTAGGGCTTCTCTTTCTGCTTGACAGGTACAGTAGGAGTAGTTGTAGTGCCGAGTTTCGATCGGCCACCGGGTTTATTGTTCCTGCTGTTACTATTGCTCTTGTAGTTGCAGCTTTCCGTGCCGCCATCGTTCTCAGTTGGGATTCCGCGGGATCTCTACTGGGCCAGTGACAGGAGGCTCACCCCCGCTTTTCAGGTGTGGCGGTTCATCCTCAAGGTTCGAGGTTGCTGTTCAGAGGTTCTTAGTTGCCAGCTCGCCGGGTCGAGTGTTCACTCAGCATGTGGTACATCTTACTGCTTTAGACTATACTTTCTGTTGGACTGGACTATGTTGTTGTAGTAGTTGTTTATTTTTATTTCAGTTAATTATTGAAATGTGCTACTTTATTTCCTATTTCTTTGTGCCTCCACACTCCTTTTAGGCCTTCCGAGCCCTCTCGGCTCGTGGGCGGCGGTTCGAGTCTCGGGTTATGAGGTCTTCCCGGTAATCGGATTCTCGGGTCGCTACAAACTAGTACCAGGAACAAAGACTAGCTGGGGTGACGCTTATCAGTGCGGGTCCGACGTCCCCAGCCACGTGTGCACACACAGACCATCCACTCTAAGTCGGGTCCTCTAGCTAGTTTTTCCCCCAGCCCAGACGTAACCTGCAAAGGGGATGGGCCCAACGGTAACCAGCCTAAAAACCATCTCTCGCGGGTCACGCTCTCCACCACTCCAAAGTGGGTTCGCATATGCGTGCGCTGGAAAGTTACGACTAGTGAGGGGCTCACAAAACGTGAACACGGAAAGCCACGCACACACCCATCGTGAGTAACATGGTGTAACAGGTGGCTCGGAGCCACCAGACTCTGGACAGTCCATTTGACCTAATAAACCAACGGTCCTTGAGTCACAGGACTCGGGGTCAAGACCGGTGTACAGGATAGTCCCAGGCCGTCAATCTAGCCCATCCCTAGGTCTAAAATCACAGTAATATAAATATCTAGATAGCTCACGAGCTGCCGGGATAATTCCACATCCAAGGGATAAGTGGGGAAACTCCATCCCCAGGCTGGATGACTGGACTTACAGTCGCAGGGCAAAACTCTGTGCCCACTCGGAAACCACCGTACCGAAAAGCCGATGACGTGCGGGAGTAGCCCACCGCAGACATGCCGATACACGGTAACACGTTCTAGCGAGAACACGAAAGCCCGGAACACATGGGGTCACCCGAACCCCCAAGATCCACGGGCACGCAAATCGAAATAACACGGTACCTATGGACACCCCAAAATAACGGACACAAAACTCCCAAGGTGTCCTGAACATCCACGAGACCGAAGGTCGACCACTGGGTCACATCAGGGTCAACCGGGGGTCAACACCACGCAAACAAAACACAACTAGATTGCAAAATAGGGTGGCGGTCCTCCTTGGACCGTTGAACCACCTGGAGGTCTACCCCTGGACCGCAAGGCACAGCTTGGCGGTCCACTATGGGCCGTCAGAGACACGTAGCGGTCATTCCAGGACCACTACCGACCAAGAACAACTGGCAGTAAACGATCATACCCCTAACCGCAACCCTCTGCCTGGCGGTCCACTCTGGGCCGCAAGCCACTGCCTGGCAGTCTATCGGGAGGCCGCAAGGCTCAAACCAACATAAGGACCCCTGGCGGTCTCCACATGGCCGCCAGGTTGCTTAACGGTCCCTGGAAGGACCGCTAGGCCGTCTTGAGCGTGAAAACAGCGGAAATGGTGGAAAACTCCATTCCACGTCCCGTTCACACCCATCTGAAGGGGAAAATAAGGGGAAACTAGTCTCCAACATCTCTAGCACCGAGGGGACCCATTTAAACCCCAAAAATACAATCGAAACACACGATCTGGCTCACACCCCAAAACATGCACTTTTCCCCAAAACGTAAAAATAACCGCGCTCGGCTAACCACGGCCTACAAAACTCGCGGGAAAGGAAGTACAGGGGTTCAGGATCCGTCCCCCTACCTCCACCGAAAATTCTACGCGCCGAGGACGTTGATCCGCCAAGAAAATGTCGTTAAAGCTCCGTCAGTTCACGAACTCGCCACGAGCTCCACCGCGAGCCACCGCCTCCCGATCCTCACCCATGCCCGGCCTCTCCTCGCCCGCGTCGCCCCCGCCTCGCTCCGTCGGCCGCCGGAGATGAGAGGGTGAGAAGAGAGTGTGTGAGAGAAGAGAGAGGGAGAGGGTGAGAAATGAGAGATGGGGAGAGAGAGAAAAGAGTTATATATATAGAAAATTCTGAAAAATCTGAAAAACACAAAAAATAGGAAAATGCAACGATTCACCCCACACGGGGTTCCGAAGGCTCACCGGACGAAAATACGCGTGAACCACGAAACTCAATCCTGGACTTACAAAAGTGATCTGAAACCCACGGATCTTGATCTGAGAAATATCCAAAAAATCTAGGGCGTTACAGTTGCCCTGCCTCCCGTGACTCGGAGTTTTAATTCCGGGTATGAGTAGGGACGTGGTTTCTTTCCTTCTCCTCAACCAAGTCGAATGTAAAACACTGGCAGGACAAGTTGGCCATCCAAGCAAAAGTCAGAGGGGCGAATTGGGGTTATCTCAATTACTCGTACATCTACCGTGAGATGAATTCATTGACGAAGGTTACTAAATATCGACCTCCACTACGCGTTGGGATTCTCTTTGAGTCACACACATCACTGTGGATGAATTCAAGGATTGATGACTTTCTATTTTCAATAGATTTGAAAGGTTTTCGGTGTTGTTTTGTTTGAGTACAAATTTCACACATATTTTGGATCAATTTTAAAATTTGGAATCAAATTGAGATTAAACATTTTAATTTGAGATTGAAATGACCCAATCTACCATGCCACGTATCACAAGATTTCACATTCAAGACAAGAGATGAAGATAACGAAAGAGAATTAATTTCATTAATTGTGGGAATGAGTACATTGAGTTTGAAATGGCCTTCAGTCACGAAACTTTTCCCGAAAAATACATTTTCCTTGGAAAGCACAACTTTATTACATTCAAGAACAATTCTATAGCCTAACTTAATCAAAATAGAACCACTAATTAGATTCCTATGAATTTCTAGAACTTGTTGCATGTCTCAGAGAGTCAATATTTTTCCCGAGGTGAACTTCAGGTCGACGGTTCCTTATCTGAGTACATTGATAGACGTTCTATTCCCCATGGCTACCCTTCCTCTACATGAGTCCTAATAAGTAAATTATGATCGATCGGCACAAATATATACATTAGCTTTGGAGTCTAACCATCAATCAGAACTGTAGTAGACAAGATTGACAGATGGAGTAAAGGATATTGACCTAAAGTTAGTGTTCCTCTCAATCATGTTGACTTGAGGTTTTGGTTGTCGTTGGCTCTTCTTCTTATCGGTGACAACCTTTTACTTCTTCCGAAAGTAACATTTAGCTGCAAGATGGTTATTCTGACCATAGACATAGTAGTAGTGATCATCTTCTTAGCCTTTGGATTTAGACTTGGGTTTCTAGTTATGATTAAGCATTTTTCCTTTCCTTTGAACTTTCGACCATTTAGTTTAAAGTTTGAGTTAGGGTTCCAACTTTGGGATTGATTTTGGAATTGACCTTGAGACTTGTTTTGGTTAGAATTTTGGGACTCAGTTAGGTTAACCTTAGTCTTGAATTGATTATCCTTAGTTAGTTAACCTTAGTCTTAAACTGATTATCCTTGAGTTTGGGACTCAGCTAGGTTAACCTTAGTCTTGAATTGATTATCCTTAAGTTCTCTAAGATGAAAATATTTCTAGATTTTGATAGTTTGAAAGACTTAGTCAAGAGAGAGAACAAAATGAGAACTCCTGAGTGTATGAGCAAAAGGCGACCATGATGGAGGAGGTTTGTCAATGAGACAAGAGACTTGATAAATTTCATCAAGGTTGGACCCTCCGATGTGGATCTCTTGGATAGGATTTTGAAAGGTATGGATTTGGTCAATGATAGAAATGTTGTCTGCCATTTTGAAGTTGTTGAAATCATAAATGGTGAATCTCATAGCCCCTGATTGTCCTTGGTATAAGTATTTTCTAAAGCTTGTCAAAGTTTGTTAGAGGTTGTGTATTTATAAATTTCATAAAGTTCATCAAAGAGACAACTAAGTATGCGGAATCGACGGTGATAATCGATTTCCTCAGATGACATAGAAGTACAACACTTGTCCAAAGGTTTGTCATTTGGTGTGGAGGTCGGAGTTTCTAGTATAGATGCTATTATGAGAAAAGTAATTACTTTCTCAATTGCGGAAATCAGTCCTGACGTGACTAGTTAAGTTTCAAGTTGTTCTTATCAACGAAGGAAACCTTTGCCATTGAATTTCTCAGGTTTTAGGCTAAAAGAATCTATGAGAAAAATTTCAGGAAAGAATCTAAGGAGTGAGGTTGTGATTATGAACTACAAAGCATTCTTTTTATAATTTCCATATATTTCTTCGTGGATTTTTTTGTAAGAACACTAATCATGTTTTGTTCAATAGGCACTCAAAGTTCAAAATTTTTAGAAATAGAGTTTTTGAGTTTTGGTATTTAAAAAATATTTTCAGAAAATTTTATTAATAAATTCAATTCAAAATTAATTTCTCAAACATGATTTTAATTTCTAAATCAAGATACATTAATCAGAATGCTTCTGAAAATTTATCAAGAATACTAAATTATATATTACATGCTCTGTAAATGTTTTAGAATTTTACTTCGATAGGATGATTTTGTTGTAATTTATTACTACTTTGTAGAAATTCTATGACAAGAATAAAAAAGTTTATAAATTCATAAATATGTCAAAAATTTTACATGAATTTTTTTTGTGCCTCAGGTATTAGTAGAACAATATTTAAGAATTTTTTAGTAATTAATATGATATTATTAATTTCTGTAATCTATGTTATCAGTTTTACATTGAGCAGAAATATATAAAACAACAGGTTACAAGAAAAAATATTTGTCAATATACATCAACAAATTTTCTAGTCGTATGTTTTCAGTTACAGAGGGTTAACAGAATTTTTAAGATGAAGTTATGCAGTGTAGTATTTTTTTATGATATAATTTCTTAATTTTTAGAAAATATACAATACACTAAACTAATTATTAGACTTATTTACAGTTTTTAAGAATTACTGAAAAATTACAGAGTACGTATTACGTGTGAGTAATGCTCCGGAAATTTTTAGATCGTAAATATGAGGTTTCTATGCTGCAAAATTTAATTCTAAAAATAATGATGATTCATAAAATTAAAGTACACAATGTGATGATTTTTTAGTATTATGCTTAAAAGAAAATTATAGAGATATTCGAACTAATGTGTATGTTAATCATTTTTAATTATAAACGAGTAAAGAATCGCCTAAGAATGTTGGACCAAACTTGTCAAAATATATAATTTTCACGCACATTAAGTGGATATAATTTATGAGATTAATAATAAATTAAATTTATAAATATCTCTTGCTCGAACGATCCTCATTAAAGTCGTAAATTAATGGATGGAGATCGATCCACGAGACCTACTCCATGCTCCCGTAGTAGAGAATGAAAGAAGAAACATATTGACCAGAGATGTGCAAAATACTATCCAAAGGTAATTCCTTATCCCATCTGCGAGAATACTCAAAAAAAATTACTCCAAGATACAATCAAATGAGGCAAAGTGATAAGACTTTACTATCCCAGTACAAGATCACAGACCAATTGAAATAGAGAAATAGAACACTGTAAACTTATAAAATAGCAAAAGGGTGTTTAATCATACTCCCACATCTCCATTTAAAGACATGGGAACCACAGAACACAATAAAGATGAGAAGGTGTAACCATGGAAGAGAAGTGACGGATATCAGCGATTCGAATCTAGTACATTTCATCTTCGTGAGATTCGAATCTAAAATCACTTCCAAATCAACAAAGTCACTCCACTAACTTACCTAATAAAATTTTTTATATTTAAAATAAAATATTAAATATATAAAACGTATCAATTACATATTATAAATCAATTATATCAATATGTGATTAGTATGATTCGATAAAAATAATTCATCTAGATCGATTTATAAAACTCTGACCTTTTAACTCTACCCCTTATTCCTGCTGCCCATGACAATCTGTTAATTTCCCACCTATTTTTATCCACCACCTCTTCTAGACGGCCAAACTAATTAGTATTTCTTGTTGCCCATGCAAAATGTGTCCGGTGGCCATCGAGGGTGGAGACGCCAACGACGAGTAAGTAAGAGTGGGTGGTGGAGACGTCGGCGGCGACTAATAAGAACAGTGGGAGGTGCGAACACCGGTGATCAGTAAGAATAGCGGGTGGTGTAGACGGTAGTGATTAGAATTTGCCCCCTGACTTCTTCCTACGTATATAAATGGTTGGTGTTATATGGAGTACGCAGACGGAAGGCCGCTATTATAACGATCCATGTTTGAACCGCTGAAGCGTTGCAGCAGATGTCCGGAAGAGTGTTTTACTAATTATTGAGTAATGCTTTTAACAAAAATACTTGTCAGAGTGATACCGATGAAATGTTTAAATTGTCGTAGTAATACTTTACCGTTTTATTACTTTTAACATAGATAAAATTAAAGGGTTAGAGTTTAAAACTAACACTAATCTAACGGTTAATCACTCTGACTTATAAGTCATTAAAACGTCAAAGGTTAGTCATGTATATATGAATCTTACTTTTAACCTATTATATATTAAAAGATTAACAACTTATTAATGATAGTATGGACAACATTCACACTCGTTGTGCATTTGATGCCGCTTTTATTTTTTTTATGTTCAACGAGATGTGAGAATTGAGAACATCAGAGAACGGCTACTTCGAAGATTGACATTTAAGTGGACCCCGATGGTTCATCAGTACCAGATGACTAGCATACTGAATGATGACACTTGTCTAAGTGTGAATGATGACGTACAAGTTATGCATGAATTACATAATCGGCTTCAAGGTGGTTATATTTTAATGCATGTTGTTTGCAAAGAAGGGTACCGTATGGTTTAGATTCGCAGGCACCTTCCAGGTACCTCGTTGCAATATTGTATACTTGGTTTTCATTAAAAGATTCCTCGCCGCTGATACGTAAGGAGGGGGAAAACAACCAAATCCAGCGCGGCTCAGTAATGATTGACTTGAATGGGCCCATTATTGCCAAGTCCAGTACGGCCATCGCCGATTGACTCACAGTTCAAGAAAATTTTCCAATTGAGGCTCACTCGGGACTGACTGACCCGTGACCTCAATCTCCGCGCATATGCGTCTCAGATGCCATGAAATCCGCCAACGGGTGAACGTTAAGACTAGAGTTACGAGAGGTATTACCGACGAGCATCAAATCTCACCCACGCCGTCGAAATATCCGTCACGATGCCCTTCCTCAGAGAACGGGCGAGTGGACAGGAGATGATTCCCACGATCGAGCATATCATTGCTCCACTAACCATGCCCTCGCTAACTCAGGAAAGAGACGACACCAAGGCGAACGATATAAATAGGGTCCCAAACGGACCTACAGAGGACATGGTGATACGCACACACATTGCGACACCCTGCAACTAGCTTGTCTACAGACGCCCACATTTATACTCTTGCCTCCGGAAAGATATAGAGAGAATTTCATTGTCTCCAGTTTCCCGGCCTTATCTCCAAGCACTCGGTGTTCTTTCGAGCACTCTCTTCATCTCTGGAACTCCTATCCATTTCTCTCTCTACTCTATAATTTTCTCCCGTATGCATCTTTGACTTAAGTATTGGAGGGTTGTCCTCTGAGATCACACCTATGACACCTTCTGACACGTTGTTTAATGCTTTGCAGATTTCCTCGGGACGGTTGGACACTCTTCCCTATAAAGAAATCTCAAAGGTGTAGCGCAAAGCCTAAGGTAACACTTTTCTGCCTCTACACTTTTTGGCATCGTCTGTGGGTAGAGCATGTAAAGCCATGGCACCTCGTTGAAACTACCACAACACTAGCAACTGTCAAAGGGCTCCGGCCACCTACCAAGCTTCGCAAGAGACCTCCTTCCAATCACATCCATCCCACGGTGCAGCTCCACCGAACTTCGCCACGGACGAATTGGCAGAGATGCGCCACCAAATACAGATGCTGATAGAGGCATACCAAGGCCTCCTAGATCGCCAAGCGGAGCAAGAATGTGCTCCAACCAGGCCCCCTAGAATGGAAGAGATCCCACTAGTGTGCATGAGCCTTCGCTACACTTCGCCGCCCACACTCCTCGCC
The DNA here is from genome assembly GCA_022559845.1 of Amorphophallus konjac. Classification (NCBI taxonomy): domain Eukaryota; kingdom Viridiplantae; phylum Streptophyta; class Magnoliopsida; order Alismatales; family Araceae; genus Amorphophallus; species Amorphophallus konjac. The sequence continues at coordinate 19,545,506 of CM040125.1, forward strand.
GTACAGCCAGCCATCGCAGCTCCCCGCCAGTCTACGGCACTACAATGCCAAAATGGTGCAACGGCTGAGGCGCTATGAAGAGGTAGAGCGCGAGCTAGAGGGCAAGGTCTGCTACCTGGATGACATCATTTAGGCAACACAGACAAAGTGGTTGATCGATGACGATACCGACTTCCATGCTCCCTTCTCTCACGAGATCATGGAGGCGTCGATCCCGCCGAAGCTTCAATTGCTTGTGTTTACACCATACAACAGCACCACTGACCCCACTGACTATATGCACTGCTTCGAGTCCAACCTAATCTTTCACCGGGCCTCAGACGCTGTCAAATGTCTATTGTTCGCCACCACGTTGCGAGAGAATGCTCAGACATGGTTTGAATCGCTCCTTGCTGGAACCATCACCTCCTTCCAGTAGTTGATGAGGATGTTTAAGGAGAACTTTCTCAGTTATAAAAAGGAGGTCCAAACTGTTGTGAGCATCCTTGCCATCAAGCAGGGGTGCGAGGAGCCCTTGGTGGACTTCGTTGCCCACTTCCGCAAGGAGGCCCTCCCCATACCACGCTTGGACGTCAGCATCGTCACTACAACTGTGGCGACCCAAGATCCAGATACCAGGAAAGGAACCCGATATCATTCCAATCCTGACCCGCCACCCACGAGCCGAGGCTCGGAAGGGCTAAAAAGGAGTGTGGAGGTACAAAGAAATAGGAAATAAAGTAGGGTAATTCAACAATTAACAGAAATAAATAATCAACTACAGCAGAGTCCAGTCTAACAAAAGTACAGTCTAAGACAGAAGAACGTACCCAACACCGAGTGAACACTCGGCCCGGCGAGCTGGCAACTAAGAACCTCCGCACAGCACCCTCTAACCTTGAGGAAGAACCGCCGCACCTGAAAAGAAGGGGTGAGCCTTCTGTCACTGACTCAGTAGGGATCCCGCGGAACCCCAACCGTAAACAACGGCGGTAACGGAAAGCAGTAACTACAACAGGAACAGCAAACAGGAGGCCGGTAAAAACTCAGCACTATAGCTACTCCTACTATACCAGAAAACACGTCCCGATCTCACAGTTAGGGGACCACCCAACTACCTAACATCACAGCTACCGAGGGAAAGCATACGACAACTCTACCGTGAAGTCCTGTCGCAAAGACGGGACCGAACCTGGACCACCTGGTCCACGGGTACCAACACGACCTCACGGTCATGAACCCGACCCCAGCCAAGGGGTGACGCCTCGGCAATCCAACCAAGCGACCCTGGCGTCAACCTCGGAAAACACATAGAAACGGTCCGGGAAACCACCCTTCATGGTTAGAAAACGGACTCTAGGGCCACGGAAACTCACGTCCTGTGACAGGGGCACCTGCCGACCAGAAGCGAAGCGAGATGCGTCCACTGAAGTCTTACACCGCATGTAAGACCCTGAGTCTTTCGGATTCTTATCGGAGAGTTTCAGATCGCTTTTGTGGGTCCCGAGTTGTGTTTTACGATCCGCGTGAGTTTTTCTCCCGTACTAGTTACGGAACCCAGTGGTGATTTTATTATTCAGTGCATCGACTCGAGGACGCTACAGTTGCGTTGCATTCTTTCCGATGATCGTTTAGACTATTTTTTCATATTTTTCTGAATTAGAGCATTTTCAGACCAAAAATTAGAATTTACGAAAATTAGGAAATTTTCCTTTTCTTTTTAACCCTCTCTCCTTCCTCTCTCCTCCCTCACGTTTCTCACTTTCTCTCCCTCGTTCTCTCTCCTCTCTTCCCCTCTCTCCGCGGGACGCGCGACCGTGGCGAGCTAGGCGAGGCAGGGACGTCGTAGAGTTGACCTGAAGCGTGATGGTGTGACGGATGGAGCGTGGCGTTTGTCACGCCCCGAGATTATGCAGCAGAAACAATCGGGAATGCGAACAGCCAGCATGATAAGCCTCTTGCAAGTAAGAATAATCAGAGCGCAATAACAATCACACAAAGTAATTACACAATAATTTACTCAAACCTTCACTTTCATTAATAATAACAACCATACTTCAAGTACATGAGACATTGACATTCTCAAATTTGCTAGACTTAATAAAATAAAATTACATAAACTCAATCTAAATATTTTGACTTCCTAAATCTTCACTCTTTAATAGCTCTCGGACCCATTGTAGACACGCCAAAATTGACGTTTTGTTGATCAAATCTCATGTTATTATATAAATGCCCCAAGTGGACTTCAATATTCCTATAACATAAAGTTTTTCTATTTTTGTGAGTTTTTCTGCATTTTTCCTGTATTTTTGTGAGTCACGACTTGAGTAAGGGCGTTAATTTCAAAAATAACGACCTGTTGTAGGGCGTTTTAAAAGAAAGGACGACCGTAGGTGAGGGCGTCAATTCCTGGTGTTATCCCTTAATTTCTGGAATTATCTATTTTCAAAATAAAAGGCATTTTGTGAGTAACGCCTTTCATAAGGGCGTGATTTTAATTAACGCCGTTATATCAGGCGTGTTATCTCAGTTTGCAAACAGAGGAAGGTTTTTATTTCCCAAATTAAATCCAGGAAGAAACGCCCTTTCCTAGGTCGTGTTTCAAGAAACGTCTCTGTGAAGGTCGTCAATTCATAAATAGACGCCCTGTATGAAGGCGTGTTTCACTCCAGAGTCCTTCTTTTCCCCATCTTTCCCTCACAGTTCCCTGCTATCCTTGGACTCTTGCCCGATCTTAATCCTTCCTTGGATGCCTCATTACCCGTTCTTATCAATTCCCTTGTTTGATCACATCCGATTGACACTATAAAAGAAAATCTGGTTTGATCGTGTAAGAGGTTAACAACAACAACAACTCAAAGAGGTTGAAGATTTTTAAGTATTCAAGCACGCAGAGCTTCCTCCTTCGAGCATTGATTTTTCTTCATCCCTCTGCATCCGTCCAGCGTCTTCCTGGTTCCCCTTTACTCTCGTCAGGGAGAGCAGGGCGATATATATAGCTTGTCTGTTGTTCATCCCACTCTTGTCATCACTACTATCTCCTGTTGTCAGTTCTTTTACCGCATTTAGCATATTAGCTCCTTCCCTAGTTCTCTGCTAGGGGTTTTAAAAAGAAAACAAAAGAGAGGTGCGCATGTTGACGTCATTTCATCATTTTATGTTGTTTGTTTTCGGAATGGTATTACTGCACTTTGGCTGATCCCCTTTCTTTTGCTTGTCTTTCATTGTCTTTCTTACAAGGTAATCAATCAAGAAAACCTACTTCGTCGGCCGGCCGATTGGATTTGGAGGAGGAGATCCACATTCATCCCGCATCCCATTTTTCACCAGGTACATGCGATCTTATTCTTTTTATTGAGGTAAACCCTCTGGCGATCACACACTCCCCTTGTGCACCTCGTGCATTGTTTCATCTCCACCATTATTTAATGTTTCCCTTTTCCCTTCCTTTTTAACCTTTTCCCAAAGTGTGGATTTTAAAGGAATCTACAAATTGGCGATCACGGTGGGACCACCACTGTTTTCTTTGTTGATTACCATCACCATTGGCACCCTCGTGTGCCCTTTCCCCTTGACACCCTCGTGTGTCCTTTCCTCTTAGGCACCCTCGCGTGCCCTTTCCCCTCGGTACCCTCGGTACCCTTTCCTTTGTGCCCCTCGGGCACCCTCCATTGTGCACCCTGCACACTCCCCGGATCAGTCAATTGCTGCTTATTAACGCCTTCGACAAGGGCGTCTTTTGATTTAACGCCCCTCACAGAGACGTGTTTTTATTAATTAACGCCACCCTCAAGGGCGTGTCTTTATTGCATCTGCTTGCCTCCTCTTCACTATTTTCTCGTCTGCTATTTAGCGCCCCTTACAGGGACGTGTTTCATTGATTAACGCCCATCTCCAGGGCGTCTGTTTCTATAACTGCGGTTTGTTGCATGCTGATTATACTGTCTGTGGAATAACGCCCCTCTTCGAGGCGTTTCATTTCTTGTCAACGGCTGTCATTAGGGCGTTTCTCTTTATCATAACTGCTGTTCGCTGCATCCTTATCATATTGCCTGTGAATTAACGCCCCTCTCAGAGGCGTTTCAGTTATTATCAGCGCCCTCCATCAGGGCGTGTCTCTGAGTTTTGACGCCCTCAGCTACATGCGTCCTTTATTTATAACGCCTAATCCTAAGGCGTGTTTTTCCTACGGTCTGTGAGCCCCTCACAGAGTTTACGACAGCCACGCTGCCGTGTTTTCATTTAATCACGACCTGCCACAGGGCGTGTCTTTCCTCTTGCTGTGAATTCACAGATTGGCTATTATTCATTGCTTAGCATTTGTCTTGATATTATATTACTGCTTGGATCATCTTGATTTGCTGGCTTGGTTGAGAGACCTCCTCTCTCTATCCTAGGATCCACACACCCTTCTTGGAATCGGGACGACCCTCCATTGAGCATTCCGTCTCTTTGGACCGGAAATCCCTTTTCCAAGACCTCCATAAGTCCCCGCACCCGTGGATTCCCTCACGGACGCCGGGCTGGTTGTACCCTCGAAGTACCTGGAGTTTAGAGAACCTATGCGTTGTTAAAAGAGAGGAAAAAAGAACTTAGTTGACCCGGAGGTTACATTCGGATCAAACTAGGTCTCATTTGGCAAAAGAGTGAACCTTCACAAATAATCCACCCTAAATTCAAACATCAAACATTAAAATCTTGCGTTTCTTGCCAACCTTGTTTGCATAAAAACATAGTTGAGTGATTTGATTGCCTTGTTTGGATTGCATATTTTGTGACAGTTCCTTCATTAAACATCCTCTTTCTTAAGAATGAAGCTCCGTTCAGGTAAAACCATCAACATGTCAGGCCACGGATACTCTTATGATGATGAGAATGAGAACATATTTGGTCAATATGAGGACCCTCCCCAGGATTCTTTTTATTATGAGGGGAACTACCTTCTTCCTCACCCCCATTACTCACAAGTCCATGTGGTCGATACCACTGTCCATGAGGCGGACCCTTCGTCTCAAGTTCCATCTTCCAACACTTCGGGGAACCCTTCCCCATCCATTAATGTCTCAGATTTGATCCAAGCTCTCTCCCAGTTGGATGACTCCCAGCGGCAAGCCATTCAGGCCGCCTTAAAGGGGAAACCCGTCCTTTCTTCTTCTTCTAATCCCCCTCCGGCCGTGAGTGGCCATCAAATCATTAATGACCAGGCGGTCTTGCATCCCCCCTCCTCTCGTCCACAAACGCCTACTGCGGCCATGCCGGCCCAGCAGGCGAGCTATTCAGCAGTTAGGCATCAATCCTCCCAACCTCCTCGGGTTCTACGAACGCCTATACCACATTCTTTTATTCAGAACCAGGCCCCAGTCGAGCCCGATACCAACACTCTCTTGCTTCAGAAGCTAGCCAGCATAGAGGAACAGCTCAAGAAGGTTACAGCAACTAAGAATGCTCCAGAAATTTCTCTTCCTACGTTGCCAGTGTTCCATTTACCACCTTCTGAAATGCCGAATTTCCGACGATATAATGGAACAGGCAACCCATTCATTCATTTAAAGGACTTCCGATATGAGACTTCTTTCTGGCAAGACAATAAGGCCTCTCTGGCCTATTTATTCAGAAGATCTCTTGAGGGACCCGCCCTCGAATGGTTTTATTCTTTGGAGCCAGCTGATGCCGGCGATTTCGATGTTATCCAAAGAAAATTCTTGCAAAAGTACAGAGACCGGGTGGGACCTTCCCTTTCTGTTACAGATCTGGTCGCTGAAAAGATGAAGCCCGATGAAGACTTCATTATATTTGCTGACAGGTGGCGGTCTATGGCCGAGAAATTGAAGGACACATTGTCGGAACAAGAACAAGTAAAAATGGTCATTTCTAATGCAACTCCTCAATTCCGGCACATTTTGGCCATGAATCGGATGACAACTATGGAAGAGCTCTATGAAAGAGCTCGTTATATACAAACACAAATGAAGGATTCGTCCATCATGGGCATGTTTGAGCCGAAGCCTCGGCTGTTTAAAAAGAATACAAATGTCAACAACGGGCCCACGACTGAGGGCACTGTCACAAACGAGCAGGTTGGCGTAGTTGGTCACCCCCACCACCAGTCAAACCCACGACCTCCACCACCTCCACAGCAAAACCCCCATTTTACCTCCGCTCCACAACGCCACTTCACACCCCAACCTTCTTTTACTCCATCACCGAGCCAAGCGCCTCGCACCGACCCTCCAGCACCACCACAATACCACCAGGTCGCCCCGCCTTCCAACTATGGCCAACAACAACGGAGACCACCACTTGGCCCCAAGAGGGCCCATTATCCGCCACTCCCAGAGAGTCTCCCTGACATTTTTAATGCTTTGATGGCCGCCAACCTGCTCGTCCTACCAAAAGAAAGAACCGTGTGGCCCGACAATGTTGACACATCCCGTTACTGTGCATTTCACCGCGCCCCTGGTCACAACCTTGATCGTTGTTTCCATTTCAGAGATCATATTTATGATTTGAATGACCAGGGTGGCATTAATTGGGATGAAATGAGACAAGTCATCGCCACCATGAAAGAGAGAAGGCCACATCGGCAACAGCAAAATCAGCAACAACAGCAGCCAGCTCCGCAGCAAGCTCAGCCACAGCAAGCTCCAGCACCCCAGCAGGATATGGGGATTGTCCGTAATCCATTGCCGGAGCACGCTCCTAATCAACACGTGAACCCTGTCACGTCTCTCTACGAGGTGGAGAGAGGGCAGGGATGGCACGAAGAAAACGCCTCTGTCGGGGCATTCCACCATGATCCAAACCAAAATCAAACTCCGCGCCTTTTGCGCGTTCGTCCTTCTCCTTCTAGTCTCCTATCGGGACGTTCTCTTTTACGCCCCGTCAACCCACCTACCACCACCAATTCCACGGCCTTGCCGGCTCGCTCTCTCCTTAACCGCTTACCACCACAGCAACCTGCCATTCCACCTTCCACCACCAATCCTACATCCGCGCCCTCCAGGCCACTCCTACTCCATTCACCGCCAGCACCCGCTACTCCCTCTACCACTCCTACACCAGCAAGAGTTCCTCCGCCATCAGTACAACCACCTTTTGTGCCACGATCTCTCCTTATTCCACCGCCTGCCAATGCTCCTCGCATTCGGATATCCCTCTCTTCTCCCACGCATCCTGCAGGGGCACCTTCTTCAAATACTCCTCCCATGCCTCCCGCGGGGGCATCTTTATTAAACACCACTACTACGCCTCCTACGGGGGCGCCCCTTTTATTGAATTCCCCTTTGGTATCCCCTAGCAGCGTCTCTGCTACCGACGTTCCTTCCTCCTCTTCCAACCCCCCTCCTAATATTGCCCCGACAGAGGCGCGTCAAGGCGTAGCGCCGCTCCGTAGTGGACGGATGTTCCACCGTGTTTTCCCACAGAGAGAGATAGAGCCCGTGCCGGGGCCGCAAGAGCAGGAACAGGAACAAGATTCAGTGCCGGGAACTCAGTATGATCTGTTAAAGCACCTGGATCGCACTCCAGCCAGAATCTCCATTCTTGAATTAATCAAGAGGTCCACCACTCATCAGCTGGCCTTGAAGGAATACCTGCAGAAGGTTATGGTCAATGAGGACCTCCCGGTTGAACAGATAATTACAGTCTTAACCCCTACCAGCAGTCAGCCGGCAATCACATTCCATGAACATGAGTTAGCACCTCTACCAGCAAGAAAGTATGCCCTATGTATCACGGTTGATATCAACAAAGTAGCCGTTAAGCAGTGTTTGGTAGACACCGGTGCATCTATCAATGTGTTGCCTCCGAGCACTCTGAAGCTATGCGGTATCCCTGAGAGCCAGATACGGCCATCCACCATTACTGTCACAGCATATGACAATACAAAGAAACCCCCTCTGTGTATGATTACTCTCAAAGTCAGTTTGGGTCCAGCCACCATTACGGCAGATTTCCATATTTTGGATATGGACCCGACCTTTAATGATATCCTGGGTCGCCCTTATATTCAGCAGCTTGACGCAGTGCCCTCTACAAACCATCAGTGCCTTAAGTTTCCGCACAAGGGCCGCATTATCAAGGTGACCAGCGTGCCGATCTTACCAGAGGAGGACATACATGTAGCTTCATCAGTTCCTTCCATGTGGCCAGCCAACAAGCCGTTATTATCTGTGTTGGACATTCACCGTCCACGACCGATGCTATCTGAGACTGTTACCACCGTTGCCATGACACCCCTGCCTTCTAAGGGGAAGAAGAAAAAGAAAAATATGATGAATACCCCCGGCTGGAACATTCTGATAAGGATGGGATATCAAGATGGCAAGGGCCTGGGTGCCAAACTCCAGGGCAAGATTAGGCCCATTAAGCCTCAAAAAGTGATTGCACGAGGCGGCTTAGGCTACAAAGCACCGGGCAAGAATGAAGGAGAGCCGTGGGCTGTTATGACGTCCACCTTCAAGCCAGATCACCAGCCGCTCACCTGGACTTTAAAGACACATTTTGTCACCGGTGGCGTTCAGAACAATGAACAGACTACCGTCGTTACTTCATTACTTGATTGTCAGGATGTGCACGCTAGACAGTTTGCGCGGCACATTGCCCCACTGGCCACTTACAAAGCCCTGGAGACTTTAAGGCCAGATAAAAGAAGAAAAATGGGTGACCCGGAATGTGATTGGTACAGATGGTTCGACATGAATGACATCACTTTCTCTTTAAGCCGCCTGTTCATGCCGACAGATCCAGAATGGCCGCCATTGATTCAAGAACTGATTGAAATGCCCGCCGCAATCACAGATAAAAGACAGATGTTAAGTGACTACACAGATACGGGGGAGCCAGATGTCCCCTTTGAAGAAGGATTCTCCGTGGATAGGCTGTGGACCGGCCTTTTTTCCCTCACTTCTGTGCATCCGTCTGTGTTGGTTTCTCTCTATTCCCGTGGGTTTGGTCACGTGCCGCGACCACCACCGATTACCATCAACTTATCTCCCAATTCAATTCAGATTTCCTTCCCTATTGCTCCTTCGCTCCTCGAGCGATTTTCCAAAATCTCCATCTCGCCCCCGCACGGGCCATCTTTGATTAAACCTTTCTCCAAACTTGCAATCTCCACTCCTCCTACTATTCCCCCTTCACATTACTTTTTACTTGAGAAAGAAAATAAAAACAAAGGAAAACATGAAAACGAAAAAAAAAACACCAAATCTCCAACATTCCAATCCTCCATTTCTATTGAGGAGACCTCCTATTTTTCTCCCGAGCGCGTCCCGACCCAGGGGCCGCTCTTCCAAGATTCCTTGGTAAGTCTTTTCTCCCCCTCTGGTGAGGGGCCCTCCCCTGTATCACCTCCTGTATCCACTTTTTCACCTCCTTCTTTCCTTTCTAATCAAGCTAGTTGTTCTTCCCCCTCTTTTTCCTCTTCTTCTAATAAAAATCATGGGGAAAGTTCACACAAGAAGGCCAAGGGTAAGCAGATTCCTCGCAGATTTTTGTTGGAATTAGCCATTAGATGCCAAGCTTGTTTAGCTCTCCCCGAGTTTGTGGAAGATCCAATTATCCTGCCAGAGTTAGAAATTGAGGATTCTATCGCTTCTAATGAGGGTTTGGGTGTCTATGAAATCATGAATGATGAAGACCCTATTGAAGAAGGGGATGAAAGTTATGAAGAATATGAGGACGAGGCTGATGCTTTTGCTAGTGGTATGAGAAGATTCGACGAACCATCAGTCTCAGTAGAAGAACCTACCAAAGAAATCAATTTGGGTACCGAGGAAGACCCTAGGATTGTCCTCATTAGCAAAAATTTGCCGCCCTCCGAAGAGAAGGCGCTCATCTTAGTTCTTCAAGAATACAAGGACACGTTCGCATGGAGCTATGAAGATATGCCTGGATTAGACCCTGCGCTCATTGAACATCGCCTTACACTTAAACCAGGGTCTGTGCCGGTAAAACAACGGTTGAGGCGTTTCCACCCTAGCATGGCTTTGAAAATGAAAGAAGAGGTCGATAAACTCCACAAGGCTAGATTCGTTAGAGTCGTCCTCTATCCCAATTGGGTGGCTAACATTGTCTCGGTTATGAAGAAAGATGGAAAAGTTCGAATTTGCATAGATTTCCGGGACCTCAACCGGGCGTGTCCTAAGGATGACTTCCCCCTCCCTCATATTGATGTGCTGATTGATAACACGGCAGGATTTGAGACTCTTTCTTTCATGGATGGCTTTTCAGGCTATAATCAGATTCGCCTGGCCGAAGAAGACCAAGAGAAAACTTCATTCACTACACCATGGGGCACATATTGTTATGTGGTCATGCCCTTTGGACTTAAGAATGCTGGAGCCACTTATCAAAGGGCTATGATGGCAATTTTTCATGACATGATTCATATTTATATTGAGGTGTATGTGGATGACCTGGTTGTGAAATCAAGGACAAGGATTGAGCATCCTGGGGTTCTGGCTAAGGTTTTGCAGAGATCCCGAGAATATCAATTGAAAATGAACCCCAAGAAGTGCGTATTTGGCGTTTCTTCAGGGAAATTACTTGGATTTATTGTTAGCAAGAGGGGAATTGAAGTTGATCCCAACAAGGCGAAGGCCATTAGAGATATGCCTCCTCCCAAGAATTTGAAGGAAGTTCGAGGATTAATCGGGAGGTTGCAATTTATTCGCCGCTTCGTCTCCCAGCATTCACAAAGATGTAGGCCGTTTTACGAGCTTACTAAGCCAGGAGTCAAGTTTAATTGGGATGATAAATGTCAGGCAGCCTTTGACGGATTGAAGGATTATTTGGTCAATCCTCCTGTCCTGAGGCCGCCAATTCCAGGCAAGTCACTTATTCTTTATGTTTCAGTCCTGGATGACTCCGTAGGTGCTGTCTTAGCTCAAGTGGATGAGGAAGGTAAAGAGAGGGCAGCATACTACTTATCTAAACTCCTTAACCCCTGTGAGCAGAGATACTCAGCCATGGAAAAGACTTGTGCAGCTTTGGTTTGGGTAGTTCAGAAGTTAAAACACTACTTCCTAGCTCACGAGGTTCACCTCATTGCTCGCATGAATCCAATCAAATTCCTCCTTGAAAAACCTGTCCTCACTGATCGATTAGCACGCTGGCAAAGCTTCCTTTCTCAATTTGACATCACTTACATTCAGCAAAAAGCTATCAAAGGTTATGCCATTGCCGAACATCTTGCTCACCACCCTCTCCCCCGCTTTGATCCTGTCAATTCAGAGTTCCCGGATGAAGAATTAATGTCCATTAATCACCCCCCTGATCCTATGTGGACATTACATTTTGATGGAGCTCTTAATTCTCAAGGAAGAGGGATCGGCATGGTTCTCTTAACACCCGAAGGGGTCACCATACCATTTGCTGCTCGGCTCACTTTTCCCGTCACCAATAACATAGCCGAGTATGAAGCTCTTTTGGCCGGTCTTAAAACCGCGCATCAGTATGGTGTCACCCATTTGCGAATCGTCGGTGACAGTCAGCTTATTCTACGCCAAGTGTTGGTCAAGTGCCGCACTATCAATCCTAAGCTCAAGCCCTACCAAGAACTCGCTTCAGCTTACGCCAAACTCTTCACTAAATTGATTTTCGTTCATGTACCGCGTAGCCAGAACATCTTGGCTGACGCACTTGCTTCTTTAGCTTCCGCTTTAGTCTTCCCTCCTGAGCGTGATTTTCATGTCCCCCTGATTCATCAGCGTGATACTCCAGCCATTAGGGATCGTGCTTTTCTTGATATTAGGGATCAGGTGCTTGAGAAGGTTAGACGGAAAGAAGCTCTTGAAGGCAAAGAGGTCATGCTGTTGGATTGGCAAGAAGAGTTGGCTGACGAAGAAAAGCCTTGGTATTATGAGATTGCCAGATATTGTAATGATCAGTCTTATCCCGAGGAAGCCACTGCCGAAGAAAAGAAAGCAATTAGGAGAGTGGCTCAACGTTATACTTTGGTTGGAGGTGTACTCTACAGAAGAGGGCTCACCGGTGTTTTATTGAGATGCCTCGATGATGATGAATCTTGGAAAGTTGTGGAAGAGGCGCATTCTGGTGTGTGTGGTGGTCATGTGAACAGCCAGATGCTAGCTAAGAAGATTCTTAGACTAGGTTTCTATTGGCCCACTCTAGAAGAGGATTGTTCTATCTATGTTCGAAGGTGTGTTAAGTGCCAACTGCACGCCGACAAGATTCATTCCCCTGCCTCTTCACTCCATCCTACATCCTCCCCATGGCCCTTTTCTATGTGGGCTTTTGATATCATTGGACCTCTTGGTGATTCGAACCTCCTGACCAAGCAAAAATCATTCATTCTCACGGCAACGGAGTACTTCACCAAGTGGGCGGAAGCAGAAGCTTATGTGGAAATTAAAGCATCAACCGTCTGCAAATTCATCATGAAGAACATCATCACGAGGTTCGGCATCCCGAGCACCATCGTCACCGACAATGGACCTCAATTTATCTCCCAAGATCTCAAGGATCTCTGCAACAGGTATAACATTGCATTGCATCATTCTTCTCCCTATTATCCGCAGGGCAATGGCCAAGCAGAGGCCACTAATAAAACCTTAATCAAAATTGTTAAGAAGACGTGTGAGGCTAATAAATTCTCGGACTGGCCGGACAAGCTGGTTGAAGCTCTTTGGGCCTACCGCACTTCTATTCGAACCCCCACTGGGCAAACTCCTTTTGCCCTTACTTATGGAATGGAGGCCGTAGTCCCTTATGAGATTCTTATCCCGTCTCTGCGAGTACAATTGGATGAGGAGCTCTCTATCGATGAACGTCGTGATTCACTCCTTGCCCAATTGGAACTCCTAGAGGAGAAGCGTCTGGTCGCCGCTGAGCATGCGCGCGTTTACCAAAACAGGCTCTCACGTTTTTATCAAAAGAAGGTAATAGAGAGAAAATTTAAGGTCGGTGAAATGGTAATCAAAAGAATTTTTGTAAAGCCGGGTGGCCCTCGTTCAAAGCTCCAACCAAATTGGGAAGGGCCGTTTGTCATAAAAGATGTTTATCCTGGCAATGCTTATAAACTGGTTAATGCTGAAGGAGAGGAATTAACTCACCCCTGGAATGGTTTGTATCTCAAGAAATATTACCCCTGAACAAAAATCCAAACAAAAATTGAAAACTTCACAAAAATCCAAAGAAAATAGAAATCTCCCAGATAATCCAAAAAAATCTGAATATTTTCAAAATCCAAAACAAAAGAGTTTTCTTTCATGGTTCTCCCTTTTGGGCTGACATGACATACAAAGGTCCCCGGTCCGAAAGGTCAAAATCCAGAATCCATTTGTCAGTCTTGCTAATTTAAAATGGGAGTTGACCCCGCACACACTACACACTTTACTCTTGAACTCAAGCAGTGCAAAATCTGATGGAAAGTCGAAATCAAACTAAAGGCGAAAGACGATATCCATTCTTTTCTTCTTCGGCCCACAAGGGAGGAAGGGAGGTCTTGAGGTAGACACGCCAAGCCTATCCGCCGCCCTAGTAGGAGGAAGTCAGGGCCCAAAAGGGAACAAACGCCACAAAAGCCCAAGTACAATTAGGTCGCTCATCAGTTCAAATCTATTCAATGCAAATCAATTCCGAAGTGAAAGTCAAATGGTGAAAAGAAAAGCATGTCAAGAGGGCAAAGTCCCCGCAGGGAAAACCTTGGGCGTATGCATGCAATACGAAAAGAGGCAAAAGGTAATAAAGCGTCCCTACGCCAAAGACCGAACCCCAACAGGCATAAGGATAGGGGAGGTAGCTTTGCCTCAGGCATCTTTGAATCTTTTGTGGGCTTCCTCATAGCTTCTCTTTTATTTTTGGAAAAGTCATGAACCAGCAGAATGGTCGAGACAAACTGAAGAGAATGCACTGCACGAAATCTTGCGTATAAGTTTAACAATATTCACGCCAATTCCCCTTTTAATTATTCAAGAAAGGTTAATAGATCTTAGATGATGACCGAGTAGGGCCCACCACCTTAATTTCTTTATCAGCTCAATTTGGGAGGAATAGAATTAACGCCTTTGTTCAAGGCGCTTTAATGTTAATTCACGCCTATCTTAAAGTCGCTTCTTTAAAAATAACGCCTCTGGGAAGGTCGTGTTTTCAACAAAATTCAAAAAAATCTTTTCACAGTAACGCCGTCTCCGAGGGCGTCTTTTACTTGAGTAACGCCCTATTCTTAGGCGTGTTTTATTGGCCTACGTTTTTGACCTCTCCACGCTTTTGATGAACTTAAGTGCTATTATTTGATGAAATTGTTTATGATTAAGCACTTATGATCATGTCATATTCTGAATTGATAAATGAAGTCTAATAAGTTTCAAAGTGCAGAAGTTTGCAGGATTCGAGGCGTTTGGACCAACATCTTGTCACCTTCTATCGTTTCTTGTAAGCATTGTTATTATATGATATCTACGCTATTATATTATGTCAAGGACCTTGTGGTTCTGATGAACCTGAAATTTGAGTTCCCCTTCATCAAAAACGATGACGATTTCAGGAAAATCTTGATCACACGGATAGGCCGTCGAGTTGTTAAAAGTTTGGGACGATGGTTCCACTTTCTGAGTTGATACGTGGACAAACGGGCTTCGGCTTAGTGTTAGCTCAGAGATATGGATTCTTGACCAGATCTAAACAGCTTAGCAATATTATCCTTGATTATTTTCTATTTTTAGTTTGTTTTAACCTTTTCTTTTAGCCCAGCATGCATCATGTAGGACTTTGAGTTTCATGCTGAAAATCTTCATATTATGGCAATAATGAAGTTCACTCGCTCTTGATTGAATTGACATGAGATATTCCACTTTAAATCAAGTACTTCGTTCTATTTGAGGCCGTTCAGGCTGATTCCTTGAAAGTGTTCCTTTTGTTGGATCTCTATCCCAATTCTCTTTACTTTTCTGCAAAATTTACCTTGGTTGCAGCACGTCCACATTGGCTGGTAATCGCTCTCCAATGGTCTTTCCCTGTCGTGCCCACGCGCACACCCTTTATTTAGTTTAATCTCCTTTCATCCAACAAACCGATGTTTTCCTTGGAACCACTCAGAGTTGTTTCACTCAGAATCTTGGAAAGATTTCCAATGCTTAGTGTCTGAGGCGTGTCACATCACACCTTGGTGTCTCCTTACCAGTTCGTTCCACTTCATTCCTTTCATTACACTTCGCTCCATTTCCGTCTCACTCCCTTGCAAAGCAGACGCCAAGGCGGGGCAGCTGTAGACACGCCAAAATTGACGTTTTGTTGATCAAATCTCATGTTATTATATAAATGCCCCAAGTGGACTTCAATATTCCTATAACATAAAGTTTTTCTATTTTTGTGAGTTTTTCTGCATTTTTCCTGTATTTTTGTGAGTCACGACTTGAGTAAGGGCGTTAATTTCAAAAATAACGACCTGTTGTAGGGCGTTTTAAAAGAAAGGACGACCGTAGGTGAGGGCGTCAATTCCTGGTGTTATCCCTTAATTTCTGGAATTATCTATTTTCAAAATAAAAGGCATTTTGTGAGTAACGCCTTTCATAAGGGCGTGATTTTAATTAACGCCGTTATATCAGGCGTGTTATCTCAGTTTGCAAACAGAGGAAGGTTTTTATTTCCAAAATTAAATCCAGGAAGAAACGCCCTTTCCTAGGTCGTGTTTCAAGAAACGTCTCTGTGAAGGTCGTCAATTCATAAATAGACGCCCTGTATGAAGGCGTGTTTCACTCCAGAGTCCTTCTTTTCCCCATCTTTCCCTCACAGTTCCCTGCTATCCTTGGACTCTTGCCCGATCTTAATCCTTCCTTGGATGCCTCATTACCCGTTCTTATCAATTCCCTTGTTTGATCACATCCGATTGACACTATAAAAGAAAATCTGGTTTGATCGTGTAAGAGGTTAACAACAACAACAACTCAAAGAGGTTGAAGATTTTTAAGTATTCAAGCACGCAGAGCTTCCTCCTTCGAGCATTGATTTTTCTTCATCCCTCTGCATCCGTCCAGCGTCTTCCTGGTTCCCCTTTACTCTCGTCAGGGAGAGCAGGGCGATATATATAGCTTGTCTGTTGTTCATCCCACTCTTGTCATCACTACTATCTCCTGTCGTCAGTTCTTTTACCGCATTTAGCATATTAGCTCCTTCCCTAGTTCTCTGCTAGGGGTTTTAAAAAGAAAACAAAAGAGAGGTGCGCATGTTGACGTCGTTTCATCATTTTATGTTGTTTGTTTTCGGAATGGTATTACTGCACTTTGGCTGATCCCCTTTCTTTTGCTTGTCTTTCATTGTCTTTCTTACAAGGTAATCAATCAAGAAAACCCACTTCGTCGGCCGGCCGATTGGAGTTGGAGGAGGAGATCCACATTCATCCCGCATCCCATTTTTCACCAGGTACATGCGATCTTATTCTTTTTATTGAGGTAAACCCTCTGGCGATCACACACTCCCCTTGTGCACCTCGTGCATTGTTTCATCTCCACCATTATTTAATGTTTCCCTTTTCCCTTCCTTTTTAACCTTTTCCCAAAGTGTGGATTTTAAAGGAATCTACACCCATCACTAGAATGATCTGAATCCGAATCTGACCCACTGGTACTTTCTGAAAAGGATTGAAAAATAGGTAATGAGCACACTTGCCCAGTAGATATCTTCGCATCAACATGATTGGCAATGTTAAAGTAATTAATATCTTTAACTCTAAAGAAAAAAGATAAATCATGCAAATACGATTAAACATGCGATTAAAGCCAAAGTAACAAGATATGATCAAGCTTGAGATATGAGAATATGAATTGAGTATAATGCGATTAAATCATACTTGCTCAATTCAAGTATAATCCAGCAAGAATATAACAAGAATGTGCTAGCAAGTCATCTAACAAGTAAGAATGTACTCTTCACTTAGTAACAAGTACTTCGTGAATTCATGTAGATTTCCTTGATTTCCGTAGATATTTTCACTTATTTATAAAGAAAGTCCTCCCAGCGCAATGCGACGCCAGTAGCATCATACCCTATGGTTTATATAGTATGTTTCCGACAATCAGCCGAGGGGACTAGCATAGAGCCCTTGAACACAATCAGTGCTCGAACTGCATCTTCAAGTATAAATCAAGCTACTTCCACGTATATAACAATAATGTGGCCAAGATTGTACAATTTCAATGATAGTTCCATGATAAAGTAACAAAAATAAGAATGCTTCTATTGAGAATAAAAGTTCAATAAACACATTGATAATTAGGTTATGTCGTGGAAATAAATCGGCAGCATAACGGTACATTTCTTAACTTTCACCATTTACTTAGGTATCTTTGAAATAACGTGACAGGTTCTAGATAATCAATTGGACTATCTAGGATCATAGGAATATTAACCCTTAGGTCAAACCTCAGGTTAACTGTACTCAGGAAATAGCGGTCGTTTAATGGGCCGTTTCATAGAGAAAGCGGTCTAGTTCTGGACCGTTAAGGACAAGACTGTTCGATATTTAAATAGAATATTTGGAGTCGTTAGCGGTCAAAGAAAGAAACGTCAAGGATCCGTTAGAGGTCTAGTGAAGGTCCGCTAGCAGATTATGGCGGTCAACCATAAGGCCGCTAAGTTCCGAAAATATAAAACACCGGTATAAGTGTTTTTTAGACAATGGGCTTTAATGGTACAATCAACTCGGCGTCCTAGAGGGAATCCTATGCTCACGGAGAATTACGGAGGCCTTGAAACAAGATTTCCTAGTCCGTTGGAAGGAATATCCAAAGGAGATGTTATCAAGTCCAAGATTATGTGCCTAATGTACATAGGTGTAACTAATGGTTATATACTGGGACATATGCCATATACTTATGAAAATGACTCTATAGATGAGAAGAGAATGTGTATTCCGTGACAATCAATAATAAATCTCGTCAATGTATCATTTAAACCATGGATTTAATATAAAAATATATGGATTTGGCATGAAACTAACTTATGCTTAAAATAATCCCAAGTATAGTAAGGAACCATGAAATCCATTATTGTGATAGTAATAAAATCCATAGTAAGAAATAATACTTAAAACAGGTTTGGAGCATAATTAACTAGGCATATATTGATTACAGAGGTGCCAATGAGACTACAAACGGGATGGAGAATCTGTATTGATTACAGAAAATTGAACTCAATGACAAAGAAAGATCATTTCCCTCTCCCATTTATTGATCAAATTTTGGAGAAATTGGTTGGACAAAGATATTTTTACTTTTTGGATGGATACTCCGGGTACAATCAGGTTGCTATCTACCCGGAAGATCAGGAAAAAACTACATTCACGTCTCCTTATGGCATGTTTGCTTTCAGGAGAATGCCGTTTGGGCTTTGTAATGCTCCTGTCACCTTTCAGCGGTGTATGATGGCAATCTTTTCTGAAATGGTGGGAGAATTTTTAGAAATTTTCATGGATGATTTCTCAGTTTTCGGAGACTCATTTGAGTGCTGCTTGGAGTGCAGAAAGTGTTGGCACGATGCATTGAATCTAATCTGGTGCTTAGTTGGGAGAAAAGCCATTTCATGGTAAGAGAAGGCATTGTGCTAGGCCACATTGTCTCAGAAAGGGGGATAGAAGTAGACAAGGCCAAGGTTGATCTTATTTCCAATCTTCCTCCCCCATCTTCTGTCAAGCAAATCCGCTCTTTTCTTGGCCATGCGGGTTTTTATAGAAGATTCATTCAGAACTTCTCTACCATTACTTGGCCGCTCACTAAGCTCTTGGCCAAAGACACTCCATTCCATCTAGATGAGTCCTGTCTTGAGGCTTTCCATTCTCTAAAGACAGCCCTGACCCAAGCTCCAATTCTTCAATCACCAGATTGGTCACTGCCGTTCGAAATCATGTGCGATGCCTCGGACTATGCCATAGGAGCTGTTTTGGGACAGAGGATTGATAGGAAACCTGTGGTGATCTATTATGCAAGTCGCACTCTCGCCGATGCTCAATTGATTTATACCACCACAGAGAAAGAACTTCTGGCAGTCGTGTTTGCCCTAGAAAAATTTCGCTCATATCTTTTGGGGGCCAAAGTCATTGTCTATTCTGATCATGCTGCTTTGAAATATCTGCTCACCAAGAAGGATGCTAAACCCCGTTTGATTCGATGGATTCTGTTACTACAAGAATTTGATCTGGAAATCAAAGATAAGAAGGGGTTAGAAAATGTTGTGGCTGATCATTTGTCAAGAATAGTGATACCCGAGAGTGCTCCAATGTCTGATTCTTTTCCAGATGAACACCTGTTATCTATCTCTCACACCTCAAACCCTGGTACGCTCACATTGTCAACTTCTTGGCAGTAGGACAGATCCCGGGTGGGTGGACTAAGTAGAAAAGGATCACTTCTTTGCTAAGATCAAACACTATTTTTGGGAGGACCCGGAACTGTTTCATATGAGTCCTGATCAGATCATAAGAAGATGTGTCCCCGAAGAAGAACAACCATATGTCTTGAATTTTTGTCACAATCTAGCTGGTGGGGGACACTTTTCAGGGAAGAAGACTGTGGCTAAGGTGTTACAAAGTGGATTTTATTGGCCCACTTTATTTAAGGATGCTTATGAATTTTTAAAAACATGTTTGAGGTGTCAAGTTGTGGGCAATAATTCAAAGAGAGATATGATGCCGCTTAATCCCATTCTGGTTGTTGAAATCTTTGATGTTTGGGGAATAGACTTCATGGGACCATTTCCACCATCCTTTGGGAATGAATACATCTTGGTGGCAGTCGATTATGTTTCAAAATGGATTGAAGCTATAGCCACAAGAACCAATGATCATAAGGTGGTGAAAAAAATTGTCAAGAAGAACATCTTCTCTACTACTCCCTTGGCTGCTTCACATCCTGGAAGTGGTCGTTCTTTCGTTGACGTCCTCACGTCGTCCATGAAGCCACCGTCCGTCCAAGGCATTGTTCACGAGCCGGCAAAGACTGACGGTGGTGAACATGCTGTTTTCTTCACTGCAGAGGAACTCTCGGTTTCTCTCATTCCTTTTGCTTTCTCCTCGGTGGCTCGAACACCCTACGGCAGGCCTGCTTTCCCGGAGATCAGATCACACCTTGTTAATCGGTGCAGATTCAAGGAAGATTTTGTGATTAGTGCTTTGGACCCCAAGCATCTTCTTCTCCGGTTTCGCAACCAAGAGGATTACCTACAACTTCTTCTGAGGGATTCACTCTACGTCCATGGTCGATTGTTCAAGTTCTTTAAATGGACTATGCATTTCTCCCCAATTGAGGACTCTCTCATTCTTCCGGTCTGGATTTCCTTCCCTGGGCTTCCGGTGAATGTTTTTGTTGAACCAATGTTGCGATCAATAGCAGGGAACATTGGCAGAGTGCTAAAGATTGACTCTTCAACTCTGAATCTGACTAATACTTTGGCTGCTCGAGTTTGTGTTGAATTGGATGTCACAAAGAAACACCCTCACAGACTGTGGATTGGATGTCCTGGGGGAGGATCTTGGCAAGACATTTATTATCCTGAGCTTCCAAGGTTTTGTTCTTTTTGTAACAGATTAGGTAACATTTCGGATGAATGCAACGGGAAAAGAAGCCATTTCTCATCAAATCATGTCCCTGCTCCAGGTCCACATAGACCGATTCAGAGGGCAAAGAATGTATGGAAACCGGTGGTTCTCTCAAAGGATGCGATGGAAAGTAATATTGATTGCGATAATGTGCTGGAAAATGACCCGGGTCAAGAAAAGATGTCTGATTCTTTTTTGCAACAGAACCTCGACACTACGGTTGTGAATGCCATGGGGGCATCTTCTGTGTCAGAACAACAGATTGTAGATGATCCACATACTCTTGTTGTCACTCCTTTAATGTTGGGAACTCTTACAAACCTGGCTCCTTTGGAGCTAAAGGGACATAATACTAGGCCACCTGATAGGAGAATTTCAGAGTTAACTAATGAAAAAAATGTTGCAATCACTGTTGCTTCTACTGTAATTGAGCTCCCTTCAGGCCAAATGTCTGCTCAAATTGGCACTATTGCCCCTGTTCCGGAGTTAGCTCTTGTTGATTCCAATTGTATTAGGACAGAGCAGATTGCTAAGTCTACTTCCATTGAACTCCAGCTTCAGCAGCGTTTTGATTTGGCAGCTAGAAGACAGGATATTGCTAATGCTGCTGCAGCTGACAATGTGAGGGTTCTTCTTAATGATCGACCCGGAGTCATCACAAGATCCATGACAAGGTCTGGATCTGAGGGTAATTTACCTATCCCACAGTCTACATGAATTTTATTATCTGGAATATAAGAGGTATAGGGAATGACATTTCTGTGGGGAGGGTAAAACTTTTCATAAAAACTCACAATATTGATTGTATTGTTGTGCTCGAACCAAAAATCCATATTAGTAAAATGGATGGTATCTGCAGAAGGTTGGGTTTTAATAAAGGTTTTGCTAACAATGATGACTTAGCTCATATCTGGGTCCTATGGAAGGATCCCATGGATTTCTCTATACTCAGTAGAGATGAGCAGCAAATTACTCTTATTCAGTCTAGTTCGGCCCGGCCAACATTTCATATGTCGCTTGTTTATGCTAAATGCATTGCTTCTGAGAGACAGCCACTGTGGGCATCGCTATCCATGCTTCATTCCCAATTATTTGGGCCTTGGCTAGTAGCAGGGGACTTCAATTGCATTCTTAATGCTGATGAAAAGCTGGGTGGTAATCCCCTAAACTTTAGTGCTATTTCTGAATTTAAGGATTGTGTTTCTGACTGTGAACTCATGGATGCTGGTTTTTTGGGTACGAAGTATACTTGGCATAATAATCAAGCAGGGTGTAGAGGGATTTGGGCAAGACTGGATAGGGTGTTTCTCAATGCTGATTGGTTGAATTTGTTTCCCATTTCTCTAGAGCATTTGTCTAGGGAAGCTTCAGACCATGCTCCCCTATTGGTTAAAACTTTAACTCAAGAAAAGTTTAAGACTAGATTTTGCTTCCAAAAAATGTGGACCATGCATGAAAAATTCCTGGTGGATATTCAATCATGCTGGCACACTAGTCCATTGGCTTCTTCTCCCATGACAACTCTTTACCTGAAACTTAAGTATTTGAGGAAGATGCTTCGAACGTGGAACAAGCAGACTTTTGGACATGTTCATCTCAATTTGATTGCAGTAGAAGATGCAATTCTAAAAGCAGAGCACTCTTATGACTTACACCCCACTGAGGACAATCTAACTATTCTTGAGGAGGCTAAAGCTTTACATTCTGATAGACTGTTGCAAGAGGAATGCTTTTGGAGACAGAAATCTGATATCAGATGGCTTCTTGAGGGAGACAGAAATACAAAGTTTTTTCATACTTCAACTATGGCAAAGAGACAGAAACTTTGCATTACTCAGCTTCGTAACTCTACAGGAAATATCACTTCAGATCATGAGGGAATGAAAGAGATTGCTGCTTCTCACTTCCAAAAAGCTTTTACATCTCAGGACCATTATATAGAAGACTCCACATTGAATTGTATTCCATCCTTAGTTACTCAGGAAGAAAATGAACTGCTTTGCGCAATTCCTTCTGATATGGAAGTCAAAGATTTAGTTTTCAACTCATCTTCAGACAGTGCACCTGGGCCTGATGGGTTTACTTGTGCCTTCTATCAAAAGGCATGGCCAATTATTGGTGGTTTGGTAGTGAGTGATGTTCAAGAGGCCTTTAATTCCCAGCAGGAATTCCCAAGGAGTGTGACTTCAACTTTAATTGCTCTTATTCCTAAAAAGTCAAATTCTGCTGACATCTCAGACTTCAGGCCCATTAGTTTATGTAATTTCTTCTACAAGATTATATCTTCCATTGTAAACAAAAGGCTGGCCAATATTCTCCCAAAGATTATTTCTATGGAGCAGACTGCTTTTGTTAAGGGTAGACACATTGTTGAAAACAATGCACTAGCACAAGATTTGACTCAGGAATTGGGCAGAAAAATACGAGGCAAAAATGTCATTTTTAAACTGGATATGGCCAAGGCCTATGACAGGCTAGAGTGGGATTTTATATTTGCTGTCCTCCACAGGTTTGGTTTCAGTTTATCCTTCATTGCTCTGATTGAAAAAATGGTCAAAAACTATTGGTTTTCTGTTCTACTAAATGGGGATGCTGTTGGTTTTTTTAAGTCTTCAAGGGGAGTACGGCAAGGTGATCCTGTGGCCCCTTCTTTGTTTATCATTGCAGAGGAAAGTCTTAGCAGATCTTTAAAGGAAGCTCACTCCAATGGCAGTGTTGAGTGGTTCCAAGGTCCTCGAAATTGTCCCCCAATATCTCACCTTTTATTTGCAGATGACACTTTGATTTTTAGCAAAGCAAACATTGTTTCTGTCAGAAATTTGTTGAATGTGCTTCACATTTATGAAAGGGCTTCGGGTCAGCTCATCAATGTTAGCAAGAGTGGCTACTTTATTCACCCAAAGGTCCATGAGTCTACTGCCATTCGGATTCACAATATTACAGGTTTCACAAGGCATACATTCCCTCATAAGTATCTTGGGTTTCCCCTGGTTCTTGGTAGAAATAAAAAAATCTACTTTGCAGGAATCATAAATTCCATCCAAAAAAGAATCTCTGGATGGAAATCCAGTCTACTATCCCAGGGTGCCAAGTTGATTCTGATCAAGCATGTCTTAACCTCTGTGCCTATTTATTCCCTTTCTTCTTCTCCTTTGCATTCTGGAACTCATCAAATCCTCGAGAGGTCTTTTGCAAACTTCTTTTGGGGTTCTTCACCTGATGGAAATAAAAGACATTGGAGATCTTGGCAGGCCATATGTAGGCCCATTACACAGGGAGGTCTTGGCATTATGTCTCTTAGGCAAATGGAAACTGCTCTAAGGGTTAAGATGCTATGGCAGGCTATGCATTCTAATTCCCTGTGGGCCAACTACTTCAGAGCAAAGTATATTGGTCAGAGCCACCTTCGAGATGTTCACTTCAAAAATATGAATGGCTTCACAAGAAGAAGCTGGATCAAGGCAAAAAATATCATTCTACAGTACAAAAAGGTTATTGTTGGGGATGGCAATAACACTAATTTCTGGTATGATAATTGGATTGGAGATCACAGTTTGATTGAATTTGTCCCTCCTAATATAAACACAAACACAAATATAACTGTCAAAGATTTCCTGTTGCATCCATCTAGTGAGGACTCTGACTTGCTGGAAAGGGTGGTCCCTCCTCCTATCAAAACTGCAATCCATAATGTAATTTTGACATAAGATGCTGATCTGCAGGCTTGAGTTTATCCTCTTCTGGTAAGTGCTCTGTTGCCTCCACCTACCATGCTCTGTCCAACAGAAATTCCAGACAGACTGTTCTGCCTTGGGCTCGACTGTGGTCTCAATGGCTTCCTACTAAAATTTCAGTTCACCTATGGAAGATTATGCATAACTGTCTTCCTGTTGATGCTAATGTTTAGCGATTGGGGGTGCCCTTATGCTCTAGATGCTACTGCTGTCAGCTGCACCATGAGGAGGACTTGAATCACCTTTTACTGCATAGTGAACTTGCAGTCCACATTTGGTCCTACTTCAAAAATGCTGGGCTGCTACTAGAAGGAAATTTAGTTAGGGCTTTCATTTTGCAAGCTGCCTGCAGCATCCAGCCCAAATCTGCCCATGGTTATATTATGCTTGCTGTCATCGGCTATGGTCTCTAGGATATTTGGAAAGCCAGAAACTTGGCTAAATACGAAGGAAAAACTATATCCAAATTCAGTATTCTTCACCAGCTTATCTGCCAGGTGAAACAAAACTATATTGCTGCTAAGCTAAAGGAACCGGACAACAGGAAAAGGAAGATATTGGAGAGCCTGGGGATTGCCATACAGCAGTCAAGTAATCCTCATCTGAAGATCATTAGGTGGATATGTCCACCTGGGCCTTTCCTTAAATTAAATTCTGATGGTGCTTGCAAACTGAATGGAGTTTATGGAGGTGGAGGGGTCATCCGAGATTGTAGAGGAAACATCATCCTGGCTTATTCTCATTATTATGGACATACAAACAGTCTCATAGCAGAGGCCCGGGCTCTTCTTGATGGCCTCAAGCATCTGCACACAGTCAGTGATCAACCAGCCCATCTTGAATGTGACTCTCATATCCTTGTTCGGATCATTAAAAAGGAAATCCACTACCCTTGGTCCATTTTTTCCTTTGTCAGAGATATCTAGAGATCCACTACCCAGCATGACAAGATTGACCACATTTATAGAGAAGGGAATAAAGTCGCGGACTCCTTGGCCTCTCTTGCTTGCAATTCCAAATGTAATATTTTTTTCTCTTATAATGAGCTACCCTCAATTATAAAGGGAGAGGCTCGATTAGATAAGCTGGACGTGCCCAGCATTCGAATGATGTAAACTATATCTTATTCCATTAGTAATAATAATTACCTCCTAGTGTTCGGATGGTGGAATGGCTCCTCTCTTTACCTCTGGTAAAGGGTGCTTTCTCCCATCAAACTCTAGGCAGGGTTTCCAAAAAAAAAAAAACTAGGCATATTATAAGTTTAATGAGATGTTCTTTCTTCAGTCTCGGGTTGACAGAATTCACAACGTTGGCGGTCAAATTTACAGCCGTTTGTAGAGCTTAAGCGGTCTATCGTACGTCCGCTTGTGATTTGATAACAGTGAAACCGCGAGAACACTAGCGGTCTATATATTGGCCGCTAACCCTTGATAAGCGGTTTATCGTAGGGCCGCTAACCAATTGCTGGCGGTCCATTTTTAGGCCGTTTGTCTTGACAGAAACTAAACAATTAAACTAAATGATAATCCAAGACACATCATGCTTGGAAACCAACATATATAAACTCTATAACATGTTGGAACGAAGAATAAGTCTACAATATGCATGGGTTCTGCGAAATTTATAAGATAAATTCTTTTTATTTCATTAGGGTTAGGATTTATGCATGAACATTACACTAGATGCATAGACTCAAATAAAACATGAAGTTCTCGGTCTATAATGCATGAAATCAAGTGCAACAAGAGGGCTTTTAATCCTGGAAAGATGTTTTAGCCGTTCATGAGATGACCTACCTCTGTTCTTGGCTTTTAACTTCGAATTTAAGCCTGAAAGTTAACCCTAGTTCCCTGCACTTCTTATGCTAAAATAGCAACTTCATGTCCTAATAACTCTTGATTATCTTGACTTAAAGACGTGAAATTTGGAGGGTAAGAAGAAGATATAAAGAAGAATAAAAAGTTCTAAAGGTGCAACTTCTAAATACCTCGTTTTGGGTCCCTAATTTCCTGATCTTCACCACACCATTGCACAGTCTCCTGGGTCGTTGATGTGGAACCAGCAACTTTGGGTGCCTCTATCTTCCTGATGGGTTGATCTCCTAGTACGAAATTTTGAGACAAGTTAGTCCTTAGTATTACGAATAAAAACCTCAAAAGAACCTACCTGAATTAAAGCCGTCTTACCTTAGTTCCACGCGAGCCAAACATAGGGGTCGCGTAAGTGAAACCTAGGGTCTATTTATAAGTTTTTGCTAGGGTTTCGTGGATTAGATCAATTCTAGAGTCCCCATTTGGCATTAAACCAACTTCTGAGAGTCCTAGGAATGCTTACTAGTCCTTCCACGACGATCTCTAGGAGTTAAAATGTCAAAAATCTTATCTTTTTGCTCTTTCTTCATTTCACGGAATTGACAGAAATTTGCGGTCTAGGACTGGACCGCCAACTTTCCCCTAGCGGTCTCGCGATAGACCGCCTCTACTATTGGGCGCCGAATTTGAATTTAATTCAAACTCTTTCATTCATTTATCCACTTAATTATCTTAACAAGGAGTATTTATCCCTTGTATTCCGTGAATAAACTAATTAACCTTCTAGAATATGGGCCAAACTTCATGGGCTTGGTCCTTAAGTTCTTTGGGCTTTATTTAAATAGGCTAGGTTAATTGGTTATCACACTTGGGCCTTAATAATGAATATTAACCCAAAAATTCATTTATAAATCCATTTAGGTCTATAAAAATTCTTATAAATTCCTTGAAAATTCTTCAACACTTCAGAAATATTCTATAAAATTTTCGGGGCATTACACCCTCTTTCACTTAAGAGAATTTGGCCCCCAAATTTAATGTATAGATTTTATGGAGAGTGTACTTACAGTTAAATAATTCCAAAAATCTTTTGCGCATAGCTTCTTCGGTTGCATGTGGATACAACTTGGTCTATTGGACTTTGACCATCGCAATAGTTTTATTCCAAAGTTGACGAACCTCTTGTTCAACAATCCTTATTGACTTTTACTCGTATGCCAAGTCCTTCTTAATCTCCAGATTGTCGTAAGTGATGACATGGAAAGGATCAGATACATACTTCTTGAGCATTGAGACATGAAATATATCATGGACTTCAGAAAGTTGAGGGGGTAAAGTAATTATATATGCAACCTCACCAATCTTTTCGAGAATCTCAAAAGGACCAATGAATCTTGGAGTAAGTTTCCCTTTAATACCAAATTTTTGAATATCTCGACCTGGAGAAACTTTAAGGAACACATGGTCACCTACTTGAAACTCCAAGTCGCGTCTTCGATTGTCAGCATATGATTTCTGCATGTCTTATGCCATTTGAAGCCTTTCTCGAATGAGTTTTATCTTCTCGGTAGTATCCCTAATAATGTCAGGACCGAGAAATTACCTTTCTCCTACTTCATTCTAACAAATAGGCGAACGACAGCTTCTTCCATATAAAACTTCAAATGGTGCCATTTGAATACTAGCTTGGTAGCTATTATTGTATGTGAATTCTACTAGAGGCAAGTGATCGTGCCAACTTCCTCCAAAATCAATAGCACAAGCCCTGAGCATATCTTCCACCACTTGATTTATCCTTTCTGTTTGACCATCAATTTGTGGATGGAATGCCATGCTAAAGTTCAGACGGGTCCCTAAAGAATGTTGTAGACCCTTCCAGAATTGTGATGTAAATCGAGGATCTCGGTCAGCTATGATGCTGACAGGGACACCGTGCAATTTGATAATTTCCCTCATGTATAATGCTGCTAGTACATCCACGGACCATCGACTTTTGATCGGTAGAAAATGTGCAGACTTAGTCAATCGGTCTATGATCACCCATATACCATCGTGTCCTCCTCTTGTCTTTGATAAACCCATGATGAAATTCATCCCTATACTTTCTCACTTCCACTCGGGGATATTTAAGAGGTGTAATTTACATGCGGGTTTTAAATGTTCTGCCTTGACCTGTTGACAAGTGAGACATCGGGAAACAAAATCTGCTACCTCCCTCTTCATGTTGGGCCATCAAAAATTTCTCTTCAAATCTTGATACATCTTGGTAGCAACAGGATGAATAGCATACCTTGACTTATGTGCCTCTTCCATGATTAATTTCTTAGTGTCATTATGAGTTGGCACGTAAATCCTACCTTCAAATAGTTGTCTTCCATCAGTTGAGATAGAAAATTATAGTCTCTGATCAATATTATCCTTGATCTCCATCAATGCAGGGTCATTCTCTTGTAATTTGACTATATCCTCAATCAATATAGGTTGAAACCTTATATTGAAAATTATACATCCATTTTCTTCCTTGTCAATATCAAGATTCAAGTGAGAGAAATCTTTGATAAGATAATTCATACCTTTCCTGAGGCTTGCTAGAGTAGCCCTTGGTCTTCTGCTAAGAGCGTCAGCCACAGCATTTGCTTTCCCTAGATGATATTGAATTGTAAAGTCGAAGTCTTTGAGATACTCCAACCATCTGCGTTGTCGCATATTTAATTCCTTCTGGGTGAAAAGATACTTCAGACTTTTATGATATGAGAATATAGTGAATTTCTCCCCATTAAGGTAATGTCGCCAAATCTTCAAAGAGAAAATAATCGCAGCTAATTCTAGATCATGCACAGGATAATTCTCTTCATGACGCTTCAATTGTCTTGAGAAATAACTAATCACCTTTCCATTTTACATGAGAACACATCCGAGGTCAATACCAGATACATCCGTATAGACTTCAAATCCACCATCCTAACGGGCAATGCCAGAATAGGGGCTGTGGTGAGGTGATCCTTAAGATTTAGAAAACTCTCCTCGCAGTCCTTCGACCATACAAAAGGATTTTCTTTTCTTGTAAGTCTAGTCAAATGAACGGTGATCTTAGAGAAATCCTTAATAAATCTCCTGTAATAGCCAGCTAGCCTTAGAAAGCTTCTTACTTCTGACACGGTCGTTAGCCGGCTCCAATTCTTAACAGCTTCCACCTTAGAAGGATCGACAGTGATACCTTCCTTTGAAATAATATGGCCAAGGAAAGACACTTCCTTAAGCCAAACCTCACACTTACTAAGCTTCGCATAGAGTTTGTGTACTCTTAGTGTCTGCAAGGCTATCCTTAAGTGCTCTTCATGTTCTTCCCTTGTTTTAGAGTATATAAGGATGTCATCAATGAAGACGACTACAAAGTGGTCAAGATAAGGCTGGAAGACATTATTCATCAGTTGCATAAAAGTTGCCGGGGCATTGGTTAACCCGAACGGCATTACTACGAACTCATAGTGGCCATATCTGCTCCGAAAAGCAGTTTTGTAAATGTCTTCATCTTTGATCCTGAGCTGATGATATCCTGACCTGAGGTCTATCTTGGAGAAATATTCTGCTCCCGAAATTTGATCAAAGAGCTCATCGATACGCGGCAATGGATACTTATTCTTGATAGTAAGCTGATTCAGTTGCCGGTAATCGATACATAATCTGAGAGATCCATCTTTCTTCCAGACAAATAGAACTGGCGCACCCCAATGGGATGTGCTAGGTCGTATGAATCCCTTGCCAATAACTCCTGAAGATGTTTCTTCAATTCCTTAAGTTCTGTGGGGGGACATCTTGTAGGGAGCCATTGAAATAGGTGCTGCTCCGGGAAGGAGTTCAATGGAGAAGTTTACTTCCCTTTCGGGTGGTAAACCGGGTAGATTTGATTAAAATACATCAGGAAACTCATTTACGATAGGAATATCTTTTAAGGTAATCTCTTTGGATTCAATGATAATGACGGAAGCAAGAAATGCTTCACATCCTTGCGAGGTAAGTTTGGAAGCGTGAAGAGATGAAATAATGGCAGGGTGCTTCGTAAATTTGATACCAAGGAAAGAAAATCTTGGAAGACCTGGTTTCAGAAAAGAGATAATCCGGTTACAGCAATTGATGTAGGCTTCGTGGTCTACAAGCCAATCTACACCTAATATAACATCGTAGCCCTCCATGTCAAGGCATACGAGATTTGCAGGAAGATTGTGACCTTCTACCCTAACCTCACTATTAGGATAATAGTTTGTGAGTTTGGTTCCAGGACCTAAAGGTGTAGTAATAACAAGGTCCGAAGGTAAAGGAACTGATGAAACTGGCAAGGTCTTTGCAAAGGCGGTAGATATAAAGGAATGAGAAGCACTAGTATCGAATAGTACAAAAGCAGGATGAGAATAAATGTGAACGGTACCTTCCATAAGTCCATCATTAGGGGGCGCTTCTTCCTCTTCCAGAATAGCATTTAAACGGGCCTGACGCTTACGTCCACTTCTAGAAGATAGTTCCTTCATAAGGAGATAATCAGTGACGACCCAAGATCTGGATACTGGGAAGAACCCGATACCATTCGAATCTGGCCCGTCGCCCACGAGCCGGAGGGCTCGGAAGGGCTAAAAGGAGTGTGGATGTACAAAGAAATAGGAAATAAGGCAGGACAAATCAACAATTAATAGAAATAAATAAACAACTACTACAACAGCAGAGTCCAGTCCAACAGAAAGTACAGTCTAAAGCAGTAAAACGTACCACATGCCAAGTGAACACTCGGCCTGGCGAGTTGGCAACTAAGAACCTCCGAACAGCATCCTCGAACCTTGAGGAAGAACCGCCGCACCTGAAAAGTAGGGGTGAGCCTTCTGTCACTGGCTCAGTAGGGATCCCGCAGAACCTCAACTGAGGACAACGGCAGCACGGAAAGCAGTAACTATAAGAACAACAGTAGCAGCAGGAACAGTAACTCGGTGACCGGTCAAAACTCGGCACTACAACTACTCCTACTGTACCGGTCAAGCAGAAAGAGAAATCTCGATCTCACAATCAGGAACCGGACCACAATAACACCACTTACCGAGGTAAAACCTACGACAACTCCGTTGTAGAGGTCTGTCTCCCAAGACAAGGCCAACCTGGACACGATATCCAAGGTGCAACCCCGACCACCCGATCGCGGGCACCGCACTAACAAGACGCAACTTTGGTGAAGCTACTAGCACCCTGGCCACTACCTCGGAAACACCTAACGGTCCAAAAAATCACGTCTCACAGACGGTAAACGAAACTCGGAAACAAGAGAGTCACGTCTCACGTGACAGGAGTACCTGCCCACCAGAAGCAAGGCCGGATGCGTCCACTGACGACTTAGACTGCGCCTCAACTGTCTCCCTCCAACCCAGCGGGAACTGAGACACCGTACAAGTAACCACAGAACAAGCGACTAGCTGGGGTCGCGCTGGCTGGCGCGGGTCCACTGTCCCCAACCACGTGTGCACACAAAGACCACACGTCCTAGGTCTGGCCCTCTGACTGATTTTCCCCTCAGCCGGACTTTGGCGTCAAACGTGGGGTCCGACGGTAACCAGCCTAAAAACTGTCTCTCGGGGTAGCCTCGTCACCACTCCCTGGTGGGACCACTCGCATGTCAGAAGGCTATGACTAGTGGGGAGTCACTGGTGTGACCACTCTCTAAGGGGAAACTCCAAGAAACACGCACGCATCCTGTGCGAAAGTCGAGAAGGACTAAGTGACAATGAGCCACAGGACTCTAGACAGTCCTCTAGACTCACTAAATTCAACGGTCCTTGAGTCACGAGACTCGGGGTCAAGACCGTCGTACGTAACGGCATAATGCCGTCAATCTGGCCTACTCCGTAGGCCTAAAACCACGATAGCATGAATCCCGAGGTAGCTCACGAGCCGTCGAGACCATTCCCTCGAAAAGGGAACTAAGAAACCCTCCAGTCCCAGGTCGGGTAATTGGACTCACAGTCCACAGGCCACACACACGGCCCACGCGGAAAGCACCAAAGTACGATTCTCAAGGTAGCTCACAAGCCACCACGCTGATTCCCCATCCTAGGAAAAAGCGAGAAACCTCCAGCCCTAGGCTGGGAACTGGACTCGCAATCCAAGGCCAAACACATGGCCCACTCGGGAATCATCTTCTGCAGAAACCCACGACGTGCGGGGGAAGCCCCACCGCACACACACCGATCCACGGTGACTCAAGCCCAGAACACCACCTCCCGGGATGCCACGGCACCCTAACGCATGGCCCCCACATGATGCCCAGCATCACTCAGACCACAGGTCAGCACGCGGATCGAGGTCCACTCACCCGGGACTCGAATCGAAAAAACATAACTCCGGTCGGAGATGAACCGCTGGCGGTCCACCTTTGGGCCGCCACAAGAGCTAGCAGTGCAACATTGGGCCGCCACAGGGACTATAGCAGTTCAACGATAGGCCGTCACACCTTGGGTGACGAAAGGACAAGCGGTCCTATATAAGGCCGCCAAAAGACATGAGGCGGGCGTACCCTCGGCCGTCACACCCAAAAGCCTCCAACGGTCAAAAACCAACGGTCAAGATGCCTCGAAGGCCATGCTGGCCAACCGGGCTTAGCGGTCAGACCTTCGACTGCCACCTGGGCTCTGGTGGCTCATCGTGAGGCCGCCAGGCGCTACCCACGCACAGAAAGATTGAAACGGTCGAACGAGGACCATCAGAAGGAATTGGCGGTCACTGGAAGGACCGCCACACTTTCAAAAAATCGAGAACGGCGGGAAAATGGCGGGAAACTCATTCCACGCCCCAATCACCCCCGGGTGATGGGGAAACAAAGGGGAAACCCTTCCCCAAGCCCCTAGGCATTCAAAGATGCCCTCAAACCACCGATTAACACAATAAAATGCTAGATCGGGCTCACACCCCAAAACATGGATTTTCCCCAAAACGGCAATAAACCCACGCTCGGCTCAACACGGGCTACCAAATCCGCGGGAAATGAAATACACGAGCTGAGAGTCCATCTCCCTACCTCCACCGAAGATTCGACGCGCTGTGGACGCCGATCCACGAAGAAAACGCCGCCAAACCCTCGTTCTTCTCGAGCTTCCCACGAACCACGCACGCCGCCACGATCAACACGCCGCTATCGTCGTCGCCCACCATCATCTGCAGCCGGAGGGGAGCACGCCGCCGCGTCTACGGGAGAGGGGGAGAATAGGGGCGTCGGTCGCTCACGGGAGGGAGGAAGGAGGAAGAAGAAGAAAAGAAAAGAAAAGAAAAAGAAATGGGAGTTATATAGAAAATATGGAAATTCTAAAAAATATGGAAAAATAGAAAAATATACCCCCGCGATCCTCAAAGCACGCAGGTCGCCGTGATACCATCCCTGAGTAGGTGAACGACCCGATTTATCCGCTACGGGGTTCCGTAGGTCCAGTCAGGAAAAAACACAGGAAACCGAACACGTCCCGGGACCTCAGAAACGCGTGGATCCGAACCCAAAAATTATCCGAAAGATAATTCTGGGAAAAATGAGAGCAAATTCTCTGAGAAAATAAATCCGGGACCCACGAAGAAATATCCGAAAACCCCGGGGCATTACACAATCTGACATGCGGTGCCCCCGACTGCCACAACGTAAACAAACACCGAGACACTTCCATCATTCTTCGGCTGAATAAACGAACTTCTCACAAAAAGTACAGGCCGTGGTGACCTGCTTGTCTTCTTCCTTGAGTTTCTTATTTTTATAAGAATCACTACCACTCCCATTTCGGGACCTCTTCTTGCTATCACGGGATTTATAGGGTTCCGTGATGCTGAACTTGTCTTTCTTATCACGCCGATCTGATCTTCGACTCGGTTCCTCACCATTTCCTTTTAATTTTTTGACCTTCTCTAAGGTCCTTTCGCACAGATATGTCCGTTGGACCATCTCCGCATAAGTACGGATATTTTGTGTCCAGAGCTGCTGAATAAAACAGGGTCTTAAACCATCCATGAACCGATTAGCCTTTAGTAAGTCGGTACTGACTAGATGAGGAGTATACGGCGCCAGCCTGGAAAACTGAAGCTCATATTCTGCCATCGACAACATGCCCTGGCGCAAAGAAGCGAATTCCATAGCCTTCCGCTCCTTAAGGTGCTCAGAGAAATACTTGGCACGGAATAGCGTAAGAAAACCTTCTCATGTATGGGGTGCATCCGCTGGCGGTGCCGGAACCGACCTCCACCATGTACGTGCATCTTTGTTAAGTTGAAAATCGACTAGATGCACTTTCTCTTGGTCAGCACATTGCATGACCTCAAATATGCGGTTCATCTCATCAATCTTGTTCTCAGCTTTGTCTGGATTAGAAGAACCATAGAATCGTGGAGGGTTTAAACTCCTAAAGTTACGATGTAAATATCTAGCTCTTGCCCCTCCGCTAGCTTGCGCCATAGTTTGCAATACTTGAGTAAGACCAGCGACTGTCTCTTGCATTCCGTTCCAATCTACGCAATGAGCCATTGAGATAATATTGTACCTAAGAGAAATAACAAATCATTAACTCTCATGGAATTTAAAAGGGTTAATCTAGAGCTAATTTACTATCTCTTCCCGAGCTCTACACAATTCTCACATAGGTGGAAAATTTTCTCCTTAATTCATAGGTATGGGTCCTTAAGCCTCGGACTTATCCTATGACATGATATTTTCCTAGGACTTACTTATGCCTAGGCTCTGATACCAACTTAATTGTCACGTCTCGAGATTATGCAGCGGAAATAATCGAGAACGCGAACAGTCGGCATGGTAAGCCTCTTGCAAGCAAGAATAATCAGAGCGCAATAATAATCACACAAATTAATTGCACAATAATTTACTCAAACCTTCACTTTTATTAATAATAACAACCATACCTCAAGTGCATGAGACATTGACTTTCTCAAATTTGCTAGACTTAAAAAAAGAAAATTACATAGATTCAATCTAGACATTTTGACTTCCTAAATCTTCACTCTTTAATCGCTCTCGGACCCATCACTGGAATGACCTGAATCCGAATCCGACTCACTGGTACTTCCTGAAAAGGTTTAGAAAATAAGTAACGAGCACACTTGCCCAGTAGGTATCTTCGCATCAACATGATTGGCAATGTTAAAGTAATTAATATCTTTAGCTCTAAAGAAAAAAGATAAATCATGCCAATACAATTAAACATGCGATTAAAGCCAAAGTAACAAGATATGATCAAGCTTGAGATATGAGAATATGAATTGAGTATAATGCGATTAAATCATACTTGCTCAATTCAAGTAAAATTCAGCAAGAATATAATAAGAATGTACTAGCAAGTCATGTAATAAGCAAGAATGTACTCTTCACTTAGTAACAAGTACTTCGTGAATTCATGTAGATTTCTGTGATTTTCGTGGATATTTTCACTTAATTATACAGAAAGTACTCCCAGCGCAATGCGACGCCAGTAGCATCATACCCCATGGTTTATATAGTATGTTTTCGACAATCAGCCGAGGGGACTAGCATAGAGCCCTTGAACACAATCAGTGCTTGAACTGCATCTTCAAGTATAAATCAAGCTGCTTCCACGTATATAACAATAATGTGGCCAAGATTGTACAATTTCAATGATAGTTCCATGATAAAGTAACAAAAACAAGAATGCTTCTATTGAGAATAAGAGTTCAATAAACACATTGATAACTAGGTTATGCCGTGGAAATAAATCAGCAACATAATGATACATTTCTTAACTTTCACCATTTACTTAGGTATCTTTGAAATAACGTGACATGTTCTAGATAATCAATTGGACTATCTAGGATCATAGGAATATTAATCCTTCGGCCAAACCTCGAGTTTACTGTACTCAGGAAATAGCAGTCATTTAATGGGCCGTTTCATGGAGAAAGCGGTCTAGTTCTGGACCGTTAAGGACAAGACTGTTCGATATTTAAATAGATTATTTGGAGTCGTTAGCGGTCAAAGAAAGAACCGACAAGGATCCGTTAGCGGTCTAGTGAAGGTCTGCTAGCAGACTATGGCGGTCAACCATAAGGCCGCTAAGTTCGAAAATATAAAACACCGGTATAAGTGCTTTCTAGATAATGAGCTTTAATCGTACAGCCAACTCGGCGTGCTGGAGGGAATCCCAGGCTCACGGAGAATTACGGAGACCTTGAAACAAGATTTCCTATTCCGTTGGAAGGAATATCCAAAGGAGATGTTATCAAGTCCAAGATTGTGTGCCTAATGTGTATAGGTGTAACTAATGGTCATATACTAGGATATATGTCATGTACTTATGAAAATGACTCAATATATGAGAAGATAATGTGTATTCCGTGATAATCAATAATAAATCTCGTCAATGTATCATTTAAACCATGGATTTAATACAAAAATATATGGATTTGGCATGAAACTAACTTATGCTTAAAATAATCCCAAGTATAGTAAGGAACCATGAAATCCATTGTTGTGATAGTAATAAAACCCTTAGTAAGAAATAATACTTAAAACAGGCTTAGAGCATAATTAACTAGGCATATTATAAGTTTAATGGGCTGTTCTTTATTCAGTCTCGGGTTGACAGAATTCAGAACGTTGGTGATCTAATTTACAGCCATTTGTAGAGCTTAAGCGGCCTATCGTATGTCCGCTTGTGGTTTGATAACAGTGAAACCGCGAGAACACTAGCAGTCTATATATTGGCCGCTAACCCTTGATAAATGATTTATCGTAGGTAGAAACTAAACAATTGAACTAAATGATAATCCAAGACACATCATGCCTGGAAACCAACATATATAAACTCTATAACATGCTAGAACGAAGAATAACTCTACAATATGCATGGGTTCTGCGAAATTTACAAGAGAAAGTCCTTTTATTTCATTAGGGTTTGGATTTATGCATGAACATTACCCTAGATGTATAGACTCAAATAAAACATGAAATTCTCGGTCTATAATGCATGAAATCAAGTGCAACAAGAGGACTTTTAATCCTAGAAGGATGTTTTAGCCGTTCATGAGATGACCTACCTCTGTTCTTGGCTTTTAACTTCGAATTTAAGCCTAGAAGTTAACACTAGTTCCCTGCACTTCTTGTGCTAAAACAACAACTTTACATCCTAATAACGGTTGATTCTCTTGACTTAAAGACGTGAAATTTGGAGGATAAGAAGAATATATAAAGGAGAACAAAAAGTTCTAAAGGTGCAACTTCTAAATACCTCGTTTTGGGTCCCTAATTTCTTGATCTTCACCACACCGTTGTACAGTCTCCTGGGTCGTTGATGTGGAACCAGCAACTTTGGGTGCCTATATCTTCCTGATGGGTTGATCTCCTAGCACGAAATTTTGAGGAAAGCTAGTCCTTAGTATTAGGAATAAAAACCTAAAAAGAACCTACCTGAATTAAAGCCGTCTTACCTTAGTTCCACGCGAGCCAAACATAGGCGCCAGTGAAACCTACGGTCTATTTATAGATTTTTGCTAGGGTTTCGTGGATTAGATCAATTCTAGAGTCCCTATTTGACATCAAACCAACTTCTGAGAGTCCTGAGAATGCTTACCAGTCCTTCCACCACGATCTCTTGGAGTTAAAATGTCAAAAATCCTATCTTTTTGCTCTTTCTTCATTTCACGGAACTGACAGAAATTAGCGGTCTAGGACTGGACTGCCAACTTTCCCCTAGCGGACTCGCGATAGATCGCCTCTACAATTGGGAGCCAAATTTAAATTTAATTCAAACTCTGTCATTCTTTTATCAACTTAATTATCTTAATAAGGAGTATTTATCCCTCGTATTCCGTGAATAAACTAATTAACCTTCTAGAATATGGGCCAAACTTCATGGGCTTGGTCCTTAAGTCCTTTGGACTTTATTTAAGTAGGCTAGGTTAATTGGTTATCACACTTGGGCCTTAATAATGATTTATTTAACCCAAAAATTCATTTATAAATCCATTTAAGTCAATAAAAATTCTAATAAATTCCTAGAAAATTCTTAAATACTTCAGAAATATTCTATAAAATTTTCAGGCCATTACAGTGTTGGCGCGATCCCTCGATGGATTCAAAGCCGACGTTACGGGTTCGTTTGATCAATTTCAGCGTGGTTTAGTTGCTTCGGCGCGCTGGAACTTCGGTGGATGTAGGGAGATGGACACCCTACTCTTCTTCTATGTATCCTCGCGATTTGGAGCCGAATGGTGCAAGAACGAGCGGGTTCTGCCTTATTTTAGGTAAAGCATGTCTTGGGGGGTGTGATACGAGTTCGTCTCTTTCGACGATGATTTCTAGTCTAATTAGTCTTATAAGATTCCCTCGCATGTTAGCATTCCATTCCCGCTGGTTTTATCGCAATTGGTTGTCATTTGGGACTGGTGTGACCCCGGGAACCCATGTGACTTATTTAGGGTCAATTCGGAAGAATTGCCCGTTTCTTATGATTTATGCATTGTTTGGATCCCTTCCGATCTGTGGAAGGCTTATTTCATACTTAGGGTTGTTTCCCCTTCGTTTAGAAGCGATTGGGGCGTGGAACGGCCGAGATCGGCCAATTCCTTGTTTTACCCGCCGTGACGCTTTTGCAGCCATACCAAAGACCATTT
Organism: Amorphophallus konjac; assembly: GCA_022559845.1. Classification (NCBI taxonomy): domain Eukaryota; kingdom Viridiplantae; phylum Streptophyta; class Magnoliopsida; order Alismatales; family Araceae; genus Amorphophallus; species Amorphophallus konjac. The sequence goes on from CM040125.1 coordinate 19,584,235, forward strand.
TTTGGGCTTTTAGCGGTCCATTGGTGACCGTTTATGCTTTTCAAACAATAGGTCGGTTCAGGTCTTTACGGTCGTGCGATAGAACATTTCTTTTGGCTAGCGGTTCAGTGGATGACCACGAATCCTTGTCAGCGATCGTACGATAGACCGCTAAGGGGGAGGTGTATGTCGGTTCAGATTCGCGGTCGTGCGATAGACCGCTAATCCGGCAGTGGTGGTCTGAGAGATGACCGCTAACCGTTGTTTATGTCAGTCTAATAGTGTTAAGTCGGTTGGGCTAGCGGTCCTAGCCTTGACCGCTATTTGTCCTTGGCGATGCTATGAGACACCGGTAGGAGGTTTGATTGATTAGTTCGGGGGTTGAACGGGTTTAGCAGTCATGTGGATGACCGCTACCGTCTCCCTTACGGCCATGCGATAGACCGCATGCCCCTATGCTTTCTATTTTCTTTATGTTTGGCCTCCATTTATCTTGGCTTGACCTTGTGATTTGTCCGCAATCCCGTGAATGTCTTAGATGTCCTATGAGGGCTGTGACCATGTAGTGGGATGGCTGGGAGTGCCATTATATTGAGTAGTATTCCGTACTACTTTAGAGTCATTATTGGTGTCTGGTCAACCCGATGTGACCCAGGAGTTGACAAATGACCTTGTGGTTGTCTCGATGGTCCTGTATGGATCGGGACATAGTTTTGGACGCCTTGAGGTGTTGTTTTACCTCGGTTTGCATGTCCATGTGCTTTGAGAGTCTTGGTGATCTCTCAAGTCTCTGTGGTTCGTGTCATGCGGAGGCATGGATCAGGTGATCCTATGTCATTTCCTTTATCGGTGTTTTCTCGTGATTTGGCTTAGGATTAGACCGATTGGCGGCTTATTACCGCTATGTGCGACGATCATGATCCCGGGTCTTGTGACTCAAGGATCGTTGTGTTAGCAGGTCTAGTTGTCTGTCCTGAGTCTGGTGACAGTCTGGTATGCTACCCTGTGTCTGGTGTTTCGTTGTACGTGCGATAGTGCATGCTTAGCCTGTTTGTACTTCAGCACTAGTGTTTTAGAGTAGTCGTGTCTAGTGAGCCTCCACTAGTCATAGCCCGATGACAAGTTCTAGTGTTGGCGCACCTAGGAGTGGTGGCGGGGCAGTTCCCGACAGACGGTTTGTAAGCTAGTTTTTATGGGCTCCCTTGCCTTGCAGTAGCGTCCTACTGGGGGGGAAACTAGCTCGAGGCCTGGCTCAATGCATTGAGCTTGTGTGTGCACATGCGGTCATGGGCGGTTGGATGAGCGTCGATGGGCGTGACCCTAACTAGTCACTCGTTACTGTTGTTCCTTGTACTTGGTTCTGTTACGTGTCTCGCTGGCCGTGATCTAGGCTTGTGTAGATACTTGTGGCGCAGTGTAAGACGTCAGTGGACGCATCTAGCTGTTCTTCTAGTGAGGAGGTTCTCCTGTCACTTGACACATAACTCTTGTGACTTATGTTTTCGTGACCGATTTCTGAGTAGCCTGTGTGGCTTCACCCGAGGTCTAGTCTTATGTAGCGTACTCGACAATCTAGTTGTGTATGTTCGTGTCTTTGACTGTGTAGGTCTTTTATAGGGCTTTTGCCTGTTTTGGTAGGCTTCAGGTATGGAGCTTGTGCTTTGTCGATGGATCGGTAACTTCCGACTTGGTGAGATCAGGGTTCGCCTTTCTGTTGCCGTTTGGAGTAGTTTAGGGAGTCATGGTTTGGTCGACGGCCGTGTTTCTGATTAGTACGGCTTTACTCTTTCCTTTAGTGTTCTTACTCATGCTTACTCCTACTTTTTGTAACTTTATTGTTGTAATTACTGATGTTACTTCTGTTCTTCCTGCTTTTCTGTTTAGCCCTGTTTAGCGTATTACTGCGTTGTTTCCAGTGGGGATCAGCGTGACCTCTACTGAGCCAGTGACACGAGGCTCACCCCTACTTTTCAGGTGTGGTCGTTCTTCTTCCTCGTGGTTCGTGATGCAGTGCGTCAGTTCGTTGTTGCCAGCGTTGCCAGCGTTCTCTACGTCAGGCTTCCCCCGATTTCAGTGTACATTTTCCTTTCTGTTGTTCCTGCTTTTCTGTTTAGCCATGTTTAGCGTATTACTGCGTTGTTTCCAGTGGGGATCAGCGTGACCTCTACTGAGCCAGTGACACGAGGCTCACCCCTGCTTTTCAGGTGTGGTCGTTCTTCTTCCTCGTGGTTCGTGATGCAGTGCGTCAGTTCGTTGTTGCCAGCGTTGCCAGCGTTCTCTGCGTCAGGCTTCCCCCGATTTCAGTGTACATTTTCCTTTTGTTGGACTGTACTTGTCTTTATTTAGACTGGACTCTGTTAATTTAAATTGTTAATTGAAAAAGTAATTTTATTTCTGCTACTTTAGCAAACCTGATCATTGAAATATTAATTACTTACTGCTTTATCTAGGACTTTAATGTACTCCACTCACACTCCTTTTATCCCTTCGGAGCTTTACCGCTCTTGGGAGGTCTCGCAGGATCCATGTGTTATCGGGTTTACCCGGTATCCAGAGCCTGGGTCGTCACAGGTGGTATCAGAGCTCTGTTGTATGTAAGGTACATGGGAATTCAAGATATTGTAGTATTCAGAGTCCTTAAGGTCCAGTACAGTCGGCAGCTGGCATCGATTTTGCGATTGTTTGTCACTTTGTTTCCATTTGTGGTCTTGTGAGTGCTGTGTTGGCACTGTGCGAGATGGTTTTGCCCTTGCCAGGATGTGACGGAGTGCTTTTCTTTTGTCGTGGTGTTTGTCTCGATTATGCTGTACTTGGCAGAGTTCGCCGGTAGGCATGAATTTGTGGTGCATTGTTCGAGATTTTCCTATAATCTATTCAGGTGGCTGGTGACTTTCTCGTTGGTGTAATGGCCGTGCACATTCTTATGTTGCTTTGGTCGTCCCAATCTGAGATTTGTTCAGCTCCTGAGGTGTTAAGCTTGTGTCGAGGTGTTCGATTAGATGCTTTGTTTGGAAGAATGCTCAGGTGAACCTAGGATTTTTCACCCTGGTGAGCTACTATTGATCGAGCTTGATTCTTCTCCTCTTGTTTGGTGGCATCTTTTCGAGGTAAGCCTTGGAAGTGCTGTCTTGTTGAAGCCTTTGTCCTGTGTCTACTTAAGTGTGGACAGTGTTAATTCTGAGCCTGATTTACCTTTGTTCGACAGTTGCTTGGCTTTGGACCCAGATTTTGTGTTTGGGGGCCGTGGTGCACCGTGTTCGATGTGCCGTGTTTGGCGACTGTTGTGCTGTGAAGGTTGAGTTATCGTTCCAGGACGTGAGGATAAGCTGAGGTAGGTGTTCTTTGTGCTGAAGCTGATGCTCTTCTTGGTTTGCACTATGACGACTTGTGATCGGTTGTTAGCAGGATCAGTACGCGAGGCTTGGTACGTTGCAATTTCGTATGTTGTGATGGCGCCGAGTGTGTACTGAGATGCGGATGCCGAGTTGTCCTTGATGCCTGTGTGCGTGTGTTGAGCGTGCAGTGAAAGCGTGTGGGCTGATAACCCACAGTTCAAGATCGTGAAGTTGGAAGATTCTAATTGACTGAGAAGTTGTTTCCTCTGCATGTTTGATGTCTTGGCTATGTGTGCCTTGATGTTGTTGGTTGTTGTGCCATTGTTGGAGGCGTTATGGCTGTTGGCACTGGCATGTGCGAGAGGATTAGGGGAATCTGTCGGCATATTTTCTGGTCAAGTACCCTCCTCTTCTTTGTAACTTTTGTTGGATGTCGTGCTCTCAGGACGTGATCATGGTCCTCGAGATACGTTCCCCAAGATTGTCGTTGTTATTATTGTGGGTCCTTGTTGGTGAGCTATTCGTGGCATGGCTTGTACATGTTAGTCGTGCGTTCAGCTGTAATTGTGCCTTGATGTGACCCAACTTGCAGTTGTGTTCCGTGGTTCTGTGTTCAATACGGAGCCAGGATTCTGCATGTGTTCTTGTTGTTACTATCGTTTATCGGTGGTTGTGCTCAGCTTGGGCGGAGTTCCCTGTGAGTCTGATTTGGCATGGTGTGGACCGAGGTCTTGTCAGTTGGTTTTGTTGTACTCTTCTGCCATGATAGAGTTGGCATGCGACTCAAATCAGATGTATGAGGACTTACTTGATTGTGCTTGTGGTCCAGTGCTGTCGTTGGCGTTCTGCATGCCAGTCTTGTTGTTCTTGGCGCGGAAGCTGATGTTGTTGAGTTTTCAGCTGAGAGGACTATGTTTCCTTATTTAAGCTGATGCTTGTTGTGTTTTTCAGATGTTTTGTCGGTAGCTGTTTTCGTGGCATGAGTCATGTCTCCTTTCCCTGCGAGACGATTTTGTCGGTAACTTGTGTTCACTTGGGTGCCGTGATTGTTCTTTGGATCGATTTATCTTGAGATCCAGAGTGTGTGCCTGTGATTGTGGTCTGGCAGTGTTCCTCTGAATTATATTTTTGAGATTCGTGTTGCCGTGTTCTAGGTGTTGGTGTTGGCTGGAGCTTGGTGATCATTGCCAGTGTTTGGGTTTGTTCTTCCTTGCTTCTTCCTTGTTAGCTCCTTTAATTTCGAGGATGAAATTCCTGTAAGGTGGGGAGGCTGTAAGACCCTGAGTCTTTTGGATCCTTATCGGAGAGTTTCGGATCGCTTTTGTGGGTCCTAAGTTGTGTTTTACGATCTGCGTGGATTTTTCTCCCGTACTAGTTACGGAACTCAGTGGTGAGTTTATTATTCAATTCATCGACTCAAGGACGCTACAGTTGCGTTGCATTCTTTCCGAGGATCGTTTAGACTATTTTTTCGTATTTTTATGAATTAGTGCATTTTCGGACCAAAAATCAAAATTTACGAAAATTAAGATATTCCTAATTTTCCTTTTCTTTTTAACCCTCTCTCCTTCCTCTCTCCTCTCTCAAGTTTCTCACTTTCTCTCCCTCATTTTCTCTCCTCTCTTCCCCTCTCTCCGCGGGGCGCGCGACCGTGGCGAGCTGGGCGAGGCAGGGACGTCATGGAGTTGACCTGAAGCGTAATGGTGTGACGGATGGAGCGTGGTGTTGGCGTGATCCCTCGGTGGATTCAAAGTCGATGTGACGGGTTCGTTTGATTGATTTCGGTGTGTTTTAGTCGCTTCGGCTCGCTAGAACTTCGGTGGAGGTAGGGAGATGGACGTCCTACTCTTCTTCTACGTTTCCTCGCGATTTGGAGCCGAACGGTGCGAGAACGAGCGGGTTCTGCCTTATTTTGGGTAAAGCATGCCTTGGAGGGTGTGAGACGAGTTCACCTCTTTCGGCGACGGTTTCTAGCCTAATTAGTCTAATTAGATTCCCGGGCATGTTAGCATTCCATTCCCGCTGGTTTTATCACAATTGGTTGTCATTTGGGACTGGTGTTTGCCCTGGGAACCCATGTGACTCATTTAGGGTCAATTCGGAAGAATTGCCCGTTTCTTATATTTTATGCGTTGTTTGGATCCCTTCCGGTCTGTGGAAGGCCTATTTCATATTTAGGGTTGTTTCCCCTTTGTTTAGAAGCGATTAGGGCGTAGAACGGCCGAGATCGGCCAATTCCTTGGTTTACCCATCGTGACGCTTTAGCGGTCTTACCAGAGATCATTTTTTGGGCTTTTAGCGGTCCTTTGGTGACCGTTTATGCTTTTCGAACAATAGGTCGGTTCAGGTCTTCGCGGTCGTATGATAGACCGTTTCTTATGGCTAGTGGTTCAGTGGATGACCGCTAATCCCTCTCAGCGGCTGTACGATGGACCGCTAAGGGGGAGGTGTATGTCGGTTCGGATTCGCGGTCGTGCGATAGACCGCTAATCCGACAGTGGCGGTCTAAGAGACGACCGCTAATCGTTGTTTATGTTGGTTCAGTAGTGTTAAGTCGGTTGGGCTAGCAGTCCTAGCCTTGACCGCTATTTGTCCTTGGCGATCCTATGAGAGACCGCTAGGAGGTTTGACTGATTTATGTCGGTTCGGGGGTTGAATGTGTTTAGCGGTCATATGGACGACCGCTACCGTCTACCTTGCGGCCCTGCGATAGACCGCATGCCCCTATGCTTTCTGTTTTCTTTATGTTTGGCCTCCATTTATCTTGGCTTGACCTTGTGGTTTGCTCACAATCCCGTGGATGTCTTGGATGCCCTATGAGGGCTGTGACCATGTTGTGGGATGGCCGGGAGTGCCATTATATCGAGTAGTATTCTGTACTGCTTTAGAGTCATTATTGGTGTCTGGTCAACCCGGAATGACCCAGCGGTTGACATATGACCTTGTGGTTGTCTCGATGGTCCTGTATAGATCGAGACACGGTTTTGAACGCCTTGAGGTTTTATTTTACCTCAGTTTACGTGTCCATGTGATTTGAGAGTCTTGGTGATCTCTCAGGTCTCCGTGGTTCGTGTCATGCGGAGGCATGGATCAGGTGATCCTATGTCGTTTCCTTTATCGGTGTTTTCTCGTGATTTGACTTAAGATTATATCGATTGGCGGCTTATTACCGCTATGTGCGACGATCTTGACCCCGTGTCCTGTGACTCAAGGATCGTTGTGTTAGCAGGTCTAGTTGTCTATCCTGAGTTTGGTGGCAGTCTGGTATGCTACCCTGTGTCTGATGCTTCATTGTACGTGCGATAATACATGCTTAGCCTGTCTGTACTTCAGCACTAGTGTTTTAGAGTCGATGTGTCTAGTGAGCCTCCACTAGTCATAGCCCGATGACAAGTTCCAGTGTTGGCCCACCAAGCAGTGGTGGCGGGGCAGTTCCCGACAGACGGTTTGTAAGCTAGTTTTTGTGGGCTCCCTTGCCTTGCAGTAACGTCCTACTGGGGGAGAAAACTAGCTAGACGCCTGACTCAAGGCATTGAGCTTGTGTGTTCACACGCGGTCATGGGCGGTTGGATGAGCGTCGACGGGCGTGACCATGACTAGTCACTCGTTACTGCTGTTCCTTGTACTCGGTTCTGTTACGTGCCTCGCTGGCCGCGATCCAGGCTTGTGTAGATACTTGTGGCGCAGTGTAAGACGTCAATGGACGCATCTGGCTATTCTTCTAGTGAGGAGGTGCTCCTGTCACTTGACACATAACACTTGTGACTTGTGTTTCCGTGACCGGTTTCTGAGTAGCCTGTGCGTGGCTTCACTCGAGGTCTAGTCTTTTGAATATATCCAGGTTAATTTTGATGATAACAAGAACATGTTATATGTTTTATCACGTGCAATGTTTCAACTTTCAAGTTCGAATCTAATACGTTTTCAAAGCCCACTTCTCCATGTAATAAGCTTATTGGTTTAAACCCATCCAAATGCATAAATCCGTATTTTGGTTTCTAAACCACCAAGGCTAAGCATAAACCCACTCAACTTAATTGAAGCAAAGCAGCCATAACATGATCCGTTCATATAATATATTGCATTGGCTAACCTTTGTTCTTTTGCAGGAAATCAAGCCAGCGGTCGACCGCCAGCCTATAGCGGTCGACCGGTTTTCCCAACAACAAACGAGCATTTCCTGTAATATTCAGGTCGACCGCCAGCTCACACAGGTCGACCGCCAGCCTCAAAAAGCCCCTATTGTTGACCTTTTGTTCTCAACGTGGGAAGTCCCTCTTCAAGGGTTTGTTTAATCCCAAAGCCACCAAACTTCCCATGATTTGTGGATCTAGTTCCTGGCTTATCTCTTGACCATTCAAGAGTTATAAAAATATCACATTGAGGCTTGTAACCCTAATCAATCAAAGGAGGCCAAGGGAGGCTATCAAGGGGAGATTCAAGATCTGGTACTGTAGCCGTGAATAGTGCTCCGAGAAGAAAGAGCTTCATCCATCTGCATCCATCTTCTTCCATCTTCAAGCAACATCTGGAGCAGATCAACCCCAAGCCAAGAGGAGATCAGGCTGCATCCAAGATCATCTTCATCAACAAAGGGGGAGCTTGAATCTGAAGTTCTCTATGTGTTTTCCATTCGAATCTTGCTGGGCTTTAATTTTTGTGTTCTTATAATCTTCAAACATATGTGTGTGTGTAGATCTACGAAGATCCGTGTATGTGTGTGAGTGATCTTCTTGTTCTTCATCCTTCCTTGTGGTTCGGTGCGTGTGCACCTTCGTAGGAGTTCTAAACTCACACGAGTGTGTGTGTGTGTCTTGATCTTGTAACCTTCTACAAGATAGTGTGTGAATCCTCACGGTCGGTGAGAGGTGGACGTAGGTTGCAGTTGTTGCATCCGAACCACCTAAAAATCGTGGTGTTCCGTGTGGTTTACTCCCTATCTCCTACCTCCGGTTCTGATCTAGCTTGTTTGCTTGTTGCATCGCTATCTAGTTTCATTGCTTAGATCAAGATGTATTAACCTTTTTACCGGAGATCCTTGGTATATCAAAAGGTAGCTTCTGATCGACACAGTCAATCCTGTCGGGAGGAAAATACTGTGTGTGAGAGGATCGTCGGATTCTTGAACTCCGCCTAATACCAAGGAACTGCTATAGGGGATGCTCTAGCCAGTCTCATCTTGTATTTCATCTGATCTTTTCCTATCTCTTGTTTGTTCTTCATATATCTTTTAAATCTTTAAAAAAGACAGAAAAATTTGTAATCACCCAATTCACCCCCATCTTGGGTGTCATTGATCGCGGGACTTCAATTGGTATCAGAGCTAAGGCTCTATCTTTTACATATCTAATGATCTAGAGTGAGATCCGGATCAATGGCAAACAAGGGTATGATGCCTGAGGGTCATTCCATTAACCGTCCTCCCTTCTTTGATGGTTCAAACTACTCGTACTGGAAAAATAGAATGCATATTTTTCTGAGGGCTCAAGAATATGAAGTTTGGAGAGTTGTGGACAAGGGTCCCTACAAACTCAGAAATGATGAAGAAAAATGGACACCTGAAGAAATTAAGAAATGCACTGTCAATTTTAATGCTATGAATATTATGCAATGTGCGATACACCCTAACGAATTCTCTCGTGCTTCCATGTGCAGCTCGGCTAAAGAGATGTGGGACAAACTGCGGCTCATATATGAAGGGACGTCCGAGGTCAAGGAGACCAAGGCCAACCTTCAGGTCCGAGACTATGAGCTTTTCAAGATGAAGCCTGAAGAGACAATTTCAGAGATATTTGCAAGGCTAACAGAGATCACGAATGGTCTCAAAAGTTTTGGGAAAGATTACACTAATTATGAGCTCGTAAGAAAAAGTACTAAGATCTCTCCCTCCTGCGTGGCACACCAAAGCCACCGTCATTGAGGACTCCAAGAATCTGTCCACACTTACCCTCGATGAACTCATAGGGTCACTCATGACCTATGAGATAAATGTGAAGAGGACAACTGAGGAAGATATCAAGAAGAAGAAGGTGATTAGATTGAGAGCTCATCAATCCGATGATGACTCCCAAGAAGAAAAATGCAGGGACGGGAGTAACGAAGAAGAAGAATTGGCTATGATCACTCGCCAAGTGAAAAGATTTCTGAGGAAGAAAAGAAATTTTCAAGACAACGTCAGAAAGGGGCAAAGGAAGCCCACTCAAACCAAAGGTGAGTCGAGCAAGCCAAGTAGCATCATATGCTACGAATGCAAGAAGCCCGGGCACATGAGGGGAGAGTGCCCAGATCTGAAGAAGAAATTCAAGAAAGATAATTTCAGAAAGCCCAAAGCCATGGTCGCCACTTGGAGCGATGAAGAGGACAAACCGTCCGAAGGGGAGATACAAGAGCTTGTGTCTCATGGCACATGAGGATGACTCAACCGAGCTAAATTCGGACCCTGATTTTATTTCCAATGAACAATGGGAGTCTGAATATGAAAAACTATATACCAAATACAAGAAAATCAGATCTGAAAATAAAACTCTCAAAAAGAAAATTGATGAGTTGTCACATGAAGATATCTTTGCCAATGGTGAGGACACCAGAGCACGAGTACGGCCTGACTCAGCGAGCCGTCGGTACCGGACCCGCAGCACGACTCGGTCGACATCGACATCGTTGTGGCTGGGCGACAATATGGAGTCCCTACATGAGTGTTGGTATTTTCTTTATGTTTATTATGAGTGTATTGGTGTGTATTTCTTTGAGTATTTATGCGTGTAATGGGTCAACGTTGTAAAATGGGTTACACTTCATGTAAGGAGTCCAATTTCTAAATTGGGCCTCCAAACTTTTAGGAGCCCAATTGGGCCTCTCTCTCCCTTGTGGGTTTCTACACATGTGGGCCCAAAAGGTTGGTCCAAGACCCAAGATGGGCTTCTAGAAGACATGGACCATTGGACCAATGAGACAAAGGTAGAGGATGCCCCCTCCTTGTCCCCCATGCTTGTCTCCCACCTACCCTTGACCAATGTTAGTGGGTGTCCTTTGGAGTTAGTGGATGTCCTTTGGTGTTAGTGGATGTCCTTGGATCTAGATCTAGGGTTTTAATATATATAGCCTCTTGTTGTATTTTGGTGGAACTAATGAGAAAATTTGAAGAGAATATTGCTTGGTGAACACCCCCTCTCCTCTTGAGTTCTTGAGTGTTCTTCCTCCTCCCACCTCCAATCTCCTCCAGATCTGCTCCTAAATCCTCTATCTCCCTCAAATAGCTTCCTCTTACCTTCTTCCTCTATCTAGTGTGAACGTTCACCGCCGTCGCCGCCGCCGTTCGTGTCGCCGTTGAGCCACCACAAGCTGATCTCCATCCTGCTGTCCCAAATTCGGAGTTGCAGGACAGCAGCCCAGTGAAAGGTATGGTACGGGAGATCCGACCGTTGGATCATCGCGAAACTTTCAGGGTAGGTTCCCCTTGTCATAGGTCATTCCCAGTTTAATTTTCACCCAGATCAAAACTCTTTTAAGCCCCTTCCTAGTACGTGGTTCTTCACCCCGACAATCTACATGCGAGCAGACTAGTGTGATAGCCGGTGGTAGACGAATTTTCTCACCCCTTAAACGTGGTCAGAATTCTACAAAAGACCTATGTGCGTGACCACCACTCTCCCCTCTACCTCTACAAAAATATCCAAGCCCTAGAACCTCCATCTGATCTTTGGTCCAGCCCCATAAATCGGCAGCTTCTAGTCTGCCCTGTGTGTTATGTATTTCGGGCCAGAGAACTCAGTCAGTTTGCAGAAGCTATCATTTCCCGCTACACCGTTGGACGGATCTGAAACTCTGATAGGTCGAATATCTTTGAGTCCTCTTCACAACAGCACTTGTCTCGTTTTGATCCCACGTCGGGGCTGGTCGTGGCGGCCGATCTCGCCGGAGTGCGCAGGACTGTCCAGATCTGTCCCGAGGTTGGCCTGCAAAAAAGGGGTCAACGGTAAAAGCCAACAAAAATACGTCAGAGAACAACCAGTGGCCGTCGCTCCCCGGGGCCGACCTGGGACCCTCCGCCAACATCCCGGTGAACCACCGCATCTAGAAGCCTCCAGGAGATTGGCGTCCCTTTGGACGCCCGTACGTGCTGTCCTGTTCACTGGAAGTTGCAGCTTCGGAACCGCCGCCCTCCACCGCCCGGAACCCGCCGTCTTGCTGACCCGTCAACCCGAGATTGGTGATCCCGGATCCCACGTGTCGCCTATTACCTCCCTGCGTGGAGTGGGCTGTAGTATCAATTCTGTAATTAATAATCATTGTTGTACCGGGAGTCACGGATCTCGGCCGGGACGTCTTCCCCACGCCCTGAGCGTGGAGGTACACCCACCTCCCTCTTTTGTCATCTTGCTTAGTTAGTATACACTCTTAATGCCTCTACACGTGAGTAGGTTATTTTCCTAGCTAGCTCGCGATACATCACCGATGTGAGTTGTGAGTGCGATAGCCGTCCCGCGACTCGTTCCGAGCGCGAGAGTGAGCCGACCACTCGAGACTCAAAGCTGGTTACTCAACCGTGCAGATCGCCGCGTTTCCCTCACCGGGGACGATCGTGAGTTAGCGCTTCTTGTTTGGGGCATATCGCCTCTTCTGGAGCTCTTTAGCTGTCGAGTTGTTCGTGTTGTTGCTGATCGCATCACCCAACAAGTTGTGTCATCTATTAGAAGTCAAAAGTCGCAACCCGTCCGTGTCGAGTCTCGTAGTCGTCCCGCATCAAATTGGTATCAGAGCCGGTTGAGTCTAGGGTAGTCATTATTTTTAAAAGAAAAAAGTGTTTTAAATTACATTACATCCCAATACTCCAGTATATCAAAAGACGTTACTGGAAGGTTAGGTTACGCCGATCTGGAAGGTAGCTCCTCGTATCAAGTCGGATCTTCGGATTACTGCCTTCGCCACGTACTGGAGACTGGGTTAAGTCTAGGGTCCTCAACTTGCATCGATCCATCCATATAGGTCTAGTGAGTCACCCTTAGTTCTCTTTAGGCCTCATTGCATGTCCACCCATGGAGGTGCCCAGTACCATCGCCCTGACAGTATGGGTGAACCCCGAGGTGCCAACCCGACAGGCCGAACACTAGAGGAGTTGGTGGCTCTACTCATGGAGTGCATGGACAGGTCTGACCAGACTCTTAGGGAGCATATCGAGCGTATGGAGAGCTGATTCAAAGCCATGGAGGACCGCGTCTAGGCCTCCGACCGATCTGTCCAAGGTCTGCTTGGAAGGCTAAAGAGTGTGGAGAGAACCCCTCGCCGGGACCTACCCGGCATTTTTTCGGCCCCTCAAGCGCCTATTGTCCATCCCGCGTCTGCCACCCAGCACGCGCTTGCTGCCCAGCTCGCACCACCTCAGGCTGAGGAGCAACGGCCACATGCCCTCCATTTTGAGGACTATGAGTCCGACAACGATTATGAGGAAAATGGCCGGCGCAGGCGTGGTCACTGTAACGACTCGAGAATCCGATTACCGGGAAGGCCCGATAACCCGAGACTCGCACCGCCACCCACGAGTCCGAAGACTCGGAAGGGTTAAAAGGATGGTGTGGAAACTACATAGTTATCACAAGTAATTGCAGAAATTAAACAGTTATGATATTAAGCAGGAAATAAGATAACAATTTACATGGTCCACAAAATAAAATAACCATGACAACAGTCCATGACTAGTACAGTGACAAGAAAGAAAAGTACAGCTACACGGGGCATCCCCCGGCTCAGACCTCTGGCACTACCTCTGGGCACCCGCACCACGCTGCGCTCCTGACGCGCTCCCCGAAGGTGGCATCTCACCTGAAACACGGTGAAAACACGCAGGGAATGAGTCTCGGAACAAGACTCAGTAGGGATCACTCGAACCCTACCTCGCAAAGCGAGAAACCACTACTCTAGCGGTAGGAGAGTACCTCGGAAAGGAAAGCCCTGTACTCTACAAAGCAAGACTCTACGGCACGCAAACCGACACACGTGCTACGAAGAGAAGACCTAAGCTCAACGGTCACCGACAAACCCGAAGGTCGGAAACACACGACTGACAGTCTGACACTCCGTACTCGACAGGAGTACCACCCACTAGAAGCACAGCCGGTAGCGTCCCCTGACGTCTTACACCGCACCGCAGGTGAACCGCCTGACGTGGTAGGTCCTACCCGAGGCGCAAACACCGAAAAGTAACTCACAACAAGTGACTAGCTGGGGTCACGCCCGTCGACGTGGGTCCAACCGCCCCCAACCACGTGTGCACACACAGACCACGCGTCCTAGGTCTGGCCCTCTGACCGATTTTCCCCCGCAGCCGGACTCTGGCTACGACGAGGGGCCTACGGTAACCGGTCCACAAACCGTCTCGAAAGGTGGGTGCCCGTACACCACTCCCAGGTGAGACCAGCACCGCGTACTGGTGGGCTACGACTAGTGGAGGGTCGCTAAAGGAGTAGACTCTCAAGTCACGGAAAACAACGCCCAAGCCCGACAACATGTGGGAATCACCCCACGCACTAGTCCCGTCACACGGAGACCACGGTCGGAGAAAAGTAAGGTTGCCACCCTCATGGGGCAACTCAGGAAGTGGCGGTCTACCCTCAGACCGTCACTGCCAAATGGCGGTCCACTCTAGGGCCGTCACTTAAAATGGCGGTCTAAGGCGGACCGTCACTCAACACGGGGGAAAGGGAAGTAACAGCCTAGGCCCAGCGCGTTACACGGATGTAACGCGCTTAGCCTAGCGCGTTACACGCCCCTCCACGGCACAGATTCAAAAAGGGATGTAACGGCCCTGCCCGGGCGCGTTACTCACATGTAACGCACCTGGACCAGCGCGTTACATGGCCCTCACGCCTGGGGTAAACACAGGAAGTAACGCTCCTGCCCCAGGGCGTTACACGCATATAACGCACCTAGAATGGCGCGTCACATGGCCTGACCCCCAACGGTCAAAACCAACGGTCGAAAAGCATGTGACGGCCCAGCCCAGGGGCGTCACTAGCAAACGGCGGCCAGTCGCAGGACCGTTACAGCCCTCGACCCCAAAGGCCAACACCCAGGGAAGTAACGCACCCCTCTAGGGGCGTTACAAGCATGTGACGGTCACTGGAGTGACCGTCGCTTGCCCCAGAGCACGCTACGGCGGGAAAACCCCAAAAACACCAACCACGCCCCCGTACCTCCACCGGAGAGGGGGAAAACAAGGGGGAAGACCCCTGGGGACCCCTAGTATGCATCTAAGCCACCAAAACATAGAATCATGGGCTAAAACCATAGATCGGGCGGCTCACCCCCAAAACATGGAAAAATCCCAAAAATGTCCAAACATGCCTCTCTCGGCCTCCCCGCGGCCTACAAACCACGGAAAAGAACGGCGAAGAGCTAGGGAACGTCACCCTACCTCAATGGAGCGAATGCTCCGCCGGATCGTCCACGAATCGCGAAGAACGCTTGAAAACCCTCGTTCTTCCTTAAGCTTCCCACGCTCGCCGCACGCCCCCACGACCGCCTCGCCGCCGCCCACGTCACCGAGCCGTCGCCCCGCCGCCGTCTGCAGCCGGAGGGGAGCTCGCCGTGGCCAACTGGGAGGAAGAGAGGGAGAGGGAGGGAGACACGGTGGAGGAGGAAGGAGGAAGAAGAAGAGAGGAAGAAGAAGATGGTGGGGGAGAGAGAAAAGAAAAAGGGTTTTATAGAAAAACCCAGAAAATGCGGAAAATACCAAAAATTAGGAAATGACACCCCCACGATCCTCGGAACGTACCGATCGCAATGGTACCACTCGTGCCCGTGTGAACAGCCCGGTTCACCCGCAGTGAGCGTCCGAAGAGAAAAGCCGAAACCCGCGCCGGAAGTCGGAAATCACGCACGGAAAAAGCCACGGAACGCCTCCGGGCCTCCGAAACGACTCCGGATCGCGCCGACCCGAACACGAAAGATGTCCGAAACGAAGTTTCGGACACAACAGAGCCGAACGCTCCGAAAATCAGATCCGGGACCCACGAAGAAGGATCCGAAAGGTCCGGGATATTACAGCCCTCCCCCCTTAAGGAATTTCGTCCTCGAAATTGAGAACAACCAGAGGGGAAAGAAGAGGAAGACTCACTCAAACAGATACGGGAACTGCTGACGCATCTCGTCCTCACGTTCCCAAGAAGCCTCACCACCAGAGTGTCGCTGCCACACGACCTTTACCAAGGGAATGACCTTGTTCCGCAGGCGCTGCTCTCGCCTATCCTCCACGCGGATCGGAAACTCTGGGAGAGAAAGATCTGGAGTCACCTCAGGCCAAACGGAAAACTCGAGCACATGAGAGTCATCGGGCATATACTTCCGCAACATCGAGACGTGGAACACGTCATGCACCGACGCCAACTCAGGAGGCAACTGCAACCGGTAAGCAACCTCACCGATGCGCTCCACAATCGTGAAAGGACCAATATATCGGGGACTCAGCTTCCCACGCCGTCCAAAACGCATCACCCCCTTCATCGGAGAAACTCTCAAGAACACATGATCGCCCACGGCAACTCGAGGGGCTGCCTCCTACGGTCAGCATAGCTCTTCTGCCGACTCTGGGCCGCCAACATGTTCTGACGAACCAGGTGCACAACATCCACACATTGCTGCACCAATTCCGGTCCCATCAAAACACGCTCACCCACCTCAAACCAATCGAGTGGAGTCCGACAAGGACGCCCGTACAATGCCTCATAAGGAGCCATGCCGATGCTCGAATGATAGCTGTTGTTATAGGCAAACTCCACCAACGGTAGGTGATTTATTCAACTCCCCTGCCACTCCAGGCAGCAGGATCTCAGCATGTCCTCCAAAGTCTGAATGGTCCTCTCAGACTGACCATCTGACTGAGGATGATATGCTGAGCTAAATGCCAACTCCGTGCCAAGAGCTCGCTGGAAACTCCTCCAGAATCCAGAAGTGAAGCGCGGATCCCGATCCGACACGATCGAAATGGGAACCCCATGCAACGGAACGATCCGCTCCACATAAAGACGAGCCAACTTAGGCACGCTCCAGCTGACCTTGACCGGTAGCAACCGAGTCACCTTCGTCAGCCGATCCACCAACAACCAAATACTGTCCTGCCCACTCGGGGTTCTTGGTAACCCCACCACAAAATCCGTGGTCACATGGTCCCACTTCCAAGCAGGAACATCCAAGGGCTGGAGAGTACCGCCTGGTCGCTGATGCTCCGCCTTCACCTGCTGACAGATCAGGCACCTGGCCACAAATTCTGCGACATCTCTCTTCATGCCAGGCCACCAGAACTGCCTCCGCAAGTTCCGATACATCTTCGTCGCACCCGGGTGTACAGTGTACCTGCTCCCATGAGCCTCGCGTAACACCGCACGACGAACCTGCTCCTCAGCTGGGACGTACAACCTGCCACGAAACCTCGCAGCACCGTCCTCGCCGAGCTCTACGTCAGCCATAGCCAAAATCCGGGGCAACTCAGGGTCCGCATGTTGAGCCTCTGTCACCTGACGACGGATAGCAGGAGTGACAGTCAGACTCGCAAGCACAGCCAACCCTGGCTCCTGGGGAATCTTGAGCCTGAAAGATACCTCGGGCACTTGTTCCCAGAGCCTCCACCTCCTCAACATCAAGGCACTGACCGCAACCTTTCGACTCAAGGCATCGGCGACGACATTCATCCTGCCTGGCTGATAAGACAGGGTGAAGTCATAGTCCTTCATGAACTCCATCCAACGCTTTTGCCTGAGGTTCAGGTCCTTTTGCAAGAACACGTACCTCAAGCTCTGATGGTCAGTGAACACCTCGAACTTCTCACCGTACAGATAATGCCTCCAGATCTTCAGCGCGAAGATCACAGCCGCCAACTCAAGGTCATGGGTAGGGTAGTTCTCCTCGTGAGGCTTTAGCTGCCGAGATGCATAAGCCACCACTCTACCATGCTGCATCAGAACAGCACCCAGTCCAACGCCGGAAGCATCTGTACACACCACGAAACCTCCCGATCCAGAAGGCAAAACCAACACCGGAGCCGAGGTGAGCAATCTCTTCAGCTCCCTGAAGCTCTGCTCACACTCCTCGGACCAAACGAAAGGTATATCCTTCCGCGTGAGCCTAGTCATCGGGGTCGCAATGCGGGAAAAATCCTGGATAAACTGACGATAATAACCCGCAAGCCCCAAGAAACTCCGGATCTCCGTCACCGACCTCGGCCTCGGCCATTGCATCACAGCCTCGACCTTGGCGGGATCCACGGAAATGCCATCACCAGAAATCACGTGCCCCAGAGAGTGCACCTCGCTGAGCCAAAACTCGCACTTGCTGAGCTTCGCATACAACTGGTGATCTCGCAACGTCTGCAGTACCACACTCAAATGGTACGCGTGCTCCTCAGCAGACCGCGAATAAACAGGGATGTCATCCACGAAAATGACCACAAACTGGTCCAAATACGGATGAAACACCCTCTGCATCAAGTCCATAAAGGCAGCTGGGGCATTGGTGAGCCCAAACGGCGTCACCAGAAACTCATAATGCCCGTACCTCGAACTGAATACAGTCTTCTCCACATCGGACTCGCGAATCCTCAGCTGATAGTAACCTGACCACAAATCAATCCGCGAGAACACTCGCGCAGACTGAAGCTGGTCGAACAAGTCATCGATCCGCGGCAACGGATACTTGTTCTTAACAGTCACTTCATTCAGCTGCCGATAGTCAATGCACAGCCGCAGACTACCGTCCTTCTTCTTCACAAACAACACGGGCGCACCCCAAGGGTAAAAACTCGGACGAATGTACCCCTTGGCCAGCAACTCCTGCAACTGCGCCCTCAACTCCCTCAGTTCAGCGGGGGCCATACGGTAGGGAGCCTTCGCCAAAGGTCCCGCACCAGGTACAACCTCGATCACAAAATCGATCTCCCGCTGGGGAGGTAATTCAGGAAACTCCTCAGGAAAAACATCGGGAAACTCGCACACCACCGCGATGTCCTCGACATCCGGCTCCATCCGGTCAGACACAACCACTGACGCGAGAAAACCCTGACAACCTGAATCAAGCAACCGACGGGCTCGAATAGCAGAGATAAGAAATCGAGAAGAGGCGGAACGGATACCTTGGAAATAGGAGGTCCTCTTGCTCGGATGCTGGAAGTAGACCCTCTTCATCCCACA
Organism: Amorphophallus konjac; assembly: GCA_022559845.1. Taxonomy (NCBI): domain Eukaryota; kingdom Viridiplantae; phylum Streptophyta; class Magnoliopsida; order Alismatales; family Araceae; genus Amorphophallus; species Amorphophallus konjac. The sequence goes on from CM040125.1 coordinate 19,602,725, forward strand.
ATCCACCACCGCTCCGTGAGTCTCGAGCCAATCCATGCCTAGAATCACATCGTAATCCCGAAGCTGCAACGCATACAATCTGCCTAGCATACTCCGGCCATCGATCCACACCGGAACCTGGTCGAAGCAATACGGAGTGACCATAAAGTCACCCGAAGGTAACTCCACCGCCAAATCACAAGACAACTGGGTCACCGGCTCCTCGACGCTCGACGCGAAATCCTCCGAAATAAACGAATGAGACGCGCCAGAATCAAACAAAACCCGAGCCGCACAACCCAAAATGTGAACGGTACCTTCCACGAGCTGCGACGCCACTGCCTCTGCCCTGGTCAAGTGCGTGATCTGGCCTCGAGCCCTCTGCCTGCCTCCCACGCTGGCTGACCTGGGTAGCGGCGGATACTGTCCCTGCTGCTGCTGCCTCTGCTGCTGGGGAAACTGCTGCTGCGGCGGTCTCTGTGGACAGTCACGCGCCATGTGCCCTGGCTGGTCACACCGAAAATAGATAATCGGCGCCGTGCACTGCTTGCCTGGGTGGGTCCCACCACACCGTGGACAAGGTCCTCGTGATCCACCCCCTGATCCCTGACGCTGCAAAGGAATCGGCTACTGCACACTGCCCGATGAAGCTTGTCCCTGATCCTTGGGCTTCTTACGGAAACCCTTCTTCAAGAACTTCTTGACCTTCGAGCTAAAAGACGCAGATCCTGCCACTGAAGCTGCCGATGCCGGTACTCCTGAACCACCCGACGCATGCTGGAAGAAACCCTGCTGCTGGGTAGCCGACTGCTGGCTGCGACCTGACACGGACTGCCCCTGGCTGATCGGTCCTCGAGTCCTCTGCATATCCATCTCCAAGAAAATCACAACACGAGACGCTGTCTCTAGATCAGCGGCCCCATTCGCGATCAAATGGTGCCTCAGCTCCAGCCTCAAGTCCTGTACAAACTGCGTGGTCCTCACCCTCTCATGCTCCATGACATGAGGTGCGTACCGACCCAGCTCGACAAATCGGGCCCTGTACTGCAACACGGATATGTCACCCTGCACCAGCTCCAGAAACTCCCGCATCCGCTGCGTAGCAACGACGTCTGGACAATACGTACGCTCGAAAGCACTGACAAAGTCACCCCACTCGACCTGCTCAAGTGGACGAAGCTGAAAGGACGTCTTCCACTCGGAAGACCACCACCTCCGAGCCGTACCCTGCAACTGGTTGTAGGCCAACACCACTCTGTCCTCGGCAGTACTTTTCGCAGAACTGAACACCCGCTCCATCTCATCGAGCCAATCACGAGCCGCATCAGGGTCTGCCTGGCCGCTAAAGTAAGGTGGATGGAACTGCATGAAGTCCCTCACTGCTCGGCCCGGCCCACCCCTGACAGACGAGCCCTCAGCAGCCCCTCCGCCAAACTGCTGAGACATGAGATGGTACATGCCACGGAAGAAATCCTCGGCCCCCGGAGCTCTCGCAGCATCCGCGGCCTCGGTAGCTCCCGGAACTCTGCTATGCTCCTCCTGGTCCCTCTGGCCCCCCTGCTGGATCTCCTGACCTCCAGCCGACTGCCCCTGCTGAGAGCGAGAACTCCTCCTCGGCGCCATCCTCGCTCCTGAAGCACAAGACAGAAAACACGGAAAGGGCAATGTCAGAATAAAACACGCGGTGCCCAAGGCCAGCGTCACCTGTACATCATCGCCATGGACTAGTGGACCACTACAATTACCTATGATTCCCATGTAATTCCACAACCGCGCTCTGATACCAGCTGTAACGACCCGAGAATCCGATTACCGGGAAGGCCCGATAACCCGAGACTCGCACCGCCACCCACGAGTCCGAAGACTCGGAAGGGTTAAAAGGATGGTGTGGAAACTACATAGTTATCACAAGTAATTGCAGAAATTAAACAGTTATGATATTAAGCAGGAAATAAGATAACAATTTACATGGTCCACAAAATAAAATAACCACTACTCTAGCGGTAGGAGAGTACCTCGGAAAGGAAAGCCCTGTACTCTACAAAGTAAGACTCTACGGCACGCAAACCGACACACGTGCTACGAAGAGAAGACCGAAGCTCAACGGTCACCGACAAACCCGAAGGTCGGAAACACACGACTGACAGTCTGACACTCCGTACTCGACAGGAGTACCACCCACTAGAAGCACAGCCGGTAGCGTCCCCTGACGTCTTACACCGCACCGCAGGTGAACCGCCTGACGTGGTAGGTCCTACCCGAGGCGCAAACACCGAAAAGTAACTCACAACAAGTGACTAGCTGGGGTCACGCCCGTCGACGTGGGTCCAACCACCCCCAACCACGTGTGCACACACAGACCATGCGTCCTAGGTCTGGCCCTCTGACCGGTTTTCCCCCGCAGCCGGACTCTGGCTACGACGAGGGGCCTACGGTAACCGGTCCACAAACCGTCTCGAAAGGTGGGTGCCCGTACACCACTCCCAGGTGAGACCAGCACCGCGTACTGGTGGGCTACGACTAGTGGAGGGTCGCTAAAGGAGTAGACTCTCAAGTCACGGAAAACAACGCCCAAGCCCGACAACGTGTGGGAATCACCCCACGCACTAGTCCCGTCACACGGAGACCACGGTCGGAGAAAAGTAAGGTTGCCACCCTCATGGGGCAACTCAGGAAGTGGCGGTCTACCCTCAGACCGTCACTGCCAAATGGCGGTCCACTCTAGGGCCGTCACTTAAAATGGCGGTCTAAGGCGGACCGTCACTCAACACGGGGGAAAGGGAAGTAACGGCCCAGGCCTAGCGCGTTACACGGATGTAACGCGCTTAGCCTAGCGCGTTACACGCCCCTCCACGGCACAGATTCAAAAAGGGATGTAACGGCCCTGCCCGGGCGCGTTACTCACATGTAACGCACCTGGACCAGCGCGTTACATGGCCCTCACGCCTGGGGTAAACACAGGAAGTAACGCTCCTGCCCCAGGGCGTTACACGCATATAACGCACCTAGAATGGCGCGTCACATGGCCTGACCCCCAACGGTCAAAACCAACGGTCGAAAAGCATGTGACGGCCCAGCCCAGGGGCGTCACTAGCAAACGGCGGCCAGTCGCAGGACCGTTACAGCCCTCGACCCCAAAGGCCAACACCCAGGGAAGTAACGCACCCCTCTAGGGGCGTTACAAGCATGTGACGGTCACTGGAGTGACCGTCGCTTGCCCCAGAGCACGCTACGGCGGGAAAATCCCAAAAACACCAACCACGCCCCCGTACCTCCACCGGAGAGGGGAAAAACAAGGGGGAAGACCCCTGGGGACCCCTAGCATGCATCTAAGCCACCAAAACATAGAATCATGGGCTAAAACCATAGATCGGGCGGCTCACCCCCAAAACATGGAAAAACCCCAAAAATGCCCAAACATGCCTCTCTCGGCCTCCCCGCGGCCTACAAACCACGGAAAAGAACGGCGAAGAGCTAGGGAACGTCACCCTACCTCAATGGAGCGAATGCTCCGCCGGATCGTCCACGAATCGCGAAGAACGCTTGAAAACCCTCGTTCTTCCTTAAGCTTCCCATGCTCGCCGCAAGCCCCCACGACCGCCTCGCCGCCGCCCACGTCACCGCGCCGTCGCCCCGCCGCCGTCTGCAGCCGGAGGGGAGCTCGCCGTGGCCAACCGGGAGGAAGAGAGGGAGAGGGAGGGAGACACGGTGGAGGAGGAAGGAGGAAGAAGAAGAGAGGAAGAAGAAGATGGTGGGGGAGAGAGAAAAGAAAAAGGGTTTTATAGAAAAACCCGAAAAATGCGAAAAATACCAAAAATTAGGAAATTACACCCCCACGATCCTCGGAACGTACCGATCGCAACGGTACCACTCGTGCCCCTGTGAACAGCCCGGTTCACCCGCAGCGAGCGTCCGAAGAGAAAAGCCGAAACCCGCGCCGGAAGTCGGAAATCACGCACGGAAAAAGCCGCGGAACGCCTCCGGGCCTCCGAAACGACTCCGGATCGCGCCGACCCGAACACGAAAGATGTCCGAAACGAAATTTCAGACACAACAGAGCCGAACGCTCCGAAAACCAGATCCGGGACCCACGAAGAAGGATTCGAAAGGTCCGGGATATTACAGCCACCGACCACACAGGGATGATGAGGACGAACGGATCCTCAGGACCGTCCGTACAGACCCTCCCACGTTTGATGGGTCCAAACCTTTGGAACCCAAGATCTATCTTGATTGGGAGGCCAGCATGGACTGGTACTTTGAGTGGTTCGAGATGACGGACCACCGGAGGGTCAGGTATGCCAAGATGAAGTTGTTAGGGCAAGCACAGACTTATTGGAGCAATGTAGAGAGTTTGCTCTTTCAGCCTCATGAGCCTCAGGTAGGTTCTTGCGATGAGATGAAGGATAAGCTTAGGCGTAAGTACCTTCCTGCCACGTACCGTCAGCGACTTATTGATAGGTGGCAGAGTCTCACCCAAGGGGACCGATCCGTGTTAGACTACATCACGGAGTTTGACGAGTACTTTTTACGATGTGGCGTTACGGAGGAGAGCACCATGCCTGTATCGCGCTTTCATCGTGGTTTGTGGCCCCACTACCAATATGAATTATTTCGCCGCAATGTTACCACCTTGGAAGACGCATACCAGGTTGCTCTAGAGTTGGAGCAGTTCGAGGCGGAGTTCGCTCCCGTCCAGTGCCCGGGGTTCACTTATTAGCGTGGGACCGACCCTCGTTCCACGCCTACCTCCTATAAACGGTTTCCAATGGCCCATCCCCCGGAACCCCCTCGGCAGGACCCCACTTCTCCTAAGCTCCGCACTTTCCCTTCAAGGGACCCTCCCCCTCGCCCGCAGGCACCCATCCCTGCCCCTCGGCCTTATCAGCCCGCCGTACCAGCTCGGCCTCTTCTTCCCACACCCCCAGTCCATCGAGAGGACAAGGGTAAGGGGCCAATAATTGGTGGAACATCTCAGGGCATTGGGACACGAGACCGTTACTACACTTGTGGTGGAGTTGGCCACTTTGCTAGCAAGTGTCCCACCAGGGGAACATTTGTTATTACTGACACGCCGGCCTGTGACCCCACCCCCGAGTCGGTGCCAGTCAGTTACGAGCTGGACCAGGATTGGCCGAGGAATTCTTTGATGAGCTGTTGGAGGGCGAGCAGGTCGACGTCCCTGGTACCTAGTATCAGGATGGCATACATTTGGGTGTAGTCAGGTGCATCCTTACCTAGCCGCAGGTGAGTGACGATTGGCGTCGCACCACCATATTCCATACATTTTGTAGGCTGGAAGGGAAGGCATACAAGGTGATTATTGATAGCGGGAGCTGCATCAACGCTATCTCCATAGGCACCATCAAGCGCCTTGGTTTGACGCCTGTGGATCACCCCGCACCCTATAGAGTTTCTTGGGTGGATTCTACTTCCATCCCGGTCAGACTGCGGTGTCTGGTGCCGCTGTAGTTCCATGCATACCATGATGTGATATGGTGCGATGTAATACCTATGGAGGTGGGTATTATCATCCTTGGTAGGCCTTGGCTCTTTGACCGAGATGCCACCCTTCATGGCAGGTCGAACACTTGCACCTTCGACCATGGTGGCCAAAGGATTACCCTCAACCCCGTCCAGCCGAAGGACCCGTCTGTCCGAGGACCAGCTGGCCCCAGTACTGCGACATCTCCTAGTCAGGGGAAAGCCGGTCCACCCGCGTTGTCCTCGGCACAAGCCTCCACCTCTTTGACTGCTCCTAGCATAGTGGACCCTCCACCTAGGAGGTTGATGATGATCAGTCCGAGAGAGATGGAACAGGAGGTGACCGGGGGTAACCCCATTCTAGCTGTCGTTGTCAGGGGCATAGAGGATGTCGCCTCTAGATCTGATGATGAGCATCCCCCAAAGATAGTCGCAATATTGTGGGAATTTTCCGATGTCTTCCCCGAAGACCTCCCTGGAGGCCTTCCACCTACGAGGGACATCCAGCATGAGATCAACCTCGTCCCGGGCTCATCTTTGCCCAACCTTCCCCATTATAGGATGAGTCCAACGGATCAAGCCGAGCTTCAGCGACAGGTCGAGGAGTTGATGAGTCGGGGATCCCTTAGGGACAACAAGAGCCCTTGCGCCATTCCCGCTTTATTGGCCCCAAAGAAAGATGGCACATGGAGGATGTGCATTGATAGCCGTGTAATCAACAAGATCATGGTGAAGTATCGTTTTCCCATTCCCCGATTGGATGATTTGTTTGACATGATGTCGGGAGCCACTATCTTTTCAAAGATAGATCTTCGTAGTGACTATCGCCAGGTGCGGATCAGGCCTGAGGATGAGTGGAAGACGGCATTCAAGACCAAGGATGGTCTTTATGAGTAGTTGGTTATGCCCTTTGGGCTTTCCAATGCCCCTAGCACCTTCATGCGGTTGATGACCCAGGTCTTAAGCCCTATGATAGGGGTCTTCTCGGTCGTCTACTTTGATGACATCCCTATCTACAGCCACAGTAGGGAAGACCACTTAGACCATCTTAGACAGGTCTGCATTGTGTTGAGACGAGAGAGTCTATTCGTAAACCCGAAGAAATGTGCTTTCATGTCTGATCAGATCACTTTTCTTGGGTTCATTGTGTCGAGGGATGGAGTTTTCGCTGATTCGGAGCAGATTGGGGCCATCAGGGAGTGGTCGGAGCCCCGCACACTCCACGATGTCTGGAGTTTCCATGGTTTAGCGACGTTCTATCGTCGCTTCATTCGTGGCTTCAGTTCCAATACTGCCCCGATCACTGATTGCATAAAGAAGGGGACATTTGTATGGACTAAAGCCGCAGCCATGGCATTTCAAGACATTAAGGAGCGCATGACCCAGGCACCCGTCCTTGCACTACCTGATTTTTCTAAGGTATTTGAGGTCACCTGTGACGCTTCTGGAGTGGGGATAGGTGGAGTGTTGAGTCAGGAGTCCCACCCAATTGCATTCTTTAGCGAAAAGCTTAACGATGCCAAACTCTACTATTCCACTTATGATAAAGAATTTTCCACAGTCGTCCAGGCATTGAGGTATTGAAGGCATTATCTTTTGCACCAGGAATTTGTCCTCTTTTCTGATCATGAGGCCTTACAATTCCTCCATACCCAGAAAAAGTTGAACGCTCGTCACAGTCGTTGGGTGGAATATCTCAGGGAGTACACCTTTGGCTTAAGCACAAGGCAGGGGCAGAGAACAAGGTGGCCGACACACTGAGTCATCAGGTGATGATGTTGACCACCATGAGTGTGGAGGTGGTAGGGCTAGAGAGGCTGAAGGACGCTTATGTTGACTGTCCGGACTTTGGTCCGATCTATGTCGTCCTTCAGGCTGGTCCCTCACGCGATTATAGCGAGTTTGTGCTACAGGAGGGTCACCTATTCCGGGGTGACAAGTTGTGCATCCCACGGACTTCTGTTCGTGACTTTTTTACGTGGGAGATGCATGCGGGAGGTCTTGCTAGTCACTTTGGCCGGAACAAGACCATAGAGGCGGTTGAGCATCGATTCTATTGGCCTAGCCTAAAGAGGGATGTTGCTCGTATTGTGGCCCAGTGCCGCATTTGTGCTATGGCCAAACAGAGGAAGCAAAATACCGGCCTCTATACTCCCCTTCCCATCCCGAATAGTCCATGGCAGGACATTAGCATGGACTTTGTGTTAGGATTATCCCGCACCCTCCGAAAGCATGACTCGATCTTTGTGGTTGTCGACCGGTTCTCCAAGATGGCATTATTCATCCCATGCTTCAAAACCTCGGATGCCTCTAGAGTTGCCCGTCTATTTTTTTCACATTGTGTCTCCAGGTTCGGACTCCCACGCACTATAGTGTCCGATAGGGATGTGCGCTTCACTAGTTATTTCTGGAAGACCCTATGACACATGATGGACACCCAATTGAAATTATCCACTGGATATCACCCCCAGACCGATGGTCAGACTGAGGTTGTCAATAGGAGTTTGGGGGATCTTCTTAGGTGTCTGGTCAGAGATCGAGTCAGGGATTGGGATTTGATCTTATCCTTAGCAGAATTTGCCTACAACGATTCGGTCAATAGGTCTACAGGCATGAGTCCCTTTGAGATTGTCACTGGCCGTAGACCTAGGAAGCCTATAGACTTGGTCCCATCTCCCATCCAGTCCCGTGTGTCTGAGTCAGTTGAGTCCTTTGCCACTCATATTAGGCAGTTGCATGAGCATATACGTCGTCATATTGAGTCCAGCAATGCACGATACAAGGAGTTGGCTGATGCCCATAGGCACCACCGTGAGTTTTAGGAGGGCGATTATGTTATGATCAGGGTTAGACCTAAACAGTTTCCCTCGGGAGCCTGGAAGAAGTTGCACGCTCGCGGTGCTGGTCCCTTTCGAGTGGTGAGGCGAGTCGGATCAAATACATATGTTGTGGACTTGCCAGAGGATTATGGGATTAGCTCCACTTTCAATGTTTCGGATCTAGCCGCCTATAGGGACCCAGCGGTGATACCCAGTGAGTCCTTTGAGCCGTCTCCACCCCTTGTGAGCGACACCACCCGAGAGTGTCCACCTCCAGCCTTGTTACCTCAGCAGCGAGAGCAGATAGAGTGTATACTGGATGAGCAGGTAACGACTACTCGAGGTGGAGTGTACCAACGCTATCTGGTGCGTTGGAGGGGACGGCCCGCGTCTGATGAAACATGGATCACCCGGGCAGAGCTACAGAGGATAGATTCAGATCTGCTGGATCGGTACCAGAGCGACCCTGACCCTTACTCGACGGGGTCGAGCTTCTCCCAACCGGGGAGAATTGGTGAGGACACCAGAGCACGAGTACGACCCGACTCATCGAGCCGTCAGTACCGGACCCGTAGTATGACTCGGTCGACATCGACATCGTTGTTGCTGGGCAATAATATGGAGTCCCTACCTGATTGTTGATATTTTCTTTATGTTTATTATGAGTGTATTGGTGTGTATTTATTTGAGTATTTATGCGTGTAATGGGTCAAGATTGTAAAATGGGTTACACTTCATGTAAGGAGTCCAATTTCTAAATTGGGCCTCCAAACTCTTAGGAGCCCAATTGGGCCTCTCTCTCCCTTGTGGGCTTCTACACATGTGGGCCCAAAAGGCTGGTCCAAAGCCCAAGATGGGCTTCTAGAAGACTTGGACCATTGGACCAAGGAGACAAAGGTAGAGGATGCCCCCTCCTTGTCCCCCATGCTTGTCTCCCACCTACCCTTGACCAAAGTTAGTGGGTGTCCTTTGGAGTTAGTGGATGTCCTTTGGTGTTAGTGGATGTCCTTGGGTCTAGATCTATGGTTTAATATATATAGTCTCTTATTGTATTTTGGTGGAACTAATGAGAAAATTTGAAGAGAATATTGCTTGGTGCACACCCCCCTCTCCTCTTGAGTTCTTGAGTGTTCTTCCTCCTCCCACCTCCAACCTCCTCTAGATCTGCTCCTAAATCCTCTATCTCCCTCAAATATCTTCCTCTTACCTTCTTCCTCTATCTAGTGTGAACGTTCACCGCCGTCGCCGCCGCCGTTCGTGTCCCCGTTGAGCCACCACAAGTTGATCTTCATCCTGCTGCCCCAAACTTAGAGTTGCAGGATAGCAGCCTAGTGAAAGGTGTGATACGAGAGATCCGACCGTTGGATCGTCGTGAAACTTTCAGGGTAGGTTCCCCTTGTCATAATTCATTCCTAGTTTAATTTTCACCCAGATCAGAACTCGTTTAGGCCCCTTCCTAGTACGTTGTTCTTTACCCCCACAATCTGCCTGCGAGCAGACTAGTGTGATAGCCGGTGGTAGACAAATTTTCTCACCCCTTAAACGTGGTCAGAATTCTACAAAAGACCTATGTGCGTGACCACCACTCTCCCCTCTACCTCTAAAAAAATCTCCAAGCCCTAGATCCTCCATATGATCTTTGGTCCAGCCCCATAAACCGGCAGCTTCTAGTCTGCCCTGTGTGTTATATATTTCGGGCCAGAGAACTCAGTCAGTTTGCAGAAGCTATCATTTCTAGATACACCGTTGGACGGATCTGAAACTCTGATAGGTCGAATATCTTCGAGTCCTCTTCGTAACAGCACTTGTCTCATTTCGATCCGACGTCGGGGCTGGTCGTGGCGGCCGATCTCGCCGGAGTGCGCAGGACTGTCCAGATCTGTCCCGAGGTTGGCCTGCAAAAAAGGGGTCAACGGTAAAAGCCAACAAAAATACGTCAGAGAACAACCAGTGACCGCCGCTCCCAGGGGCCGACCTGGGGCCCTCCGCCAACATCCCGGTGAACCACCGCATCTAGAAGCCTCCAGGAGATTGGCGTCCCTTTGGACGCCCGTACGTGCTGTCATGTTCACCGGAAGTTGCAGCTTCGGAACCGCCGCCCGCCACCGCCCGGAACCCACCGTCTTGCTGACCCGTCAACCCGAGATTGGTGCTCCCGGACCCCACGTGTCTCCTATTACCTCCCTGCGTGGAGTGGGCTGTAGTATCAATTCTGTAATTAATAATCATTGTTGTACCGGGAGTCACGGATCTCGGCCGGGACGTCTTCCCCACGCCCCGAGCGTGGAGGTACACCCACCTCCCTCTTTTGTCGTCTTGCTTAGTTAGTATACACTCTTAATGCCGCTACATGTGAGTAGGTTATTTTCCTAGCTAGCTCGCGATACATCACCGATGTGAGTTGTGAGTGCGATACCCATCCCGCGACTCGTTCCGAGCGCGAGAGTGAGCCGACCACCCGAGACTCAAAGCTGGTTACTCAACCGTGCAGATCGCCACGTTTCCCTCGTCGGGGACGTCCGTGAGTTAGCGCTTCTTGTTTGGGGCATATCACCTCTTCTGGAGCTCTTTAGCTGCCGATTTGTTCATGTTGTTGCTGATCGCGTCACCCAACAAGTTGCGTCGTCTATTCGAAGTCCAAAGTCGCAACCCGTCCGTGTCGAGTCTCGTAGTCGTCCAGCATCAAATTGGTATCAGAGCCGATTTGAGCCTAGTGAAAGGTGTGATACAGGAGATCCGACCGTTGGATCGTCGTAAAACTTTCAGGGTAGGTTCCCCTTGTCATAGGTCATTCTCAGTTTAATTTTCACCTAGATCAGAACTCGTTTAGGCCCCTTCCTAGTACGTTGTTCTTCACCCCCACAATCTACCTACGAGTAGACCAGTGTGATAGCCGGTGGTAGATGAATTTTCTCACCCCTTAAACGTGGTCAGAATTCTACAAAAGACCTATGTGCGTGACCACCAATCTCCCCTCTACCTCTACAAAAATACCCAAGCCCTATAACCTCCATCTGATCTTTGGTCTAGCCCCATAAACCGGTAGCTTCTAGTCTGCCCTGTGTGTTATGTATTTCGGGCCAGAGAACTCAGTCAGTTTGCAAAAGCTATCATTTCTCGCTCCACCATTGGACGGATCTGAAACTCTGATAGGTCTAAGATCTTCGAGTCCTCTTTGCAATGGCGCTGGTCTCCTTTCGATCCGACGTCGGGACTGGTCATGGCGGCCGATCTTGCCGGAGTGCGCAGGACTGTCCAGATCTGTCCCGAGGTTGGCCTGTAAAAAGGGGTCAACGGTAAAAGCCAACAAAAATATGTCGGAGAACAACCAGCAACCGCCGCTCCCAAGGGTCGACCTGGGACCCTCCTCCAATGTCCCGGTGAATCCCCGCGTCTAGAAGCTTCCAAGAGATTGACGTCCCTTTGGACGCCCGTACATGCTGTCCTGTTCGCCGGAAGTTGCAGCTTCGGAACCGCCGCCCGGAACCCGCCGTCTTGCTAACCCATCAACCCGAGATTGGTGCGTCCGGACCCCACGTGTCGTATTTTACCTCCCTGCGTGGAGTGGGCTGTAGTATCAATTCTGTAATTAATAATCATTGTTGTTCCGGGAGTCACGGATCTCGGCCGGGACGTCTTCCCCACGTCCCGAGCGTGGAAGTACACCCACCTCCCTCTTTTGTCGTCCTGCTTAGTTAGTATACACTCTTAATGCCGCTACATGTGAGTAGGTTATTTTCCTAGCTAGCTCGTGATACATCACCGCTGTGAGTTGTGAGTGCGATACCCGTCCCGCGACTCGTTCCGAGCGCGAGAGTGAGCCGACCACCCGAGACTCAAAGCTGGTTACTCAACCGTGCAGATCGCCGCGTTTCCCTCGCCGGGGACGACCGTGAGTTAGCGCTTCTTGTTTGGGGCATATCGCCTCTTCTGGAGCTCTTTAGGTGCCGAGTTGTTCTTGTTGTTGCTGATCGCGTCACCCAACAAGTCGCGTCGTCTATTAGAAGTCTAAGGTCGCAACCCGTCCGCGTCGAGTCTCGTAGTCGTCCCGCATCAGTCAAGTTTGAAAAATTGGAACAGGAATGGTTTGAGGTAACTGAAGAAAAAGAAAATTTGCTGCAAACTATTTGAAATATTGAAAGAACCAAAGAAGAGATTTCATGAAAAATGTCTAAAATTGAAAAAGTGTGTGAAAGTCTGAAAAAAGAAGAAGAATTTCTGAAATCCACAAATTTAAAACTCGAAAGGAGAAATGGGATGTTGGGTGAAGAAGTGGCTGAACTTTAGTTCACCTTATCTAGGTTTGTTAAAGGGAAACGAAACCTGGATAACTTGTTGGGGGTTAAAGTTAACTTCCAAAAGGAAGGTTTGGGGTACACGCCTCAAAATAAAAAATCTTTTGAGCATAAGATCACCGCATCCTTTGTTCATGAAAAGGATAATAACCATGCTTCATATTCCAATTCTAAACCAAAACATGTCCAACCCAAATCACGATAATTTCAAAGAAAGTTTGCACCTGTTAACAGTTATCATTGTGGTAGATTTGGTCATGCTATAGCAAATTACTAGTTCAAACAAAGCCCATCAAGAGATCGCCGCAAATTACTAACTCCTATGGACCCAAACGAGTTTGGGTACCAAAAATAATTGCATGAGAATCTTTCCTTCTTGCAGATATGTCTTGAAGCCAGGGGGAGCAAATGGTATTTGGATAGCGGCTGCTCAAGGCATATGACAGGGGACAAGAAGGTGCTCTCTACACTGCAAGATAAAGATGGAGGTTCAGTTGTCTTCGGAACAAAGACAAAGGTAAAATCATTGGGATTGACAACATAGGTAAGAATTCTGAAATTCTTATTGAAGATGTACTTTTGATGAAAGGTTTGAATCATAACTTGCTGAGCATAAGCCAACTATTTTACAAAGGCTTTAAGATTGTTTTCGATTAAACCCATTGCCTTGTCTTAAATAAAACCTCCAATAAAATCAGATTCATCGGCAAGAGGAGGAACAATGTATATACCATTGATATTGATGATTTTTCTTGTGATGATATCTGCTTGGTAGCTAACAATCTTGATAACGTATGACTATGGCACCGAAGACTGGGTCATGCTAGTTTTGGAGTTATCTCCAAGTTGTCTAAACATGACTTGGTGAATGGTTTGCCAAAACTAAAGTTTAAAAGTGATAAAATTTGTGAGGCTTGCATAAAAGGCAAGCAAACACGCATATCATTCAAAAATAAGAATATTATTTCTACCTCCCGGCCTTTGGAATTGCTGCATCTTGATTTGTTTGGCCCAACTAGGACATCTAGCCTAGGTTGGAAATCCTATGGCTTCGTGATTGTTGATAAATATTACAGATTCACTTGGGCGTTATTTCTATCCAATAAAAAAGATGCATTGATGGAATTTCAAGTGTTCTGCAGAAAAATCGAAAATGATAGAGGCTACCTCATCACCACTATCCAAAGTGATCATAGTGGCGAATTTGAAAACCATGAGTTTAGCAATTTCTGTGGAGAGCACGGGTACACACACAACTTCTCATCACCAAGGACGTCCCAACAAAATGGAGTGGTGGAGAGGAAAGATAGAACATTGATAGACATGGCTTTCCCTATATAAGGGGGGGCTAATGTGATGGTTTAACATGTTGAATGAAATGAGATTTTGGCTTGTACGTAACAGGCATTTCCCTCTTGTTCCCTCCTTCCCTCCCAACTCCTTGTGAGAATAGTGTGTCCCCCAGTGAGAGACCGTCCAGCGTGAGGTCGAGCTGTGCGAGATAGTAAGTTATCCCGTCCTGTTCGCATCCCAGAGCTACCGTCGATCCGTCCTCCGACGCCGTTCACGTCAAATTTGGTATCAGAGTCCAACACGACGCCTTCCTCGACCCCGACGTCCCGTCGTCGGTCCTCCTCTCTCTTGGTTGCTAGAGTGAAAAAGAGAAACAAAAAAGGAGAGAAGCATAAAGATCTCGGTTGAGGAAGTTGAAAAAACAAGAGACAAAAAAAAATTTTAAAAAAAAAATTAGGGAAAAGAACCCCCCCCTCCCGTTCTCTATTTCTCTCTCTCTGTATGTCATTTAGGGAGGGGTGATTTTTCTTTCTGGTCCACCAAGTTCCCTTCTTTTCCTCCCATTCTGTTCATTATATGTTTCTCCATTTCTGTTGGGGTGGCGGTGGGAGGGGATTCTGGGAATTGGCGCCGCCGGCTTCCACTCTTCTGCCTTGTTCTACTTCTCTTTTTCCCTCCTTCTTTGATTCCTGATCTGGGTTTCTCATAGTCTGTGAAGGTTGTGGGCTGTGAGCAATTTTCGCCATCGTCGGAGAGCTTGTGAGCCGTGCCGGGAGGTCCAGGGTTTGGGGTACTCGCACACACCCACACTCTCTATTTCTCTCTCTCTATATATATATATATATTTCTATCTATCCCTATTTTCTCTCTCTCCCTACCGTTCTCTCCCGTGATCTCTCTCTCTCTCTTTCTGTTTATTTCTCTCTCCCCCTCTATTTCGCGCCCGATGACCTCGTCGACCGCGCGCCTGCCACGCGTCACAGCCGCGTCAGTCGCGTCGGCTGCCTCGTCAACCGAGGTCACCCGCACCCGCCTCGGCGCCCGCGTGCCGCGTACGCCGCGTCCACGCCACCTAGCCTCTCGCCCCGCCCACAGCTGCGCCCGAGCAGGGCCCGTGCGCCAGCAGTCCGTACACCGCGTGTCAGGCACTCGCCTGCCCACGCGCCGCATTGCCTAGAGGCCTTGACGCCCGCGCCCGTCGCATCTCCGGTCAACTCCCGCCGCACCCCCTCCACGATTGCTACGTGGACGCCAGCGCCCGTGGCCGCCTGACCTCGCGCTGCTAGCCGCGTGGCCCGACGCCCGCCCGTGTCTGGCCCTCGCCTGGCCCACATCTGGTTGCGACCGACCGCGCCAGTCGACACCCGGGCCCGTGCTCGTCTACACCTGGGCCCGCACCCGAACACGTACCAACGCGGCCCCTCCGCGTTCGGCCGCCGCAGTGTCGAGTTGGTCAGCCACCACCAACTTAAGGGTTTGAAAAGTCAGAAAAGGGTTGAAAAAAGAAAAGTCAAAAAAGGGGTTTGAAAAAAAAAGTTTGTTAAATATATATGATATACATATCTGGGATATATATAATATATATATGTCTATATATATTTCTACATATATCTATCTATATCATTTAATTAACTTATTGTTGGTGGCACCCGAGTTTACAACTGCGGCTCGACCGGCGGCCAAGTCGCCAGGTCGCTGATACACGATCTGTAATTTACGGAGTGTGAGTGCCTGAGAGTCTCCATGTGCGGAGAAAATTTTAGATTGATTTATTCCCCTGCGCGGGAAATTTTAAAGCAGTTTGTAATAGTTAAATCCTCCCTAAGTGGAGTGAATTCTTTGTAACCGGTCAAGCTTCGTCGACGCCGTGCGGACCCGCACATCCCCACTCACCCTCGTCTTCGGTCGGAGTTAGACTTTTCAGTCTAGTTAGGTACTGTAGACACGCCAAAATTGACGTTACTATGAGTACCTCTCATATTGCCTTGTAATGCCCCAATTTGACCTCAAATTAGTTCTATTTGAGTGGTTTTTCTCATTTTTCTTGGATTTCTCCCTTTTTTCACCATTTTCTTATTTTTTCCTATTTTTTCCTATTTTTCTAGATTTTTCTAGATTTTTTGGGTATTTTTCTCTATTTTTCTGAATTAACGACTTGACGTGGGGCGTCTTTTAAACAACGACTTAGACGTGGGCGTTTCTTAAAAAATTGACGACATATATTGAGGGCGTCAATTTCACTCAATTTCCATTTTTCTAGATTTTTCTGAGAATTTTTCGGATTTTTTCAGAAATTAACGACTTAAAAGAGGGCGTTATTTTGAATTTAAAAACAATAAAAAAATTCAAAAAATGAATTCACGCCGCATTCACGGGCGTTACTTTCAAATTGTTTTTTTTATTATTATTTTTGTAACCCCTTTGAAAGGTGATTTGGTGGCCTTCCGGGTGTCATAAAAATTCGTAAAAATAGTCGTTGGAATCAGGGCGATGAGATGCACCTTCACCTAAAAAATGGGAAAATAATATTGAGAAATGAAAAATGGCCCTATTTTGAATATTTTGAATTAACGTCCTTGGTTAGGGCGCTTTTTAATTAACGCCTTTGACTCAGACGTGTTTCACAATTTTCAAATAAATTCTAAAATTTAAATTTTGAATTAACGCCCTAATCTAAGTCGTGTTTTTAAAAGACGCCCTCTGGCAGGTCGTCAATTCTTGAATTGACGCCTTTGTCCAGGTCGTGTTTCATTTTTGTGTTCCGAACGGATGCAGCCTTTCCCCAGAGAGTCACTGCTTCGTTTGGGCTCTTGCCCAGTCTAATCCTCCCCTATTTTGGGCTCTTACCCGTTCTTATCTCTTCCTCTTTGGACTCTTTCCTTCTTATCTCTTTTCTATCTTATTAATAGAGCTTCCGAGCTCTGTTAATCGGTTGGATTCCGGATTTCTTCTTCTCCCCTCGTCCTTCTTCTGTTTTTTCTTATTTTTCTATCTTTTCTTCTTCTGTTTCTTCTTCTTCCTACGTTTTTCTTCTTCTGCTTTTTCTTTTTCTTCTTCTGTTCTGTCTTCTTCTTCTTCTTCTTCTTCTTCTTTTCTTTCTACAGGGAACCGAAGGAGTTGATGCGACTTGTGGCTGAAGGAGAAGCTTCCATGTTAAAGTCTTCATCCTTTTGAAGTTTCCTCCCCATTGAGAATTAAAGCCAAAGGAGCCAATACGAGCAGATTTTTCTTATCTCCCTTATATTCTCTTTTTCTTTATTTGTGATTAATACATTCACATGCATTCATCATTCTTTTAAATTTTTTATACTCAATCACATTGAGATCTTCCCATAGTGCAACTCTTGCACACTTCCATATTTCTATTTTGCATTCATCATATCATTCATTCCCTACACCCTCTTTGCATAGGGGTTTAAGGGCAACCACCCTTAAGGTGTGTTCTTCTCTAATTATTCATATTCATATTTTTATTAAGAATTGATGCTACACTCACCATATTTCTAATTCATATTATTTTGGTGTTTGTGTCTTTTTTGTAAGGGTAATTAATTGAAGAACTCTCTTCATCAGCTGGCCGATCTAGAAGAGAAAGGAAAGCACTCACAATCACCCGCGTTTCAAGGTATTTTTCGCGATCCCTCCCATATTTTTATTGTTATATCTTTTGAGGCCTCGTGTCTCTGGCGATCACAAACTCCTCTTGTGCACCTCGTGCATGTTTTTCTCCACATTATTGATTATTGCTTGTTCTTAATTTTCCCTTAAGTGGATTTCTAATTAGGATCTACAAATTGGCGATCACGGTGGGACACTTTTGTGTTCTTTGTTTATTACCCCTTTCCCCTTAGGCACCCGCGTGTGCCGTCTCCCCTATTGCACCCTCGGTGCGTCTCCCTTTTGTGCCCCTCGGGCACCCTCCATTGGTTTTGCACTCTTCCCTAAGTGATTTGTCAGTTTGTTGATTTTTCTTTAAAAATTTCCACTTATTTAAAATTTTTTGATGAGCATGCTTATATCCTGTTGATTGCCTTATTTATGTGACTGTGAGTGTTTTCATTGGTTGCTGGCCGTGGAGGTTTGAAAGAATTCACGCCCCTCTCAAGGGCGTCTTTTATTTATAACGCCTTCACGCAGGGCGTGTTATCTTTGATTAACGCCTCCTCCACGGGCATCTTTATCACATTGCCCTGCGTTATTTACCTGCTCTGTGAGTTAACGCCCTACCACAAGGCGTTTCTTTGTTGATTAGCGCCTCCCATTCAGGCGTTTCTTTTGATTTGACGCCCGATGGAAAGGGCGTCCTTTTATTGGTAGCGCCTCACTCTAAGGCGTGTCTCACCCTGCCCTGGGCCCCTCGCTTTGATTCACGACAGTCACACCGTCGTGTCCTTTTGTAGTAGCGCCCCCTGCCAGGGCGTGTTTTTACTGTGGGTTTACAGAACCCTCCCGGCTGTGATTTTTCATCGTGATTCATGCTTATCTTTATTGATTGATCATTTGCTGTGATTAGCTTGATTTTCCCTGCTGCATTCATATTTGCATTTTGGTTTGGGAGCCCCCCTCCTCTTCATTATGATCCACACACCCTCTTGGAATCGGGACGACCCTCCATTGAGCATTCCGTCTCTTTGGACCGGAAATCCCTTTTCCAAGCCTCCGTAAGTCCCCGCACCCGTGGATTCCCTCACGGACGCCGGGCAGGTTGTACCCTTTTGAAGTCCCGAGTTAGTTGGCCTATACGGTGAGAGAGGATCCCTAGTTGGCATTGAAGTTCAAATCATATTGAAACTAGGTTCCCCCCTTGTGTGAATCATTCCAAACTTTGCTAAAATCCTTAATTCACCAAGGTTCAAACAAATAAAAATCAAGGTAACCATTCCAACTTGTGTGTTTCTTTGCAAATTGTTTGCACATTATTTGGATTGCGTAATGCCTTACTTTGATAAACAAAACAACATGTTCAATTCAATTCATGAGGATATACAACCTAGCACATCTTATAATCCTCACCTTCAACATGTTCAACATAATTCTCGCCATCTCTCCAAGGGACCACATTCTCACTCTTATGGTCATGCCCAGCCCATGGGCAATGTCCATTCTCATGGTCCCCATACTCAATTTCAGGCCACTATTCCTATTAGACCCTCTCGTCCCAATGATGAGAAGGTCTCCCAGATTTTGCATGCATTAGATCATCTCACCCCTCAACAGATCCAAGCCCTTAAGGCCGCTGTTGAGGGTGCATCTCCTTCATCACCTCCTCCTTCCAATTCTATTCGGGTGGCCCATCACCCACCTCCTTCAATTCTATTCGGGTGGCCCATCACCCACCTCCTTCCAATCATACTCGGGTGGCCCATTCCCCAGTTACCTCCCCTATTCATTCTACTCGGGTGGCCCAACACCCGCCTCCTTCTATTCCTCCAACACGGCCCCAAGGCCCATTTGTTCCTTGCAATCCGGCCCATCCGGGTTCTTCTGCGGGTCATCCCGTTAACTCCCCTCCACGGCCTTTTTATGCCACCCCTCCTTCAAGGCCCTGCCAACCCTCGGTTGCTCAAGTTACACCCCTCCAACAGTCTCTTCTCGATAAAATCACTTTGATGGAGGAACAATTAAAGAGGGTCACGGCTCCTCCTACTCCGGTCAATCCTCTTCATGCTTTCTTGGATGATATTACGAAGATGGAGAATGAATGGAAGGATAGGAGGGATGATTATGACTTCGGCATTTCAAGCAAGCAGGGGCCGGCATTTGAAGAATCCGAGGCAGTGTACGATGATGATGAAGCTCCGCAGGCACCCCTTCCGAGTTTCCTTAATTTCCCTCTCCCCCCATTATCATTTGATGAACCTCCTGCTCAGGATGAAACCACCGTCCTCGATCCGACCCCCATTTACGAGACTAATTGGTGTTACGATGATGGGTCGATACTCCAATCGCCCACGTTGGCACCTCTTGAGTCTCCTCCTATCCCTGAACCTGCCATTAAACCCCCACTAGTTATACCTCCCCTAGTTACATCAACCTTCATATCATCAACCTCCCCTGAACCTTCCATTAAACCTCCACCAATTATATTAACCTCTGCACCATCGGCCTCCATTGAGTCCACCATTAAACCTTCCCCAATTAGCCTCCCATTACCGCCACCTCGGCCTTCCATTATCCCTTTAAAACCCACTTTGCCTATTCCACCATTTAACCCTTTACCCTTACCCGTGGCTAATCCTGAGCAAGATTCACCCCTTTTTGCACTCGAGCCAATCCCAACTGCTTCCGAGCAGAGGGAGAAACTCGACGTGTTTGAGCCTCCACTTATCCTTTCTCCAACACCTCCCCTTATATCTTCCCCATCCATGGAGCCCTCCGCCTCCGCTTCACCTCCCTCTACTACTCGGAATGGGGGGCCTTCTACAAGCACATGTGCCGAAGATGATCAAGAGCCGGGCAGCAAGGATTTGGCCGCGCTATTCAAGACGCAAGAATTTGTTTGCCGGATGCCAATCCGGGTTATTGTGCCAATCACGGCCGAAGAAGTCAAGTCGCCGCCATGCCAGGCGTTGATGCCGTCTAAGGGGCGGGCAGGGCACCCCTTGTTCCAATTTCTGAATTCCGAATTCATTATTCCTTACAAGGGGCGAATGCCCATTTTGCTCAACTTTCCATATATACCACATTCAATGGGCAACACGATGCATCCCGTTCCAACTCTCCAACTCCCTCACATTGTTGATCTTTGCCTTCAAAGGGGGTTGCCACTTATTGAAGCTCCTTTTATTGGGCCAATTGGCTATACACTTTCACTGCCGTGGAGGGGCAGTTATCTTGGTGCTAAGGGGCCGTCCCCTATTTGTTCCACCTTTTATTCATCCATTTCTATCACATCTTTTTCATGGGCCATTCCCAGGGTTAGGAGGAGGATCTCATCTTCTCGCCCTTCACATTCTTCGTATCCTTTGCATTTCATGCATTCTGTTGCATTCATGCATTCATTGCATCCACTGCATCATCATTGCACACATTTGCACTTCCTGCTTCCCGGGTTTCCAAACCCGTATCTTCCCCGCCTTCCGGTACCTCCGGATATTCCGCATTTCTCATCCTATTCATCTTCATCTTTCTTTAATTCACTCTCCTTGGGGCATCGCGTCCCCTTTCCTGCTATCTCCCTGGAACCTCCAGGGATTTTAGCCCTCTTCTTTGGGCATCACGCCCTTTCTGATTCCATTCCTCCGGAACCTCCGGATTTCTCTCTTTCATTTCTTTCACTTTCCCCAGGGCATCGCGCCCCTTTCCATCTTATTCCTCCAGAACCTCCGGACTTTTCCCTTGGGCATCGCGCCCCTTTCCACTTTCCTCCTCCGGAACCTCCGGACTTTCCCCTCGGGCATCGCGCCCCTTCTCATCCTCTTCCTCCGGAACCTCCGGATCTATCTCTTGGGCATCGCGTCCCTTTCCACCTCCTCCCTCCGGAACCTCCGAATTCTCCACCTGATTGTCTCCGTCTTTTCCTAGGGCATCGCGCCCCTTTCTATATTATTCCTCCGGATTCTTCCCTTGTCCTTTCAGGGCATCGCGCCCCTTTCCCGGTTATTCCTCCGGAACCTCCGGATTCTCCATCTTATTCTCTCTACCATCTTCTAGGGCATCGCGTCCCTTTCCACCTTATTCCCCCGGAACCTCCGGACCTTCCATCTTTCTTCCGATTTATCCTCTTGCTCTTCCAAAACATCACCTCCTTCGTTCTCTTCTTCCCTTTTCATCATCTTTTTCCCTATTTTTTCTCAGGGCATCACGTCCCTCGATATTTTATCCCTCCGAAGCCTCCGGATTATTCCTCCTATCATGATTCTCCTCCTCTGCCTCCGGACCCTCCAGATCCGCCTCCTTCCATCTACCAATTTCTTCTTCTGATTCCTCCTAATTCTGGGTCTGACCCAACTTCTTCCACATCCACTGCCTTGGGCATCTGCCCATTCTCTCACTGCTTTCGAGGCTTTAGTCCTCACTCATCCTTCTAACTCTTCACTTCTTCTGTAGACTGTTCCATGTAATCAGGGTCTCCGCGCCTTAGTGAGGGAGTTCTAGCCCTCGCCTCTTTTCCTTTTCTCCTTATTCGTCTGAGTCTGGTTTGAGCACCACTCATTCTTGTTAAGCCACTCCCAAAATCCCTTGCTTCCAATCCTTTTGACTGCCAAAGAGGACAAATCCCATGATAATCAACCCCGCCTCTCGCAGCAGCTGCTTCTACAAAGGTTGCAAGGTAACATATTGGCGTAAGTATGCATTTTAATGATATCATTTTCTCATTACTTCACGCATGATTTTCAAAATCAAGTGCTTCTTAACAAGATTAAGAGTGGTGTTTTAAACCTTTATCTTAGGCTTTTGTTAATTAAATCATTGTCAAAAAGAGTCTTTAGACTTACTTTTGCAGCAACTTTGGTTAATAAGAACCCCGTGCTGGGAATTCAACATTCTCTCCCTGCTTGTTAAGATCAACCCTTAGCTGGGCATTCCACACACTTCACGGCGTCCTTAGCTGGCTCCTTTGATAAAAACACTGTTGCTACTTTGGCTATGCCATGAGTATATATGAAAGTCTTTTCTCTTCTTACTCGGCCGAATGCAGGGGCAAGAGATTAATGGATAAGATGACCAACCTAGGTAATCCCCAATACGAGAGGAGTCTCAAATAGGGGCAGTCTTGACCCAAAATCAAAATCAATATGAGTTTTCATATGAGTTTCATGATATACATCTCGCCAAAAGGGCTATTATGAAAATCAAATCAAGTCAAAATCTCGATAAAAGCAAAATTGTGAATTATGGCATGTCAAGAGTGGCAAAGTCCCCGCAGCTAAAACCCTGGTCGTATGCATGTCAAGGCTCTAAAAATCAAAGGCACAAAGCCCCGGCACAACAGACTACCTCTTTGAGGGTTAAACCTTGGAAGGAATTCAAGTCCTGATATTTCCCATCTTGTATAAAGCTTGTCTCCAGTTGTTCTTCTCTTCTTCCTCCAAGACCGAATGTTTCTCGGGTATGGCCTTGGTAGGGGCACCGTTAATTAATGGCTGTCGGTTATAGGACGCCACTTTCAACGCACGCCCGACTTTGGGTAATTTTTAGCGAAAAGGGGAAGGAACGAGGGCCCCTAGCCAGTGGTTTAAGACACCCTTTGATGCTGCTTTAGCAATGTCTAACCAAAATCAAATAAAAAATTGAATATTTCTTTCTCAAAACTTCATAAAAATTTGAATATCTTTTCCTAAAAAAAAATCACAAAAATTTGCATATTGATAAAATTCATAAAAATTGGAATATCTTTTTCAAAACTCATAAAAATTTGCATATTTCAAAATCCAAAAAAAAATTGCATTGTATTGTCTGATGGTGCTTTTGCAGGAACAACTTTGCAAGGATCAAGAACACGGGATGAGTCCTATCTCCACTCATTGCTATCAATCTATTGATTCTTCCCGATATTCTCATGACATGCCACCCTGGCATCATTTTTGATTATCATCTCCTCATATCATTTTTGGTTATATCTCCTGATTATCATCCTGATTATTCATCTCCAGATCTTTCAATCAACTCTTGCTAATTTCTCTTGATTAAATTCTGCCACTGGGCATAATATCATTTTGATCATTCAACTCCAAATCTTGATTAGCCAAGTTGACTTCCTCATGATGAAACAACAACAAACAATGACTATTTGCAATACCATGATTTGACTTATGCTATTCATGCCATATACATGCTATGATTGATGCTTTGATGATTGTTATGCTTAAATGCCTCATTCATTGTTTGTTATCTTTTATATCTTGGCTAATGAATTTTTGAGCGCAGGATAAGAAGCTCTTGGTCCCGCCGACTGGGCATCATCATCAAAGTCCCACGGTGCTTGCGGCACCTTTTCTGAGTTCCCCCATACTTATTGCTATCACCATCTCCCCCTGTATGCATTCTACTATATGTTACATATGCTACTAGATTATATCAAGGACCTTGTGGCTTTGGTAAATCTGGAATTTGAGTTCCCCTTCATCAAAAACGATGACGATTCCAGAGGCGTCTTAGTCATACGGATAGGCCGTTGAGCCGTCCAAGACTGGGGACGATGGTTCCCTTTTTACGAGTTGGTGCGTGGATAAACGAGCTTCGGCTTAGTATCAGCTCGCGAAATCAGTTTCTTGACTCAGTCTGGGCAGCTTAACAATATTATCCTTGATTATCTTATATTTTCATTTGATTTAATTTTTTCTTTTAAACCCAGCATGCATTCATGTAGGAATTTGAAACAATTGTTGAAAAATCATTCTGATGAGCTGTTTGGGAGTCGAATTGATCACTAATTTCCAAGATATGAGATTTTCATTGCCGAATTGAATCCTCAGTTTGTTTTGTCGCTGTTTTGGGTTATTTTCCGGAAGCTCCTTGTTTGGATTTCTATCATCTTATTCTAATCCTTTTCCCTTTGATCCACCTTGGCTGCAGCACGTCCACATTAGCTGGTAACCGCTCCCCAATGGTGAAACCTACAGGTTTGTGACCTGAGGTACTTCCACCGCCCTGGAAGTTGATCATTCTCCTTCGTGCCCTCGTGCACATCTCCCCTTTTATCCAAACATCGTTGATTTCAGTGGATTTCCCGAGATTGCTTCATCTCGAGCTTTTGATTTCATTCTCATCAAGTGATGTTGATTGCGTGTCTCATCACACCTTGGCATCTACTTTTCAGTTTGCTCTGCTCCCTTGCAAAGCAGACGCCAAGGCGGGGCAGCTGTAGACACGCCAAAATTGACGTTACTATGAGTACCTCTTATATTGCCTTGTAATGCCCCAATTTGACCCTCAAATTAGTTCTATTTGAGTGGTTTTTCTCATTTTTCTTGGATTTCTCCCTTTTTTCACCCTTTTCTTATTTTTTCCTATTTTTCTAGATTTTTTGGGTATTTTTCTCTATTTTTCCGAATTAACGACTTGACGTGGGGCGTCTTTTAAATAACGACTTAGACGTGGGCGTTTCTTAAAAAATTGACGACATATATTGAGGGCGTCAATTTCACTCAATTTCCATTTTTCTAGATTTTTCTGGGAATTTTTCAGATTTTTTCAGAAATTAACGACTTAAAAGAGGGCGTTATTTTGAATTTGAAAACAATAAAAAAATTCAAAAAATGAATTCACGCCGCATTCACGGGCGTTACTTTCAAATTGTTTTTTTTATTATTATTTTTGTAACCCCTTTGAAAGGTGATTTGGTGGCCTTCCGGGTGTCATAAAAATTCGTAAAAAATAGTCGTTGGAATCAGGGCGATGAGATGCACCTTCACCTAAAAAATGGAAAAATAATATTGAGAAATGAAAAATGGCCCTATTTTGAATATTTTGAATTAACGTCCTTGGTTAGGGCGCTTTTTAATTAACGCCTTTGACTCAGACGTGTTTCACAATTTTTAAATAAATTCTAAAATTTAATTTTTGAATTAACGCCCTAATCTAAGTCGTATTTTTAAAAGACGCCCTCTGGCAGGTCGTCAATTCTTGAATTGACGCCTTTGTCCAGGTCGTGTTTCATTTTTGTGTTCCGAACGGATGCAGTCTTTCCCCACAGAGTCACTGCTTCGTTTGGGCTCTTGCCCAGTCTAATCCTCCCCTATTTTGGGCTCTTACCCGTTCTTATCTCTTCCTCTTTGGACTCTTTCCTTCTTATCTCTTTTCTATCTTATTAATAGAGCTTCCGAGCTCTGTTAATTGGTTGGATTCCAGATTTCTTCTTCTCCCCTCGTCCTTCTTCTGTTTTTTTCTTATTTTTCTATCTTTTCTTCTTCTGTTTCTTCTTCTTCCTACGTTTTTCTTCTTCTGCTTTTTCTTTTTCTTCTTCTGTTCTGTCTTCTTCTTCTTCTTCTTCTTCTTCTTTTCTTTCTACAGGGAACCGAAGGAGTTGATGCGGCTTGTGGCTGAAGGAGAAGCTTCCATGTTAAAGTCTTCATCCTTTTGAAGTTTCCTCCCCATTGAGAATTAAAGCCAAAGGAGCCAATACGAGCAGATTTTTCTTATCTCCCTTATATTCTCTTTTTCTTTATTTGTGATTAATACATTCACATGCATTCATCATTCTTTTAAATTTTTTATACTCAATCACATTGAGATCTTCCCATAGTGCAACTCTTGCACACTTCCATATTTCTATTTTGCATTCATCATATCATTCCTTCCCCACACCCTCTTTGCATAGGGGTTTAAGGGCAACCACCCTTAAGGTGTGTTCTTCTCTAATTGTTCATGTTCATATTTTTATTAAGAATTGATGCTACACTCACCATATTTCTAATTCATATTATTTTGGTGTTTGTGTCTTTTTTGTAAGGGTAATTAATTGAAGAACTCTCTTCATCGGCCGGCCGATCTAGAAGAGAAAGGAAAGCACTCACAATCACCCGCGTTTCAAGGTATTTTTCGCGATCCCTCCCATATTTTTATTGTTATATCTTTTGAGGCCTCGTGTCTCTGGCGATCACAAACTCCTCTTGTGCACCTCGTGCATGTTTTTCTCCACATTATTGATTATTGCTTGTTCTTAATTTTCCCTTAAGTGGATTTCTAATTAGGATCTACAGGTACGTGCTCCCCTCACTTGCTTATTTAGTATCTTTTCAATTACCGCGCAAAGTGAGAGAGAGCCCGATCCATATAGCCAGTCTCTTGAGTGCATCACTATGGACGGTGAGAGAGAGCTTGCTTGAGCCTATCCTTTAAGCCGTAGAACTGTCGCATTAGGGCACCCTAATTGTCAGGAGGTAGTTCCACAACTACTTTACCTACGAGTGAGCAACTCTCCCTGACCGGTCCCATCAAATTCGCCCTTTGCCTATTTGCTAACAAATTGGGTCTAGGCCTTGCTAATTTTCGGTCTCAAGATTGCATCATCTAGGTCCGAGCTCGTGCATGCCACGTCGGTCTAGGAATTCATCAGGCCCTCTAGAGCGTATTTCAACTCTACAAACACCGATGGATCAGAAGAGATAAATGGCCGATCCTGACCTCATCACCCAGTTTGAGAAAATGGATGCAATATTTGATGGCACGCATGTCGAGTACATGTAGGTTGGAGACATTTCGAGAGTTCTAGTCAGAAAAGATTGGGTGTAGTTTGCTGTATCTCAACATCCCAGGAGGACGATTGGCGTCGAACCTCCATCTTCCAAACCAACATCATGGTGAACTCTCATCCCTGCAAGGTAATCTTTGATAATGGGAGCTGTATCAATGCAGTCTCTTCAAACTTTGTCTCCCGTTTAGGTCTACCTATGCACCCTCATCCAATGCCATACAACGTGGCTTGGGTCGATGACACTTCTATCCCAGTCACCACCACATGTGTCATTCCCATCCAATTCCAGTCCTACTAAGGACAAATCTTATGTGACGTAATGTCTATGAAGGCCGGGAGCGTCATCTTAGGACGACCATAGATCTATGATGTAGACCTTGCTACATTTGGTCTGCCCCATCAGTGTTCCTTCTCCCACAATGGGCGGATGATTCAGTTATACCTGACACCCTCAAAGGTGACCTCAGGTAAGAGTTCCACCTCCACTCCCACTGGAACTCCCGAAATTCAAGAGAATCCCCAAACTCTCACTGAAGGGAAATCTCCCCTTCCCTCTTCTCCTACATCTATCATACCCATTTCTAAGGCCCCTAAGGTTGGTCATGACCTAGTTAGGCACCTTGACTCCATAAATATCGGTGAGCTAAATAGAGAGGTTGCTAAGGGTGCCCCTATTTTGGCTGTTGACGTCACCATCACACCTTAGGAGTCCCAAGTCTCAATCCCAACTGAAGTCCCGGCAATACTGCAGGACTTCCAAGGCATCATCCCCGAGGACTTACCTTCTCGACCCCCTCCCATGCGTGATGTACAACACGCTATTGAGCTTGCCCCCGGGTCCATCCTACCCTACCTTCCCCTTGAGTCTAGAATGTCCAAGTCAGTCGAAGAGTTTACACAGCACGTCAGGAGTATGCATGAGTCAGCTGATTCGCATAGGCGTCACCATAAATTTCAAGAAGGTGACTTGGTTATGGTACGGGTTCTACCCGAACGACTCCCCTCGGGAGCCGTTAAAAAGTTACAAGCCCGTTGTGATGGTCCCTTCCCCATTCTGCGGAAGATTGGCACCAATGCGTATGTTGTGGACTTACCTCCCGAATATGGGATTAGCTCGACCTTTAATGTGACAGACCTAGTGGCCTACAAGGAACCCATAGCGATTCCTAGTGACCCTTTCGAGCCTTCTCCTCCCATTGTGAGTGAGCCCACCCCTGTGCGTCTCACAGCCTCGAGAGCACCGCGCGAGCAAATTGAGAGGATACTGGATGAGCATGTGACTACTACACGGAGCTGGGTGTACCAGCGCTACCTTATCCGCTGGCGGAACCGTCCACCTTTTGATGATTTCGGGATCAACTGGGAAGATCTCCAGCGCCTCGATCCAGATCTGCTAGAGCACTACCAGAGCGGTGTCCCACCTTACTCGACGGAGTCGAGTTCCAGCTACCCTCGGAGGGTTGGTGGGGAAACCGGACCCACTACCGGATGTCGCACCGCCGCACCGAGCTTGTGGCTCGGAGATTCGACTTCCTGAAGACTCGATGTCACGTATTTATGTATTGCGTATGTATTGTGTGTAAAATACATGCATTACTACATGTATATTTACTTTCGTCTTATTAGGTTAGTCATTGTCAAAACACATGTGTATTTTATGTATTTTATTTTTATTAAACCCACAAGTCAAAAGGTGGGTTGGTGAGCATTGTATTATTAGGCTAGGGTATAGATGTAATTAAGAAAGCTTGAGGGTTTGAAAGTTATGGCTTTCCTTATATAGGGGGGGGGGCGAATGTAATGGTTTAACATGTTGAATGAAATGAGATTTTGGCTTGTACGTAAGAGGCATTTTGGAACGCCCCGGATTTTTCGGATATTTTTTCGGATCATTTTAGAGGGTCTCGGAGTGTATTTTGTGTTTTACACGTGTTTTTCCCTGATGCGTCTTCGGAACTCTGTGCAGAGCAAAGCGTGGCGTTCTCTGACTCCGGGACAGTACCGACGCGTTGTGCTCCTCCCGAGGATCGCGGAGGTAATTTTTAGTCTTTTTCTGAATTTCTGGAATTTTTAGGTTTTTCTATATATAACCTCCTTTTTCTCTCTCTCCCTCACTCTCATTTTCTCACTCTCTCCCTCTCTCTTCTCTCACGCTCTCCCTTCTTACCCTCTCTTCTCCGGCGGCCGACGGAGCGGGGCGGGGGTGCAGCGGGATGACGCGGGCGAGGAGGACGGCAAGGATGGGTCGAGGATCGGGGGATGAGGCACGTGGAAGCTCGGTGGCGCGATCGCGAGCCGGCGAGCGTTTAAACGGCATTTCTTCGCGGATCGGCGACCTCAGGACGCGAAATATTCGGTGGAGGTAGGGAGATAGACCCCCAGCTCGTGCACTTCCTTTCCCGCGAGTTTTGTAGGCCGTGGTGAGCCGAGCGGGTTTATTTGAGCTTTTGGGGGAACATTCATATTTTTGGGGAGTGAGTCGGATCTCTCGTTTCCCGACGTTTTTGGCCGATCGAGGGGTTTGGATGCATGCCTAGGGGCTTGGGGATGGATTCCCCTTTGTTTCCCCATCACCCGAGGGTGATTGGGGTGTGGATCAGATTTTTGGGGCGTTTCCCTCCGTTCTCGATTTTCCAGAAGTGTGGCGGTCCTTCCAGTGACCGCCACATCCTTCTGGCCATCCCCGTTCGACAGTTTCAATCGTTCCATGCGTGGGTTGGGCTTGGCGGCCGCACGATGAGCCGCCAGAGCCCAGGTGGTGACCGAAGGTCCGACCACTAAGCCCAGTTCGTCGGCGTGGCCTTCGAGGCATTTTGACAGTTGGCTTTTGACTGTTCGAGGTTTTGGGGTCTGGCCGCCGAAGGTACGCCCGCTACATGCCCTGTGGCGGCCCTATATAGGACCGCTTGTTCTTTCACGACCCAGGGTGTGGCGGCTCATTGTTGAACCACTACAGTACCTGTGGCGGCCTAAGGTTGGGCCGCTAGAGTCGTGTGGCGGCCCAAGAGAGGACCGCTAGGCGATTCCCGTGCTTGCGATGTCTGGTTCGCGTTGTGTTGGTCTACGGTCGACCCGGTTGTGACCCTGTGGTTGACCTTTGGCCTCGTGAGTTTCCTGGACACCCCATGAGTTTTGTGTCTGTGTTTCTAGGGTGTCTGGAGGTACCGTGTTACCTTGATTAGCATGTCCATAGGTGTGGTGGGTCCGGGTGACCCCATGTGTTCCGGGTTATTGTGTTACGCTCGATCGAGTCACCGTGTATCGGTGTGAGTGCGGTGGGGTTTCCTCGCATGTCGTGGGTTTCAGCGGAAGATGGTTCCCGAGTGGGCCAAGTGTTTGGCCTTGGACTGCGAGTCCAGTCATCCGACCTGGGGCTGGAGGTTTCCCCCTTTTCCCTGGGATAGGGAATCGGCGTGGCGGCTTGTGAGCTGCTTTGGGAATCATACTTCTGTGTTTTTCGCGTGAGCCATATTTGTGGCCTCGGACAGTGAGTCCAGCTGTCCAGCCTGGGGCTGGAAGGCTTCTCAATTCCCTTCCCGAGGAAATGGTCTCGGCGGCACATGAGCTGTCTCGGTATTCGTGCTACTGTGATTTTAGACCTCGGGATTAGACTAGATTAACGGCGTTATGCCGTTGCGTACGACGGTCTTGACCCTGAGTCTCGTGACTCAAGGACTGTTGGATTTAGTGAGTCTAGAGGACTGTCTAGAGTCCAGTGGCTCGGCGCCACTTGATTCTTCTCGACTTTCGCGCAGGGTGGGTGCGTTTTTCTTGGAATTTCTCCTTGGAGAGTGGTCACACCAGTGACTCCCCACTAGTCGTAGCCTTCCGACACGTGAGTGGTCCCACCAGGGAGTGGTGGCGAGACTACCCCAGAGAGAGACGATTTTAGACTAGTTTCATCGGGCCCCACATCTACCAGTCAGAGTCCGGCTGAGGGGAAAACCAGTATGAGGACCAGATCAGGGACGCACGGTCTGTGTGTGCACACGTGGTTGGGGGCGGTTAGACCCGCGCTGACGAGCGCGACCCAAGCTAGTCACTTGCTTTGTGGTTACTAGTACGATATCCTCATTCCACTAAGGGTCGAGGGGGACACCTGATGCGCGGTGTAAGTCATCAGTGGACGCATACGGCCTTGCTTCTGGTGGGCAGGTACTCCTGTCACGTGAGACGTGACTCTCCTGTTTCCGGGTTCCGTTTCCCGTCTGCGAGACGTGGTTTTCTAGACCGTCCGGTGTTTCCGAGGTAGTGGCCAGGGTGCTAGTAGCTTCACCGAGGTTGCGTCTTGTTAGTTGTCGTAGGTTTTACCCCGGTAAGTGGTGTTATTGTGGTCCGGTTCCTGATTGTGAGATCGGGATTTCTCTTTCTGCTTGACCGGTACAGTAGGAGTAGTTGTAGTGCTGAGTTTTAACCGACCACCGAGTTACTGTTCCAGATGTTACTGTTGTTCTTGTAGTTACTGCTTTCTATGCTACCGTTGTTCTCAGTTAGGGTTCCGCGGGATCCCTACTGAGCCAGTGACAGGAGGCTCACCCCTGCATTGCAGGTGCGGCGGTTCTTCCTCGAGGTTCGAGGGTGATGTTCGGAGCTTCCGTTGGCATGTGGTATGTTTTACTACTTTAGACAGTACTTTCTGTTGGACTGGACTCTGTTGTAGTTGCTATTTATTTCTGTTAATTGTTGAATTGTCCTACTTTATTTCCTATTTCTTTGTACCTCCACACTCCTTTTAGCCCTTTCGAGCCCTCCCGGCTCATGGGCGGCGGACCAGGATTCGAATGGTATCTAGTTCTTCCCGATTTTCGGATCTTGGGTCGTCACACATTTCCCTCTTGTTCCCTCCTTCCCTCCCAACTCCTTGTGCGAAGAGAGTGTCGCCCGGTGAGAGACCGTTTGTAATGCCTCAGATTTTTTTTCGGATATTTTTCAGATCATTTTAGTGAGTCTCGGAGCGTATTTTATGTTTTACACGTATTTTTCCCTCATGCGCCTTCGGAACTCTGCGCAGGGTAAACCGTGGCGTTCTCCAACACCAGGACTGTACCAGCGCGTTGTGCTCCTCCCGAGGATCGCGGAGGTAATTTTTCGTAATTTTTTGAATTTTTGTATGGAGAGGGGGATTTCTGTAGCCCACCCAAAGAGCAGCCCAACAAGACTCAACAGGGTCCAACGAGGCAAGCTCACCTGAGTGATAGCCCACGGGGCCCACTCAGGGAAGAAAAGCCTAATAAACAGACACTCGAGGAACCATCCCTCCCCGACGGCCCCTAGGCTCGGAGGGCCCGAGTGATGGTCAGGTCACAAGGAAGGTCCGGCCCAGGCCGTTTTTTCGCTCGGGAGAGACAGGCGCCAGCCGACCTATCCGACCCCTCCTTTGACCGAGCTATCCTCCTCACCCGGACAGGGCTGGCGTTTCAGGAGCTCGGACTAGACGCTAGCCGTTCGCGCTGCCTTTAAGAGTCCCCAACGGACAGGGGAATCAACCAGCCACCGGGTTTCAAGGCGATAACGCCCCCACGATAAAGGCCATGAAAGCCCACGTTGAGGACGTAACTCCCGCCGGAGACCCCCCAGCTGACAGGACTCCTGAAGGTGGCACACTACTTAAAACCAGGGCTACCCTCCGGTGGAAGGTAAGAAGAAAGAAAAGGAAGGTAAAACTCCAGAGCAATCGCTTCACCCCCCCCCCCCTTTTGGTGGAGAGGAGTCTCGCGCATCAGCTTTCCTCCTCCCTTCATTGCTTCCACCACAGCTCTACTGATTTAGCCATCGGAGGGTTTCGCCCCAGGGAAATCCCCTGGGCCCTCTGACGCATTTCCCTGTCTTACAGTTCATCTCCTGGTGATCCACGGCCCGCTCAGGACGCAGCGCGAGATTTCGCCTCTTCATCTGGCGCCGTCTGTGAGAAACGCACGAAGAGCCGAGATGGTGAGAAGAAGCTCAGGGAGGAGATCCGCCGCCGAGAAGGGTAAGGCCGTGGTGACGGCGGGAGAAGACCCCTCTAGGGCCTCACAGAGCCCTCCCTCCAACACCAGCGTCCCCACCAACGGGCCGCCGCCCCTTCCGACGGCAACGGGGGTAGCCCCCAACGGCGGCGTCGAGATCTTCCAGGCCCTCAGTAAGAAGCTTGACGTTCTCGTGGAGCTCATGAGGGCCCAGGCGGCGAGGGATGCCAGGTCTCGCGCCCCGTCCGGGAGCCCCCCCCGTCGAAGTGCGTCCCAGCACACCGCTGGAGGCCGCTTCACCCTCCGCGGTCAACAGCTAATCCGCAACCACGCGGGAGGACCCTCGCAAGCTCCACCCCCGGAGCAAGAGGCTTCCTCCACGCCCAGGAAAGGGAAACAGGGGGCGAGGTTTCTACGCCCGAGCGCCGGCGGTCCTGAGGATCGCCACGACGCTCCCCCCAGCCCCACGGCGCGACCGCAGTCGGAACTATCCCTTCGGCTGAGGGATTTCGAAAGATGCTTCGCAGAGCAAGAGCGCGCCCTCCGCGCCCTGCAGAAGACCTCCCTCCCGGAGGAGGAGGAGAAATCCCCTTTCTCCGAGCACATCTTGAAGGCAGAGGTATCTCCTAGGACCTCCATTCCTACCTTCAAACTCTATGATGGACAGGGCGACCCAGCCGACCACTACGACAGCTTCGACGCCCTGGTGACTCTGCATGGAACACCGGATCCCATTAAATGCCGAGCCTTTGCGGCCACCCTGGTCCAAGGCGCTCTGGCGTGGTTCCGGGCCCTCGCCCCTGGGTCCATCCAGGACTTCAGGTAATTCGGGCGAGTCTTCAAGGAGAGCTTCACCGGAAGCGCCCCCCGAGGTCAGTAGCGGGGCTCCTAGCCCTCAAACAGGCACAAGGGGAAAGGCTCCGGGCTTATGTCCACCGATTTAAATCGGAAGCCCTCAGAATTCTCCGCCTGGATGTGGCCTCAGCCACGACCGCTCTGACCAGGGGCACCCGGGACGAAAATCTCCGCTGCGAACTGGTCCTCCACCCTCCCTCGACCCTTGCCGAGCAAGTGACTCTGGCTCTGCGCCACGCCGAGTGCGAAGAGGTGCTCAGCGCCTGCCGAGACACAACCGGCTCGGGTCGGGAGGGGGACAAGAAGCGGGCCCCCGAGTCAAACCCTGGCTCGGGCAAGAAGCGTGATCGGGAAGGAGAGCGCAAACAGAGGTACGAGCGGTACACCCCGTTGACCACGCCAGTCTACGAGATCTATGAAGACATCAAAGACTCGGGACTCCTCCGCCAGCCCGAACCAATGAGATCGAAGAACCGCAAGCGCGACAGACATTGCTTGTTCCACGGCGACCACGGGCACCACACCGGTGACTGTCACCAGCTCCAGGACGAGATCGAACGCCTCATCCGTCAGGGGCACCTAGCCCGGTTCGCAGCTAGGCACAAAGAAGACAAAGACGCCGCCGAGGAGATCGACAATGCCCCCCGAGGGGTCCATATCAACGTCATCTCCGGAGGAACAGCATCGGGCGACGACACCAGCCGAGGAAGGAAGCGCCATGCCGAGCGGGCCAGCCGGGTCTCAGAGCCCTCAGGGGGCCCGCCGAGGGAGCCCCAGGTCATAGTCTTCTCCGACCAAGACCTGGAAGGGCTAAGCACCCCGCATGATGATGCCCTCGTCATCTCGGCCACAATAAACCATTGTAACGTAGATAGAATTCTGGTTGACAATGGAAGCGCCCCCGATGTATTATCTTATGACTGTTTCCTCAAGATGGGGGAAGACCCATCCAAGCTCCGCCCGATCCGAACCCCCCTTTGGAGGTTTAACGGCCTGGCCACATACCCCGAGGGAGCCCTAAGCCTGCCGATCACCATCGGCACCCCACCCAAAACCATTACGGTCATGGTGGACTTCATAGTGATCAAGGGTATGATAGCGTACAACGCCATTTTCGGCCAGAAAATTCTCAGCCGAATGAAGGCCGTACCATCTACCTATCACCAAAAAATGAAGTTTCCCACCAAAAATGGGTTGGGGGAAGCCCGAGGTAACCAGGCCACGGCTAGAAGGTGCTACAACATCTCGGTGGAAGCCTCAAGGCCGGACGGAGGGGATAAGGGCCCCAAGGGAATCAAAGGGAAGACCGTAACCGCCGAGCCCGGTGGCGAGTTGCTAACGGTGTTCCTAAACGATGACCCGGCCCTCGGAGTAAGGATCGGAGCCGACCTACCACCTAAGGAATGTTGTGCCCATGCATGTGGTTTTGGTTTTGATGATGGTTTTAATGATGACTTTGATGATTGGTTGTTGATGTGAGTTAATCAAATGTTCAGTCATCTTGCTGCTCAGTTTAGATTAACATATTTGATGTTCAGTCTTGTTACATGTTAAACTGATGCATAAAGCATTCATTGCTGTGGTTTTGATGATTGATTTTGTATTTTGATGATAGCAATGATATAGTGTTTTCATGACATTGTGCCTTGATGATTGCATCATGACTGTGACTGGTACAACTGATATATTGTTTATGTTAGACTTATGTTATGTGCATAGTCTATACAGTGCATCGTGGGGTTTATGCCCTAAGTCTATTCACTGCACATGCATCATTCGTCCAAGTCCATACATTGGACTGTAGTGTGCATTTGGCGAACACATCGCAAGTCTAGACATTGCACTGTAGCATGCATTTCCTTAAAGTCTATACATCGGACTGGTTTGCATTGGCTAAGTATATACAACGTCAGCTCATGCCTTGTCTTAGACAAAGTCTATACAATGGCTTTGGGTCTCCAAGTCTATACAGCCTTTTGCTTCGCCAAAGTCTGTACATTGGTCTGCATAGGCTAAGTGTTTACATTGTCAAGTACAATCATGCACTGGTCATATAGTCTGTACAGCGTGAAGTCTATACTTTGGCACTGTAGCTTATTCGTGCAAGTCTATACCTTGGACTGTTCTTCATGTCTGTACAGCAGATTGTACATCATCTTCGTGCTGTTTCTGTACTTGAGTTTTCGTGTTGTTTCCCCTCACTAACACGAAAAGATCTCGTGTTGTATGAGCATACAACACTTCGTGTTGATTTCCTTGCATGACAGGAAAGCTTGTATGAGGTTAGACTTCGTGTCGTTTCCCTTGTCTTCATCTTCGTGTTGTTTTAGTGTCTACGTCTCCGTGTTGTTTTTATGTTTCTGTCTGAGTGTTGGTCTTTCGTTTTTGACTTAGTGTCTTTCTCGCCTTGACCACACTTCATGTCGATTCTTGGTTTTCTACACCCCGTGTCATTTCACCTCGTGCTGTTCTCACTGTCGTCGTGTTGTTTTCACCGCGTGTCGATTACTGTTTCACTTAGTGTTGTTTTCACTTCGTGTCAACTTCACTTCGTGTCGTCTCTTTGTATTTCGTCTTCATGTTGTCTTCACCCCGTGTCGATTTCAATTTCGACTTCGTGTCGTGTTTTCCACACCGCGTGTCATTGTCGCTTTAGTAACCTCACCTCGTGTCGGTTACTGTTGTCTCCATGTCTACGTGTCGATTTCGTGTCATGTTTTCCCACTTCGCGTCGTTCATATTTCGTAACCATACTTCGTGTTGGTTACTGTCGTTCTTGTGACTTTGTGTCGTGTCTCCCAGACCTCGTGTCGTTTTCACTCCGTGTCAACTTCGTCTTAAGTGTTGTTTTCATAACTTCGTGTCGTGTTTGTTACACCTCGTGTCGTTTTCCGTTTTGTGTCTTCGTGTCGTTTTTGTTCTTCCTAGACCTTGTGTCTTTCTTGTGTTGAAACCACACTTCGTGTTGGTTTCTGTTTTGTCTCCATGTATCTCGTGTCGTTCTTCTTTTTACCTCGTGTTGTTTTATAACTTCACTTCGTGTCGTTCTCGCTTTAACCACACTTCGTGTTGCTTTACGTAGACCTTGTGTCTTACTTTGTTTGCAAACACTTCGTGTCGATTTCTGCTGTCACCCCGTGTTGTTCTCGTGTTATCGTTTATGTCTGTGTGGTCTTACTTCGTGTTACTTACTGTTGTACATCGAGTCCTTACTGACTTCGTGTCGTTTTCCCTATTGTGTCCTCGCGTTGTCTCCGTGTCGTTGCTATTTGTCACTTCGTGTTGTTTCGTTTTAACCTTGTTCAAGTTTCTTCTAAAACGCTGTTCTTCTGATAAGTCTATACAGAGTTGTTCTTTAAACTGATGACTTATCCGATACCCTGTTTTACAGGTGCTTTGATCGTGAAGCTTAAGGAGGGCACGTGATCCGAGGCTGGAATAAAGTCTGCTGGGAGCCTCCACGTGGTCCGAAATATTAGGGCAGGAAACGTGGGAGGCACACGCGTTTTGTGCCCTATCCACCTACTGCTGCTGCTATATATAGGAGCCTTCGTCCACAGATGGAGGATGATCGAGTTGGCGAGAAGAAAACTCAATACAGAGAGCCACGATCCAGACAGAGAAGAAGAAAAAGAAAAGAAGAAGAGAAAGAGAGTGAGAAAGAGAAAGAAAGAGAGATTGAGTAAGAGATCGAGATAGCAGAGTGTGAAGAAAGGAAGAGGAAGAAGAATAGAGAAGAAGAGAGAGCTAGAGTGATAGAAGCTTCAACAGAAGATCTGTTCCTGCTGTACCGTGCATCAAATCCAGGCCAGCCAGCTCCTGCGAGAGCCACATTTGTTTTTATCTTTTCAGCCTTCTGTTGCTGGTTTCGTTTTTGTTTTTATACATTTGCTGTATTTCCGATCCTCTGTAGAGAGGTCGGGGTTCCTCCTGTGGGTTCAGGAGAAGGGAGACTTTGTGTCTTCGGTTTGCAAGTAGCTGGGTGCTACTTGTGGTTGGTACCCTCCCGTGTGGAGGAAGAGAGACTTGCGTCTCTGGTTGCCTTTGACAGGGTGTCATCGGTTGTTGCCCTCCGGGTTGGAGGAAGGGAGATTTATCTCCGATTGTGCTTCCCTCTGGGGTTCAGAGGAAGAGAGACTTGGGTCTCTAGGTTCCCCTCCGGGTTGGAGGAAGGGAGGCTTGTTCCTCCGGCTCTGGGCTTGTGAGTAGCAAGTCCGGTGGTTCCCTCCGTGTGTGGAGGAAGAGAGACCGTGTGTCTCTGGTTTCCAAGTGGCTGGAGTCACTTGTGGGTTCCTCCTGTTTGTTCAGGAGAAGGGAGATTGCTATCTCCGGTTGCAAGTAGCTGGGTGCTACTTGTTGATTCCCTCCGGTTTGGAGGAAGGGAGACTTGTCTCCAGTTCTGGGCTTGTGGATTCAAGTCCAGGGGTTTCCCTCCGGGTCTAGAGGAAGAGAGACTGTGTGTCTCTGGTTTGCTAGTGACTGGTGTCACTAGTGGTTCCCTCCGGTTGGGAGGAAGAGGGGAGGTTGTTTCCCTGGTCAAGCTGTTTGGCAGCGTTTGTTGCAGACTGAGTCTGCTGTTTCTAGCGTGAGCTAGTGGAAGCCACACTCGGTTTGAGTGTCGGGTGGATGTAGGTCTGGAGGACCGAACCACCTTAAAACACCTTGTGCATTGTGGTTTGATTTGTTCATTTGTGCTTCCGCTAGATGAATGCATAGGGGCGCTCCAAGTGTTTTGATCACAGGTTCATTAGATGATTTGATCAGATTTTGTTCTAAGTGTTTAATCTGTTGAGTGAGCGAAATTTTAATTGAGCGAAAGTTATTATTGGGTGGAAGTTTTATAGGCTATATTCATTCACCCCCCCTCTGAATACTTGCACCGAACCTAACAAGGAACAGCAACAATACAAAAAATTTCTTTCTGAGTACGCTCAGGTCTTCGCTTGGGCCGATGATCAACTCCCTGGCATACCAGGGGAGACCGTGACGCACAAGCTCAACCTTGACCCCACCGTCAAGCCCGTACAGCAACGGAGAAGGAAGCATGCGCCCGAGAAACAGGCGGTCATCAAGGCGCAGGTCACCAAGGGACAAGAGACAGGCCTCTTCAGGCCAGTCCTGTACCCTACGTGGCTAGCCAATGTCGTCCTGGTGCCAAAAACCACAGGCAAGTGGCGAATGTGTGTGGACTTCACCGATCTGAATAAGGCTACCCCCAAGGACTGCTATCCGCTACCGAGCATCGACCAATTGGTTGATTCAACCTCGGGCAACGAGATACTCAGTTTCTTGGATGCCTATTCAGGTTATCACCAGATCAGAATGAATCCAGAAGACGTCGAGAAGACAGCTTTCATCACTGACTGCGGCGTGTACTGCTACACCCGGATGCCCTTCGGGTTAAAGAACGCCGGAGCTACATATCAGCGGCTGGTAAACCACGTGTTCGAGGGACAGCTAGGTCGGAACGTCGAGGCTTACATCGATGACATGCTCGTCAAGACTCCCAAGGCCCAAGACCACTTCGCCGACCTTGCTGAAACCTTCGGCACCCTCCTGAAGTACAACATGAAGCTCAACCCCGCCAAGTGCGCCTTCGGAGTAAAATATGGGAAGTTCCTGGGTTTCCTAGTCACTCAGCGCGGGATCGAGGCCAACCCCAACAAAGTCCAGGCCATCCTGGACATGCGCCCGCCCACGTGCATTAAAGACGTCCAGCGTCTGACGGGGCGTGTCGCTGCTCTCAGCCGTTTCCTGTCCTGTGCAGCCGAACGATGCTTGCCCTTCTTCAAATTAATGAGGGGGCCCAAGCTGGCATCTGCTACGTTTGCATGGGATGAGGAGTTCCAGGCAGCATTCGTCGAGCTTAAGGAGTTCCTGGCTTCGCTACCGGTGCTCTCCAAGCCCGTCCTAGGCGAAGTCCTGCTGCTCTACCTCTCGGCGACGCCATCCACGGTCAGCTCGGTCCTGGTCAGAAATGACTCGGGAATCGTAAGACCGGTCTACTACACCAGCAAGGTGCTTAGTGGGGCCGAACGGAGGTACCCCGCAACCGAGAAACTCGTGCTAGCATTGGTCACCTCCGCGAAGCGCCTCCGCCCCTACTTCCAGGGGCACCCCATCACCGTGCTAACCGGTGAGCCGCTGAAGAAGATTCTGGCCCACCCCGAGGCCTCGGGGCGACTCGTCAAATGGGCCATCATGCTCAGGGCCTACGACATCTCGTACCAGCCGTGATCAGCAATCAAAGGCCAAGCGCTCGCCGACTTCATTACCGAAAGCACCATCCCTGCCGAGGACAGGCCTCCGACCGCGACCGAGCCAGCCTGGGAACTGTTCATCGATGGGTCGTCCAATTCGACAGACAGTGGTGCGGGGATCCTCCTAAGGTCCCCCGAAGGGATAGAGCTACAGTATGCCTTAAAATTCAACTTTCAGGCGTCCAACAACGCTTCCGAGTACGAGGCCCTTATCTCGGGAGCCCGCATGGCCCGACGGCTGGGGGTCGAGCGAGTCAGGATCCACACCGACTCTCAACTAGTCGCA
Source organism: Amorphophallus konjac (assembly GCA_022559845.1). Classification (NCBI taxonomy): domain Eukaryota; kingdom Viridiplantae; phylum Streptophyta; class Magnoliopsida; order Alismatales; family Araceae; genus Amorphophallus; species Amorphophallus konjac. The sequence continues at coordinate 19,643,082 of CM040125.1, forward strand.
GGTCAGGTCAACGGCGAGTATGAGGCTCGGGAGGTACCTATGATCAAATACCTTCAGCTGGTCCGGAGCCTGGCCCAACAGTTCGAGGGATTTGAGGTAGTCCGGATAGCTCGGGAGCGAAACTCCCGGGCAGACGCCCTCTCTCGATTGGCCTCCTCCCTAGACCCGAAAGGTACACGATCGATCCTCCTAGAAGAGCTAGAGCGCCCGAGCATCGACACGGAGCTCCTCGCTGTTGACTCGGCCACCCCAAGTGACTGGCGCTCCCCCTACCTGTCCTGGCTACAAGACTGCCAAGAGCCCTCCGACCCTCGGGAAGCCCGCCGAATGAAGCATCAAGCTCGGCGCTTCGTCCTCCTCGACAACGCCCTCTACCAAAGATCGTTCTCCGGTCCCCTCCTGAAGTGCCTCGATCCCGGCGAGGTAGGCCGAGCAGTCCAAGAGATTCATGAAGGCCTGTGCGGAGCGCACTCAGGGGCCCGGTCGCTAGCCTGAATCCTGTTACGACAGGGGTACTGGTGGCCCACCCTGCAGCGCGACTGCTCAGCCTATGTTCAACAGTGCGACCGATGCCAGCGGTTCGACCACTTGGTCCATCAGCCGGCAACGGATCTTGTCACCCTAACCGAGCCCTACCCTTTCGCTCGGTGGGGAATCGATATACTTGGGCCATTCCCAACGGCCCAGTCCCAGAAGAAGTTCATCATCGTCGCCATCGACTACTTCACCAAGTGGATCGAGGCCGAGGCTACGGCAAGGATCACCGAGACAGTCGTTTGGGGCTTCGTTTGGAAATCGATCATTTGCCGCTTTGGCATCCCCAGAGTGATAGTAAGCGATAACGGTCGGCAATTCGACTCTCGATACTTCCGAGACAGATGCGCCGACCTAAATATCCACAACCACTTCACTTCGGTCGCCCACCCTCAGGCCAACGAGCTGGTTGAAAATGCCAACAAGACTATCTTGAAAGGCATAAAAACCAGACTCGGCAAGGCTAAGGGTAGCTGGCTCGAGGAATTGCCTAGCGTACTGTGGTCGCACCGAACAACCCCCAGACGGCAACCGGTGAAAGCCCCTTTCAGTTCGTATATGGCACCGAGGCCGTCGTTCCGTTGGAGATCGCCAACCCGTCTCTCCGAGTGATCAGCTTCTCACCCGAGGCCAACGGGCAAAAATTGCTCGAGAACCTCGACCTGACAAGCGAACTCCGAGAGATCGCGAACGTCCGGGCAATGGAGTACCAGCGCCGCCTCACTCGATACTACAACGCCAAGGTCCGAGACAGACGTTTCCAACCGGGGAACTTCATCCTCAGGAAAGCCGAAGCCTCTCGACCACTGGAGGCGGCGGGCAAGCTATCCCCCAACTGGGAAGGTCCCTACCGAGTGGTCGAGACGCTCGGGAAAGGTGCGTACAGGTTAGCGACAATGGAAGGGGAGCCTATTCCTTGGACGTGGAACGCAGCCGCACTACGCAGATTCTACTTTTGAAATTGTACAGCGAGATGGACAGAATAAAATTCCTGTTCTTTTCATTCCAAACCGTTGGTACATCAGGTAGACAAATGCCAGTACATCACATATCAAAAACAAAGCAAAAGTCAGTCTAACATCGTTTCAAGGGGTCATCGCTCGACTGACTCGGTCTTGATCTCCTCGCATCCAGCACTGACTCTGCCTCGTGCGGAAACTGGCTCGGATAAGAGGTGGTCGAGCCAGTTGGCTCGGATGGCCCGTGACAAAGGTGACAGAGGGACTTCAGGAGGAAGGCCACCTTTAAACGTTGAGGAAGGCTACCTTCCAAGTTGGCAACAACCGGGAAAAAGGAGCGCCGGGAAGGCCCCCCCCTCTTCCAAACTGCCAACTCCTTGGAAGGAAGGAGAGAGCAAGCAGCCCCCGAAGAGTGAAAGAAATGAAGAGCAGAAGAGGGAAAAAGAAGCTGCAGACGGAGGAAGGCCTCGGTGAGGAGGGAGCCGGATACGCCTCCTCCCCTCACACGGAGGGAAGTGACGGCAGACTCCCCTGATGCCCCCATCCGTCCTCCGCCTCGGCGTCCATCCGGAAGCCTCGCCGGAGCCAAGAAGAGGTCAACGGCGTGCTTCCACACGCCAAAGTCCTCCCCAGATCCGCGCGGCGACCGTAGGACCCGTCTCGTGCAGGCGCGGCGACCGTGGGATCCATTCAACCTCACAAGACAGCAGGAGCCCACCGCTCCCCGTCGTCGGCGGCATCGCCCTCCGAAGGATCCTCCATGCTCCGGATGCAAAGGCACAACGCGGAGTGAAAAGGAAGGAGCAAGGAAGGACTGTTAGAGACAATCCCAAGCGGTGGAGAGGAAAGGGCGCCTTCCGGTCCTTCTTATAGGCCAAAGGAGGCTACACGCCTTAAATGCCCCCCTCGAAAACACGCCGAAGGATTTCTCCCCTAAACAGTCACCTCCAACTCCTCGTTTCCCGCCCTCGCGGGATTCACGAAGCGGCCCGACATTCAAAGCATGAGGGGACGGAGGAGCGCCCCATCAGAAGCCTACCAAAACAGCGTGCGAAAACCGTGCAGGGCATATCGGCACCTCTCAACCACCCAAGATTCGCCAACCAAGTCACGGCAAGGATAGTACCCAAACAGAGCAAGTCATTTATTATCGTACCAAAAGGAAACCCTCTAAAAAGAGGAAAGAGGGACAAAAAGGGAAAGAGGCACAATACATCAGGCCTCGGGCCCACTTTGACACTCGAGACCGGCGGAAGGAGACGCGTCACCCCCGGCGCCTTCGGTGACGGCCTGCTCGGACACTGACCTCGCCTGTGCGAGAACTGTCTCAGTCGTGAGCCCTCCCGAGAAGCCCGGAGCCGGTGACCCCGACGGAGGCGATCCCTCCGAATCTTCTCAGACCGACGAAGAAGAGCTGGAAACTGACTCATCCGAATCATAACGCTGGCCAAAGGGGAACTCGATCGTAGAGTTTTGTTCATGGGCGCAGCCTACCGCCCGGCGATAGCCCTGCTTGAACCCCTTTCGAGCACCTCGGCGTAACCCTACCTCGTAGTAAGGTAGGGCGGCTTCCAACTGGTCGGCCGAGTAAGCATCCGAGCTCCTGTAACGCTCGATTGCCTCCGCCTCAATCTGTCCCGCCCTACCGACGAACTCGACCCGCGCCCGCTCCGCCTCGGACGCACGTTCCTCTGCCCGGGCTCGGTCCACCTCAGCCTCAGCTCGGAGACGCTCCGCCATCTCCGCCCGATCTAGCAGCTCGGCACGCTCGAGCTCCCAGCGATTGTCCAGATCGAGGCGACGCAGACGCTCCTCCTCCAAGGATCGGCTTGCCCTCTCAAGAGACTCTCGGGTCTTGGCGAGCTGTTCGGTCAGCACCTCAGCCTCCAGTCGGCTCGCCCGCGCCACCTCTCGGAACGCGGAGAACTCCTGCCGGAGTCCCTCATGCTCCCCCTTGAGTCGGGCCAGCTTCCTCTCGCATCCCCCGAGGGTCCAGGCAAGGTTCGACCGCTCCGTTTCCGTCCGCGCATGCGCCTCCGCCATCAAAGCCGCCGACCGAGCTATGACCAGGCCGCCTTCCATCAGAACATCGAGGAGCCCGGGGGGGGGGGGGGGGGGGGGGTATTGCGCCTTTCTCCCCCCTTCATCCTCGCGGCAATCGATCGGCAGACCCGATATAGGTCACCCGTAATGCCGAGCCTTTCCAAGGGCTCCGGCAAAGGAGACCGCTCCGCCCGGGGCACTCCGCCAGAGGGCTCTGCTCGAGCAACGGGACCGGCCACCTCGCGCGCCACGGTTGGTTGGGGTTGCGACGCCTCCCCGGGCGAACCCCCAACCTCGACCGATGCCGCAGGTCCAACCGCACCGGAAGCTCCCAGCATCTGGGGCTGCAACGCCCTCGCAGGGCGAACCCCCAGCCCCACCTGTCTCGGCCCGCACCTCGGCGACCGGGACGTCACAGCCTCCGGCCGACCCCCTGGCCTCGGTGACTGCTACTTCAACATCGGCCCCCTCTACCCCCGTGGGGGGGAGAGCCGACCTATCGCCGTCCTCTGAAGGGCCCCCGGTCTCCTCGGCCCCCTCTCGCCTGGCAGATGGGGGAGTTGGCCTCGAGGGGTCGGCCCCATCTTGCCCCCGGGAGGGGAGTGCCGCCGAGCCAAAGTCGCCCCCGGCGGTAGGAGGGAGACCTGCCTTCTTGGCCCGCTTCTTGGCCTTCGCGGCCTCCCGCAACTTTCCCGCCATGGGATCCTTGCGCTTTGTGCCAGCCGGCCGTGAAGACCCCCCGGGGGTCACCCCCTTGCCCTTATCCCGGGCTTGGGCGCGACCCACAGGAGCCTCCGGCTCGTCGGCCGCCGAGTCATCATCTCCCAGATCGATGACCTCAGCAGTATCCTCCAGAGGTTCCCACCTCACGTCTACAGCAAAGAAAGGAGACCCGGTCAGGAGAAGAGAGGTAACTACCACCCCATGGGAACAACCTAAAGGGCGGTACCTGTCGACTTCAACCGCGTAAGCAGGCACCGTTCGATGTTCTCCGGCGTCACCAGCTCCTCGGTCGACCGGCGGTTCTCCAGCAGACGGGCGGCCTGCTGCTCCACATGGGGAGGGAACTCCTCCTGCAGAGGAGAAATGTTCGGATGAAAATTGGGCGAGATCCGGCATCTCCAGAGTTCATCCGTCGCCTCCGCCTTCACCCAGAAGAATTGGGTTTTCCACCCCTTGTGCGAGGAGTCCTTCGCCGCGAGAGCGATGCAACTCATGTTCCTCCTTGCCTGGATAAAGTAAAAGCCCTTCCCCGTCGACGGGTGCGCCTTCAACTCGAAAAAGTAGTGAAAGAGGTCCAAGGAAGGAAAAATGTTGTGCTGGCGACAGAGGATCCGAAAGGCAGAGAGGAGGAGGTACGAGTTGGCCACCAGTTGGATGGGCGCCAACCGGAAAAGTTTGAGGATCTGGAGTACGAGGGGCTCGAAGGGAAGGCAGAACCCGCTTTTCCACGCCAGAAGAAACGTGCAGATGTGCCCCGTTCGGTCGTCCAAACTCGTCTCGAACGGGGTGGCGGCAGCAAAGCTATACCTGAAAGGCAAGCGAAAGCGATGCTCCAGCTTCTTCACCTCTGCCTCCCCCAACTCGCTGCAGCGGGAGACAGGCTCCCGCCTCACCTGCCCGAGTTCCAGCGGCGGATCAGCCATCGAGCCGGAAGAGGACCCCTCGCAAGAACTCGAAGACTCCAGAGGGGAAGGAAGTTGCCGGACCACCTCCGCGGTTGTCCTCGCCAACTCCTCGAACGCCGCCGTAAGGCTTCGCACCTCCACTGTGCCCTCACGGCGCATCAAGAAGCTCCGAAAGCCAAGAAACTAAGGAAAGCCCGAAACCTTGGAAGCCTAGAACGACGAACAAGTGCCCAACGCCTATAAAACCCAGGAGGGAGGCGGCGCGTCGTTCCGTGCTCGAGAAAAAGGGGGGCCCCTTCAGTTCAAATCCGTCTGGATCATTATTACGGGCCCGGGCGACCACTCCACGTGGCACCATAAACGCCAACGGAATTCCACCCACCTGAGCCCCGCCGGTCCAAAGCCTCAAAAACTACTCAACCGAGCCTCCATGGCTCGGGAGTAGGAGGGGGACAAGTGGAGAGGGGGATTTCTGTAGCCCACCCAAAGAGCAGCCCAACAAGACTCAACAGGGTCCAACGAGGCAAGCTCACCCGAGTGATAGCCCACGGGGCCCACTCAGGGAAGAAAAGCCCAATAAACAGACACTCGAGGAACCATCCCTCCCCGGCGGCCCCTAGGCTCGGAGGGCCCGAGTGATGGTCAGGTCACAAGGAAGGTCCGGCCCAGGCCGTTTTTTCGCTCAGGAGAGACAGGCGCCAGCCGACCTATCCGACCCCTCCTTTGACCGAGCTATCCTCCTCGCCCGGACAGGGCTAGCGTTTCAGGAGCTTGGACTGGACACTAACCGTTCGCGCTACCTTTAAGAGTCCCCAACGGACAGGGGAATCAACCAGCCACCGGGTTTCAAGGCGATAACGCCCCCACGATAAAGGCCATGAAAGCCCACGTTGAGGACGTAACTCCCGCCGGAGACCCCCCAGCTGACAGGACTCCTGAAGGCGGCACACTACTTAAAACCAGGGCTACCCTCCGGTGGAAGGTAAGAAGAAAGAAAAGGAAGGTAAAACTCCTGAGCAATCCGCTTCACCCCCCCCCCCCTTTTGGTGGAGAGGAGTCTCGCGCATCAGCTTTCCTCCTCCCTTCATTGCTTCCACCACAGCTCTACTGACTTAGCCATCGGAGGGTTTCACCCCAGGGAAATCCCCTGGGCCCTCTGACGCGTTTCCCTGTCTTACAGTTCATCTCCTGGTGATCCACGGCCCGCTCAGGACGCAGCGCGAGATTTCGCCTCTTCACTGTAATTTTTGAATTTTTCTATATATTAACCCTTTTTCTCTATCCCCCTCTCATTCTCTCATTCTCACTCTCTCTCATCTCTTTCTCTCCCAGTCTCCCCTGACGGACGACGGCGGCGGAGGAGGGCGAGGCGGCGATGGCGTGAGGCGAGGAACGGGGAACGGGTCGAGGATCGAGGGCCGGCGGTGCGTGGAATCTCGGTCGCGGGTTCGTGGAGCTGCGAGGGTTTCGGGGCGTTTTCTTCATGGATCGGTGTCCACGGCACGTCGTTTCTTCGGTGGAAGTAGGGAGATGGACCCCCAGCTCGTGCACTCCCTTTCCCGCAAGTTTTGTAGGCCGTGGTGAGCCGAGCAGGTGTATTTGGGATTTTTGGGGTAAAATCATGTTTTGGGGAGAGTTCGCCCGATCTATGGATTTGAGCAGCGATTCGGTGTTTTGATGGCTTAGAATCATGTTAGGGGTCCCCAGGGGGCTTCCCGCTTGATTTCCCACTCTCCCACGAAGGTATGGGGGCGTGGTTACCATTTTTGTGCTTGTTTGCCGTTTTCACCGCCGGAACGCTGTGGCGGTCGTTCCAGAGTCTGCCACAGGGTGTAACGCGCCCAGGGAGGTGCGTTACACTTCGTTGGCTTTTGGGCGTGGCATTCGTGGGCCTGACGGTCCCACGATAGACCGCCACAGTGCTGTGACGCCCTGGTGTTAGACCGTTACAGTGATTCCGACCGTTGGTTTATGACCGTTGGGGGTCACAGACACCTGACGCACCCAGAGTAGGGCGTCAGGGTAGTGTGACGCCCCTGGGTAGGAGCGTTAGAGTTAACGTATCCACCCCTCTCCCTAACGCACTTGGGTAGGTGTGTTAGAGTGCGTGACGCATCGAGCGGCATGCGTCATGGCCTGTGTTATCCCATGGCCTAACGCACCAGCGTGATCCGTTAGGTTCCGTAACGCCCCTAGAGGAGCGCGTTATGTTCAGTTTTCACTCGTGCCCTGACGCACCTGTTTACGTCCGTCAGCTGCTGTGACGCACCAGCGTGGGGGCGTTACAGTTCATTTCACACCCAGTGTCTGACGCTCTTGAGTTGGACCGTTAGGGTGCTGTGACGGCCTACCTTTGGAGTGTTACGGCCTGTGACGGCCCAAAGATAGACCGCCAGGCACTGTGTCATGCCGAAGTGGTTCTTCATGTTTGCCGCGATCGTTTCGCGTTGTGTAGGTTCCTGGTCGACCCGGTTGGGACCCAGTGCTGGACCTGCGGTCTCGTGACTGTCCCAAGCACCCCGAGGGTTTTATGTCCGTGTTTTGAGGGTGTCGGGAGGACCGTGTTATCTCGTTTAGCGTGCCCCTGGGTTTGAGAGTTCGGGTGACTCCTCATGTTCGGGCTTTTGTGTTACGCTTGACTGAGTCACCGTGTATCGGTGCGAGTGCGACGAGGGTTCCCCGCACGTCTTGAGTGTCTTCGGGAAGAGGATTCCGAGTGGGCCATGAGTAAGGCCTTGGATTGCGAGTCCAGTTGCCCAGCCTAGGGCTGGAGGGTTCCCGCTTTCCCTGAGAGTGGGATTCGGTTTGGCGGCCTGTGACCTACCTTGGGAACCGTGCTTCAGCATTTTTGCGTGGCAGGGTGCGTGGCCCGTGGACTGTGAGTCCCGTTTCTTTTCCGACCGTGGTCACCGTGCGATGGTGCTGGTACGTGGGACGGTCCCCGTACTTCGTCGGGTTTGGACGTTGTTTTCCGTTGACTTGAGAGTCTACTCTCTCAGCGACCCTCCACTAGTCGTAGCCTGCTTACACGTTTAGTGGTCCCACCTGGGAGTAGGTGGAGAGGCTTACCCCGAGGATGGTTTTAGACTGGCTTCCGTCGGGCCCTGCGTCTAGCAGCCAGAGTCCGACTGAGGGGAAAATCGGTCAGAGGGCCAGACCAGGGACGGACGGTCTGTGTATGCAGACGTGGTTGGGGGCGGTTGGACCCATGTTGACGGGCGTGACCCCAGCTAGTCACTTGCTTTGTGGTTACTTGTACGGTGTCTCAGTTCCCGCTGGGCCGGAGGGAGACACCTGAGGCGCGGACTAAGACGTCAGTGGACGCATTCGGCCTTACTTTTAGTGGGAGGTACTCCTGTCGAGTCGGGAGTGATAGATTGTCAGTCAGTCTTTGTGACTTCGACCTTCGGGTTTTTCGTCATGTAAACCGTCGAGTTCCTATTGTCTTGCCGTGGCGCGTGTGTCGGTTTTTGTGCCGTGAGACTAGTGCTAGTAGCTTTACCGAGGTTGCGTCTTGTTGTGCGGTACCCACGACCGGACGGTCGGGGTTGCACCTTAGACAGCGTGTCCAGGTTGGCCGTGTCATAGGAGACAGGCCTCTACTGTGGGGTTGCCGTGGATTTTTACTTCGGTAAGTGGTGCTAGTATGGTCCGGTTCCCGACTGTGAGATCGAGACTTCTCTTTCTACTTGACCAGTACAGTAGGAGTAGCTGTAGTGCCGAGTTTCGACCGGCCACCGAGTTTACTATTCCTGCTGTTACTATTGCTCTTGTAGTTACAGCTTTCCGTGCTGCCGTTGTTCTCAGTTGGGGTTCCGCGGGATCCCTATTGGGCCAGTGACAAGAGGCTCACCCCTATTTTTTAGGTGTGGCGGTTCGTCCTCGAGGTTCGAGGTTGCGGTTTAGAGGTCCTTAGTTACCAGTTCGCCGAGCCGAGGGTTCACTCGACATGTGGTACGTTTTTCACTGCTTTAGACTGTACTTTCTATTGGACTGGACTCTGT